>OX335693.1:1455679-2655679 GCA_946894065.1 Acleris literana | reverse complement strand
AAATCAACACGTGCACAGAATTATGAAATAACAACTAATAAAATTAAAGGTCCTAATAAAGGGACAATACCTTATTATTTTAAGAAAAAATATTTACAAAATGCTCTAATGGACAGCCCTAAAACCGTAAAAAACCTAAAACAAACGTCGATTACTGAGTACTTTCTGGAAAACAGTTCTCAAATAAGCAACCACTCCTTTCGTGTCTAACCAGGATATTCTAACTATATTTCATCAGAATATAGCAGGTCTAATAAATAAAAAAGAGATAATAGAACTGACGTTTGATGAACTTGAGAAAGTCAATGTTAAATTTGATGTATTATGTTTCAGTGAAACATTTGTTAAAGCGGGTAATGAAGGTTATATGCAACTTTCAGGATATCGTCTAGTAGCATCATATTCAAGACGCCATCAAAAAAGACGTGGTGTGTGCATATTTTGCTCAAGTTTCTTTAAAACACGAGATATTGCATTTTTGAATGAACTCTCGGAGGACTATGTTTTTGAGTGTTGCGGCCTGCGGGATAGAAATTCCATCGATAAGATGCATAGTTATATGTATATATAGAACGCCAACAGCAAACTTGTCCCGCTTCCTTGATAAATTAGAACATCTCATGTATAAGCTCAAACCAAAAATAAAAAATAAATTTATTACTATTGCAGGAGATTTTAATCTAGATATATTAAAAAACACAGAAAGTTCTAAAGAGCTTGCCAGAATTGCATTGGCACATCAGTTCAAGCTGCATATTACATGTCCTACTCGTAAAGAAGCGTGCCTTGATCAGATATTGTCGAACATTCCTGAAGCACGGGGTAAAACTCATAAAATAGGTTTGTCAGATCATGAAACTGCCCAAAGTATTACATTCCCGGTTATTAATAAACCTAAGCCAGTTTTATTTTGGTATCATTATAAGAGAGACTACAATGAACAAAACGTTTTGAAATTTCTTAGCTGTTTGGAGGCTCTATCATGGTCTGATGTTTATTGCGAAAGTGATATGACAATAGCATTCAATATTTTTTATGAACTATTCACACTGTTATATAATTTGTGTTTCCCAATCAACAAGATCAAATACACGGTTAAGCCAAAAACGGTTAACTGGTTTAGTAAGGGTATTAAAAAATCTATAATAAAAAGGAGACATTTACGATTTCGTTATTATAAAGATATAGGGAAACCTACACACAGTAATTACAAAAATGCATATAAATCATATTCAAAGTTACTTAAACGATGTATTAATCATGCTCAAAAAATGGCTAATAATAAATATATAATAAAATCGAAAAATATGTGTAAAGCGACGTGGGATATTATTAAAAACACAGTAAAAATTTATCCGAATACTACTAGTATTGAGAAACTTGTAGTAAATGATAAAATTGTAAATGAACCCACTGACATCGCAAACATTTTTAATAAATATTTCATAAATCTAACGCACTCAGGCATAAAACATCAACCTGATACTTCACTTATAAAAGCAAATCATTCAAGCATGTTCCTGTCCCCTATAAATAAACATGAGATAGCTAAAATCAACCCACTAACTCAACCGGATATGATAATATACAAACTAACATACTAAAACCTTGCAAATTACAAATCTCACCAGTACCACTGAAAATATCTCTTATCAAATGTCTCCATAAAAAGGTAGTAAAGAAAAATGTCGAAAATTATAGGCAAAATTCAAAATTCAAAATATTTATTCAGTAAATTGGCCACATGAGGGCTCTTTTACACGTCGGTAACATGGACTGAATCTACTAGCGCTTCGGACAAGACCATCATTGCGGAGAAGAAGCGCCGCAAGAAACTCCAGCAGAAGGTCATTTTTTCTAATCATAAAATACAATAATACTTAAAAGTAAAAGTATCACTTATGGCCCATATCACTTATACCTATAATTTCAAAGATATTTGAAAAGGCTATGTACGAACGCATCACGGGATTCGTGCAGAAATTCGGAATAATTAAAGCAGAACAATATGGCTTTCAAAAAGGGAAGTCTACATCACTGGCAACATTTTCGCTGATGAGTAACATTTTCAAATATCTTGACAAGAGTAAGTCAGTCGTAGCCATCTTCTTCGATATGAGCAAAGCGTTCGATTTCGTGTCTCATAATATACTCCTGTCTAAATGTGAGCTCTATGGTTTGCGAGGAGTAGTTAAGAATTGGCTTGGAAGTTATTTAAGTGAGAGAACCCAGTTTGTGGAAATAAATAAAATTGATTCGAAAAAGATAATAACCTCACATAAATCATCGGTCACAGTTAATGTGTTTGGAGTTCCACAGGGTAGTATTCTGGGACCCTTGCTTTTTCTGTTGGATATTAACGATCTCCCAGATACTACAACATGTGACTGCACACTTTTTGCCGATGACCTCTCAGTTATTGTACCGTGTCACAATATTCAAACAAATAATGATGATATAAATAATGTAATATCTAAAATTATAACTTGGTTGCACAAAAATAATCTGATGGTTAATTTATGTAAAACAACATACGTGCAGTTCATAAATAAAAACGGTAATAAGCAGCCTTTGAGTATATCTTATAAGGACGAAGTTATAAAAGAATCTTCCGCAACCACGTTTCTAGGCATTACCGTAGATCACAAATGCTCCTGGAACGAACATATTGACAAACTCTGTAGTAAAATAAGTTCATTTTCATATGCTCTCTGGCGACTCACAAAAGTGTGCAATAAAAACGTTGCCATCCAGGCTTATCACGGATATGTGGGTTCCTTGATTAGGTATGGCATTCTGCTATGGGGAAACTCCAATCAAGCAAGTCGAGCATTATTGGCACAAAAACGTTGTATAAGATCTATATGTAACGTAGATGTTCTAACATCCTGCAGGCCATTGTTAAGAGACCTAAAATTATTAACGGTACCGTGCATATAAATATATGAAATTTGCTTGTTTGTTAAAACCCATCCATCACTTTTTAAAACGGGTAAAGAATCGTGTCATTTTAACACAAGGTATCCAAACCGTTTGGTAGTAACAAAGAAAAATACAAAGTTATATAGTGGGAACGCATACTGTATGGCTATTTCTATTTATAATAAGTTACATGAAGACATTAAAATCTTGCCATTAAACATCTTCAAAGGCCAGCTTAAAAAATGGCTAGTACAAAAGTGTTTCTACTCTGTGAACGAATACTTTGCTTATTTTGATAAAAGGTGAAATTATAATTACAGTATATTTGGCACTCTTTGGCAATTACTGTAGTGCCCATAACTGTGACTTATTTTATTATTATCTTTATATTTTTGTCTGTCTTCTTAGTTTTAATATTTCAATAATATTTTGCATGCCAGCTGCTGGTAAAGTGTGTGAAACCTATAATATATTGTAAGATCATTGTATGTACCACATTTTACGCAAAATAAACATATTTTGATTTTGATTTTTGATTTTGAAAAGAACTGTCGTAATTTGTGCCAGACGATGACATACGGTAAAAAAAAAAATTCATCTTATCTTACATTAGGTATGGACGACCAACCTAGAAATATTTATTTTTGTTATTTAACTACCAAACTAAGTAAGGGCTTCTACAATACACCTTTACTCCAAATTTCATTCATTTACCTCTTGGAGTTTTCGAGTAAAAAGCCTGTGATATACGGAACTGACGGACGGACATGACGAAACAATAAGGGTCCCTTTTTTGCCATTTTGGCTACGGAATTAATGAAGATAGCTTAGGCTTAGCTTATTCTGTAGGCTACTATTATTCCCGGAAAATTAAAAAAGAATGGAATAACGATTATAGAAATCTACGCAGACGAAGTCGCGGGCAGAAGCTAGTACTTAATAATTTAAAAAGATTAATTGATTTTCCTTAATATTATCATAAATGCGAATCGGCTAACCGCTGAACCGATTTCGATGAAATTTTGAATGAAGATAGCTTCAGCCCCAAGAAAGGACTTAGGGTACTATTTACCCGAAATAAGCGGCTAATCCTGAATAAATTTGCAAAAAATCATAACTTCTATATGTAATCTGACGTAGGAGCACTAATAGGATTAATATATACTGAAAAGTAGGTGATTTAAGGATTTTATTGTCGAGAGGAGGGTGAATGCGGGAAACCAAATTAATGGCGCCCTGTACTCCTTTGTGAGCAGAAGGGGCGTTTCACAAAAAGCACGACTGGCTGTTCACAATGGAGTGTTGATCCCTACTCTGATGTATGGTAGTGAATGTTGGGTGTGGCAGGACAAGCATGAAAGTCGTATAAACGCAGTTGAAATGCGCTCTTTGCGTAGTATGTGTGGTGTGAAACTGATTGATAGAGTAAGGAATGAAAAGGTCAGAGAGAAATGTGGACTAAAAGAAGATGTAGTGACTAAGATTGAAAAGGGCATGCTTCAATGGTTCGGTCATTTGGAAAGGATGGATGAAAGAAGATTAACGAAAGAGATATACAGAGCAAAAGTGAGTGGGAGGGTCGGAAGGGGCCGCCCTAGGCGTACTTTTTCGAATCAAATGGAAGAAGCGAAAGAGATTTGTCAGGATCGTAGCAGGTGGAAAGAAGTGGTCTCTGCCTACCCCTCTGGGAAACAGGCGTGATTTAATGTATGTGTATGTATTTTTTACAGAGAAGCAGGTCAGAAAGGGGCTGCTAAAACTGCCCCCTCTTGGTAAGGTTCAGGAGGCAGAAAATCCGCTTCTCAAGCAGCTGGTTTGGAGGCAAAGCTACTGATTTGGAGGCAAAGCAACTGGTTTCATGGCAGAAGCTGCTGGTTTGGAGGCAGATGCCGCGGATTGCGAGGTAGAAGCTGCCCGTTTGGACGCAAAAGCTTCTAAATATGAGGCAAAAGCTGCTAGTTTGGAGGAAGAAGATGATGATGATGATTTCGAGGAAAGAGTTGCTGGTTTGAAAGCAAAAGCTGCTAGTTTGAAGGCAGAAGCTGCTAACTTGAGGGCACGTGCTGCTAATTTGAAAGCAGAAGCTGCTAAATTTAAGGCAGATGATGCTGATCTCCAGGTAGAATATGCTTATTTGATGAAAGAAGCTCGTGATCTGGATGCAGACGCTGCTGGTTACAATACAAATGCTGATTCCAAGTCGGAAACTGCTGGTTCCGATGGAAAAGATGCTGATTCCAAGTCAGAAACTGCTGGTTCCGATGCAAAAGATTCTGATTCCAAGGCAGAAACTGATGATTCTGATGCAGAAGATACTTGTTTGACAGCAGCAATAGGTTGCTGCGCCTGCCAAATTCGCTATGTGCTCACTATGAGGAGCATTTTCAAATTTAGACAGTTGGATTAAACCTCGAAATCCTTTATGCAAATCAAACACATAGCGAATTTAGTAGGTGCAGCATCGATTAGCTTTAGGTTTGAAGGTAAAAGCTGCCTATTTGATATATGGGACTGGTGGGAATCAAGAAAAAAAATTGTTTTCGTTTCATACATTACATCAGCTGATAACTATATCGATTTTGAATCACAACTGTTTTATACTGATACAGAATGGCAATTAAATGATATAGTTTTTTAATAAATATCAAGGCACCTAGGAACCCCGCAGATATATTTATTTGCAAGTTAATTTTAACAACAAATGCTCCAAAATTATATCTCTTGGCATGGTGACCCGAATTAATTTGCTATTGATGCGTTTACTGTAAATTGCTATTTTATTTTATGCTTTCCCCCCGTTCTGTTTGTTACTAAACGTTTTGTCAAAAATAGTGACAGAAATATCCTGTGGTATCTCTGTCTTTAATGACAGTGTTTTGTGCGGGAAGCTCTTATAAGAAGAGGAGCCCCGGTCGAAGCTGTAGAGGTTTTGTTGGACTCTGTTTCCCCAGATACATTCAAACAGTATCAGCCCTGTCTGAAGGAATGGTACAATTATTGTAATAGTCACGGATACGATTACTTTAATACAACTACTCAGATTACTCTGAGTTTTCTCACTTCGATTTATAACAAAGGCGTAAAATATGGTACTTTAAATACGCCTAATCTGCCCTTACTTTACGTATGGGAAGTCGGATAAATGATGATTTGATCTCTCGATTTTGAAAAGAGTTTTTAAACGAAATCATGTGGGATACGTCTATTGTACTCAATCATTTATGAACGTTACACCCAAATGAAAATGTATCATTAGAAGTATTATTAGTTTCCCTCTATTTAAATAAGTTTGCTGTGCCCAACAGGTTTCTTAATTGAGACATTTATTGTATGTATTTCCATCTTTGTAAACATTATCTACTTAAAAAGTTAATTTTTACATAGATAGCTCTAGTCACGGATCATAGGATGCAAACGTTATCCATCCATCCATCCGTTATTTTGAAGGCGGTTTTTTGGTTTTTTTAATATTTACTTTATTTTATACTTTTTAGTGATCATAATACGCTGTTACGTAGTCCCACTTCTTAGTTGATATGAAACTGTAAGTTACTTCAAGCGCCCCGCAAGCAACGCCGCGGGAAAGTCATAGTTATATTTCAACAAATAAATATTCTTCGTTGTAGTCGCTCAACTATCTTAATCGAGATATCTTATCGTATCGTCACCCTTGAAATCGGTACCGTTGAGGAGTTCCGGTGGCCATCTGTGGTCTTCATCATCAGTTGAAGACCACAGATGATACTTCACCAAATGATACTTTCTGAATGCAAATGCTAGACTTGTTACTAAACATACTAAAATCGCTATATGTTTGCCTACAATGGGACCACCTCGGAACTTCGGAAGTACACTCTATCAAACCAAAAAAGAATTTTTAAAATCGGTCCACAATCGACGGAGTAATCGGTGAACATAAGGTGAACATTCATAAAAAAATATATACATACAGCGGACCGTATAACCTCCTCCTTTTTTGAAGTCCGCTTAAATAAGGTGCAGCCTATTCTGATGTTGCCTTTTTTCTTGGATCGCCCCGAAGTGGGATCCCTTTGATTGCCATGCATTTATTGCATCGATTATTGTACCCATATTTATGTTCATAAATATCGGATGTCATAAAAATTTTAGGTCATAACGCGTCATAATTGAGGTGGAGAGCTGGAGGGGGCTCTATGTGTTGCCTCTAGCGTGTCCTGAGAGCGAGTCCTGCGGCGCGACCGTGCGCCGCCATATTTATACAATCGGCCCATCTACTGCCCTTTCTTTTTCTTCCCTTCTCCCTCTTTATTTGTAACAAACCTTACGGCTAGTTACATTATATTACAAAAAAATGGAGATCAGTCTCAGTTACATTTTATTCTTATTTAACTTTAGAGTTCGGTTTATGATAAGGCTTATGAGCAGGGATGTTGCGGATGCTGATTTTTTCACATCCGCGGATGTGAATGCGGATGCGGATTTTTGAAGGCTCATATCCGCCGATGCGGATGCGGATGCGGATTTTTAAGATCTTATATAAATATAGAATATGAATGAAGAATTAAAATAGCGATAAAGTAATTAATCTATACGATAAGTAATCCACAGTGCAAACAAACACGTAACGATTTATTTACAAGAAACAAATGGTGCACCACAACCAACGCGTCGGATCTTGTCACCAATTTTTTCGCTCCCATTGGTCATTGTCACGTGCGAACGGCTCGCGCCATTCGCCGGCCCCGCCCAATTTCTCTCTTGTCGCAACTTGTATTGCATCCGCATCCGCATGAACATCCGCATTGATTATTGCGGATGCGGATGCAGATGCAGATGTCCAAATCTATGCGGTAGCTCCGCATTTGCGGATGCGGATACGAATATTCGCAACATCCCTGGTCGGTATGTGATACAATTATATCCAAAAACCATAAGTTAGCTGATTTTCTTTTTAAAGATAATCTATGATGATGTCGGGGGTCGTGAAAGGCGACTAAGGGAATAAAGGCTTGTAGTACTGTTAGGCAATGGGCTTACAACCTGTCTCTAATACACTGGTTAACATCTTAGCCTGATTGTGCAAAATGTGGTTACAGAATTATTAACAAGTATTTAGTTGTTGGTAATTCTGTAGCTCTGCCTACCCCACTCTGGGAATGAAGGCGTGAGTATATGTACGTATCTCTTAGATGATCAAGAACCAATCAAGTCTACTTAGCCACACAGAAGAAAGACTAAAGGCATAGAAACCGTACTAAATAATCAGAAATATCGTAGTTTTCCTGTTATAGTATTGTTATGACGGCAGCCGGCATTACTGTCAAGAAAATAAGAGCTATCAAAACGTTGACAATTCGATAACAGATCAAAATACGATATTGTTTTTACCGTCTTGAATAGAACCGCTGGTTTCTTTCGAGAGATTGACAGTCCCTGCCAACCCAGATGGTGCTGACCCCTTCGACATAAAATAAATAGAAGATGAGGAGTGAGGGTTGTTTACGGAGACGCGGAGCGTCGCGCGTGGCTTGCGGCTTGGCTTCGCGCGGCGGCGTGGTTTGCAGATGGAGTGGCTTACTATCGGGAAGCAGGTAGCGGGCGATAAATAAAGTACTTGTTACGTTACTGTTATGTACTGCAGAAACCGGGACAGAGAATTGAATCAGTGCTGGGTAAAAACCTAAATAAATGTACATAGAAAGCTATTTAAATGTCACTTAAATAATGTCTAACTTACAATTTCGTTGCAAAAATGTTTGTGTTGACGTTAATCGACAGTTTCGTTACGGTGACTAAACTGTCTTTAACTGGACATTTATTTTGGTTTATACCCAGCTACAGTTATGTCAGTAATTAAGATTAACATGGATTAGACTTTAGATTTGTCGCCCATTCGGTTTCACGGAATTGCAGAGAAGAAGATGGACCACAAACAGTAGATAAAAAACTTGAAAATAGAAACGTTGCCAGGTATTATTTACCATAAACAATAATTGCCATGCGCATGAATGTTATAACAATTACAGTTCATTTACACAACAAACGACGTTTGATACACGTGCTCCGGACTTGAGTAAAATGACATACTTTCCGCACTTGCATCAAAATGTCTGTTCTATATTGGGCGGGTATCTATTTTTTGGGGGTACATTAGAAAATATAAATATAAGTAATGCGACCTGTTCCATGTGACGTATTAAGTCAATGGCTTATTGTGAGGCCTCATATAATTTTCTTTTAATTTAAAAGTTAATAATTTTTAACATTATTTAATAAAATAAGATATAAATTGAACGCTTCCCACCACTGAAACTACTGCGCTTAAAATTAAAATAAATTAATTAAATAGTTCGTTAATTATTAATCCTTTAAAGGAAAACCACAATTGTCCGGTATAGCTTCGTTCCGTTTCGTTCCAATGTCCAGTATAATACTGACACTCACTAAGTACGTAAGTGCGTACTGGCTACGTATCAGTTTATAATGGACATATGTTTACGTACCTACGGAACCCTCTCCGCGCGAGTCGAACACGCACTTGTCTGGCTTTTTAAAAAGGTGATCGAGTTTTTTCAATCACTATTCATTTAATTTACGCTGTCTTTTTTGTTTAAGAAAGCTAGAACCGGTTTCTCAAGGCTCGACACTTAATATGCCTAATTGATTAAATGTAAAATTATGTAAAATAATGATATATTTAAATGTTTAATCATGTAAAATAAAAAATAAAACAAAGGATTATGAGTTTTTTTTCCCTAGACGAGACCAAACTCGGCGGATTATACTCATATGATATACGACGATATAAACATACCTACATTATCATAACGCAGAAGAATGAAAAATTCTGCGCATTGAAATTATTTCTGAAAAAATTACTTTAGGGGGCTTAAAGGTCAACCACAGAACACGGTTTAATGGTTTTTGGATTTTTTGTCCGTGTGTCTGTCTATCTTTCTGTCTGTTTATATGAGAAACGTTCACGCAAAAACCACCAAACTGATTTGATGAAATGTGGTTTTTTATCTTTTTTTATCTTTTTGAGAACAGAATAGAAGCCCAGATGGTTCCCGTCACCCAGTTACGAGTACATAACACAATGTACATAGTTGTCTGTGTCGGTTTGTCTGTCTTATGGGCGCAACAGTCTAACAGTCGGACTGACAGGCCTAGAGGGATGCATCTACTAAAGTTATATTCGTCTCTGTTGGACTGACGGGCCGGCGGACTGTCGGGGCGCCCATAAATATTTAGCGTTTAAATTGATCAGCGTTGTTTAGAGTATTTTTAACCGACTTCAAAAAAGGAGGAGGTTATACGTTCCACTGTATGTTTTTTTTTAATGTATGTTCCGACTTAAAAAAAATATTTTTTAGTTTGATAGAGATAGAGAATCTGATGAGGGGATCAGTGAGGAATTGAGGGAACTCCTCAAATATTGTAGGCAAACATATAGCGATTTTAGTATTTTTAGTAACAAATCTAGCATTTCCATTCAGAAAATATCATTTAGTGAAGTGGAACTGATGATGAAGACCACGGATGGCCACCGGAATTCCTTAACGGTACTGATTTCAAGGGTGGCGATAAGATATCTCGATTAAGATAGTTGAGCGACTACAAAGAAGAATATTTACTTGTTGAAATATGACTATGACTGGCCACGCACCAGACTCTCCACTGTGGAAGCAAAACTACAACGACTCCAGAGACTAGCCGGTATGGCAGCCACCGGATGCATGCGGACTACGCCCACAGCATCCCTGGAAGCCCTGCTCGACCTCCCGCCACTGCATCTCTTCATCCAGCAGGAAGCGGCAGCGACAGCGGTACGTCCTAGGAACTTGCACCTGTGGAGACCCGCCAGGGTACCACACACCGAAATTCTCTACGAAGCGGTCAATGAGGAGCCGCTCATAGAGGCAGCCACCGACAGAATACCAAAACAGTTCATCTTCGACAAGAAGTACAAAATACAACTGCACGAGGATCCGTGGGAAGGCCTCAACCCCAGGGAAGTAAGGATCTTCACAGATGGATCCAAGACAAAGTCGGGATCCGGAGCAGGTACTTTTTCGGAAGATCTAAACATACATATCTCAACGCCATTAGGAGCCCACAGCACAGTTTTCCAGGCTGAATGCGTGGGCATCATCATGGCTATAACAGCGATCGAGCAAAGGAAGGTAAAAGATCTCCCTATCCGAATACTCTCCGACAGCCGATCAGTTCTCCAAGCCCTACAGTGCTACACAGCAACATCAGGGCTAATATACGAATGTCACAACGCCCTTTCTAAGGTATGTAACATCAGCCCCATCACCCTACAGTGGATTAAGGGACACAGTAACTCTCGAGGTAATGACGCGGCGGACGTACTCGCGAGAAGGGGCTCAGAAACGGAACTGATAGGTCCTGAACCATTTCTGCCCCTGCCGACCAGCTGGCTGCGGAACAAACTGCGCCAAGTCACTAAGGAAAAGCACCAACACTACTGGAGCAACCTAAACACCTGCAGCCTGCAGGCAAAGTAAGGAAGCCCTTCCGATAATCAATCCCGGATTATCGCGTAAGCTACGACTTCTCAAAAGGGCCCAACTCCGATTACTAACTGGAGCCATAACTGGCCATACCTTGTTTAACAAACACTTGTTCATATTAGGTGTTACAGACAGCCCCCTGTGCAGAGCCTGTATGACGGCGGAGGAAACCGCGGCCCACGTCATCATGGAATGCCCTGAGGTGGCAACATACCGGGCACGTCACCTCGGAACACCGAGGTCGCTACCGGAAGCCGTCGGCAACATCAAGGGTTTGCTAGACTTCCTGGTAGAACTGGGTTGGCAAGAGTAGTGCCAAAACCCAGCACGCAAAAAAGGCGCATACATTAAGTCGTCGAGTTGCGGAAACCAGCCCGCTCTAACCTAACCTAACCTATATATGACTATGACTTTCCAGCGGCGTTGCTTGCGGCGTGCTTGAAATAACTTAAAGTTTCATATCAACCAAGAAGTGGGACTACGTAACAGCGTATTATGATCACTAAAAAGTTTAAATTAAATAAATGTTTTAAAAAACAAAAAACCGCCTTCAAAAACGCCAAAAATAACTTCTTTTAAAATTGTAGGTACCTAATAGGTTAGTCCAACTGAAGTCGGCGAGCAAAATATTTTCAAAAAAAGCCGACATCAGTTCGACTAACCTATTAGGTACCTACAATTTTAAAAGAAGTTATTTTTTGCGTTTTTGAAGGCGGTTTTTTGTTTTTTAATACACTTCAAAGTAGTTCTTAGCCTGAAATGCTTGAACCATTTAACGTTCTCAGATTTGAAAGCAAGGGTGACAAATAGTTATCGCAATAACGCAATGGAAGTTTCGCTTTCTGTCGGTCATCAAATTGACTTCGAACTTGGTAAACGTCAAAATTGACAAGCAGGGTACATGACACATTTCATGCCGAGGACAGGCGTATGACGTCAAGCTACATACAGGTGGAAAAAACGAATTATTGGTTTTCAGGTCTATCTTTTCATTTAATTATGCGTGTTATTTAGAGATAAATTAATTAGTTATAATTTATAACTAACGTAATAGTTTCTGAAATATAAAAAATAAGTATTTAATGGGTTGGAAACAAAATGTTTCATTGTGTAATATGACATTAAGTACTATCACTCAGTTTCGTCTTCTCCGTAGTCAACAAGTTTGAAAAGAGCAACGGAATAACGAACGTTTATTTATCCGTACCTAATAATGGAAAATATGAAATATTAATCTTAATCACTGTTATCTAATCAACCTATTCCGTTTAAGTAGATATATATTGACACTTGAGACGGACATTGAAAGAACATTATAACATTTGACATTTGAGTTGAACCGATATTGCGTTTTTTTTTCCAACTTGTTGACTACAGAGAAGACGAAACTGAGTGTTAGTACTTAATATTATATTACACAATAAAGCATTTTGTTTCCAACAAATTAAATACTTATTTTTTATATTTCAGAAACTATTATGTTAGTTATAATCAAACGTTGATAGACTATCTCTGCCAATACGTTTTTGAAACATCCTGTGTGCTTATATGAATACGTCATTATGACGAAACCGGCATGAAATGTACGCTCCATGTTGATAAGAAAAGGTGGTGGACGGGAAATCATTAACCGTCCGTCTTTAGGCGCATACGACTCGTTTTGTGAAAAACGCTTCTACCAAAATATTTCGAAATTTGAGGTTGCAAAAAGCAACAATGAATATGGACAAAGAGTGTGGAAGTGTCTTCTCCCAAGTACCTTAAATCGATTTCCTGATGATTTATCATGCTCAATGGAAGGTCAAACTGCAGGCCAAGTCAAAAATATAGTTAAGAGACATATATTAGGTAAGTACCATTGTAAAAAAAAAGTGTAACCATAAATCATAAAACTAAGCATGTACCTACCTATTGCATATTAACCTATTTGTAAGTTTAAGAACAATAACAGTAGATAAGTAAGTGTTATTAGTTAAGACTCCTTAACTCATAAAATCTTTAAAATTTAAGATTAGTAGTTAAGTTTAAAATAATGTAATGTAATCAAATGAAATAAACAGTTTTTTTTTTAGTTCATAAAATTGATTGTCATAATTTCGTTTCGCATAGCAACTCTTGGCAGAATCATCATCTCGCAGAATTGCTTTTCGCACATTTTTCTTTGGCCGATGATTAGAATAACAGTCCTAAGGCGGAATAATTGTTTCGACGAAATTTGTATCGCATACTATTTCGAAGGTCCCATACCCACAAAACTGAAAACGAAAGCCATGAACATCTATCTCTCAAAAACTCACTCTTAATTAAAATAAGAAGCTGTCAAAGAGACATGTAACAAAGAGGATTGGCTGCGGACGTCTAATTCCCCGAATGTCTAGTCGCCATACAACCATTCCCCGAATGTCAAGTCGCCATAAGTCCATTCCCTGAATGTCTAATAGCCGCTTGTCGAAAGTAGGTAGGTTGGGTTCGTTAGGTATCTTTAGATGCCCGAAGGGCAAAACCGCCCAGAAATAGGAGCCCTGCCATAGGCATACAAGGCTGTCATAAGTCTGTCATCCTTTACTTCTACCCTCCATACTACTTAGTATACAGTCATTAGATTTAGATATTCGCGGATTTAGACATTCAGGGAATTATACGTCAACAACCAAACCCGAAACAAAGCAGCATGAACATCAAACTGAAAGAGTCAAATGTTCACTTATAAGGCAAAGAACAAAGGCGAGAGATGTGGTCAAGCAGGTCCTGGCATGAAATGGAAATGGTCAGGACATATTCAGAGATCTATGGATGGTAGGTGGTCACAAATAATTACAAATTAGTATCCAATATATAAATTTAAAAAACAAAAAACCCGACTGCAATAAAAAATCAACTGAAAAGCGAAAAGCAAATTGTAAGAGCAATATACTTATTGATATTTATAAAAAAACATAAGTTGAATATTGGAAAAGGTGTTCCAGGCGGGGACGAGCTAGTCCAAAATGTTTTTTTTTTTCAAGAAATAGGTTTCGTAATTCATTGCTTGTCCCCGCCTGCAATACCTTTTCCAATATTAAAGTTAAATTAAAATTGTTGTAAATATCAATAAGTACATTGCTCTGACTTTATTAATTGTCTATATATTATAGAGCTTGTTTTTCGCTTCGCAGTTGATTTTTATTGCAGTCGGGTTTTTTGTTTTTTTTAAATAATTTAATTTATTTCACTCTTTTTAGTTTTTAATAATTATTAATGTATTTTTTGTTCAAGTTTTATTAGTAACTTTTTGTATATGCCCAATAGTTTGAGTTTCGACACTTTAAAGGTTAAAGTATATTTTTTTCATTTCGATTTGTAATTTGCTTAGTAAACTTACAAGTGTATATTTTTGTAATCGCCTTTTAATATTCTTCATTTCGATACCCTATTAGATTCATTTGATAAAAGATAATTTTTTCGAACCACACACTATGGCTCCCAAAATCCGCCATGTTGTTTTTTTTTGACGTAACTTATCCTAGGACACTTGGGTTGCTGAGACAAATCCACGACACCTTAATTTTATAAATCCGTCCAGCCGTTTGGATGATACGAGGTAATAAAGAATATTACATACATACATACATAGATACGCGCGAAATCCTTCTTGGCAGTCGGGTAAAAAAACATTACCCTTCTTGGCATTCGGGTAAAAACAAAGGAAAGGTAGATCATTTAAAATATGGAGTGACGACATCGTACAAATAGCCGGAAACTTGTGGACCAGACAGGCAAGGGATATAGCTGCCTGGCACGGTTTTGAGGAGGCTTTTACCGCAAAAGGCGGCCCTTACATCTAACAACACTAATCTGATTTACTCAAGAACAAAACTAACATTAGTAACAAAAAAATATCTAAGTACACAATACAAGATAATAGATAAGAACTATATGTAAGGGATACAAATAAAGCTAATTAATAAATAACTATTTATTAGGCATAATAGTACATTACTACAGAGGCCGGGACAAAAGGGGTTGCCGGCCGAAGACATATAGAAGGCCGAGCAAAGCGAGGCCAGATAGGTCTGAGGCTGGCAACCCCATATTTTCCGCCGAGGTATGTATAGTGCTTTTCTCAAACACAATAACAATTCATTTAAAAAATTAAAACAAAAATTACAAAGTCAAATTACTAGGAGTGCATAAACATTAAAAGTAACCTACAGTGCTCAGTCATCCGCGCTGTGTCGGGTGCGCCCGCCCGCCCGCCGGTGCCCCGCAGCGCACCGCCTGCGATCTAAGTTTCGCTACCCACCCCTAATTACCTTTGTTCTCCTGGTACTTTACATAAAGATGCAAACGCTTTGGTTGGATGCATGGCTTAGTATATAAAAAAACAGCTATCTAGCCTGTTCATAAACACAGCCGCCGTTTACACTAAAATAAAAAATAAAGTTTATTGTTTTTTTAATACGCATAGATCAGATTGTCATGATGCCTGTGCCTGTGGAATGGAAATTAAAAAAGAGAACTTTGCCGGCCTAGGCCTGCACGATTTGTATGAAATTCCATTAACGACCTCTTGTCGCAGCCTATTTATTATAAGGAACATAACATCAATATTTCATTGCATGTTTGAGAAAAATAAATAAAACAATTCTATCGTAACTACTTATTTGTGTTTTGTGTTTAATTTTTTAATCTTATTTTCCGTGTCGAAAGAGCTTATTACACGCACGATGAATTTTTTAATGATGAAGTCTGATTGTAAATGTTTAATTGAGTCATTGTAATTCTTATTCTCTGTAAAATCTATTTACTATGGTTGACATTTTTAAATCAGTTTTATATTTCTTATTTAATATGAGAACATAATATGTCCCATGCCCGTCTACGACACATCGGAAACATGTGCAACCTCATTACTAGCGGGAGAGATTCGAATCCGGAATTCAAAACATTTCACTTCTCATGCTCTCAAAATGTTACTTTAATCTCTGCACATCGGGTCTAAAGCTCCTTATTAATGTCTAGGGATTAAAGTATTTTTTTTAATTTACTTTTGAAACCCCTAAACAACCAATCACGGTGTTTGTGAATGGAGGATTATCGCCATTTTCAGTGATTGTGTATGGACCATTTTTAGGCCGTGGAAATAATCTAAAAATGACAACTGTGCAAAAATATTTAAAAAAAAAGATTTAATTTTGTGAAACACGATTAATGATTACGAATATGTATCTGTTTAAATATATTACGGATCATTTTATTTTATTAGGCATGGTCCAAATCGTTTTCAAGCTTGTATCTCTTGGCTAAATATGCAAGCATTTGTGTCACTTTACAAAAAACTGACAACCGCGAATTTGTCAGAAACTTTGTTACTTTGTTAAAAATTGTCTCCGCGACGGATGCCATAAATTAAAAAGATTGATTGATTGTTAAATATTGTAATTTAGTATAGAACGTATTTTTTTCCTCGCATTCAAAGTGAAAAGTAAAGTGTTTAACGCGAGACTAAACAACCATAATGACACTCGAACTATAGCCACTCTCGCTCGCTCGCTCGCGTGGCTAAACATCTCTTGTCATTATGGCTTGTTTTAGTCTCTTGTTGAACAATCTACTATTATTAAAATTCAGAAACCACTTTTTTCCCCTAGGCGGGTGCCGAGGATATAAATTTAAATAAAATGTCAATTAGGTACATGAATTTAAATATGACTATAAATATGGTTATTTTGAGTGCACATTAAATCTAAGTATATTCTTTTCTCAAAAATGCTATATAATCTTGGCATAACCAGTAATCAGGAGCCAGTGGGATGAAGTTTCTGGACAACTACGAAAGTGTTCACTAAAGTCGAGTGATTTTGAATTTGGAAACAATAAATGTCCTGTAAGTAAGTAAGTTTTGAAATTCCTTAACATATCATATTATTTGAATTTAGAACTATCTGTATGATCTGTGACAGCCTTTAATAAGGCAAAAGAGGTAAGCACGAGAAGGTCGCACGGAAATAAATAAAACCATGAGGATATTTGCATAAAAGTTTATCGTTTGGTACTTTTTGTAGAATTGTAGGTAAGTAAATTGTAAATTTACAAAAAGTACATTCATTTATTAATGAAACTTTTTATTTCACTTCTTTTTTATACAATATACTTGTTTTATTCTTGAGATAAGCACTATTAAATGCTTTTATTTCGTATATATATCTCAAAAAACGTACATGCGTTATTATCTAAATACATGCTCGCCAAACCATTATAATTATTCTATTTACACTATGCCATTATCCAGTTCGTTGGCGATTAAAGCGCTCTAACTTACCTATAGCTAATCATGCGCCTGCGCATAGTAACTCGGTAAAACAACTCTTAAAACTACCTAATTAAATAAATACTGTAATAGTAGTTTATGCAACTGATACATAATGAGAGGCCTTAAAATACGAGTGTGGTTTTATATTTTATAATAGGATCACACGAGTGTTTAAAGGCCTAATTATGTACAGTTGTATACACTACTTTATCTACACACATATCATACCTAAGTGGATAAGATGGCTTCAGAGGGCCCTGCAAAGATGCACTACGCTAACTAACGTTTCTATTCGATTCGTTTTTAAACCAATCGCGTCACTGGTAGACCACGTGACTTTTAGTATCACGTCATCTCCCAGTGACGCGATTGGTTTAAAAACGAATCGAATAGAAACGTTAGTTAGCGTAGTGCATCTTTGCAGGGCCCTCTGAAGCCGACGGCTTGACGTCAAAAATAGCGGCAAAACAAACTTGTGCAGCAAAAAATCATAGACAAACGAATGAAGACCCTTTCTCATGTCACTCGAGATCAAATGTCGTGCGGTTTATATTAAAAAAACATACTGAATTGACGTTTCGTATCGATAACAGTTTTAATATCTATGAATACTAGGATAGAGACCCTCTTAAGTTTTGACAGCTGTTCCAAATTTAAACTCATAACGTTACAAAAATTGATAATGTAAAAATAATTGATATGGAACCTCGTTGGTGATATTAACTTTTTGGACTAACTTGTATCGTAATGGTAAAAAAATTACTTCATAACATTATTTTGGTAGGGAAATAATGTTATAAAGTGTTTTTTCTCAAAAATGACCGGAAATGTTGACATTCCTATCTACATATTGAGACGCGAAGTACATAGTTTACTGACAGTTCTCAAATAAAAATAAAAAAACATTGCGTGCTCGCTACACAAGCCCGCAATGTTGAATACAAATTCCATTACTCGAAACATAACTTTTTTATTTGTGCCTGGAATAGCTTATGTTTTTTTTAAAACAACAATTGCGTTTCTCCTTGTCATAAACAAAAAGTCGGTAAGGAGTGATGGTTTTTTCACATGAAGTTTCTGTTTGTATACAATTCAAAAAATGAGTTCAAACGATGAAGATTTGGCTCCAACACAATTTTTTTCTTGCGATTTTTGAGAAAAGCACTATATTTGCCTCGGCAGGAACAGCAATTGCGGGCTTCGTATTTTTAAACGGACGAGCTTGCGAGTCCGTTTAATCCAATACTCGGCCCGCAATTGCCTACTTCCATGCCTAGGCAATAATGTACTATTTTTTGGTTAATTTCGGTATTGTGTTTATAAAGTATGCCAATATAAATTTGTTTTGAAGTTTATAATTCGAACTTTACGATATGAGAGTAAACAAAAGATTATATTTTCGACCTTTACGAGCCATCCTGGACTCGTATAGGTATGAAAGCCTTTAACTTATACTCGTCCAGGAACGTCTCTGCAGTAATAACCTTGTACTGGCTTTTTTTAATGATAGTTCATACGTCGGGAAAGGACACAGGAGACAGTTCCCGAGGGCATTGTGATAAAAGACTTTTCAAGACGGAGTCGCGGGCAGCAGGACTGTAGGTCGTCATCAAACAAAAGTTGCATGCTGCAAAAAAAAGTTAGTAGGTAGGTACTTCCGCTGTAATGTAATAATAAGTACCTGGAAGACCGTGTGTCGCTCGGGTTGAAAACGAACTTTCCCGAAGATGACAACTTGACAGATCGATTTTCGCCCCCGTAAGCCCTTATATTTCAAATTTCATCGAAATCGTTGGAGCCGTATCCGAGATTAATTCAGCCGTTGCTCGTTTAAGTTTAGTGGCCAGCTGTTGGTGAGTGACGACACCACGGACCTGAGTGCTCCCGAGGGTAGGTCCTGTTCCTCACCTCACGGTTGCCTTCACCGACCGGCTGCAGTATACAATGACAAGGAACAGACTCTGGCTTGCCTTTATTGGCCGGTCAGAGAGGAGTCGCAAGAGCTATATGCTCGAAGGGCGGATGTATTGCATTAGTGGCGAGTGGGCACCTTATGGTCGTTTAAAGTCCCGAAGCACCTCTCCGCCTGCCATTTAAAAACCAAAATAATTAGCATTGGCATACATTTTCTTTTGTTAAAATTACGCTAAGCGTACTGACGGACGGACATGGCGAAACTATGAGGGTTCCTAGTTTGACTGCGGAACCCTAAAAAGGGGCCGCGATTGAATTAAGTTTACAAGAGCCCTTATATCGATGTAAGAGAGATATAAAGCCGGAAACTGAAAAAGAGGCACAGCTACCTAATATTCGGTTTCATACAAAAAAAGTTTCGTCAGAATATGTGTTATTACTTACGGCGGATGTACTAACAAATAAAAAAATCAAAGATATGAAACTTTTTTTTTTTCAACATTTTTTATTTTTTTTGTATCGTAAAAACGGTAAAACATACCAGCGTCAAAGGGGTTTGGGTAAAAGTGTTGTCATTTGTAAAATTCATACATTTTCAAGGTGAACGGCCATTCGTAAAAGTGGTAAATTATGATAGAATTATTCAAAATAAACATATTTTGTTATGTGATGTAATACTCTTAAGTGCATCGGAGCCGAGATATTAAAATATTCATACTTCGGCGTACTTTTGTACTAAAAACTGAATACTTAAATCTTTAAAATCTCCGCTCCGATATTATTTAACGCCATAAAATATATATATCTATGTGTATTTAGAGGTCCTCTATATAACTATGTAAAAACCATCCGTGGCCGATGAAAAAAAAAATACAATATTCTTCAAACAAATTTACCCAATGCCCTTTGGTATGATTATAGAACAAACCCGAAAAAAAAACATAAATTACTAAAAAGTAGTAGTAAGTAAGTAAAGTGTGTGTGTGTGTGTGTGTGTGTGTGTGTGTGTGTGTGTGTGTGTGTGTCTGTGTGTCTCTCTGTGTGTGTGTGTGTGTGTGTGTGTGTGTGTGTGTGTGTGCGCGCGCGTGCGTGTATGTGTGTATGTGTGTGTGTGTGTGTGTGTGTGTATGTGTTTGTGTGTGCGTGTGTGTGTGCGTTGGATTCGCACTAACTCGACTCGAAATCGAATTCAAATCAGAATAGAATATTACCTACTGTGCGGTACGGAACCCTCGCGATTCCGACTCGCACTTGACCGTTTTTTTATGTGTTTTGATAAATAAGTCGAATTTCCAATGCGATCCTGTCCACTGCGCTGTTTCTTCGCATTTTACTCAACTGGACATTAGAACACACTTGTCTTTCGATCTGGACTCACGCGTTGTTTTTTTAATTTATTTTTAAACTAGATTCAAGAGTTCGTTCGTAGCCTTTAGTACACAAGTGATATCTAAAGGTGTTTGTGCGATGTCATTGCTTAAAAATGTATAAGTTAAAAAGGATTAAAATAACACAAAAAATGTCGTGTATAGGCCGATATCAAGGTCCGTAGTTTTGTCAAAATATTAGTATAATGGCACTGTAGGGGGACTGGGCCAGCTTGATAGATTTGAAAAGTGTTGCTAGATAAGTATGAAATTTAATAGTGATGAGAAAAATGTCGATATTAATTGTTTTTCTCTTTAAATGTATTGACCAACTTATTGATACTTTGACAGACTTTTTCATGTTAGTGTTAATAATGATTATTTATTACCTTACTGTGCGTTGTATAAAAAATAAAAATACTAACTTTATGACTTGTAATAGTTGTGACTTATAAAACACTAGCTGTTGCCGGCGACATCGTCCGCTTAGAAAAATAAAACCTTTGTTACTCAGGGATAATGTAGGATTCTAATGGTGAAAGAATTTTTGAAATCGTTGCTATCGATTTTGAGTTTATTCGTTACAAACATATTTACAAAAATACAAAAATATTAATCTTTCCTCTTTATAATATTATAGTGTGGATTATCACTAACAATACTCGCGCTCAACGCATAAATATTTGCCCTAACCGAGAATGGAACCCGGGACCGCTAGCTTAGTAGGCAGGGTAACTTACGAGGCCAACTACCAAGAACATGTTTTTATCTGTAACTCGGCTGACCGAGGCGTCTATTTTAATTCATATCATAACCAACGAGTGGTTTGCTCCCCGCAGATATCACGTTGGAAATGGACGATGCCAAATATCCGCTCCCCATTGTAGAGGCGGGTCCGGAGGCGAAAATCCAGAGTCCAGAGGCAGCAACTGCTGGTCCCGAGGTAGAAATAGCGGGTCCAGAGGCAAGAACTGCGGGTTTGGAGGCAGTAACTGCAGATCCAAAGACGGAAGCCAAATCAACAAATTACAGATACAGGTACGTAAAGCAGGATATTGTGCGTGTATCTAATATCCTATTTATATATCGCACCTTCAGAACAATAGTGACACAATTCAGAAATTTTAAATTTCGAGTTAGGTCCCTATAATAATAAATTTATGACTTGAAGTTTGAAAGCAGAAATTTTGAATTAGGTCTCTATTGTTCTGAAGGTGCGATATATGAAATGACACTCTTCCGTAAGAAACTATAATTTTGTCTAACACGCTCGGAAATGTACCCTAAGGCTGCGGCTCCACTGAGGCGGAGACGAGCGGAGCGGTGCGGAGCTGTGCCAATATTAACCAATAGAAGGCGCATGCGGTCACGTGGAGCTCGCCTTGCGCACGTTAGTTTAGATTCTATTGGTTAATATTGGCACAACTCCGCACCGCTCCGCTTGTCTCCGCCTCAGTGGAGCCGCAGCATTACTGTTGTAAAAACAGCCCATGAAGTTCTGCTTTTCAGAAAAAAGCGAAAATAAAATGATATAAAATACCAATGGTAGCGGCCGCGAAAAATATATGATATTTTATTATGTACCACGTTTTTTACTTTTTAACCATGTTTGGTCTAGGGTAACTAACTCCAAACAGCCAAACACTTATACAATCAAAGTTCTTCCATGTTTATTTTAGTTTTTTAAATATATTTAACAAGGGAAAAAATTGCTATCCTTTTTTTAAACACATTTCTTTTTTTATATAAGAGTGGGAGGCAAACGAGCATGCGGGTTACCTGATAGGAAGTTATCACCACCGCCCATTACACCAGCAACTCAAGAAGAGTTGTCGGTGCGTTGCCGGCCAATTAGGGAAATGTAAGCTCTTTTCTTGAAGGCACCCGTGTCATCCAGAGGCCGGAATTCTCGTAGCACTTTTGAGCTGTCATAGGGACTTTTTTTTTCTTAATTATTGGCTTTCACTCCTTGTGTTTAATAAGGTGTATTTCGCCAGTATCGAGTTTTAGACAATCA
This sequence comes from Acleris literana, assembly GCA_946894065.1. NCBI lineage: Eukaryota > Metazoa > Arthropoda > Insecta > Lepidoptera > Tortricidae > Acleris > Acleris literana. The sequence continues at coordinate 2,632,645 of OX335693.1, read as the reverse complement.
CCATGGACTTATTAGAGAAACAAGTCCATGGATATCACACGCGAGGACAATTGTTCGGTTATAGAGATTTACTCTGGTGAACTAAACAGAAGCACATGGGGTTAGCTCCACGCGCTTCTGTCAAGTCTCTCATAGGGACTTCTCATTTATCGACTTCCGATATACATATTTATCGATACATACAACACAACATATTAAAAAAGATTAAAAGTACTGGTAAACAATAGGCGGTCTTATCGCTAAAGACCGATCTCTTTCAGATAACAAATAGAGATTTGGAATGAAAAATGAATGGCGTAAGAAATCCACAAATTAATTACAATTATTTTAATTCCTATTTAAAATTTACATAAAGTTTGTATCCAAAAGTTATCTCGAAGAGATCGCTCATTCGCGATAAGACTGCCTGTTGTTTACTTCTACTCGTAATCGTATTTTAACTTTTTTATTCTATATTTATCGATATACATATGTATATCGGAAGTCGATAAGTGCTACAAGAATTCCGACCTCTGGTCATAACTGATTGGAAATATTGCCGAAGGGAGTTCGTTCCACAGCTTCACTGTGTATTTGCGTTTATAAACAAAATAAATTGCCGAATTCACTTCAACTTCAACGTTTACCCTCCAATTCAATCAAATTAGAGTTGTTACGTTAAAATTTGTGATTTAATTTCATCATGTCAGCCGAAAGACGTCCACTGCTGGACATAGGCCTCCCCCAAGGCTCTCCACTCAGACCGATCTTGTGCTTTTCGCATCCACCGCGTTCCCGCGATCTTTACGAGGTCGTCACTCCATCTTGTTGGAGGCCTACCTACAGCTCGTCTCCCGGTCCGCGGACGCCACTCAAGAACCTTTTGACCCCATCGGCCATCAGTCCTGCGAGCAATGTGCCCCGCCCACTGCCACTTAAGTTTGGCTATTCTTCGGGCTATGTCGGTAACCTTAGTTCTACTGCGGATATCATCATTTCTGATTCTATCACGCAGAGAAACCCCGAGCATAGCCCTCTCCATAGACCTCTGAGTGACTTTGAGCTTCCTTATAAGGCCCATTGTTAGCGCCCACGTCTCAGATCCGTAAGTCATCACTGGCAACACACACTGGTCAAAGACTTTTGACTTCAGACACTGCGGTAATTTGGACGAAAAGGTGCTACGAAGCTTCCCGAACGCTGCCCATCCGAGTCGGATTCGACGAGTGACCTCTTTCTCAAAGTTGGACCTACCTAACTGGACCGTTTGTCCCAGGTAAATATAGTCGTCAACAACTTCGAGCGCAGAGCCTCCGACTATCACGGGAGTTGGCGCGACATGGACGTTGGACATGACTTTCGTCTTGTCCATGTTCATCCTCAAGCCAACTCGGTCGGAAACTCCACTGAGGTCAGCGAGCATTGCACTGAGGTCCTCCATGGTCTCAGCCATGACTACGATATCGTCAGCGAATCGAAGGTGAGTGATGTACTCGCCATTTATGTTGATGCCTCGTCCTTTCCAGTCCAGAACCTTAAAAGCATCCTCCAATGCAGCGGTGAACAGCTTCGGAGAGATCACATCTCCTTGTGTCTGACTCCCCGCTGCAGAGGAATAGGCTTCGTGCTCTGGTCCTGTAGTCGGACGGACATAGTGGCGTTTTCGTACAGACACTTTAACACTTCGATATATCGGTAGTCAACTTGGCACCGCTGGAGAGACTGTAGTACAGCCCAGGTCTCGATCGAATCGAAGGCTTTCTCGTAGTCCACAAATGCAAGGCAAAGGGGGAGGTTATACTCTTCGGTCTTCTGTATAACCTGCCGCAACGCATGTATGTGGTCTACGGTACTATAGCCTTTTCGGAAACCGGCTTGTTCGGGAGGCTGAAAATCGTCAAACCTGCGCGCGAGGCGATTTGTGATGACCCTCGAAAACAGCTTGTAAACATGGCTCAGAAGTGAGATGGGTCTATAGTTCTTCAACAAAGTTTTATCACCTTTCTTGAAGAAGAGAACCACCACACTTCTGTTCCATGCTTTCGGCGTTCTCCCTTCGTGGAGGACGGAGCTGAACAGCGTCTGAAGGGCCCTAAGGGTGGGTTTACCACCCGCCTTCAGGAGTTCGGCTGTAATTCCATCCTCACCTGGGGCTTTGCCATTCTTAAGCTGTTTGAGGGCCATACTAATCTCGTACAGGCTGACGTCGGGGAGATCTTCGGTATAGTGTCGGGTTAATCTAGCCCTCGGGTCTTTAGCTCGATTTTCGACGGGTGTTCGGGTTGTCGTGTACAGCTGTCCATAAAACTTCTCAACTTCCGCCAATAGCTCAGGTTTTTATGAAATGACTCTGCCGTCGTCGGTCTTCAGCTTCATCAGTTGGCTTTGGCCAATAGACAGATCCCTGGCAAACACCTTAGAGCCCCTGTTACGCCCAATAGCCTCTTCAATACTTTTAGTATTGAATCGGCGTATATCACGTTTCAGAGACTTCAAGATCTGTCTGTTGAGCTGCCGATAGCGACAAGCGTCACCAGAGGACTGCAGAATCATTTCACGCCTCACCTCCATGAGCCTAAGGGTGGAGTCCGAGAGCTTCTTGGTTTTTGTACGGCGGATCTTGAAGAACTTAGACCCGACCGTTTGGACAGCTTCCACGAACCCGTCGTTGTAATCGTCCACGTCGCTACCTAGGCACTCGAAACGGTTTTGAAGTTCGAGCTGAAAGCTCTCGGGGTTTTGGAGCTGAGCGGGTGCCGGGCGGAGCGTAGACTTCATCAGTCTAGACCTTTCAAGCTTGAACTGGATATTCAATGAGCCTCGTACCATACGGTGATCACTCCCGGTTTTAACCGCACTGATCACGGAGACATCATTGAATATGTGCTTTTTCGTCGACATGATAAAGTCTATCTCATTCCTCGTTACACCATCAGGACTCATTCAGGTCCACTTCCTATGCTTACGTTTCCTGAAAAAGGAGTTCATCATTATAGAGTCCCTCCTTCTCCATAAAACTGGCCAGTAGGTGGCCCCGGTGATTCCTATGCCCCACTCCAAAATTCCCCACTCTCTGCTCTTTACCGTCTCGTTTACCAAGCTTTGCGTTGAAGTCCCCCATTACAACCGTGAAGTGAGTTTTGGAGCTATGCATGGCTCTGGAAACATCCTCATACATAGCCTCCACCTCATCGTCGGAGAGTGTCGAGGTCAGCGCATATACCTGTATTCAACGAATATCGTTGGGTCATTCTGAGTACAAGGCACGCTACCCTGCTCGACACGCTCTCGATCTTCACCACGTTGTTCACGAGGGACTTGTGGACGATAAACCCGACACCTCCCTGGGACTGGTGGTCGCCCTCCCGGAAATAGAGCAAGTTACTGGACTTCAGGGTTATCATGTCCTCCCCCTCTCTACGGACTTCTGACAACCCTATGATTCCCCATCGTAACCTGCTCAATTCCTCCTCCAGTTCCAGCAACTTTTCGTCGGTCCGCAATGTTCGGCAGTTGTATGTTGCCAGGGCCAAAGGTCGTCGTTTCTGGTAGCCGGGTCTCTGCCGGAGATTACCTAAAGCACCCCCTGCCCCGCCGTTACCATAGCCGCTACCGGAGCCAGGAATAGCGGGGCCGCCGGGGACTAGGGGTCTGGGCTGTAGTTTTAAATTCATACTTAATTAAGGCTTTTGATCTAGAATCGTTGGGGGGAAAATGCCGTAGTCGCCACGCTTGGCAGGCGGGTTGGCGACCGCAGTTGTACCATGTAGTCCGCGGAAGACGCTGCTGCCCATCCTCCGGTTTATCCCTTAGTCGCCTCGTACGACACCCACGGGAAGAGATGGGGTGGTGCTATTCTCGACCGGCACCGGCACCAACACGGCACGATTGATTTGATTTAATTTAACGGTATATTTTAGTTTCATACTAAGTTGTCTTGTTTCGAATGTAAATTGAATTATAAATTAGTAATGTCGATGATGATGGCGATACACGATTTTCTTTTTTTTTAAAGGAATTTTGGGGCATTTTTTGATATAATTGTGTTATATTTTCTCCCATTGTTGCCTGGCCTGGCAAGGGCGGTTGTTGGGCTCGTATACGCGTATAGCGCGACCTCATACTCGACCCACAACGGCATTTTTCCTGTTCTCTGCAACCATGTTCTATTCTCGAACATGCTCGGAAAAGAACAGCTTTAAAAAAAAAGATGAACGAAAGAGCGTTATTCTTCCTAGATCGTTTTTTCCAAAATAATTCGCTATTGAATATAAAATCGAAAGTACCATAAAAAAAATCCCATGTACCCACCTTTACAAGAGATGGGTGCAGTGTTTGGGGCGGCGACGGACGTTGCGCGTGAAATTTTCTTAATACTCGTAGTTTTTAAATGAAAAATTAGGAAGTAAAATCTCTCTCAATTAGCCGAAATCTTTTTTAAAATAACTTACAATTTATGTACTTGTATCATTTCCTTGTATTGTTTGAGAAAAACATTATATTATATGCCTCGACGGCAAACCTACCTACCAAAATAATAAAATTGCGTATTTTCTACTAGCATTGCTGTGCCCCTACGGGGTTTACGTTGATGCTAGACTTACCTACTTTAAGACCTTATGTACTTACAACGTATAATGTAATAAATAATTTGAATTTCAAAAGGGATTGCCCTCTAGTTTATGATAGAGTACATAAAGTGTTGCCAGCTTTGTATAAAATTTAATAGTGATGAGGAAATGTCGATGTTTCAGTATCGACGACCTTCGTCGGTAGTTTGTCAGGTCTGAGTTATACTGTGTACTTTGTCCCTTACGACTAGACCCCGTTATCTTGTCGCACTGACGTCGTTTTTATGTAGAGATTGAATGTTTATTTTATCGACTATCTAAATGTCGATGGTATTGTACTTTAAGTTATATGTCATGTCACTGACAATGAGTCAAAGACAATAACTACTAAAAATGTGATTTAAAAGAATGGGAATAAAAATCGCGGGTGTTCGTAAGGATAAACTGTTTATCTTAGTTTTTCCACAATAATTACATGAGGTTATCGCATCTCGTAATACTAATAATGAGCTTATCTACTTATGTTTAATCAAGAAGTTTTATCGGGTGTACCAGAAAGTATAAGCACAGATTTGGCATGCTACTATTATTTCAAAATAATGATTTAAAAAAAACTATAGGTTTTCTGTTTCAATGGTTACCAACAAATGTTGTTATTATTTGAGGTTTATTTCTACAAAATACGCAAAATACGAGATATTTCTCCAGAAAAACGTAAACTGATCGTGCACAAATGGTGTACGATTCCTATCATTACTCTTAAACAGTTGGCAAAAACGGTAGGTATCAGCATCGGAGCCATACGTACAGCTACTCGGAAGTAAGGTGAGGAATTTACCTTTTATGATGTGCGGAACCGAAATTTGGACCGGGAAATCGCTCATGCGTTTAGAAGAAAACCGGACCTATCTGCCTATGTGGACAAAAAACTACGAACGTCGGCAAGTAATGTCCACCGAGCCAAAGCACGAATTATTCTTAAAACATACAAAAACCAGAAAAAAACAAAACAAAGTGTGAAGCACTGCCCTCCTAAGCAAAAATGCAATAACTAAATTCTATAGCCAAAGCAGATTCAACTCTCTTCTGTTTGTAACTAGGTTGCAATTTCTACAGATGTTTTGTTTGAGATAACGCCATTATGCTTAGTAGGGCAGAGCAGGCCGCGTGCGTGAAACCAAGAGCCTGAAAATTTTACGACAATCTCTTGTACCGAAAATCAGCATGGATTATTATGGACGATGAGACATGCATAAAGTTTGATTACAAAATGCTACCGGTTGGTCAATTTTATACCGCACGAGAGAGCCAGGATATCAGTGATCCCCACAAACCCATTTACACGGAACAATTTATTAAAAAAGCAATGTTAAGGCAAGCTATTTGTGAGTGCGGCAAGTTATCTAAGCCATTTGTCACTACGCAAAGAATGAAGGTCGATACTTACATCACCGAGAGCTTAAATCGTCGCCTACGGCCTATGATGCGCAAGCATGATAGACCTGTTCTATTTTGCCTGGATTTGGCATCCGTGCACTACTCGAAGACCACGTTAGCTTGGTTTAAAGACAACAGAGTCGAATACGTGTCTAAGGATATGAATCCTGCGAACTGCTCAGAAGCCAGGCCTATTGAAATTTTTTGGGCACTAACCAAAGCATATCTTCTGAAAAATACTAAGGCAGTGGAGTCCATTGACACCTTTAAAAAAAATTGGTTGAAAGCCTCCAAACAACGCTGCGACGTATGTCTAGTATCAGGTCTAAGGTCCGGGTTTCGGCATACCATTAAAGTTTTCAAAAAAATTGTACATCATATCATTAGATATTAAGTTGAAGGTATAAGTATTAAAAAAAATATTATAAAAATCTAAATTTCAACATTTCTTTTTAATTTAGAACTCGTGCTTATACTTTCTGGTACACTCGATATTAACTACGCAATATTGAAATTGAGCAGAGATTTAAAAGGCAAAAAATCAATCGCTTTGTTGCATAACATCGATATAGAGGCGGTCGATAAAATAAACATTCAATCCCTACAAAATAGCGATGTCACTGCGACAAGATAACGGGGTCTACTTACGACCATCGGAAATATAGTTTAGTTTAGTAGTAACAAATAATAAACTGTATTTAAATACGCCAGACACAAAGAATACATCACAACAGATTTTACTTAATTTCACATAATAATTAAGGAAATCTTAAAGTGCAACATTCCCAGCCTAGTTTTTGCAAAAGGCCTCTTAAGGAATAAGAAGTGGTTATGAATCCGCGCAGGCGCACGGCACTTTACTTTAATGTAGTTGCAGGGTGCGTCAATGTTTTCCCTTTTAAATTAAGAACTTTGAGGGTTTTTTAAGTGGCAAGGAGAAGGCACGCGAGCACTCGGGCCCCCTGATGGTAAGTGGGATCTGAGACCCATAGACATTTGAAACCTAAGACTTCAAATGTGTTGCCAACCCTGAGGACTAAGATGGAATGCCTCTATGCTAGTAATGTCACCGGTTGTCTTATCCCCACACCGGAACACAGCAATGCGAACATTGGTTAATGGAAAAGATGGTGGTAGCGATCCGGACGGACCCTGCACAAGGTCCTACCACCACTAAACCGGGTTACAGACGGACTTACAAATTTTAGTCTCTTTTGTTTCGCAGTCTGGGAGAAATTTTGAGGGGCCTGATCCAGGACATTAAGAAGGACCGGAAATTAAACGATGACCGGGATTGGTTGGAGGATGACTATGACACAAAGTAAGTTGCTTCTTTGAACAAGTAAGCATTCTTCTTGTTTCTATGCCTTTCCAAGAAGGTTGGCAGTCAGCTCCGCATGCTTCTCCCGGTCTCCGCGACACTCGTGGTTCCCGTCCATGCCCGGATGTTACGCAGCCAAGAGCAAGTAAGTATAACCCTTTAAACGCCTTACGACGAATACAAATTGTGTCACTCACACGCCAAACATCCTATGCTACGCAAATTACATCTTATTGATACGAAAGTCTCTTTTAATCTTGAACTTGTAACGGCATCAGCCGTCGTGGCGTCAATTGACGGCCAGAGCCGTTTGTGGTGTTCAAATGATGATAATCATACATACATACATAATCTCACGCCTTCGTTCCCAGAGTGGGGTAGGCAGAGCTACAGAATTACAAACATCTCTAAAAACTTGTTGATAATTCTATAACCACAATTTGCACAATTAGGCTAAGATGTTTACCAGCGTATTAGTGACAGGTTGCAAGCCCATCGCCTAACAGTACTACAAGCCTTTATTCCCTTAGTCGTCTCTTACGACATCCACGGGAAGACATGGAGTGGCACTATTCTAACTCGGCAACCACACGAGGAATGATAATCAATCATAGTAATAAATGGTATAGGTGAAAAACTTACGTAAATGACCTCTTGCATTTAGTTGTGTACAAAACTAATATGGAATTTACGTCAAATTTCAAATATAAAATGTCGAACGGTCTATACAGATGTGTTACAACTACATGCAAGAGGTCATTTAGGTACTTAAGTTTTTCACCTATACGCAGCTATACTCGAAAAGGTAATTAAAGACCAACGTGGGTTGCCACAAAAAAAAAAGATATTTGCCTTAGTATATTTCCACTTTTTAAAAGACCGCACTAAGAATATTTATTTGTAGGTAGTTTTAAACCTTCGATTTAAATAAACAAATTAATTCAAGTTACTTACACAAATACAAGATGGCCTATTAAATATTTAACCATAGAAGATATTTGGTAGCAAAACTGTTATTGCACTTGTAATACTTCAGGTATTAATAACATTTGGTACGATAAATAAACAATAGTTGTAAACAACGTTAGATGCAATTTAAATATTACATACGTTTAGCTATTCGACAAAATAACAGGATAAAAGTGTTTAGCTCACTTTATAATGACAATCATCGGGCATTTTACCAGCCATGACACCATGGGGTCCATGGGTAACTGTCAAGTTTAAATCAAGCATAAGTGTAAAAAATCCGAACTTAGCTTGTCATTTTGTTTTAGCTGATAAAAAAATCGCCATTGAACACACACACCCGCCATTTAATGACTTAACACACTATATGAGAAAATATTTGTTTTGGGATATTTTAATGTTTTGAATATCGGGTAGAAAAAACATTGAATGCATATTCCCTATTGTGAAATATAACTTTTGATATTGAAAATGTCAGAATTATCTACAAATATTTACAACAATTTGATCATCAATGCAAAAAGGTTGGCTTACTCTGAAATGTTCGAACGACACTGACATAAGTGACTTTGACACTTATGACAGTGACGTATCTGTCGTAGTTTTTTTGGTCTTAAATTAGAGTTTCGAGTATACGTTGTTGTGTGTTCGAATTAATGTGCAATCGCCGATTTTTTTAAAAATAAATACTCAATACTCAATACTCCATTATTTATTGCATTCCATAAAGTATACATAGATGGTACTTAACCTCGTAAGGCCCACCATACTGCAAACAGGGAGTTTCTTGTAAATGGGACTATGAATCTACCACCAAGGCAATAAAGTTCAATTACGTTTGTTCGATAATGCCATTTTCAGTTTAAGAACATAGGAAAATAGACCTTATGCTACTTGGAACACAGTTCAAATTAAATTGCCTTGATTATGCACAGCCTTACGAGGTTAAATTAACTTAAAAGTTATGAGATCATTACGGAACCTGTAGGCACAGCAACTTATAAACTAGTGAGAGCGCTTATTCGCTAAGAGTAGTTTATTCTTTACTTACTCATCTATTAACATTCGAACTTATCTTCTAAATATTCAGTTATTGAATAATAGCATTTTTCTAACATTAAACGTTTAAGTGTGTTTACAAAGCTATTTTCATTTTTGATATTTTGTAATGTACTTGGCAATAAATTTTAATGGACATGACATGCGTGCTATCTGAATGAAGTTTTAATCTTGAAGAAGGTAGATTTAGTCTACTTTTGTGTCTTAAAGTAAGTGCTAGTGGTAGGTCTTGTCGTTTTTTGAAGACGTTTGGGTATTTACGTACAAATTTGCAAATTTCAATTATGTAGGTATATACACGGTAAGGTATGTTAGATACCTATCTTTAGTCGTTTGAAATGAGGTTTGCAGCTGTCTGTGTTATCAATATTAACAAGGATACTGATAAGCTTTTTCTGTAGTGTAAAAAGGGATTTCACATCTGTGCTATTTCCCCATAGAATTATGCCGTAGGAATACCAGAAATACACTATTTACAGGGTCTATAACAAAGCCACATACCTTCGTGTAGGGTGCAGTGTATAATTTTTAATGTCCGAAACTTCACATTTTAAAATGTCAGAGTTGCCTCGCGACAAAATTTTGCGCGCTACACTTCCGTCATTCAGACAGTGTGTTTCTGCGGCGTCGATGTAAGCTGGCTGGACCCGGCACGGCCTGCTGCTCGGCTCGGTGTCACGTGGCTTTATGTTTGGCCGTAAACATTTATTACCTTAATAATTAAATAGCTAATGGAACGGGGCGCGCCAAAGTTCACATAATTTTTCAAACCCGATTATCGCAAGTCCGAAGTTATCTATTATATAAAATGCTAAGCTGATTGTTGATATATCAACGCACAGCCCAGACCGCTGGACCTAGAGACTTGAAATTTTGCAGATAGATACCTTATATAGTGTAGAGATCCACTAAGGAAGGATTTTTGGAAATTCCACCCCTAAGGGGGTAAAATAGGGGAAAAACATTTGTAGGAAAGTCCGTCAGTTTTGAAGTTAGACGCTTCAAATTTTACGTTTAGTTTGGCGATTGAATTTTAACTTATACGTGTCTCAGCGGTAATGATAATTTCAACCCCGAAGGGATGAAAAGGGGTTAAACGGATTGTTAATATATCAACGCGCAGCCCAAACCTTAGAACCTAGAGACTTGACATTTTTCACATAGATACCTTATATAGTGTAAAGATCCACTAAGAAAGGATTTTTGGAAATTCCACCCCTAAGGGGATGAAAATTTGTATGAAAGTGCGTCAGTTTTAGTTTAAGTTAGACTATTCAAATTTTGTGTTTAGGTTGAAAACTGAAAATTAATTTATACGTGTTTCAGCGTTTTTGATAATTTTATCCCCGAAGGGATGCAAAGGGGTAAAACTGACTGACTGATCGATCAACGCACAGCCTAAACCGCTGGACCTAGGCACTTGAAATTTTAAGGGAATATTCCTTGGGTATCCTAACCTACCCTATTTTATTATCAGTACCCTAAAGGGTTCAAATAGGGGGTAGAAATTTGTATAGGAGATAAGTTATTTTTAAAATAAGGAATTTGGAAATTAGTATTTAGGCTACTGATAATAAATAAAAAATACTTCTTTCAGCGATTTAGAAAAAACTACCCCTAAGGGGGGTAAAAGGGAGTTTTAGTTTGTTCCTCCTTCACGCTGCAATGGCGGCGCTGGATGGATTTGGATGAAATTTAGAATGGAGATTATACCCTGGATTAACACATAGGAAAATCCTATCCCGGAAAATTTAAAGTTTCCCGAGGGAGCAACGACAATATCTTTGTGTTTTTTGAAAAAGTTTTCATGGGTGTCGTTTTCTTAGGTTGCGTTGACGCAGATTTCGAAAATGATATCAAATTTTTGATTCAAAATGGCCGCCATGATATTTATTGAAAAAGTCGTCATTGGTATCATTTTTTTACATTTTGGTGACGCAGATTATGAAAATGATGTCAAATTTAGAATTCAAGCTGGCGGCAATGATGTTTTTTGAAAAAGTTGTCACGGGTAACATTTGCTTAGTTTTTGGGGACGCAAATAATTACTAATATAGAATAAGATTAGTAATTATTTGACAAAATTGCGCAATTGAATAATTTATTTCTCCTATGGCTTTTGCCATCCAGTGTGACAACATGAGACAGGCTTTGTACCTACATTCAGTTTTGTTAGTCTATATCAAAAGGAGCGGTGTCAGATGGAAGTTGTCAGCGTTGACATATACAGATTTTAATATTTTTTTTCGCTATTTTCAATACTATTCACGGCGTATTAATTCTACGGCTGTTATTTAATATTAGGGCGGTTATTATGATCACTTGAAAATAATTACGGACAGGCATTTAATTTTTCGGCGAATTGGTCAGGGGTAAAAAAACTATACATCGATAGGTATACATAATATTGCTGTAGAAAGAAAATCCATACTAACATTATAAACGTGAAAGTAATTATGTCTGTCGTATGTCTGTTTGTTATGCATTCAAGGATAAACCGCGGAACTGAATTAGATTAAATTTGTATCTCAAAAATCACCCCTAAGGGGGTGAGATTTGGGATGGTAGTTTGTATGACAATTTGGTCATTTATATTAATTTTTTTAGTTGGAAACATAAAAAAAAACTTTCAGTGATTTCGGTAAACTCCCCCTCAGGCGATAAATGGGGAGTAGAAATTTGTATCGGAGATATTGAAATGGCTACATTAGGAAATTGATATTTAGGCTACTATTTATAAATAAAATATACTGCTTTCAGCGATTTAGAAAAAACTACCCCTAAAAGGGGGTAAAAGGGGGTTTTAGTTAGTTACTCCTTAACGCTGCAACGGCTAGATGGATTAGGATGAAATTTAAAATGGGTGTAGCACCCTGGATTAACACATAGAAAAATCCCATCCCGGAAAATTTAAAAGTTCCCGAGGGAATAACGACAATGTTTGGTGTTTTTTGAAAAAGTCATCACGGGTGTCATTTTCTTAGATTGCGTTGACGCAGATTTCGAAAATGATATCAAATTTGGAATTCAAAATGGCCGTCATGATGTTTATTGAAAAAGTCATCATCGGTATCATTTTCTTACATTTTGTGGACGCAGATTATGAAAATTATGTCAAATTTAGAATTCAAGATGTAGGCCATGATCTTTTTTAAAAAGTGGAAATAATTGTCATTTTCTTAGATTTTGAGGACGCCGATTTCGAAAATGATGTGAAAGTATAGGTAGAAATTCAAAATGGCAATTCAATTATGTCTGTCGTCTGTCTGTTTGTTACGCTTTCACGGATTAACCGCAGAACCGAATTAGATTAATGGGCATTGGGTAAATTTGTTTGAAGAATATAATTGTCTTTTTTTTACAGCGGCCACTGATGATGTTTGGGAGTTCCGCCATTTATAATGATAGATACCTACATTATAATTAGTATTAAGACTCATAATATAATATATGTAATATTGAACTATGATGGATATTTTAAGAGCAACCAAACTATCATGGGAGGGATGGTGCTTTGAGACGGCGAATTTAGACAGATTCTCATCTACCGGTGATAACTAGGGGCACACCAGCGGATAAAATAAATGCATTTCGGCATCTACGATATGAGTATATAAATAAAAAATTAACCTCACTACAAATATGCCAGGAACTACGAGTACACCATGCTACACAGTCGGGGCAATATATCCGGCAGCTCTACTAAAAATTGACGAAGATCGTATGGCGAGAGATAGTAACGATTTGAATACATTAAACCGCGAATTCTGTAATATTGTACAAAACACAGATGATCTAAAAAATAACGTGTACCCCGATCTAAAAAACAATATAAAGAATAGAGAATGTTTGTGCGAGAGGGCGATATTAGCACCGACAAACGAAATTGTCGGGCGGATAAATATAAAAATATGTCTCATGTCGAAGGCGATGTTGTGGAGTATCTCTTGGTAGACAATGTCATAGACACAGAGCAAGTCACGTCCTACCCTTAGAGTTCCTGAACTCTTTCGAGGTATCGGGAGTGCCGTCCCGTAAGAGTTAATGGTTAAAGTTGGTGTCCCGGTAAATTTCGAGCTCGATATTACATGTGTTTGAAAGATCATTCTTGCCAGGGAGGACGTCAAACTATAGAATTACTTAAAACTATTAATTTACTTAACTGCGATAAACGAGTTCTACGCGGACGAAGTCGCGGGCAAAAGCTAGTTTCTCATAAAATTGTACATCATAATAATTTATTTTCATAACTAGTCTCTTTTACTAACGATCGTGACTCCGAAATATTCAAAATATTAATTTAAGTACATATAAATATAAGTTTCCCATACCTACCACGTATATGTCATATTTACTTGCATTTATATTTTCTCACAAAACTGTTACTTACAATACTGTTTTCAGTCATAAATTTGAACATTATAAACATTAATTTAGTGGAGTTGTTGACTGTGCCATGGTCATGATGCAGTGAGCGAGCGAAGCGAGCGAGCAACATTTGTAAGGAGAGAGCGTATCGTAGGGAAGCTCCCGCCTTAGTCTCTGATGTTATGTATTTTTTTGCTTTAAACGAGTGAAATAGTTCTTAAAAGCACAAATTTATGAACAAAATAAAATGAAGTGAAAAAATCGGAAGAGTGGTGAATCGGACTAAAAAACGGTAGCAGGAGAAAATTTTGGGCAAACAATTTATTTGTGCCAAGGGAACGAGCCTCTTATTTTTGTTTTTAATTTCCCATGGGTTTAGAGTACAACAAAGGATCCGGGGTCAGCTTCGGGAGACCCTGCGGCGAGGAGACCCTGAGGACCCCGTCCCGGAAGACGAGCAAATCGGGATTCCATGCCGACGAGTGCAACACGCCCTCCAAGTCATCAAGGTGGGTATTTGTAAGCTTATAAGAACGGCCCTACCAAGCGCTTTTTAGCCGACTTTAAAAAAGGAGGAGGTTCTCAATTCGACTCTATGTTTGTTACGCGATCATTCCGCCAATTAGGAATCGATTTTGATGACTCTTTTTTTCGGTAGGTCATACCTACTTCAGAGGTCAGGTTCAGGTTGATTCAGCGCTTTTTGAGAAAAACAACAAAAACAAAAACATCTACACAGATAATGTTTTGGTTTGTGGTTCCCTTCATGTTGATTATTATGATCACTAAAAAGTATAAAATTAAATAACAAGACAAAAAACCGCCTAAAACAACGCAAAAAATAACTTCTTTAAAATGTTAGGTATATGTATAAAGTTGGGCAAAAATGTGGTCTACCACCCTACGGTTGAAGTTCATTTGCACGTCATGATACAACAAGTTCGATTTTCCCTTGCAATAATATTATAACAGTGACAAGTGTCAACCTTAGCGATAATTAGATCTCACAGAAACTTTTGTCAAAACTGGTAGACCACTTTCTTGGCCGACCGTACCTTATATCCGGCACGCCTCACTCTAAATTTTATATCTTCATATGATACATCTAGCAACTATATCAAGTTTGGTGTCTTTTTCTTACAATTCGAGGACGAGGAATTCATAAGGTGAAATAGTATATTTTTCTGATATTATGTAATAAAAAAGGGGGTCATCGCTCAATATTTCCTGTAATTAGTCGTCAAATGAAAATCTTTTAGCATCTCATAAGTTTAACCTTGATTATAGTCACTAATCATGGATATTTTTATTATTTTATAACAAGTATTTGAATAAGTCTACATTCATGTATGCCTCACTATTTTTTCTTTATAGTATTGTAGTTTAGAGTTTATAGTTTTGTAGTTTAGAAGATACAGACGTTTTTGTTAGAAAGTTGTGGATGCGCGGCGCGGTACGTGCGTCGCTAAAAAGCCCGGACTGTTGAGGGATAATGGTCTCGCCGGCCGGACTTTCAAGTGGGTATTAATAAAATATTATATATTATGTTCCAGGGGTTAGGGGCCAAGAGCAAGGAGACAAACATCATGATCAGGATGGCGCTGTGGACCGCGGCCATCTGCTATGGCGCTCTAGCACCTTCCAAGTCCTCTTCAAACCTGGAACTTGAGGAACGCGAACTCGACGTACGGACGTGTCTTAATATTAAAGTAGACGGTCTATTAAGACGAACCATTTTGACAAAACAGAATGCACAAAAGATCTTTAAGGCGGCGCCCAAATATTCCATCCGAAGAAGATTGGTTTTTTAGGTCTGCGGGTAGACGCTCATAGAAAGCAGGCCCTATTACGCGCGGGTTTTTGTCGAGCAGCGCCAACCGCCGCGGCACACGCTGGAGGCGGCCCGTTTGCCGGGTGACCCTGCCAGGAATGTTAACACGTTTGAACTGGTGTATATCGAGTAGGTGTGCATTATAATGTCGAAAACATATTGTGAATAATGTGTCATAATACCGTATTTTTAACCGACTTCAAAAAAGGAGGAGGTTGTCAATTCGCCTGTTTTTTTATGTTTGTGTTGTGTTGTGTTGATTCTCTTTTTATTTGAAAGCTGGTACTTCCCGTGTGGTCCCATTTTAATTTGGTCCAGATCTGATGATGAAATCCATGAGGAATCGAGGGAACTCCTCAAATATTATAGCCACACCTATAGCCATTTCGGTATTTTTAACCGACTTCAAAAAAGGAGGAGGTTATACGTTCCACTGTATGTTTTTTTTTTTATGTATGTTCACCGATTACTCCGTCAATTGTCGACCGATTTTAATTTATTTTTTTTGGTTTGGTCCGAGGTGTTCCCATTGTCACCAAATCTGTATCTGATGAGGGGATCAGTGAGGAATTGAGGGAACTCCTCAAATATTGTAGGTAAACATATAGCGATTTTAGTATTTTTAGTAACAAGTCCAGCATTTGCATTCAGAAAGTATCATTTGGTGTGGTGGAACTGAAGATGAAGACCACAGATGGCCACCGGAACTCCTCAATGGTACCGATTTCAAGGGTGGCGATATGATATCTCGATTAAGATAGTTGAGCGACTACCTACAACGAATAATATTTACTTGTTGAAATATGACTATGACTTTCCCGCGGCGTTGCTTGCGGCGCGCTTGATATAAGTCAAAGTTTCATTTCAACTAAGAAGTGGGACTACGTAACAGCGTATTATGATCACTAAAAAGTATAAAATAAAATAAATGTTTTAAAAAACAAAAAACCGCCTTCAAAAACGCAAAAAATAACTTCTTTAAAATTGTAGGCACCTAATAGCTTAGTCCAACTGAAGTCGGCGACCACAACATTTTCAACAAAAAGCCGACATCAGTTGGACTAACCTATTAGGTGCCTACAATTTTAAAGAAGTTATTTTTTGCGTTTTTGCAGGCGGTTTTTTGTTTTTTAAAACATTTACTTTATAAACCAATTGCGTCAATGGTAGATCACGTGATACGAAAAGTCACGTGATCTACCAGTGACGCGATTGGTTTAAAAATGAAACGAATAGAAACGTTAGTTAGCGCAATGCATCTTGGCAGGGCCCTCTGGGCCCAATTTCCGGGATATATGATGCGAAATACGAGGGCTGTTTGATAAGTACCCGTTTTCTAAATATATTAATATCACTGGCTGAAAATAAGTATATAGCTTAGTCCAACTGAAGTCGGCGACCACAACATTTTCAACAAAAAGCCGACATCAGTTGGACTAACCTATTAGGTGCCTACAATTTTAAAGAAGTTATTTTTTGCGTTTTTGAAGGCGGTTTTTTGTTTTTTAAAACATTTATTTTTCATTGTAACTCATGCATTTGGTCTTGGAAAGCACTATTTGGTGAAGTCGAACTGATGATGAAGACCACCACGGTGGCCACCGGAACTCCTAAACGGTACCTATTTCAAGGGTGGCGATAAGATATTATTCACTTATTGGGGGGGTTGAGATGGGCCTTGTGAGCCACTTCGACCATTGCTGATCTTTTGTGGCAGCCCTTAATTTAAAGTTCACCGCAGAGGCCCGTTGCGTCTAGGAATTTCCAGATGCTTTGGGCAGTGAGGAGTTGTATCTCTTGTGGGTCCATGATATGTCGCCCTAGGTAGATACTTCTATTACGCATTAGTGGTCCGCAAGAACAGAGGATGTTCATAGCTGTCTCCTCTGTTTCTTGACAGAACCTTCATGCCGCTTCTTGTTTCATACCCATTAGAAACAAGTGTTTGTTCAATTTGCAGTTGCCAGTTAGGATCCTAGTCACTGCGTAAGTCTTTTCTCTTTTGAGTTTTAGAATCTCCTTGGAGAACTAGCTTTTGAACCCTGTAATTAGTGATTTCGAGTGTTTTTGTCCTTTTGTGGACTTCCACAGCTCGATCGCCCTAGATTTATATAGGTCGCTTAGCAGAGAATAGGTTTTTCGTTTTGTGATGCCACAAAACGGTTCCGGGCCCACCAGGGGGTTGTCAGCACCGTTCCTAGCCAGTTCATCTGCTATTTCATTCCCATCAATGTTGGAGTGCCCTGGTACCCATCTAAGTCTTACTTTGTTGGAGTTTCCTAGGGCATTTAGGTTTTCTTTACAGTTTTGGAGTAGTTTAGAGTTTATCTCCAATGCGTCTAGTGCCAAAAGGGCAGCTTGGCTGTCCGAGTTGATGTAGATGTGCTGGTGTCTATGGTTCTTCTCAAGGTTGATTTCCGCGCATTTGTTAATGGCGAAGACTTCCGCTTGGAAGATTGAGGCCTCCGTACCCATTTTGACGCTGATTCTGAGTCTTGGTCTCTCACCATAGATGCCGCACCCCACATCGTTCCTTTTTTGGAACCGTCCGTGTACCAAATGTGGCAACCCTCTTTGTAGTCTAACTGGCCTTTCAGCCATTAATCTCTGGAGGGTATCTCCACTGAGTACAGTTTTTTAAAATTGTATTCAGTATGCATGTCATCAGTTGGCATGCATAGGGTTTTGTGTTCAAACACCGAAGCCATGAGCTTGGTCAGTGCTTGAGAGCTCCATTTCTTCCTTGTTGTGGTGCAGATTCTGTATATGCACTGCTCAGCCTCTTTTTGCACTTGTAGGTGCAGTGGTGTTAGGTCTAGCAGTGCATCCAGAACCGCTCCCGGTGTTGAGGATAGAGCTCCTGTTGCGATTACGTAGGCTGTGCGTTGCAGACTATTCAGGGTGTTTATTGTTGTATTTTGGTTGGTTTTGTTGCACCAGACAGCGGAGGCATATGTGATTATAGGCCTTACCACTGCCGTGTACAGCCAGAGGGCAATGTTGGGTTTTAGGCCCCACCTTGACCCCGCCATTCGACAACTAGTCCACATAGCCATTTTGGCTTTTTGGGTTATATTTTTTATGTGCGAGTTCCACGTTAACTTTTGGTCTAAGGTGACCCCTAGGTACTTCACTTCACTTGAGAATGGTATTGTTTGTTCGTTAAGCTTAGGATTTAGTAGCTTTTCGAGCTTCCTTTTCTTAGTGAAGGGGACTAGCACAGTTTTATTTGCGTTTATGGACAATTCGTTTTCTTTACACCATTTGTTGATGGTGTTGAGAGCTCCTTGCATTAAACATGAGATTGTGTGGAGGCTGGGGCCTTTGATTATGACTACAAGGTCGTCGGCATATCCCTGTATGTCATAGTCTTGGTCCATCATTAATGCAAGTAGTTGATCCACTGCTAGGGTCCACAATGATGGGGATAGGACGCCTCCTTGTGGACAGCCTCTTGTGGTGTGAAATTCAAGCACAGTTGTATTGAGAGTTAGAGATGCCACCCTGTTAGAGAGCATATTCTTAACCCAGTTGATGGTGGTACCGTCCACACCCTTTAATGCCATTCCATTTAGAATGGTATTTGTGGGCGTGTTATCGAAGGCACCTTCCACATCAAGGAGAGCACATAGGGCTGTTTGCTTATCCTCTAAGGTTTTCTGCACCTTGTCGACCAGATCGAGGAGGGCAGTTTCCGTGGATTTCCCTTTTTGGTAAGCGTGTTGATTTAAGCTGAGGGGTTTAAAAAAGATAAAGATAAAATAAATTTATTCAGTAAGTAGGCCGCACGGGCACTTTTACACGTCAAGAATCTACCAGCGCTTCCCAAGAGAAGACCACTGCTGAGAAGAAACGCCGCAAGAAACTCAGCAGTCAGTCATTTTTTAAACATATTTCTTATTACAATGGTACTACTTAGTCTAGCATTATATAAAGCTATAAATATTAAATTAAATATAGTATCAAATAACATGCGTAGTTCAGCAGGAAAACATGCCAATTAAGAATCTTACGGGAGAGATAGAGAGAAAAAAAAAACACATACTTATGTGTATATAAGATGGTGCGAGACGACCACATAAAAGTTTCGATATGTTTTCCTACATCAACGGTGTCCCCTAGACAAGATAAAGATTTTGCATTTGAATAAATTATTATTGACTAAGTTTCGGGTTTAGGCCATGCATTTTTGTCTGTTAGATAGCCCTCGATCCTATAATACGCTTTAGACATTAACGACCTTTTCAAGTAATTTTTAAGTGCTGGAAAGGGTAACTTTAAAACTTCGTCAGGTAATTTATTATAGAAATGAATGCATTGACCAACAAATGATTTATATACTTCACGGACGCGGAATTTTCGGATAGCGATTTTATTTTTATTTCTGGTATTTAAATTATGTCACTATATTATTATGTTATTTCTATATCAGAATTTTTGGTGAAAGAATCTAAATTTCTAATAACGTAAATAATATTCTCATAAATAAATTGAGACGCTACAGTCAAGATATTAATTTCTTTAAAAAGTTCTCTTAATGAGTCACGGGAATTTAAATTGTAAATAGAACGAATGGCTCTTTTTTGTAACACAAATATAGTTTGTATGTCAGCTGCCTTACCCCAAACCAGAATACCGTACGACATGACACTATGGAAATAACTATAATAGACTAAGCGAGCTGTCTCAACATTGGTTAGTTGTCTAATTTTCCTAACGGCGTAAGCTGCCGAACTTAGTTTACCTGCCAGTACAGCTATATGGGGACTCCATTGCAAATATTTATCTAATGTTATGCCTAAGAAAATTGCCTTATCTACCATTTGCAAACACTCGTCATTTAGAAAAATACTAGAATGTACCGGTTTAACATTAGGCAAAGCGAACCTAACACATTTCGTTTTCTTAGCATTTAGTAGCAAATTGTTGCTAGTAAACCAATTAAGTACTTTAACTAGTGTGGTGTTAATCCTACTGTAGTCTACGGATTTTCTTTTAGCTATTAGATATCTAGCTCTGATGTGCTGGTCTATAATCCTTTCTATAGCCTTGAGTAGGAAGGATGTAAGACTGATCGGTCTGAAGGATTTAGGTTGAGAGTAGTCCTTTTTCCCTGCTTTTGGTATGAAGCGTACCTTGACTCGTGCCCATGGTTCTGGTATTATTCCCCAGGCAAAGCTTGCCCGAAATATTCTGACCAGATGCGGGAGGAGGATATTTTCTCCCTTTTGAAGAAGGGCCGGAAAAATTCCATCTTCTCCCGCTGATTTAAATGGCTGGAATATCTCAATAGCCCATTTAACATTGTTAGGCCTGAAGATGTTTGTGGCCTTGTTCCAATCAGCTCTATGCGCCCTGTGATCAGGATGATTTCTTTGGACACATCGCTGGATTTCATCGGAGGTATACGATCCTGGAAAGTGGGTTACTCTGAGGAGCTCGAGAGTCTCCCTCTCTGTGGTCGTGAAGGTATTATCTGGTCTTTTGAGTAGGCCGAGATAGTTTATGGGTGTCTTGGCGAGTATTTTGTGAATTCTCGCTCCTTTGTGTGTTTGGGCTATATCTTCACAAAATCGTCTCCAAGACGCTCTTCTGGCTTTTCTGATTTCTTTGTTATACTCCGTCAAAGCTCTGCCGTAGTTTTCCCAATCTTGCGGCCTAGAGCAGTGATTGAATATACGCCGTGTGGAGCTGCGAAGCCTTTCCAGCTTTTTGTTCCACCACGTCGTTGTGTTGTTTGTTTTAGATTCTTTCAGTGGACAGCTCCTCTCGTAGGCTTTGTTAATGCCTTCTGAAAGTTTGTTTACTGCGCAGTTGAGAGTCTCAGTTCCAGTGCTGCCCCAGATGGTGTGGTGGGCATTTGCGTCGCAACCCACAATCAGTTCCGACTTTTGTCGTTATGCGTAATCCACGACTTTAGTCAGTTCTTCTGTGGGGTTTGGTTTCTCTCCGGGCAAGTAGGCCGAACAGACTAGGACCTTCGATGTTCCTCGCCCTCTGAGATCCACATAGGCGACGACTAGATCATCACTGCATAGTTCTAAAACAGGCAAAAAGCTGATGTTTTTGTTAAACACGACGCAGGCCCTTGGTTTTGAGCCTTTTTCATGTACCAGAATCTTACCTGCATTACTCATACCTGCTACCATGGAGTTGGCGTTGATCCATGGTTCTTGAATGAGGGCGATGTCCAGGCCATGTTCGGTGAAGGTTTTCTCAACGACCGCTGAGGCCGCGACTGCGTGGTGGAGATTGGCCTGCAGAAACATCGCCCCCCTGGTCCGAGTTGCGTCAGTGGCGAGGTTGGCGGTGGGCACCGGGGCGCCCTTGCCAGCCTCTTTGTGCTCCTCCTCCTCTGGAGCGGTTTGCGCCCCTGTTTGTCCCCCTATTATGGGGAAACCGCAGTCGGCTCCCTGCTGGTCCACCGGTTGGTGGGTGGGGATGGGTGAAGGGGACTGCCCTTTTTGATCCCCTTGGGATCTTGCGGTTGGGCGTGGGGGCCAGTGGGATGGACGTGTCGGGCCTGGAAGGCCCTGGTTGGTCCAGTAGGGCAGGAGGGGCGTGGGAGCCAGGTGTTGTGGCTGTCGGTGTTGGGGTGGGAGAAAGGTCCAGTGGTGGCTGTTGGGCGCCTGTGGTTGGGCCCTTTAGCCTAAACTGAACCTCTCGTAGGCCAAGACTGGCCTTCAGACTCGTCTTACGAAGGGTCTCCACAAATAGGTCGTCTAGGGAAAGGGTTAGTGTCACCCCCCCCTTTTCGACCTTTGTGTGGAGCACCTTCCAGTACTCAGTGTGCAGCCCCTGGTTCTGCACACTAAGCAGAGATATTGTTTGCCGGATCTTGGTGGCGTCTATCTCGGGGATATATAACACCCGTATGTTTGGCCTCGGAAGTTAGCTCTCACGTAATACGGTGAGGTTCGCTTCCGGCCATGGTTTTAGGGATGGTATAATCTCCTCAAGCCAGGTTTTGGACCTTTGGTCGCTGCAGGTCACTAGCAACCATCCTGGCTTGTACGAGTAGCCTTTAAACTTTGGTCCCTCGCCTTTCACCAAGCCGGTAATTTTCTGCACGATGGTGTCGCAGACTAACCCCAGTTGCGTGTCCGTCATTGGAATGGGGTTGATGATACCGACTCGGATCATGCTCAGGACCTCGTTAAAGGCTAGGGGCGTGGAGGTTGGAGTAGGTGGTATAGGGGGTGTGGGAGGGGTCTCACTTACCTTTGGGGCTTTTGGTACATGCCCCTGTGGTGATTCCTCTTCCGAGCGGAGCTGTTTTACCTGCTTTTGCTGCGGTTTGGAATGTGAGGACCCGAATTTGTACCCCAACCTCTTAAGCTCCGCGAAGCGCTTTTGGGCCAGTTCTACCGCCTCGGAAGGTGGTATCCCTAATCCCTTCAGAGCTTTGTAGCGGCCCTTTGCTGAACCTGCCAATTTCTTAGCAGGTTGATCATTGGCGGAGTGGGGCTCACCAGACAGTGAGTTTGGGCCGTTGCCGGCCCTTTCCACCGTGTTGGTAAGCTCCACCACCTCCATTGGTTGCTCCTGCGTTTGGGCAGATTGCTCCGCGCCTACCGTCAGGGGCAGTAGTTCCTGGCATAGGTCTTCCAGGGTACCTTCTGTTTTTTTATTGTTCTTCTCCATACTAATCCCACGAGAAGCTAGGGAAATAAAAGTCCGTTCCGGCAGAGCCCCGCTTGCCGGAATAAGGCTAGGTACACCTCGAGGTCGCCTGGTATCGAGGGTACACCGTTAGCGACTGAGCTCCCCCTCAGTCACGCACCTCTAGGCACGGTACGAGTGACACCTATAGGTTGGGGTTTTTGGGATCGAGGTTGTCTCCTCCAGGATAGGTGTGGAAGGGAATAAGGATGGGGGGGATGGTGTTTGTGAGAGGAATTTGGATGTTTGGATCACGGGAGAGAGGGTAGGGAGTACCTGGACGCTGGGACTGTCGTACCAGGTATCATCCTCCATACTTAGCTGCTTAGCAGTCCGGGGTAGTTGGTAAATATGCGACGCCCGTTTCTACCGCTAGCATTTCCAGGGTGCACGACCCACTACGTAAAATTAATGGGTTCGCCCCAGGCCTGTACGGCCGCAGAGCCTGGGACGACGTGGACGTGTATGAAGGACTTGGTGGAGTGTGCCTGATAGCTCAGCGTCGCATACCTGAGCGTACCCACCCCCCCTGCACCCCTTTTAATAAGGCGATAAGATAATTGAGCGACTATGACGAAGCACATTTATGTTCAAATATATGACTATGACTTTCCCGCGGCGTTGCTTGCGGCGAGCTTGAAATGTTCTATGGTTTCTTATTAATTGAGATGTGGGTCTACATAACATCATAATTATGATCACTAAAAAGTTAAATATTAAAAAATAAAATAAAAAACAAAAAGCCGCCTTCAAAAAGCAAAAAATAACTTCTTTAAAATGTTAGGTAATAGGTCAGTCCAACTGAAGTCGGCGTCCTACAATATTTTAACCAAAAGCAGACTTCAGTTGGATTGACCTATTACCTACCATTTTAAAGAAGTTATTTTTTTGCTTTTTGAAGCCAGCTTTTTGATTTTTGAAGGGCTCCCTACAAGAGTGCATTGGTTTTACACTTGCTAATGTGCGAAGGGCTCTTTTTTGCAAAGTAAAAATTTGTCATTAAGCTCATAATTATGTACATAACGTATTTAAAAGGATTACAATTTTTAGACCAACTGAATCAGCGAAGACTTTGACTAGAAAATAGAATCAAATATAACATATCATAATTATAATATATTTATAACATGTAACATTTAACATTTACAAAATATTACAGGTGTAAATGGTAAGAGTGTTGAGGTCGGTATTGGTGTTCATCTCTTACTCACGTCACCGTAACTATAGATCGGGTCTAATCGTTGTTTATTTCTTGTTTTTCAGGAGCCGCTCATACACGTACTTCTCAGCCATGTGCTCCTGAGAAATGATAATACGCAGTTGTTTAAGAATTATTTTAAGGGCCATGAGGATGCTGAGGGCTGTATCAACAGTAAAGGCGTCACTCCACTTTATGTAGCTATTAAAAATAATAATCTGGAAATGGTCAAAGCCATGATACATCATGGAGCAAACTGGCGGAAAGTGTCGCAGCAGGACGACTCGGCGCTGCATGCAGCTGTCGGCTATCCAGACATTTTCAAGTATCTTGCGAAACATTTTCCTACGGATAAAGGCCCTTATAATAAAAGTGGGTATGCCCCCATACACATGGCTGTCATGTCCAATCAATTGCAACAGTTTAAAATAATCGCCGAAGCTAATTCTTTGTATTTAAATGAAATAGACGAAAAAGAAGGAAGAAATTGTTTGCATCTTGCTGTTAAAAACGAAAGCGTTGAAATAGTTGAAGCAATATTTGAAATACTCGAGAAAACGTTTGGTTACAGAGAATATGCCAAATATGAAATCACGAGTCAGTTCGATAATGAGGGACTTACTCCTTTCGATGCGGCACTTCAACGTAAAAACAAAACCATAATTGGGATGTTTTTGCGTAATGGGGCCCCTTTAACAGAAAAAGGGAGGGATGGAAAAACTGCTTTGGAAACAATAGCAACCCATTTTAATGATGCTTCAAGTATTCTCTGCAGTGCATTTGATGACTCTATTAGTATCGCCGCTACTTCTGACGAAAACACAATTGACTACAGTTCGTTTACCGATATCAAAGACACTACGAGTCAAATTAATGCCATCGATCAAATTGTACAAAATGGCCATGACAACTTGCTTTTGCATCCAGTAATTAAAAGTTACGTGTATTTGAAATGGAATTATTTTCTGCCACTGTTTTATGTACTAATTGCAATTCATGGAATTTTATTGATTACGTTTAACGTTTTGGTAGCCAACATATTTTACTACAGAGACGCAGAGAATAATACCAATATCATCGAATTGAGAAATCAGACCAGCAACGGCTCAGTGCCCCGGTTCCAGCAGGAACTAGACTGGAGTTACTGGACGCTGATCACCCTGATGTACGCCATCAACACTGTGCTGATCGTGCAGGTTTGAATACCATGTTTAAAAAATAAAGCATTAAACAAATATTATGCAGCATTTCGACGGGATAAATTGTAGATATTTCGGAATTTTCCTCTATTTTGCTCCATATATAATCTATACTTTGATTATTTCAATAAGCATTTCCTTGATTTACATCTCTGCAAACGATTTCCTTTTTCCTGATAAACGTTTAGATTTGATTGGGTTGGGTCATGCCAAGACAGCTTTGGATGAACTGAATCAGATCTGTAGACGTCGGGCGCAATGTTGCTGTGCCCTCGCAGGGCGTCACATGTATACCTGTAGTTATAGTTCCACCTGTTGTAACGTAATGTGACACGCAATAAATTATTTGAATTTGAATTTGAATTTGAGTCGCTGGTTACATTGTAAAGAATTCTGAGGGTAGCTTTTGCCCTGAAATAATTAAAAAAATATTTTTTCAGGAGTCATTTACCATTTACATTATGAGACAGCATCGGCGACACCACTTCACTGACCGGGAGACGTCAATGAGGATCACGTTCTTAGCGCTGGCGATCTTCCTGCCCGTGTTGCTGGTATGCGCGGAGCCGGCGGACTGGCAGCGCCACCTCGCTTGCGCCGCGCTGCTGCTGGGCTGGCTGCAGGCCATGTTCCTACTCTCCCGGTTTCGTTCATGGGGACCCTACATGCTTATGTTCGAGAGAGTTGCCTGCGACTTATTAAAGGTTTGTAAAGTGTGAAGTTAATCTTAACATAATTGGGGAACATGTGTAGAATTGGTTAGTTTTTAGGACCTTCTGGTAATTACTTCTTTTTCACTGACTCTCTCTCTCCTTATGCTTGTCTAACCGACTTGATATGAACCCGATTTTTTTAAGTGCTATGAACAAATATTAAACAAATGGCATATTATTAACTCACTCTTTTCACAAACACCATCTTTCGGTTCTTAGACGCAAAAGAGCAAGTTAACACCATCTATACAGACTTCAAGAATGCTTTCGACAAGGTCGACCACTTGATACTGCTTAAAAAGCTATCCTTTAATGTAATAAAGGGAAATCTCCTCAGGTGTTTTGCCTTTACCTTCAAAGCCCTATTCAATCCGTCGTCGTCAATGGATTTACCTCGTTACCTCCGGGATACCGCAAGGCTCCATATTAGGACCCTTTTTATTCATCTTTTTCATTAACGATATTTCATCCTGTTATCAAATATTGCGACTTTTTGTTGTACTCCGATGATTTAAAAATTATAATGTGATCAAAACAAATGATGATACTTTGTATGTTTAGGAGGTTGTAAACAGACTGAATGAATTTTGTTCAGAAAACATATGGTACTTACTTATAAATGTAAACACATCCTATTTACTACAAAACAATGGTTTATAAACAACCATAAGTATATAATCTAAACCATAATTTGGTTTTCTTTTTAGTGTTCATAAAAAAAACATTGTTTTGTAGGTATAGTTCGCAAAATGCGATAATACCTACAAAACAATGTTTTTTTTATGAACACTAAAAAGAAAACCAAATTATAGTTTAGATTTTATAATTTTATGTTCTTAATGAGATATGTTTAAGAAAACAAATATATCTACGAGGAGTGTTTAATACAGGGTGTTTGGTATAGAGTTAGCCAAACTAAAGGGGCCTAGTAGGAACACCTACTTAGAAAATACAAATTCAATAACCTTTGAGGTCCAATTTTTTTTTTTACAGGTTTTAATAACTTTTTTTTAAATGTCCGGATTTTGGCCTTTAAGTCCCTACAATTTTTTTAATGAGTTTTACATTTAATGATTTCTGATTGTCTAATAAATGTTCAATCTAATTAATGCCATTTTGGGGCAAAATAATATCTAAAAGATTGAGTCATGAGCAGTCAAAGTTCATGAAGTGTAAAAGAAAGAAATAAATTTCAACTTTAAACTAATTAAAAAAAGACTAAAAGTGAGGACTTGAGGTAATTTTAAAAAGTTCTGTAGACATCACTCTTAGCAATGATAGGCTACATGTAGCACTTCGCCTTCCAAAGATGTAAAAAACTTAGAGTCAAGGGGAGAATGGATCCACCCTTTTTATGTGAAAAGGAGGATGAGGAGCCGGTGTCGGGCTGTTTACCCCCTACCGGGGTGTTCTGCGCGGGTTGTGAAAGGGGCCGGAACCTCGGGGTGGGAGTGGAGGGTGGAGGCTGGTAGTGCCGCGTCTTGGGGACGACGGTGAGGAGCTGGGTCTCGTCATGTATGAGTATCTATCTTATTTATTCCTGGTTTGTTTCTCTTAGTTGTCTTACCTAATATGTTTATTTGCAAAGTACCCTCCCGTCATATTTACCAACTTATCTTTAGAGTCAATCACTTTACAAACCCAAAAGATAGTGGCCATGACCTTTCCAGCCAAAGACACCTTGAATTTTTGAGAATACCTGTGCCTGTTACATGTCACTGTTTCTTGCTTTTTGGGTCATAGTGATGAATCCAGGTCTCAGCTCTCTCCTCTGTGTCTATTCTGTTGATTACCTCTTCAGGATTTTTGCCACACAAATCCAAAAAGTCGGTACAATATTCAACACGCGTTGGCCACTGATGCGGTGTCAGCATTCATAGTACCCATTTTGCACTTATGTACATTTTTGACTGAGCTAAAGTTTTTTTTTCTTATATTGCCTGTATTTCTTTTTATTCTTGTACAATAAAGAGCATACATACATACATAGTTATAATTTTCCCTTGAATATTTTTCATGTCAGTTTCTTCGCTTTTGCAATATTTTCCTGTGTATGGGCATGGATAGGTCGTCTTCGATGCTCTCCCTCCCTCCTTTGTTTAAATAAACTAAGTAGACCAGTTTCGGATTGTTGACAAAGAAGGAGCAGATTCACCGTAAACACCGACCATTTCTTGCTTTTGTGATGTAGGTAAATCGTTGCACGGTCACTTACGTCAGTCTTGAATAAATTCTCGAACCTAGCTTACGTGTTTCCTTGCTGCTCCTAATAGTACTGAGCTCATATCTAGATACTCGTATATTACAGTAGCAAAGAATAAGTAGTGTTCCGCGCGTGCTATATGATATGATCGAATTAAGTAAATTAATATCTAACTAAGAAGATGTCGATCGGTAAACTGCAAGACTTTAATGTTAGTAACGGCGCGTGGTCATTGTGGACCGTTTAGAAATGTACTTTAAAGTCAGCGAAGTAGACGAAGAAATGAATTGCCGACTTTAATTGCTTTTTGGTAATATACTGCATAGTATGTGATATATTTTTAATGCCCCTCATTAAGTACCAATATTTTTGTTTTATAACAGCATGAATATATTCGGTCATTCTCCAGACAGCCATTTCCGTATGTCCTCGGGCTTAAAAAATATAAAACTATTGAATTTGGTATAATTTATATTTTTTGTTCGTAGAAGGTACTCGTATTGAGGTGTACATGAATTTTCAAGTAAATATTCAATACCTTTCTAGGAGAAAAAAAAAATCAATACCCCATTCTCCTAATTAACACCGCGCGTCCCACTTCCGAAATCACTAATATAACTATTTTCCCCGATCATATACAAGAGGAAAGATGAATGAAAGTATTTTTATTTAATGAAAGATAAGATATCCGAATTACAAAAAAAATACCAAATTTATTTAGTAATATATCACTAAGATATAAAATAAAGAAACTTTGTCCCGGTACGTGTACTAATTCACGCGCCGCTTTCATTCTTGTCCACGCAAGGCCATTGAAGAAATAGACAGACGTCTGTAATGCATTTTGCGTGAGCAGACACTCATGTCAAGACCCTCTTGAGAGAAAGACGTGTTTATGTTGTGTGGATCGCACACTACAAATGTAAGTATCTAATTCGCATGTTTTGGTTCTCGTAAATGCTAATTAACACGTTCACGTTTTTAAAATCAGCCAATAACTCTATAGCTCTGTAAATTATTGTATACATTAAGAACCTCAGTATTTAACAGTTACTGGATTATGTAGTTTATCACATGTACCTAAAAGAAGTTATTTTTTTTTTTATCAAGAATCCCTAATACACACGTCTAATTCACGGGTCAAAAATGAACGCGTTAATTAGTTTAAGAGTAGTAAAAAAGGTTTTTGGTACATAAAAGTATTTTATTTCTAATTGCTCGCTTAAGCTAAACCAGTTTAAATTAATTTACAGGAATAATCTTTTTACAAAAATGTAATTCCCGGAAGAATGATGGCATGATTAGAATGACATAATAAATTATGTCAAACTGGTGTTATTAGAGGGGCCCTAACCTTAAAATCATCCTTATGATCGTATCTGTGTGCTTAAGTGTTTGGACAATATGTTTTTTAGAGGTTATTTTATTTTTCCTAGCATATTTCTCTTGGAAAACATGAAAATTTTGCTGACCGCATTAAAAAGTTGCATTTTGACAAAAAGTGACAACTGTAATTCTAATCATGTAAGGAAAATCCTAGGGACCCGGCATCATTCTTCATATTTGTATAAATTATGTATTAAAACCACCCGCAATAATTAAACTACATACTTAAAGTTGAATGTCTGTATGTTATGTTACATAACTTATGTATGTAAAGCTTTAACGGCTCGACGGATTTTAGCATTATGAATTATGAGGTGTCCTTAGATTCAATAAAATTAACTAGTTTATGTATATCCTTTTAGTTCATCGGGTTTTTAAATTTTAAATTTCTTTTTTTAAAGATAGATAGGGAATGTAAAAAGTAGGAGGAAGAAGTATTATTTTTTCTTTAGCAGATACGGAAATTTATTTGCTATCGTTTGTTCATAATACCTAAGGTTTATACCTTAGTTATTATGTTAGTAAAGTTATTAATTCTGTTTTTTTTTATCGTTTTCATTGTTGATTATAGAACGATTATTTCAGTGAAATATTAGTTAGCTTATTATGTATGTATATCGTGATGGATATTTTATGTTCCTAATAGTTTCAACGTTGCAATATAATAAATATGATAAAATTAATAGACAGTCTGACAGTTTTTGTCTTATTTCCTAAAAATATATATATTTGGCATGAACATTTATCTAATAAACGCGTAGTTTTTTTAATTCGCAAGCAAGTAAACCTAATTAACGCATCGCTTTTCTAATTCGCGCGAAACGCAAAAATTAAAACCCTTCTAGTTAATTAACCGCTAATAATAATCAAGTGCCCAATAAATATTAAAGTTTGAATGGTCGATATGTTACTACATTTTGCATAAATTTTATCAAAAACCAAGTGGAAAAAAAGGGCGGTGTTAATTAGACTGAGAACACAATTCTGGAGAATGACCGTATTATTAAATTATTAATTACATCATAAGTCTTCATCACGACTTTTACAAGGTGTAATGCCTTTTTGAGGCCATTATAAGAGGCTCATACAGCTAATGACTTTACAGAAGTTATATCCAAAACACACAATCCACTATTTTAAGTAGTCATAATATGCAAGTATATGACAACTGATTAAACAACTTATTGCAGTCTTATAATAAGGTTTTTAAAGCATTATTTAACCTAGTAATAAGGTATTATTGGCTTTGTAAAAGCCATATAAATTGCAAGTACATTACTTCTCGGGACTTACTTATAAATGCTGTATAAATAACCCTTATATGGCTTAAATTCATAAAATGACTTTGAATATTACTCTTATAAGGTAAAAAAGTAACAGTTAAGAAGATTATATAACCAAAGAAATTATATAGCCAATTAGACATATGACTAGTGACTCCATGATGACTTATAAATGTCATATAAAACGAACCGCATATGGGTATCGTTAAACCTAAGGCTCTGGCTCGTAGCTATGTGTGGTGGGCGGGCATCCACGAGGCGGTGGAGGCGGCCTGTCGCGAATGCGCTGCCGCGCCGGCGCAGCACGCGCCCCGCAGCTGGCCATGGCGGGCTCGTCCTTGGACCCTCTTGCATTTAGATTTCTTGGGTCCGATTTACGCGAAAACGTATTTAATAATCGTTGATGCTATGTCTAAATGCATGGAAGTCTACCAGGTCCCTAGCACCGCGGCTGACAATACCATAGAAAAGCTGAGCGAACTGTGGGCTAGGTGGAGGATACCTAAGCAGGTGGTCAGTGATATTGGGCCACCTTTTTCTAGTAAGGAATTTGGAAACTTTTTAGGACGGAGTAGACCACGTTTTTTCAGCCCCATATCACCCGGCCTCAAACGCCTTGAAAAGGTAGATATTTCGAAGTCAATAAATACGGTTTTACTATATTATCGAAACACGGCACACTGTTCTACAGGAGAAAGCCCAGCAACCAATTAAGACGGAGGTCAAGGAGTTCTATAGATTGTCCAAAGGGTAGCGGGGGGAGTGCGGAGGGCAGTGTCGGGCTTCAGTCGCCGCAGGAGGATACGAACAGATCGGAGCGGTCGACGGACTCGCCGCGCGCGCCAGAGGCGTCGCCGAGGCGAGACATGGCGGGAAGCGGACGGACGAGTTAGAATGTTTCTCAACTCCGGGAAGGGAATCGAATATCGGAGAACCGGCTCATCAACCGTCCACCCCGCCCGTGCCGGTCCGTTTGCGTCCTGTCCGACAATGCAGAATGAAAAAGACCCTGTACAAATAATATAACTTATATATCAAACTACCCTAAAAACTGATTGTTAATTATGTAGCCAAATTTTGCACGAACAAGCCCATCGCCTAACAATTACTACAAGCATTCCCTTAGCAGTAGATACTATTCTAAGCCGGCAACCACACGGCACTGTATTTTGGTAACTGGATAATTTAGTAATAATAAGATAAGTGTGTGTTAAGATTAACAAGAGATAACTGTAATTTAAGTGTGGAGAAGTGTGATGTAGGTAGATCGTTGCACGGTCGCTTACGTCAGTCTTGAATAAATTCTCGAACCTAGCCTACGTGTTTCCTTGCTGCTCCTAATATAGGTAGTACTCAGCTCATATCTGGATATAATTATTACAGTTTTATATACTTTTGATCTTTTATTTGCTTAGTTAAAATTTAATAACCAATCTGTGCTCTAATTCTACCAACATTGTAAAATATCTTTGAGTAATTGTGTTTATTCGGTAATTGCAGTAGACATAATAAAATATACTCATCTGATTCTTTTTTTGTTTTTTTATTTATTTATTATATTTCTTGCAAGGATTTCTGCTTCGTACCAATCTTTGCTCAGTAAAGGTTTCACGAGCAGTAAGTCAATCTCTAAATAACCAACTTGGTTTGAACAGTACTAGTCTGAGTAAGTAGGTTCTAATTAGGATTAACCAAAACACTTATTTGTTTGGTTTCAGATCCTGGCTTCTATGATATTTCTCATAATCGCCTTTTCTTTCTGCTTAATGATCGAAAATCAGTCCAAGGCTCCTTTTGACGGGCCGGTTACCGCTTTTTTTAATACTCTGGTCATGATCTTCACGGGGTTCGAACCCGGCCTGTTTGGGAAAGACCACGACAAGGTAGTCATCGTCCGCCAGCTGCTCGGGTTCTTCATCATCTTCGTAGCAGTAGCGTTGATGAACTTCATGATGAGCACTGCCTTCAGCAACATAAACGAGCTGAATGTCATGGCCGAAAAGCAAAGGCTGAAGAAGCAAGTTAAACTTCTTGAGACTATAGAAGCTATCGTGTACAACGAAGCGTATGCCAAAATATTAAAGAAGGTGTTCAGCCGAGGAAGATACTACAAACACATTACATTTTCAACAACAAACGAAACAACATGGAAACTTATGTTCGAGAATGTTTTGGAAAAAGATACCGGTTTTAAAAAGGACATACTTGAGCAGTCATCAGAGGTCCATTCGTTAATTACATTAAGAGAAGTTTTCGTTAAAATAAGCAAGAATAAGGAACGGCGTGAAGAAAAAAAGAATATGTCCATAACCAAGAATAAGATAGAGGACCTACACGACGCCTTTCTTAAAAAACCAGAAGGAAATAAAAATTGGGTTCGTGAGGTGATATCCAAACAGGAAGAGAGTAGGACATCGTTGGAGGAGAAACTGCGGCAAGCCAACGACAAAATTATGTTTAATATCGAGGACATGAACTCAAAAATAGAGAAGCTAATATCAAATCAAACTCAGAGGTCCGATAGTTTTAAGGAGTTCACAGTAGAAATGAAGAAATTAAGCAAATTCGAAACCAATAAATAAACGTAGATATAAGTACTATAGTTAAATAAAATCAGAACATGTTATCATACGGATATTGATAAATACTTTGGTTTTTACCGGCTTGCCTGTTTGTTTGTACCAGTCAGTACAGTTGTTTTGATCAAATCTTGCAAGCTGGGTACACTACACAATCTCGAAAAAAAAAACAATTTGATAAACATTAATTTCAGAACTCCGGTTATGAAATTTCCGAATCATCAGATTATCACTATTCCGAATTTTAGTTTCAAGAAGCATCACAATCACAATTTTTTTTTAATTTCGTATTATCACATTTCAGACTTATTAAAATCCCGAAAAATATTTTATATCACAATCCCGACAAATCGAAAAAACTAATTTTGTTATTCCGAATATTCCGAAATGTTGGCAGCACTAATTCTCTAAGATTTTTTATTTCAAATAAGCGACTGGTAAAATATCTATTGTATAATACTTTGTATAATGTTTAACATGCGTAATGCTCAAAAACTGAAAAAATGTCTGACAAAGCTCCTGTTCCGCGTAGCTAAGGCGCTTCGCGCCTTGATGCAACTCTAACCTAACCTAACCGATCAAGGTGAGATTGGCCTTATCAAGTTATGTGCTCGTCATCTCACCTAACTTTTGTTTCAAGTAGAATACTTCAATTCAATTTAAGTGGTTAGTTTCATAATTCCGAATTTTGCATTACCGATCTGGTTTGTGAATTTTCGGAATTCAAATATTCGGAATTATAATTTTCGTAAAAAATAAATCCGGAATAGTCAACATTTGTACAAATATAATATACCGCTACCAGTGGGCATTGTTCCCAAAATACTGGCAGCATTGCCAGGTGGAATGGCAATGCTTAATCTTTGTGCCAAGTACAGGCCAGCATTTTGGTCACCAGTTGCATCGACCAGATGATTTGAAAGGCCTATAATAATACGGTGAGCTCCTGGTCCCACGGTGCTAAAGTTTCGACCCCAAAAGGCTCAAATATGTAACTTCTATCAAGTTGACTGTATTTGCGCCTTTTGAGGATCTCCGCTGATTGCGCCGCAAAACCAGTGCCCCTGGAAGGTGTGACGGCGCAAGGGTGCCCACGCAAGTGGCATTCTAAACCAACGGCCGGCCCAATTTCCACAGAACATGACTCATCCCATCAGGTTTTTTACCATCATCGCGCATTAGACCATTTGGTTCCAAAATAGCCGCACAATTGGCGCTGGTAAAAACCCGACGGATGATATCATTAAGGCTGGAGTGACGGGAAAATCTACCAGCACTTCGCGAACAGCATAAACTGTGGAAAAAAATAAAGGATTTTCTAATAGCTTACTTTTAAACGTTGCATTAATTTTAAGATTTTAAGTATTAGTTATAAGTACATAGCTTAAGTTTGTGTAAATTAATAAACTTGTATACTCGAAATCGTAATTAAAGACCAACGTGGGTTGCCACTAAAAAAAAAAGCCTTAGTATATTTCCACTTTTTAAAAGACCGCACCTTCGATTTAAATAAACAAGTTAATTCAAGTTACTTACACAAATACAAGATGGCCTATTAAATATTTAACCATAGAAGATTTTTGGTAGTGTACCGACCCCAAGGGTCTTATAAAAATATAAAATATTTTTAATTTAATTTGTTTTGACAGGCCGGAAGACAAAAGAAATTGTCAATCGAAAAAAAGATGGACTCTACGTTGTTATTAATTTTTAATGTTTTAGTAATTCCAAGTTCCTAAGGTGAGAATGAGGGATAACAGATTCTTCTGATTAAAGAGATATTCAAGAATAAGGGAATTCAAATAATTGTACTAGTTGAGATAAAGAAGCGATTAGGGAACTTCAGTTAATGGATAATCGATAAGACAAGAATATGAATTTTGGTAAAAGCAGAGCCCCTCCCCGCTCTTACTCATGTGCTCGACTCCGGACTGGTCACACTCTGCCAGCCTGCCTCAAGCTTGTCTGGGGAGCGTTTCCATTACGTCGCCAAGTCAGTCTAGGTAGGTTCTCGTAACCAAAAGAGCAGAGGACCCAACAAATTATAGTCACTCCAAGAGGCAGGATTTATCTTATCTCCTAATAATTTAGATGGAGAGACTATTGACCTAAACTACCCCTCTTGTATCCTCGGATATTTAGGACGACGGAATGTGTGTGTTTTCTGCAATCCAGTGTGACAGGTATCAAAGCAAACCCAGAATATTGGAGGTCTCCTCCCCTTTGAATCCGTCAAGGCACTCGATACCACACGCTCAGCTTTCGCTTCGCTTAGTCGAATCCCCACGAACCGACATGAAAGCCGGGAGTAGAAAGCAGTTGCCGAGCTAAACTCGCAGGCATCCTTGCCGACATGAGATCATAAAAACCAAGCCAGCAAGTCACCTCAACTAACTAACGTCTTTCGACCAGAGGTGAGATCGACTCTTGACGCAACTCAAATCTGACCCCCGGTTCCCCAAGATAAATTTAGAAGCTATTATCCTTGAACCTTCAACACACTGAAGCAGTCTGTGAAGTCTGTATGGATACTGGTCATACACTGTGTAGTGTCTCTGCTTGCTATCTTAGTCCAAGATGTTTAATGACGGTAAGATGTCATCGACGTCTGTGACCCGCTGATAACTTTCACCAAGACACTAAACCCTCTTCGACTCGAATAGAATAGGTTGGAAAATATCCGTTGCTTAAAAAGAAAAGATTGAAATAAATTGTAATTTAGATTGCTAGGACACAAGTATAAACTGTAATCCCCGATATAAGAGCCGAAAGGAATAAAATAATCTTAACCAAACAACATGGGAAAATTTAGAAAAGGTTTACCAAATAAACTGAAGATTAGATATGGAATCCTAAAATTGCACACAAAATCCAAACGAATTAGATCAGACTTGAAATATTGATAATCCTTTGAATTCCCTTGATTCAAAAAAAATTATAAAAGAAAACCAAATGAATAATAATATTATTTACCTTTTAATTATTATAAGATTCGTAATAGAATTAAAATCCCGTGAAATAATTCAAAGAAATTTATCACTAGATTGGTTTTCCGACGACCAACGTATATCACTATCGAGCTCTATATGATTTGCTTGGAAAAAATTATTGTTTTAAAAAAATTGTTCTGTTTTTTAAATAAATTGTTCCTTTCAAAAAATAAAATTTTGAAACTCAAAAACATTTTGAAAATATTCGTAAATAAAAAAAAACAAAATCAAAGGAAAATATTCAAATAAACATGTTCTAACAAGGACAGCTTTGCTACGAATGATCTTATTAACTTGTTGTCAAAATTGCAATGACAACTTCAATAATTCAAAATATTTTGAATGTGATGACATCAAATGTCATTCGTAACCAACTGCACTACTACTTTGGGTGCAACGATGCACCTATCGAATAACCACTTAGCTTCGGATCCCGACGAGATGTCAAGGGCGCGCAGCCGCAAACCGAACTCTCACGACAACTACTCCAACCAGATTGGAAGCCCTCGTAGCAGATGACGGAGCTCACAGGATCATGCACCCGCGTGAAATGCATTAAAATAAAGAAAGGTTAAGTTTACAACTAAAATTTCTCTGAACTACGAAAGTTTTCCCTACTCTGTTATTATACCCTGAAACACAACAAACATTCAACTATAAATTTATCACCATCCGGAACCCCATCTAAACAATGACTATCACCCTTCCATTCGTCTTTCAGCTCCTCAACCAGAACACTCATCCTCGAGCTTCCGTATTCTAAATGATAAGACATGTATGAATAATTAAAATACCTATGAGAAATCACTAGTTCAATTTTCTTGTCCTCAAGCCATTAACCAAATTACTCATGAACATGATTTCTTATAGATAATTGTTTCCATAGGAGGTAGGACTTCAATATTTACCTTTTTAGCAGACTTTGTCTACATGAAAAACTTACGAGAACCTTCTAACGTCTCCTTGCAATATTCCTATAGATCACCTTTTTTATAACGTTCACTACTTTACACATCACACTTTATTATTTTAAAGACGTACGCCCGTGGAACCAACACTATTACTATCAAGAAAAAGCAAATAAAAATCTTAAGAAATACATTTTTTACAAGCCCGTCAGTAACCCAGTCAACAATCCCCTAGCAACCCCACACTGTCTAGCACGTTTTCTAACCAGTCAAATACCAAAGACAATTTAATTCTTGTTTGAAGGTTTGACTCGAGATGAGGTCAGTACAGTAGCAAAACTGTTATTGCACTTGTAATACTTCAGGTATTAATAACATTTGGTACGATAACTAAACAATAGTTGTAAACAACGTTAGATGCAATTTAAATATTACATACGTTTAGCTATTCAACAAAATAACAGGCCAAAAGTGTGTAGCTCACTTTATATTGACAATCATCGGGCATTTTACCAGCCATGACACCATGGGGTCCATGGGTACCTGTCAAGTTTAAATCAAGCATACGTGTAAGGCATCCGAATTTAGCTTGTCATTTTGTTTTAGCTGATAAAAAAATCGCCATTGAACACACACACACCCGCCATTTAATGACTTAACACACTATATGAGAAAATATTTGTTTTGGGATATTTTAATGTTTTGAATATCGGGTAGAAAAAACATTGAAAGCATATTCCCTATTGTTAAATATAACTTTTGATATTGAAAATGTTAGAATGATCTACAAATATTTACAACAATTTGATTATCAATGCAAAAAGGTTGGCTAACTCTGAAATGTTCGATTGACACTGACATAATTGACTTTGACACTTATGACAGTGACGTATCTGTCGTAGTTTTTTTTGGTCTTAAATTAGAATTTCGAGTATAAATTGCTGTGCCCTTACAGGGTTTATGTTGGACTATTCTAAACATTGTAACACCACTGTAACACATAAATGCAATAAATAATATGATTATGACTATTACCCCTATATTACTAATCACAAAACTTGACTGAATGACAATTAAAGTTTTTTGTTCCTTATAATAATTGACTACCACCGCTGCCTGCCGGCTGTTGGATGGATGATTTTCTAATAGTTTAAGAGCATGTCCTCTTACCCCAATATCTTCTAGCTAGGTACTGCAAAAGTACAACATACACAACACAGTCAAAAGCTTTAGATATGTATAAGCAGTGATACACAAA
Source organism: Acleris literana (assembly GCA_946894065.1). Classification (NCBI taxonomy): domain Eukaryota; kingdom Metazoa; phylum Arthropoda; class Insecta; order Lepidoptera; family Tortricidae; genus Acleris; species Acleris literana. The sequence continues at coordinate 2,593,731 of OX335693.1, read as the reverse complement.
ATTATTTTCGTTAACTTTATCCCATATCCTTAAACATTTTAAAAATAGCCAAAAATAGTACATTGTTGCAGAAGATAGAAAGTACGCGATTTTTGGACGAGTCATATAGAGGGCCGAAACGTAGTTGAGGCCCTCTAGTGTACGAGTACATAAATTGCACTTTCTACCGAGGCAGACATAGTGCTTTTCACATCTACTGAGAGGAAATAAAATAAAAATTCGGTTCACTAATGTTTGACCAAAAAACGTTTCACCAAATGATTCATTTCACAAACATATCATTTGACAAACCTTTATTTTTTCCGAAACTGTAAATATTTCAGGATTTTTAAAAAACAAACCTAACCTAACCTATAGGGTTCTACACGATGGTCCTGAAATAAATCCTGAAATATTTACAGTTTTGGAAAAAATAAAGGTTTGTCAAATGATATGTTTGTGAAATGAATCATTTGGTGAAACGTTTTTTGGTCAAATGAACGGACCCCTAAAAATTCATATTAAAAACTCAAATTTTAATTCATTTTAATGTGACATCACCGCCAATTTTACCATAGATAACTTTTTTTAATCTGGACCCCTATTCTCGTGGCACTCGAGATTAATAAACTGAGATGAAGATGTCAACTCCATATAAAATTGTATTTGTTTCGCCATATCTCCCATGTAATTTCGTCTCTAGTGGTTCGAGATTAGGGGCCAAGTTTGAATTACATTTTATAAAAAAGCAGTGACATAGTTTTTAGTCTGTGTATCTTTTAGCAAAAAAACACCTAATATTTTACGACACAAAATGGTGTATTCTAATTGGTCGATTTCAATTTTTCATTTTAAGGCGCTATGACACAAAAATTGATTGATTGATTTTCATTGGTTCTTAAAGTTAGACAACAATGTTCTCGACCAATCAGCAAACACGCCGACTAAAACATTCTTGGTCTGTCCTTATAAGTGACGTTTTGTGACCCCAAACAAGACCATCTATGGCCATATTTCCGAGCAGTGTTGTGAAAAATATATTTTTTTGTGTCCCTCCCCGCACCTAACGTGGGGATGTATTTTTTTATTTCTCGTCTACCCCATAGTGTGGGGTGTCGATGGATAGGTCTTACAAAAATATTGCGGGTTTATCGAAAATAAATTTCGATTAAGTTACACGTTTATGAAATATTAAGCTTCCAAGCGCTAATTTTTGTTAGAGCATAGAGGAAATATAATACTTTAATTATGCCATGATACACAATCGGGGCAATATATGCGGCAGCTCTACTAAAAATTGGCGAAGATCGTATGGCGGGAGATAGTAACGATTTGAATACATTAAACCGCGAATTCTGTAATATTGTACAAAACACAGATGATCTAAAAAATAACGTGTACCCCGATCTAAAAAACAATATATGGAATAGAGAATGTTTGTGCGAGAGGGCGATATTAGCACCGACAAACGAAATTGTCGGGCGGATAAATATAAAAATATGTCTCATGTAGAAGGCGATGTTGTGGAGTATCTCTTGGTAGACAATGTCATAGACACAGAGCAAGTCACGTCCTACCCTTAGAGTTCCTGAACTCTTCCGAGGTATCGGGAGTGCCCTCCCGTAAGAGTTAATGGTTAAAGTTGGTGTCCCGGTAAATTTCGAGCTCAATATTACATGTGTTTGAAAGATCATTCTTGCCAGGGAGGACGTCAAACTATAGAATTACTTAAAACTATTAATTTATTTAACTGCGATAAACGAGTTCTACGCGGACGAAGTCGCGGGCAAAAGCTAGTATCGATATATAATAACGATATTTGCTATAACGATATAATAACGTGGACGCCCATCTAATATGCATCATAATAATAATAATAATAATAATCGTTTTATTCAGAATTAAACTCCATAAGTTAGTTACAAAAGATCATTATTTATGTTAGTAGGCAATTACATTAAAAATAAAATAAAATACAAGACAATCAAAATTGCATTACATTCAATAAAATTACATTAATGTCATGATAAAATTAAACAATAATAGTAGTAGTAAATATAGTACATTACTACAGAGGCCGGGACAAAAGGAGTTGCCGGCCGAAGACATATAGACGGCCGAGCAAAGCGAGGCCGGATAGGTCTGAGTCGGGCAACCCCATATTTCCCGCCGAGGTATGTATAGTGCTTTTCTCAAACATAATAATAATTCATTAAAAAAATTCAAACAAAAATTACAAAGTCAAATTACTAGGGGTGCATAAACATTTAAAGTAACCTACAGTGCTCAGTCATCCGCGCTGTGTCGTGTGCGCCCGCCCGCCCGCCGGTACCCCGCAGCGCACCGCCTGCGATCTAAGTTGCTCTACGCACCCCTAATTACCTTTGTTCTCCTGGTAATTTAAACAAACATGCAAACGCTTTGGTTGGATGCACGGCTTAGTATATTAAAATAAAACATTTATCTCTAGCCTGTTCATAAACACAGCCGTCACGCTTATAGTTTTTTTTTAATACGCAAAGTGGCAGAATGTCATGATGCCTGTTGCACAAATTTATGTGGAATGGAAATTAAAAAAGAGGACTTTGCCGGCCTAGGCCTGCACGATTTGTATAAAATTCCATTAACGACCTCTTTTCCTAGCCGCACCTGAAACGCCATACTTCGCGGCCTTATTATAAGGAACATAACGTCAATATTTCATTGCATGTTTGAGAAAAAATATTAAAATTACAAGTAAAACAAGATCGAAATAAGAAATTAATAATCACCAGCTACGCGATTCTGTGACTTAGGGTATTAAAAGCATAAACCGGGTCAGCGCGCTATTCATAACGTTATTATAACGTTATTCCTGTTTTGTTTTGATTTTGATTTCGTTGCGTCATCATAATTTAAAACACTAACGTAATATTATACCGTTCTGATTACGATATTTTTCATACCGTTATGAAGGTCTGGCTGCATTGCGTTGCGAGATTTCATCTACACAACCCTAATTATTAATGTCTGATCCACAAACAGACACTGGCTAGCTGGTAAAAACTTAGCTACTTATCAACAGCCGTTTAATAACATTATTCTGATTTTATTTATACTACTTGTATCTACTGTAATGTGGTAAGGTTCTGCTACTGAAAGTGGACCTTATCACATTAAACTATTTGTTCTCAGTTTTAAGCTATCCAAGCGTTATAAGGGACCTTTTGAAATAGCTGCTAGATTTAGTAATGATAATTACAAAGTAAGGAAAGTCGCTACGAGTATGCCTTCAAAAACCTTTGTGACGCATAGGAATCGCTTAAAGAAGTTTTATGCTAGGAGATAGGTATAGGTTAGATATAATTTTGGTTAGGATTTTAGCATATAAGGTGTAATTAATGATTGTTGTTATTTTTCACAGGATAGCAAGTTAAGACAAGCATGAACAACCATAGTTGGAGAGAGAGGAGAAAGGAACATGGTGCATGGGCATGTCTCCATGGCAGGGCTCCGGTGTGTCTGGGGTTGTGAGATTTCCTTTACGCCCATTGGGTTGAAAGAAACTTATTTGGTTCCTTCATGGTTGATGCGCTATGCATTACATGTTAAGGAATGATAGCTGGATGCTTGTTCATGCTTATTTCTTGCAGGTTCTCTTGCTTAATTTTAATTTGTTTTGCTGTGTTTGTTTTTACTATATTTCATGTTCATCGGTGCTGAGTGGAAGATCCTGGTGTCCGATGGCTGTTTGGTGCCTGATGACTCTGAAGTCTGTTGACATTGATGACTGATGACTGATGACTGATGCCTGATGTTTGCTGTAAAGAAGTAGACGGGCGATCCTGTCGAATATCTTTGGAGGTACGACTGCACTGTGCCATCAATTACTGTAAACTGTATCGCCTAATTTTCTATTTATTTTCAGTCATAGTGGATAGCTGTCCAAGCCGAGGGCTTAAAGAAGTTAATTGTTAATGCTATTTTGATCTTTCCTAGAATCTTCCCATTTGAGAGCGTGACCTGTTCTCTTTCCTAATTTGTGCTATCGTATATGCTTAATATTGTTTCTTTTTCATGTACTTAACAACAAACAAGCTGCGCAATTGAAGGTTGTGCCTTGCAGTTTGCTGATGCTGCCATGCAGAGCATCATCACGCTGCGAAGATGATATGTCCATGTCTCAGGCCGAGATGTGAGACATAGGCACAACATAATTTAATAATTCCTTTGTTTACGATAGGTGTTGACGAAAAATAAAAATAAAATTGTGGCTGCGTTATGATTGCTAGGTAACTTGGATCCAAAAGTGACTTGGCAAAGGTTAAGTCATGGCCGGATTCAGAGGACAGAGGTCCACTAAAACTTTGTTAGGGTTTAACGGGTTTAAGTAGTCTGAGAGTGACTTGACTAACGTCAAAATACTCACAGATAAGACGAACACAGGTTCGCATCAAGACACAGTTTCTTTAAGTAATTATATTCAGACTCTTTAAATAATGGCGAAACTGGGTCTTATTTAACCTTTCCAACGCTTTTGTCGAATAAAAGGCTTGTCACTCGCGCGCCATTAACAGCTCAACGCCAGAGCTAATGTCAACTTTACCTCATAGACAACCATTCTTATTTTTATTTTTTATTTTCAACCATGACTGATATGTCAGTCGTTGGCATTGAGCCTGCGGTGCTGATATACGAGTCCTTAGCGTCGAAAAGGTTTAGGCATTCCAACATCCTCCATGTTGGGACTGTCAAAATTTGCTAGCTAGGGTTACGCAGGTAGTTAATTTAGCTTGTCAGTCGCGGGTCTCACTTTTCGTATAGTTTTCTGGGAACCAAAACCAGCTGTGCTATTTTATTTATTAACGGGCAATCTTACCTCACTCGTTCTAACTTAAAAGAAAAGTTTAGCACAGGAGGTTATCCCATAGTGGGGGACGATTGTTTAGTTATTGTAATTCCTCCCTCTACATAGGTAGTCTTTAGGAATAGGTAGGTTTCATTCCTTGTTCCCAGAGGGACGAGGAATGTAATGTGGTAAGGTTCTGCTACTGAAAGTGGACCTTATCACATTAAACTATTTGTACAAAGTGTCCAATTTGGTTTTAAATTTATAGATTTGAAATCAAATTGGTTCGAAGGAACAGTTGTGCTTTGTTTTATTGAAAAAATGGACAGACGCCGCTGTGATAGCGTTTAGGTCACACCTATTGTATTCTTGAATCTGAAGAATAAATAAAAGAATATTTAATTACAGAGTGTTTATTTGCTACACCCCAGTCATCCATTGTTACACTACCTACTTTTGATTATTGATTTTCTTTTGCCATTTTCATATGTTCTACTATCAACTCCTTAATACTGTTGGACGACTGAGTTTGATTTGATATCAGTTTCTCTATTTTCGAGTTCATGTCCTCGATACAACACTTCATTTGTTCGTTGGTCTGAGACACCTGCTGCAGATTCTCCGCTAACGATTTTATCCTCTCTTCCTGTCTGGATATCACCTCACGAACCCAATCTTTATTTCCTTTTTCTTCACCTTCTGGTTTATCGAGAAAGGCGTCGTGTAGTTCCTCTATCTTATTCTTTGTTATGTGCACATCCTTTTTTTCTTCGCGCCATTCCTTCTTTTTGCTTATTTTTACGAAAGCCTCATTAAGCTGGACAGACGGACGGACTTTAGATGACTGCTCGTTATTATTTAGTTCAGGATCTTTTTCCGTTACATTTACAGATATACTCGTAAGGTTCCATTTTGTTACTTTTGTTGTTGAATATGTAATTTCTTTGTAGTATCTCCCTCGGGTGAACACTTTATTGAATATTTTTACATACGGATCGTTGTACACAATAGCTTCTATAGTACTTAGAAGTTGAACTTGCTTCTCCAGCCTCCGCACTTCGGCCATGACAGTCAGCTCGTTGATGTCGCTGACGGCGGCGCCCGTCATAAAGTTCATCAGCGCTATCGCGACGAAGACGACGAACAACCCGAACAGCAAGCGGACGACGAGTATCGTGTCGCGAAGCTCCTTGTCGTGATCCTCCCCAAACAAGTCCTCGTAGTCAAACTCCGAGGACATCATGACCAGAGTCTTGAAAAAAGCGGCAACCGGCCCGTTGAAGGGGGGCGTGGACCGATATTGGATCATGAAGCAAAAAGAAAAGCCGATTATGAGAAATATCATAGAAGCCAGGATCTGAAACAAAAAAAATAAGTGTTTTTGGTCCATCCTTAATTAGAACCTAAGTAATGACTCTGATAACTGCTCAGACAAACGTAGTTTTATTGATTGTTAATTTTTACAAGGACTAGGTACAGATAATGTTTAATGCAAAGTATTTCATGTTAGGGTTAAGTCGGTTAGAGTAGCATAAGAGCTGGTATTTTAGTTTAGTTCTGAAACTTAAACAATTCTAGGCGTTGTCCCCTTAGTCTAAGAACACTAACTTGTCGCTCCACAAACCTTTAATAAGTTGACGGCAACTCTCCCGAGCATGAGCACGTAGATTCCCGAAGAAGGGAACCGGGAGAGAAGGAACATGGCCTGCAGCCAGCCCAGCAGCAGCGCGACGCAAGCTAGGTGGCGCTGCCAGTCCGCCAGCTCCGCGGAGGCCAGCACCACGGGCAGGAAGAACGCCAGCACCAGGAATACGAGCCTAGTCCACGTCTCCCGGTCAGCGAAGTGAAGTCGCCACTGGTGTTTCTTGGTGTAAATGGTAAACGACTCCTGCAAAAGTACACACCCTCAGAACTCTTCACCGTGCTCTATCCATCCCGCGGCTCCTGCGGCCTGTTCTACAGATCTGCTCTCTGGGCTGGTCTGCCTCATAACAAGACAGACGTGATAAACGTAAGCATTTACGAGATTAAGGAAAAAAATTTTTTTTGCTGATAATTAAAAAAATAATGAGAAATAAAGGATATTCGAACCTGCACGATCAGCACCGTCATGATGGCATACATAAGGGTGATCAGCGTCCAGTACCTCCAGTCGTAGAGCTGGAGCCAGGGCACTGCGCTGTTGCTGGTCTGATTTGTCAAAACAGTGATATTGGTCGTGTCTCTATAGTAAAATGTGTTGGCTACCAAAACGTTAAAAATAATCAAGAAAATTGCATGTACTGAAATGATGACATAAAACAGCGGCAGAAAATAATTCCATTTTAAATACACATAACTTTTAATTAGAGGATGCAAAAGCAACTGGCTTTGGTGACATTCTACAATCTTCTCTATAACATTAATTTGACTCGTTGTGTCTTTGATATCGGTAAACGAACGGTAGTCAATGGTGTTCTCGCCGGAAGTAGTGGAGATAAGAATAGAGTCGTCAAACGTATTGCAGAAAATATTCGAAGCATCATTAAAATGGGTTGCTATTATTTCCAAAGCGGTTTTTTCATCCTTTCCTTTTTCTGTTAAAAAAGCCCCATTTCGCAAAAACAGCTCAATTATATCTTTGTTTTCCCCCTGAAGTGCCGCCTGGAAAGGAGTGTGTCCATTTTCATCAAGCTGATTCGTGATTATATATTTGGAGTATGCTCTTTGACCAAATCTTTTCTGGAGTATTTCAAATATAGCTTTAACTATTTCAACGCTTTTGTCATCAACAGCAAGATGCAAACAAGTTTTCTTTCCTTTGTTTACTATTTCATTTAAATACAAAACATTAGCGTCGGCGATTAGTTCAACTTGTTGCAATTGTTTGGAGATGACAGCCAAGTGTATGGGCGTATACCCTTTATTATTATAAGATCCAAGTTCCGGAGTAATGCGACGTTCCACTAGATACTTTAAAATTATAGGATGACCTACAGCTGCATGCAGCGCCGAGTCGTTTTCCTGCGAGACTTTAAACCAGTTTGCTCCTTGTTTGATAATGGCTTTGACCATTTCCAGATTATTATATTTGATGGCTACATAAAGGGTCGATACGCCTTTACTGTTGAACCGGTTCACTTGTAAAAACCCATAGATGTTTAAAAACTTCTTAAACAACTCCGTGTGCTCATTTTTCTGGAGTACATAGCTTAGAAGTATATGTATGAGCGGCTCCTGAAAAATCAAAATATAGGTACCATCAGCAATTAGACCCGTTCTGTAGTTACGGTTACGTGAGTGAGAGGCCAACACAAGACCTCAAGGCCCATATTAAGTCACATAAAATAGTCCTAAAAAATTCTAATTAGTCCGTCATTTACATTATCAAAAAATATTGAACACATCGACACGCCCTAGGTTAAAGTGTGTATCTCCAAAAACCAAATTTTACAGGAGAGCGTTTTAAAGTTTTGAGAAATTTAAAATCGACATTGCGTGGTTACTATTAATACTACAAATATGAAATTTGACACATAACATTATAAAATGATAATATACATTTGTGATTTTTTGCTTATTTTATGTTTAGTAGTTTTCAAGTTATATCAGTTGCATACTTATACCTGATAATGTTTTCTTAATTCCAGTGTGTAAGTGGCAGTTGCATACATGTTCAACGTTGTTTTTCCCTTATGTCTTATAGAAAAACAACGGTAAATGCCAAATAGACACATATATGACAAAACATTTTTGTATAAAATTGGGCAAGTTACTGAAATTCAATAGTAGTCTACAATTTTCTTATCCCAACTTTTCCCCTTTTTTGTTTTCTATTTACACAACTAATCATTTAATTAATTTTCAACAAATTTCCTGTTTTTCTTGTAGGTATCTGCTATTGATTTTTTTTACGTTTTCTCGTTATAGAGTGTTGATTAGCAGTGGTACTTTTTGTCTTGAAAAATTCAGGTGCTCTTAAATAAACAGTCAATACCGACGTAGCTGGAGCAGATGGACTAGACGGGACTCCACAGTGGTTATGCGACTCATAGCAATGTCTCGTGCTTGTAAATAAAATGGAGTGTGGTTTTATTCACGTGCACCTGACTAATCATGTGCTGATGAACCAGCGTAGTGAAATATGATTAATTTGGTTTGCAATCAATATTATTTTAATAAGTGTACATAGATTTAAAAAATGCCCAATACTGAAGGCGAAAGTAAAGGTGATTCTTTGTAATTTACTGTCCCTTAACAAGAAACAGAAGAATGTGTGGGAGCTAAAGAGCAAGCAATGTGATTCAACGCTACATGGATAGTATACATGGCTGGTGAAACTACTTCATCTTGCAGTTGTAGAAGAGAGAATGAAAGGAAGAATAAACATTTATTCATGACAAACAGACAAACAAAAAGGAACAAAACACTAACATAAACAAAAGGCCTGTTGTCACTTATTTGCTACAAATTTGTTGGTAGATTAATCTCAATGTTATTGCAAATCATTTCTTTTTCAAATCATGGAGCGGTAACCTACTCAAAAAGAGATTCAGTAACATTTCAATAAAGAAAACATAGATTTGTTTAGAACACATTAGAAAAAAAACGTTTACGTACTAACATTATTTAGTTAGTGAGCAAGGAGAGGGCTATACTGAATTACAACGGTTTCAAAGTTAGAAGCAAATTTGAGTGCATCAACTAAGGGAACGTATCATAATATATAAAGTTAAAAATATATAATGGATCATAATACATATTGGTTCATAATATAATTATGGTTTAGTTTCTGAAGCACCCATTAGGTTAGGTTAGGTTTATTTTATAACAATCCCGAAAAGTTTACTATGATTAAGTATATTATGATCCATTATATATTATGACCCATTTATATTTTGAACTTTATATAATTATGATACGTACCCATTAACTAATCATAAGCTTCGTTTTATTGAGTAACACGTAATGTAAACATTTATTGCGTATATAGCATGTTTTTGTGTGCCCTTGGTTATTTGACGCATATATCGAAATAATTACCGTTATAAAAAAATATTTTTATTGTAATTATTAATTATTTTTTAAATTTCAATTGTATGGAGTTATTCACTTACGTATATAATACATGGATTTATTCTGTGAACAAGTGAGTAAATGCGCAGATATCCAACAAATATTACCGAGTTTCCACCGTTTAAGTCTATATCTGGTCAGTTACAAACTAACTTTTACTAGATGCCGCTGTACAAACGTGTATGTGGATAGTTACCTACATATTATTTGGAAATCAACTTAATGTGTCGTGTCCCCAGTAAAAGTGCCGAACTGCCACTTCCTCTCCACCGGATTCGCACTTTACCGCGTAGAGTTGAATAAGAGGTAATTATTCTTATTTTCTTTGCAGATTTATTAGCAACGGACGTGAATAGTTAGTTACACATTTGAAAAAATATAATTATGTTCTGGTAACTTTTCTTAGGTTTTTCTTTGTGTATATGGTAAAGTCGATGCCGTAGATTACGAAAAATGTCCTAGTAGTATAACCGTGTGTTGGGGAGATACACACTTTATCTTAGGACGTGTCGACATATTTTCAGTCAATTAAACAAAAAATGACGAAGATAAAGTCCTTTGAAGTTTCGCGAGCCCCCACTCCCGAACTTTGATGCCCGTTCTATTTGTCAATTTTGATTGTTTTGAAAAAGCAAAAAATACGTGTTCAATATTTTTTGATAATCTTACTGACGGACTAATTAGAATTTTTATTATTTTACCCAGGACATACCCCTATTCTTTTGTTTATATTGGACACCGCACGAATTGTTTGGAAAAAACATCGGTGAATTTTGTTACTTATTTTGATGAATTTGTTAAAATATTTGGAGGCACTAAAATTTTAAGACTTATTTTAAAAGAAATGTTTAGTAAAAAATCATGTCGATATTAGTTCTAGGTCATGGCTTCGGAACCTTACACTGAGTATGGTCTTGTCCGGTTTTTTATAAAGTTTCCAATACTCAGTGTGCTGACTTTACGTTTGCCATTTACTTTTATAAGCTGCTTTTAGCGACACTTTCCCAGGGTCCGTACATTTCTTGTCCGGCTATTTATGATTAGTGGAAAAAGTGTGTGAAGTAGAATTGTTATTAGTTATTAAGGGAAACATTTCAACAAATTAAGTGTTGCCAGTTATGTTACAAAGGGGTTTGGGTAAAAGTGTTGTCATTTGTAAAATTCATACATTTTCAAGGTGAGCGGCCATTCGTAAAAGTGGTAAATTATGATAGAATTATTAAAAATAAACATATTTTGTTACGTAATGTAATACTCTTAAGTGCATCGGAGTCGAGATATTTAAATATTCATATTTGGGCGTACTTTTGTAGGTACTAAAAACTGAATACTTAAATCTTTAAAATCTGCGCTCCGATATTATGTAACGCCATAAATTATATATATATATATGTGTATTTAGAGGTCCTCTAAATAACTATGTAAAAATCAAACGTGGCCGCTGAAAAAAAAAAACAATATTCTTCAAACAAATTTACCCAATGCACTTTAAATTTAACATTGATGATAAATATCGATGTATCAATATTGTCTCCACCTGCATGGTCTGAAGGTCTTAGCTATACTATCCAATTTTTTTTATTACCATTAATAACAAATATATTTTGTGTCCAAAGCCGTCAACTTGTTAAAATATAACTGTAGCAACATTTGTGCATTTTCATTTGTCAAATAAGTTCGGTTAAATAAAACATCTACTTTAATCTATATAAGTATATAAAAGAGGATGTCCTAACTGACTGACTCATCAACGCCCAGGAGGGAAAGTTGATTTTATAACGTAGGCGTCGTCCATTAAGAAGGGATTTTTCGAAATTCAATCCCTAAAGGGAAAAAAAGGGTTGCCAAATTTGTATGGGAAACAATGTTTTTATGGTCCAATTTACTTGAAACTTAGTTGCAATGCGAATAATCTACCTATATATGTTTATAAATAATTTCCAAAAATCGACCCCCAATTGGATGAAATAGGGGGAATGGCGGGAAACTTATTCTACGCGAACGAAGTCGCGGGCGTCCTCTAGTAAGACATACATCAAGTTCGTGTTCACCGAATTTTGGGTCTCTGCGGTCGGGAGAGAATCCTAGAGCTTCAAAGCAAATGTCCGCCGTCAACATCGCCATCCTTGTCAAGACGGTTGTCTCGTCATCATAATAGGCTCCTAACCCCTGCAACATCAATTATATTATGGTTTAGTAGGTATACGGTGTCGGTCTGTAAATTAAGGTGTAAAACTTTAATAAAAATCCAATTTGAGATAAGATGCTAAGTGCTCGATAAATATTTACCTAACCATCACACCAAGCAAGCCCCTATTTCTAGGCCTCTAAAATAATTCAACGTTGGTATAACCTGCCTTAAGTCGTTTTGCACGGTCTAGAGATAAAGTCGAAGTCGTAGGAGCTTTTTTCCGACATATTTATTTACAACTACCTACTGACTGACCTTGATGAGGTGGCGGGCGTGTTGCAAGGCTGGGCTTGGGAATCTTGGATTCTCGAAGAGCGCACGTTCAGGGTCCTGGGGTGTAACGTAACCGTTCCAGCGTTCCCTGAGTAAACGGTTTTATTGTATTTGACTATTTACAAACTTAAAATATGAACCTAGTATTCTAAATACAAAATAAAGCACAAGCCTTAAAATAAATGCCTAACTTCCGTAGTTATAATCAACACAAGTTGTTTGTACTATTTTAATGCAACAGGCGTTGGACACTTAGATAATGCGATGTCATAGCCTACGTCACAGCATGATCTCGCGCGACGGTGGGGGACAAGAACTCGTCCACTTTACCGGAGCGGCGACTTGTGAAGACACCTCAAATTATTAATTCTTGTGGTCGCTTATTCTACCTCAGCTCCTAAAATATTTTAAATCTAAAATAATTAAAACTACATTAAGTATATTTAAAAGTGAATTGTGTTGACCCCGATCGGGTGCGTGTTGCAGTTTATTATTTAGGTATAAATAACCAGTACTAATGTGAATCAGTAGATTGTTCTTTCATGCCTAGTATTGCTTTTTAGATCATTTAATACGCTTGTATCATGTCGTTAATATTAAGTAATCATAGTAGTTGACTATTTAAATTAACTAAGTCTCTTTGTTTCAATTAGCTTCAGAATTATCTACCCTCTTGTCAAAAAATTATAATCCAGATTTGGTTTTTTAATGTAACTACGTAGTTGTGAACTAAGTAATATTAAACCCCAGCTGTTTTCATTGCTTCGCATAATCTTTTTGTATTTTCCAATCTAAGGAAATTATTTAATTACATCTTTTATTGTGACAAAGCACCTTATACCGCTATAAGCTGATTTCATATGCTGCTGCAACATCATTGATCACTATCTAATGCTTTTGGTAGCCATCCTGCTAGTAGTGCTTCCATCTTCACTTTCCGCCGGATGTTGCAGTCAGTAACGCTAAGTTGGACTTTCCGCTAAATGGCTAAATCGGAAATTTCCAGGGTTCTTCTACCAGCCGACACGGTCTTAGCCGAGGCAACCCTTCCAGCTGATCTGACGGGCGTTTGGATCTACCCGTGACGTCATCGGGCGCTCGCACCTACTCGCCGCGCACCGCACTACAGGGAAGTGGCTGTCCAGTAAGACGGTGCTAAGTGTTCACGGCTTTCCTCTAAAAGTGTAATTCTAGGATTCACTCCCTGAGAACCTAATTTTACTAAAGTTAACGTTTTGGCTTAATATTATAAAATTATTATTTTTCCTAATTAAATTTGTAATTTTGTAGACAGTGTTTTCTCTTAACTATCTCCTACCAAAAAGCGAAGCGTTACAGGGGTGCCCCTTCCTTCGATGTGCATATGAACTCAAATAGCATTAAATCCTTCTTGGAACTAAAAAACAAAAATAAGCTGCTCTTTCCTTAGTTACTTACTTATTCAATTCTTAAGGTAACGAATTAAAACAAAAGTTAGAGTCACATAAAATTGGGGCCAATTCGGAAGAGTTTTCTAATTTTAAAATCTTCAAATCTAGATTTATAAACGTCAAATAAATATACTTTACAGGTATTTAAAATTAGAGTATTTTCATCCGGATTGGCGCCAATATATATTATTCTAAACCAAATGACGTAATTAAAAAACGAAATTATGCAGGTTTGAAACGTTGATTAGATTTAATTTATCAAGACACACGACACGGCAGTGTCCGGCCGAGTTCGAAGAAAGCCGGGCGATACAGCATTGTGTATATTTATATGAACCCATTCAGCCCTTTTTCCCGATCTCGTAACTTTTTTCCCAGTACAGCCAGGAACCTAATTTTTTTACACATTACTTAGATGATCTCACAGCCTGGTATAGAAATGAATGTTCTATCATTACACTTTAAGGAGTTATTAATTTCTAAAAACGACTTATTATTAAATATATTTAGAAGGTTCATATCAATATATCAAATACTATTTGATTTACCTACTCGTTTGTACATTTAAAATTTAGGAATTTTTACTTTATTGTCAGAAGCTTTGAGCTTAAGACTTAGAAAATTTGTCTTTGCCGTTAAGTAAAGTTGCTTCAAGGTCCTCGAACCATTCTTTACATTAAAAAAAACAGTAAATTGGCCACATACGGGCTCTATTACACGTCAGTAATATACGTGAATCTACTAGCCCTTCGGACAAGACCATCATTGCGGAGAAGAAGCGCCGCAAGAAACTCCAGCAGAAAGTCATTTTTTCAAACATAAAATACAATAATACTTAAAAGTAAGTTACATTACAAGGTAATAAAGCAACAAATAAAAAAATTACAAATTCAAAAATTAAAAACATTACAAATAAATGTAAAAATTAAAAATAGGTATTGCATGTCAAATACATTAAACTAAAAATAATGACTAGGAGAACAACACGACGAGGTCTCTACGTCAAAAGCCATAACTGGAATAATTAACTGAGCAACAAGTCCTTGCACACGTGAACAGACCGGACCCCACAAACAGCACCCGTTCACGAGTATGACGCATATCTCAGCCATCGCCTCCCTCAACCATGTGTTCGGGAAGGTGGCGACCCGATCAACGACGCCGCCGTAAGCAAAGACCTTTGAGCGAGCATGACGTGCTCATGCTGCTGGACAACATATATAAAAGTAATATTGTGTGATATAGCTGTCCGGCGAGAAACATCACAGTGTGCTCTCATTTAAAAGCGTCTTGTACACACAAGAACTAATAAAGATAAAGTACAAAAGTAAACATACAATTTCGTGTTTGAATACACAGTTTGCTTAAAGGCATTTTTATCAAGATAGTTATATCAGAAATAACCTAGACTTAAGAAATTACCTTAAATAAGTAATAGCCTAGACACTACTTAAATACATCTTGGTCACCAATGAAGTCATATACAGTATAGTATGCCCTACCCAACAAGCAGCGCTTGATGTGAGACTTAAATTTATTGAACGGCGTATTGACGATATCAGATGGTATCCTATTGTAGAAACGTATACAGTTCCCTGCAAACGAAGTGCTTACCTTACGGAGACGGTGACCTGGAAGAGCGAGCTTATCCCTATTTCTAGTATTTAAATTATGAACGTCGCGGTTATGCCTAAACTCATGTATGTGTTTGCGTACATACATGATATTCTCAAAGATATACTGCGACGCATAAACTAAGAAGTCAGTGTTCTTGTTCTCCTCTCTTTATAATATTTATTAAGTCTATATAGTCTCCCATGAATGCCGGCAGTAGCCCATTCACTAAACTTTGTTTTGAGTCCAGCAATAGTTTCCAACTAGAGATTTTTATTATAGAAGAAAGAAAAGAAAGAAAAAAAAAAATTCGTGACAAACAGACAAACAAAACAACAAAAATACTGACATAGACAAAATACCTGTTGTCACGAAATGGTTCCAACTCAGTGTTATGCTGGCGTTAAAACCAGCGCTGGTCTTCCGTTGGAACCATCCAGTGAAGCCACGGGAGATTACAAACATACGCTATACCAACATAAACAAAACAAAAAGAAAGAAAAATCCAATAATACTTAAACACAATAATAGGTACAGGTATAAATCTTAAAATAAGTCGCTTTAATAGAAAGGTGCGAATGGGGGGAGTGGGGAGGGGAGGGTTGGGGACACCCCCCCTCCAATTTTCCTCCCGTGGAGATGCTTGTTTTCTGAATTATTCATGGTTATAATTTGAGGTTATAACAAAGATTGTAATGCAGAGGGCGAAGATGAGGTGGACTCCGTGGTGGCTCCGGCGCTGCGGGAAGCGCAGCCCCGCCGCCCTGGCGTAAGAAAGTGCGGCACCAACGCTGCTCGCCTCCGCAGCTTCGGCTTTTTGGTCGCCGAATCAGCCGCTCCGGCTCACTCGGTTCCTGCACTTTCTTACGACAGCCGGGGCGGGGGCTGCGCTCTCTCTGCGCCTCCGGGCGTTTATATTTTACTATAGGGGTAGGGACCACAAAGACCACGTGGAGTCGGGGTTGACAAATTCGGTTCTTTCACGTAATATGCAAGGAAATCAAAAAAATAAAAACTTATCTCCGGCGGCTAAAATTGCTTTAAATCGTTTAAAAACAACCTAAAAAAAAACCACACAGCGTCAGTTATCCTCAAACAAGGCGACTTATTTTAAGATCCAACCCCATACTTGTTTAAAGTAGCAACTTACATGTAATTTTTTGCCTTTTTTGCCCGTTTAATTTCCAGCTCCTTTTTGAGGTTCTGGATCAGCTCCGTCAAAATTTTTATCGGTCTGAGACCTATATTATTATGGTAGTCGTCGTTCACTAAAAAGTGTACCCAATTAAGGACTGAAATTAAGGAACTTTAACTTTGTCAGTTTTGTGACGAAAATTAGCCATACATTGCGGCTATCAATGTATAGCTAATTTTCGTCACAAAACTGACAAAGTTACATACATACATAAACTCACGCCTTTATTCCCAGTTTGGGGTAGGCAGAGCTACAGAATTGCCAACAACTCTAAAAGCTTGTTGATAATTCTGTAACCACATTTTGCATAATCAGGCTAAGATGTTTATCAGTGTATTAGAGACAGGTTGCAAGCCCATCGCCTAACAGTACTACAAGCCTTTACAAAGTTAAAGTTCCTTAAATTCAGTAGTTAATTGGGTAGGTACACTTTTTAGTGATAATGCCCATATATCTGACAATAGGTGAGTGCTACAGCCTGTGCTACAGCGTTATTAATCCACGAAGCCGCGCTCTTCTTAATTACAGTTCCGTACTACATACCTAAAATCACGCCAGTTTCCCAGAGGGGAGGCAGAATAATAATGTTAAAATAAAATAAATGTTTAAAAAATAAAAATCCACCTTCAAATACGCAAAAAAGGTCCGTAGCATAATTTCGGAAATCAAATCTCCTAAGTACGAAATTCCTAAAGACAAAACTTCGATTATCAAAATATCTAACGTACGAAATTCCTAAAGATGCATGATCTAATACACTTTTGATCGAATGATCTCATTTTCGAGAATCAATATTCCTTTGTGCAAAATGCCTAATGACAATACTTAGAAACTCAATATTTCTACTGCTCAAAATAGCTACATACAAAATGCGTAATAAATTCAAAATAATTAAAAATAATATATATTGACCACAAAAATAAGGCGGGAAGTATCTCTTTGTGGAATGAAAGTTTGTAAAATGATACAGTTTGTCAAATGATGATTTGGATGACATTAGTGAACCGAAAATGAGTCTAGAATGGGGGGTTGAAAAAAGAAAGTTATTTAATTATAGAAAATGTGGTGTCATAATGAATATTTTAAAGTTTTGAAAAAAATAGCAAAAAACTTCAAAAATCTGTATAAAAATTTAGGTTAGTCAAAAAGGACGTTATTACGTAGAAATAAAGTTCATAAAAAATGTGTATATGTTTTTGCGTTTTCCAATCATATTATGTTAAATACGGAACCCTCGGTGCGCGAGTCTTACTCGCACTAGACCGGTTTTGTTTAAATAGGTCCCTACATTGCAAATTCGTGCAGCCGTAAATTGAAGTGCCGCGGCGCGCCGTCGTGGATTCAACAACTTCTTATATTATAGCTTAAGCTTAAGATGCCTTTTACAAAAGCTAAACTGGCAACGTTGCATTTTTATTTTCCATAAAATTATTACGTGAAATTAAGTAAAATCGTATGCAATGAAGGTATAATTAATTCGTTTCTGCTGGCGTATTTAAATAATTACCTGTACTACCATTTTGTATTTAATTGGTCATTTGTATGTCTCATCAGGTACATTAAGGTAAATGTACGCTTCGCCGAATCTGCCGTATTACCAAATTTCTTCTATTTTAAGCAATTAGTCTAGTACTTACAGTTGATATTAAGTTGTGATATTTTTTTCCACTAGCTAGATACCTATCCCTTCCACTAAGCGGCAAAGCCAGCCATTTGCTATCTCAATCGGGAAGCAACAATCGATCAGGTCGGTTGATCGCCGTTTTGTATGGGAGTCCTTGTGAAAATCGTTAAGAAATCGCGCATACGTCATAAAACCGTTTAACGTTACCTTAGTGTTTGAAAATGTGGTTTTACTGTGTTGTTATTTAATTAGTCTTTGTTTTCTGATAAATGAAGTGAATTTAATGTAATCATATTTATAGAAATTGGCAAAAATGTGAATTCGGTGATGAGTTAACCCTCATTTTGACTGGAACGTTTTACCGAAAAGCGTTCGGAATCAGGGAAAGCGTATAATTTTTTAATTATGTATTTACTGGTTGATCATGACTTACTAATATAATCCACTTTGCTTTTTGAATAACTAGAAATATTCCAAATTTAATGAGTAATTGCCGAACATCAATAATATGGTAATTTTTTGTAAAACTTCTTGGAAATTTATCATTTTTGCTAGGGTGATACTAAAATGCATTTTTGTAAAGGCCAGCGCTTCTTCGCAAACATTTAAGGCGTTAATGTTTTAAATAAAACCTCATAGGAGTTAATGTAACGCCTTGAAAATAATATTTTATATTAGATAATTACTAGGGATCGGATATTCGGGTTGTCTTGTTCCATATTATTCCTCGTGTGGTTGCCGAGTTAGAATAGTGCCACTCCATGTCTTCCCGTGGACGTCGTAAGAGACGACTAAGGGAATAAAGGCTTGTAGTACTGTTAGGCGATGGGCTTGCAACCTGTCACTAATACGCTGGTAAACATCTTAGCCTAATTGTGCAAATTGTGGTTATAGAATAATCAACAAGTTTTTAGAAATGTTTGTAATTCTGTAGCTCTGCCTACACCACTCTGGGAACGAAGGCGTGAGATTATGTATGTATGTTGTTCCATATTATTTACTATTTCATTAAAATTCCTATCTTTTGAATAAAGAAATAAAATATAAATGTCTTTTGTTTCACTAAAGTTTGAGCACCACTCAGCGCTAAAATTTCATACATTTCTTCCCTAGTTCGGTGATGCGGCGGCCCGGTTCGGTATTATGTGCAAATCAAGTTTCTTAGTTCGGTAAATGGTACAAAACAGGGTAAGCGATATAAAAACTTTTAAAAATATTTTCAACATATTTCTAACCATGTAATTTATTTCCAGCTACATTAAAATGATGACAAATTTATTAAAGTTACCATTATTCTATTGATCATAATCGTATAAAAATCCCAGACCTTATTAAAAAAATAAACGTACATCCAGGTCTTAAGCGTTCGTCAAAACGTACTGTACTGACCCCATCTCGAGTCAAACCTTCAAGCAAGAATTAAATTGTCTTTGGTATTTGACTGGTTAGAAAACGGCGAGAGAGAGTGTGGGGGTTGCTAGGAAACGGATGGTGGTTGACGGGAGTGATCGACGGGCTTGAAAAAAATGTTTTTCTTAAGATTTTTATTTGCTTTCTCTTTAAAGTAATAGTGCTGTATCTACAAAATTTCCCTTTTAAAATTAATAATGTGCCGAGTGTTTAATGGAAAATAACTTAAGGAAAGCTGATCTATAGGATTATTGCGAGGAGACGTTAGAAGGTTTTCGTAAGTTCATGTAGACAAAGTCTACTTGAAAAGGTAAATATTGTAGTCCTACCGTTGTTGGAGACACTTATCTATAAGAAATCATGTCCACGAATAATTTGGTTTATGGTTTGAGAACAAGAAAATCGAACTAGTGATTTCTCATAGGTATTTTAATCTTTCGTATATGTCTTATTACTTAGAATAGGGAAGCTTGGGAATGAGTGTTCTGGTTGAGGATCTGAAAGACGAATGGAAGGGTGATGGTCGTTGTTTAGAAGGGGTTCCGTATGGTGTTTAATTTATTGTGAATGTTTGTTGTGTTTCAGGGTATAGTAACAGAGTAGGGAAAACTTTCGTAGTACAGGGAAACCTTAGTTGCATATTTAACTTTTCATTTTAATACATTTCACGCGGGAGCATGATCCTGTGAACTCCGTCGCTTACTACGAGGGCTTCTAAGCGGTTTGGAGTCGCTGTCGTGAGAGTTCGGTTTGCGGCTGCGCGGCCTTGACATCTCGTCGGGACCCGAAGCTAAGTGTTGTCTTTTAGTGGTTACTCGATGGGTGCATCGTTGCACTTAGGGTAGTAATGCAGTTGGTTACGAATGACATTTGATGTCGTCATTTTCAAAATATTTTGAATTATGGAAGATGTCATTGCAATTTTGACAACAAGGTTATTAGATCATTCGTAGCAAAGCTGTCCTTGTTAGAACATGTTTATTTGAATATTTTTTCTTTGATTTTGATTTTTTTTAATTTACGAATATTTTCAAAATGTTTTGAGTTTCGAAATTTTATTTTTTTGGAAGGAACAATTTATTTAAAAAGCAGAACAATTTTTAAAAAATAAATTCTTAGAAGCAAATCATATTGAATTTAAAAGTGATATACGCTGGTCGTCGGAAAACCAAACTAGTGATAAATTTCTTTGAATTACTTCACGGGATTTTAATTCTATTGCGAAACTAATAATTATTTAAAGGTAAGTAATTTTATTGTTCATTTGATATTCTTTTATAAATGTTTTTAATCAAGGGAATTCAAAGGTTCATTAATAGTTCATGACTGATCTAATTCTTTTGGATTTTGTGTACCTTTTAGGACTCCATGTCTAATCTTCAGTTTATTGGAAGAACTTTTCTAAATTTTTCCCATGCTGTTTGGCTAAGATTATTTAATTTTCTTTCGGCTCTTATAATGGGGTTTACAGTTTTGCTTGTGTCCTGGCAATTTAAATTACAATTTATCTTTACCTTTTTCGGTTAATGCATCGGATATTTTACATGTTTCTATTCGAGTCGAAGAGGGTTTAGTGTCTTGGTGAAAGTTATCAGCGGGACACAGACGTCGATGACATCTTACCGCCACTAAACATCTTGGATTAAAATAGCAAGCAGAGACACTACACACTGTACGCTCAGTATCCATACAGACTTCACAGACTGCTTCAGTGTGTTGAAGGTTCAAGGTTAATAGCTTCAAAATTTATCTTGGGGAACCGGGGGTTCGGATTTGAGTTGCGTCAAGAGTCGATCTCACCTCTGGTCGAAAGACGTTAGTTAGTTGAGGTGACTTGCTGGCTTGGTTTTTATGATCTCATGTCAGCAAGGATGCCTGCGAGTTTAGCTCGGCAACTGCTTTCTACTCCCGGCTCTCATGTCGGTTCGTGGGGACTCGACTAAGCGAAGCGAAAGCTGAGCGTGTGATATCGGGTGCCTTGACGGATTCGAAGGGGAGGAGACCTCCAATATTCTGGGTTTGCTTTGATACCTGTCACACTGGATTGCAGAAAACACACACATTCCGTCGTCCTAAATATCCGAGGACACAAGAGGGGTAGTTTAGGTCAATAGTCTCTCCATCTAAATTATTAGGAAAAGAAATAAATCCTGTCTCTTGGAGTGACTATAATTTGTCGGGCCCTCTGCTCTCTTGGTTACGAGGACTTACCTAGACTGACTTGGCGACGTAATGGAAGCTCTCCCCAGACAAGTTCGAGGCAGGCTGGCGGAGTGTGACCAGTCTGGAGCCGAGCACATGAGCAAGAGCGGGGAGGGGCTCTGCTTTTACCAGATCTCAGAAACTTGTCGAATTTCCATAAACTGAAGTTCCCTAGTCGTTTCTTTTCCTCAACTAATACAATTATTTGAATTCCCTTATTCTTGAATATCTCTTTAATCAGAAGAATCTGTTATCCCTCATTCTCGCCCTAGGAACCATGGGTTACTAAAACATTTAAAAAATCACACAACGTAATTACCACTGTTTCGATTGGCAAATCTCTTTTGTCTTCCGGCCCGCCAAACGGATTAAATAAATAAAAATAAATTAATTTTTTTTATATTTTATAAGGCCTACCCCATGGGGCTAGTACAATTGGTGCCGCGTGACCAGGATTCTAGGGTATTAAGCAGATTGAGAGGAAGAGATTTTGTGAATTAAGGGAGAGGCATTACTTTCGTTTCTCGAGAATTATGAATAGTGCAATTTGAAAGGTTGAGGTAGCTTTTACTATTGCGATTGAGGGAATAGGGTTAGGGAAAGATGGGCATGGAAATTTATATCCCATATCGGCTAATAAGACTTGGTCAGATTTTGGTAGATGTGGTTTTGGGGATGAGAATAGAGTTCAGAATAGGCAAATTAAGTTGAATTTAGATGCTTTTTCAAATCTTTCCCCAAGTTTATTAGATCGGCCACGTGTTTCTGAATTTTTACAAACTTTTGTTGCGGCATCTTTGTTTGATGAAGAGGTATGTTTTGATGAGGGTTCTCGCAAGGTTAGAGCGGAGATTGTTATTGAGATATTAGGGAATACAATAAATGGGTTGATAGATACTGGGAGTGAAGTGAGCTGTATTTCAGAAGAGTTTTATGAATCTTTACAAATTACTAAAGATACAAGGTTTCCATCATTACCAGTGAAACCTATACAGATTAGAGGAGCAGTAGGGCAGAAAAGTTTGAAAATACAGCAGCTAACATCTATTGAGTTAAAAATTCAGGGGATAAGTTTCGATACTGGATTATTGGTAGTTCCAAAATTGACAGTACCGGTGATATTAGGCTTTGACTGGTTACTTTCCCATAATGCTGTTATTAATCTACGAGATCCTAAGTCTTTAATTCTGTCGGGTAATGGGAAAGAAGTTAATGTACCGTTTATTGATGAAAGTCAAGAGAGTGTAAATGTTAGAACTCTACAAGTCGGTCAGGATGATAAAAGGGATTCCACTGTGAAGAGTGAGGATTTTCTGGATAGACTTAATGTGGGAGTAAAATTGACTGATAGTATGAGGATGGATTTAAAACAAGTTTTAGAGAGTCATAAGATAGTATTCACGAAGCAAATTGGTAGGGCAAATTGTTATGTTCATCATATAGAAATGTCTGAACACACTCCGCGAATAAATAGATCCTATCCGATTCCGTATGCTTATCGTAATAAGATTGATGAAAAATTAAATGAGATGGTAGAGTTGGGGATTATTTCTAGAGGGGCAACTCCTTATAGTAGTCCTTTAACATATACAAGCAAACCTGATGGGTCTATTCGTATTTTACTTGATGCTAGAGAAATTAACAAGTACATGGTGGCAGAGTCAAAGGCCCCACCAATGCAGATAGATGTTTTAAATGCATTTCATGGTGTAAAATTTATAACTATCGTAGATTTAAACAATGCGTATTTTCAAATTCCTATATCAAAAGAGAGTAGGCAGTATACCGGGTTTACTGTGAATGGGAGGTCCTATATGTATAATGTTTTGCCACAAGGTCTGAAGACGTCTGTGGGAAGTTTTAGTCGGGCGATGGATGTAGTGTTGGGGCCAGGAGTTAGAAGTTTTTGTGTAAATTATTTAGATGATTTGGCAATATTAACGAAAGGGAGTTGGGAAGAACATTTGGAGCAATTAGACAAGGTCCTAGAGCGATTAGAGAATGCGGGTTTGACTTGTAATTTAGAGAAGTGTAAGTTTGCTTGTCGGGAAGTGAAAATGTTAGGACATATAGTTTCTACTGAAGGGATTCGGACTGATCCAAATAAAGTCAAGTCGATTCAAGAGTTTCCAACTCTGAAAAAGGTGAAGCATGTGCGAGCATTTTTAGGGTTATGTAATTACTACCGGAGATTTATTCCAAATTATAGCACTTTGATTATTCCTTTGACAAGATTGTTAAAAAAGGAACAAGTTTGGTATTGGGATGAGGAGTTAGATGCGGCATTTAAGAAATTGAAACAGGAGTTTTCTACAGCTATTATGTTGTCACATCCAGATGTGAATAAAGTTTATTATTTGCAGACGGATAGTTCAGGGGTAGGAATTGCGGGAGAGTTATACCAATATGACGATGAGGGTAATAAACGGATTTTGAGTTTTTGTGGAAGGTCGTTGAGAGGATCAGAATTGAGGTGGACAGTTACAGAACAAGAATTTTGGGCAGTAATTTATGGGGTTAAGAAGTTTGAGACTTATTTAAGGGGGGCGGAATTAATTATTAGGACTGATCATAAAGCTTTAGTGTTTGTAAAGAACATTAAATTATTTAACAGTCGGATTACAAGATGGATATTGTATTTAGAACAGTTTAATTACATAATAGAACATGTTAGGGGGGTCGAAAATGGGGGAGTGGACGTTTTGTCTAGATTTCCAAGGGATGGGGACATTCAAGAAGGGAAAACTTGGTGTCCATCGATAATGTATATGGGGGTGCAGAATAATACTGAATTAAAATCTAAATTAGAACAGATGGTTCAGTTTCAGGATATGGATAATGTAGCTAAAGGCATTAAAGAACGCGTGCTAGGGCAAGTGGAAGGAGGAAGTCGATTGTCCAGAATAGCGATGCGTTGTTCAGTTGTCGATGGTGTGCTTTATTTTAGGAAACATGTCAATGATGTTGAAGTTTTATATTTACCAGAAGCTTTGCAAGCTGAGGTGTGTAGACAAGTTCATTTGGAGTTAGGGCATTTGGGGATTTATAAAATGATGAAATATCTAAAACAAAGATTTTATTGGCTTGGAATGAAGAGAATGGTAGAGAAGTTTGTTAGGTGTTGTCATATTTGCCAATTATCCAAAGTGGATAATGTTAAGTATGTGGGGGCGTGTAATTCTATTGTAACGGAGAATCCAGGGGATTTAGTTATGGCAGACCTTTATGGACCCTTACCAGCGTCTAGGGGGGGAATAATATACATATTCGTAATACAAGATTCTTTTATTAAATACATTAAATTATATGGGTTGAGGGTGGCAACAGCGAAAGCGGTTGTGGTTAGGATGCAAAATTTTGCATTAACAATAAAGCCGAAAACTGTAATGACTGATAATGGAAAACAATTTATAGGGAATACATGGAAATTAGGACTACGGAATATGGGAGTTAGGGCTATATATACAACCATTAGGAACCCTAGGCCAAATACGACGGAACGTGTTAATAAAGAGTTGGGAAAATTCTTTAGGATTTATTGTCATGAAAGACATAGAAATTGGGGTTTATGGTTAGAGAAGATTGAGGAGTTGTATAACAATACATTTCATTTAAGTACGGGGTTTACACCTAATGAAGTTCTTTTTGGTAGTGTGACTCATTTATCAATAGATACCCATTTGCCTTATCTTGTACGCAATAGGGATATAGGAGAGATTCGGGAGCAAGCTAGGGTTAATTTACAATTGGCTAGTCAACAGAGAAAGACTAGGTTTGATTTAACTCATAAATTAATTCAGTATCAGGTTGGAGATTTGGTTAAGTTGCGAAGATTGAATAAGTCTGACTCTATGAGTGGAGTTACTCGGAAGTTTGATTTAACTTATGAAGGTCCATACAGGGTAGCAGCAAGACAGTTTGATAATGTTTATGTTTTGGTACACCCCGAAACTT
Source organism: Acleris literana (assembly GCA_946894065.1). Lineage (NCBI taxonomy): Eukaryota > Metazoa > Arthropoda > Insecta > Lepidoptera > Tortricidae > Acleris > Acleris literana. The sequence continues at coordinate 2,567,976 of OX335693.1, read as the reverse complement.
TGCAAGAGAAGGGGATGTTCAATGCAATACATTTAGCACGATATTATGTTTAATCAGGAAAATGAAGTTAGAAGTTGGGGAATTAGAAATTTTATAGGGACGTTGATGTCGGTTATGAATTTCCATGCAGAAGCATTAGTGAGTGTTATGTGGGGTAGGATTAATTCGGAGTAATTTTGCTTTGGAATATATTTGAGTATTAGATTATATGGTATTTGGTGTTTAGTTCAATATTATAAGGCTTTGGAAATATTAATAAAGTATTTGCTTACTGGCTAGTGGTTTTGAATTCATATTTGGTAATGGAGGTTTAATTTAGGAGAGGGGGGGGGAAAGATGTAGCATAGGGGAAAAAGGATTGGGGGGGGGGAAGAAAGATAAAATAAGTTAGGGGACTCCTTAAATAGTTTTTGGGGTTCAGTTGGTGAATTGGTTTTGAAATTTAACTCTTGTTTGGGATTGATTGGAGACAAGGAGTTGGAATAAGAAGGTTAAATCTTGGCTCCGTTGAATATCGTCAAGATTTAGGGGGGGATTGTACTGACCCCATCTCGAGTCAAACCTTCAAGCAAGAATTAAATTGTCTTTGGTATTTGACTGGTTAGAAAACGGCGAGAGAGAGTGTGGGGGTTGCTAGGAAACGGATGGTGGTTGACGGGAGTGATCGACGGGCTTGAAAAAAATGTTTTTCTTAAGATTTTTATTTGCTTTCTCTTTAAAGTAATAGTGCTGTATCTACAAAATTTCCCTTTTAAAATTAATAATGTGCCGAGTGTTTAATGGAAAATAACTTAAGGAAAGCTGATCTATAGGATTATTGCGAGGAGACGTTAGAAGGTTTTCGTAAGTTCATGTAGACAAAGTCTACTTGAAAAGGTAAATATTGTAGTCCTACCGTTGTTGGAGACACTTATCTATAAGAAATCATGTCCACGAATAATTTGGTTTATGGTTTGAGAACAAGAAAATCGAACTAGTGATTTCTCATAGGTATTTTAATCTTTCGTATATGTCTTATTACTTAGAATAGGGAAGCTTGGGAATGAGTGTTCTGGTTGAGGATCTGAAAGACGAATGGAAGGGTGATGGTCGTTGTTTAGAAGGGGTTCCGTATGGTGTTTAATTTATTGTGAATGTTTGTTGTGTTTCAGGGTATAGTAACAGAGTAGGGAAAACTTTCGTAGTACAGGGAAACCTTAGTTGCATATTTAACTTTTCATTTTAATACATTTCACGCGGGAGCATGATCCTGTGAACTCCGTCGCTTACTACGAGGGCTTCTAAGCGGTTTGGAGTCGCTGTCGTGAGAGTTCGGTTTGCGGCTGCGCGGCCTTGACATCTCGTCGGGACCCGAAGCTAAGTGTTGTCTTTTAGTGGTTACTCGATGGGTGCATCGTTGCACTTAGGGTAGTAATGCAGTTGGTTACGAATGACATTTGATGTCGTCATTTTCAAAATATTTTGAATTATGGAAGATGTCATTGCAATTTTGACAACAAGGTTATTAGATCATTCGTAGCAAAGCTGTCCTTGTTAGAACATGTTTATTTGAATATTTTTTCTTTGATTTTGATTTTTTTTTATTTACGAATATTTTCAAAATGTTTTGAGTTTCGAAATTTTATTTTTTTGGAAGGAACAATTTATTTAAAAAACAGAACAATTTTTAAAAAATAAATTCTTAGAAGCAAATCATATTGAATTTAAAAGTGATATACGCTGGTCGTCGGAAAACCAAACTAGTGATAAATTTCTTTGAATTACTTCACGGGATTTTAATTCTATTGCGAAACTAATAATTATTTAAAGGTAAATAATTTTATTGTTCATTTGATATTCTTTTATAAATGTTTTTAATCAAGGGAATTCAAAGGTTCATTAATAGTTCATGACTGATCTAATTCTTTTGGATTTTGTGTACCTTTTAGGACTCCATGTCTAATCTTCAGTTTATTGGAAGAACTTTTCTAAATTTTTCCCATGCTGTTTGGCTAAGATTATTTAATTTTCTTTCGGCTCTTATAATGGGGTTTACAGTTTTGCTTGTGTCCTGGCAATTTAAATTACAATTTATCTTTACCTTTTTCGGTTAATGCATCGGATATTTTACATGTTTCTATTCGAGTCGAAGAGGGTTTAGTGTCTTGGTGAAAGTTATCAGCGGGACACAGACGTCGATGACATCTTACCGCCACTAAACATCTTGGATTAAAATAGCAAGCAGAGACACTACACACTGTACGCTCAGTATCCATACAGACTTCACAAACTGCTTCAGTGTGTTGAAGGTTCAAGGTTAATAGCTTCAAAATTTATCTTGGGGAACCGGGGGTTCGGATTTGAGTTGCGTCAAGAGTCGATCTCACCTCTGGTCGAAAGACGTTAGTTAGTTGAGGTGACTTGCTGGCTTGGTTTTTATGATCTCATGTCAGCAAGGATGCCTGCGAGTTTAGCTCGGCAACTGCTTTCTACTCCCGGCTCTCATGTCGGTTCGTGGGGACTCGACTAAGCGAAGCGAAAGCTGAGCGTGTGATATCGGGTGCCTTGACGGATTCGAAGGGGAGGAGACCTCCAATATTCTGGGTTTGCTTTGATACCTGTCACACTGGATTGCAGAAAACACACACATTCCGTCGTCCTAAATATCCGAGGACACAAGAGGGGTAGTTTAGGTCAATAGTCTCTCCATCTAAATTATTAGGAAAAGAAATAAATCCTGTCTCTTGGAGTGACTATAATTTGTCGGGCCCTCTGCTCTCTTGGTTACGAGGACTTACCTAGACTGACTTGGCGACGTAATGGAAGCTCTCCCCAGACAAGTTCGAGGCAGGCTGGCGGAGTGTGACCAGTCTGGAGCCGAGCACATGAGCAAGAGCGGGGAGGGGCTCTGCTTTTACCAGATCTCAGAAACTTGTCGAATTTCCATAAACTGAAGTTCCCTAGTCGTTTCTTTTCCTCAACTAATACAATTATTTGAATTCCCTTATTCTTGAATATCTCTTTAATCAGAAGAATCTGTTATCCCTCATTCTCGCCCTAGGAACCATGGGTTACTAAAACATTTAAAAAATCACACAACGTAATTACCACTATTTCGATTGGCAAATCTCTTTTGTCTTCCGGCCCGCCAAACGGATTAAATAAATAAAAATAAATTAATTTTTTTTATATTTTATAAGGCCTACCCCATGGGGCTAGTACAATTCATTTACCTTACCTACTTTACATAATCTGACCGTTCGCGATGGCAATGATGGTAATGATGGACAAAATGTTGTAAGTATAACTCAGACCTGACAATCTACCGATGTGCGGTCGATACTCAAGGGCGTGGAATTTTAATATTTTACTATTTAGTTCGTATGCTATTTCAGGGTATTAGTACACTATCACTGTATCAAACTTTATTACATTCGGTCCGGTAGTTTTTGCGTGTTCGTATCACAAATAAACATACCTAGAGACAGAATAACAGAAAGAAAGAAAATCCAAAATCAATCGAAACGTATTTTGTAGTTGACTTTTAAGCTCCCTGAAGAATTTTTCCCATATCTTTGTACAGTTTTTTTGTCTTTCTAGAGTAGCAATGCACCGACAAGAAGTTCCCAAAGTTGCAAAACTTTCAACGTGAGAACTTCTCGGTAAATTCTGAGAATGTTCTCGGGAACGAGAATTTACCTCCTGGCGTCTGCTTATGTATTTATTTTATTTATTTTCACAATAATTAGGTATACACAACATAATTAACTGTTGTAAAATACAATAAAGATATAGAAGAAGACATTTCCCGTCTGTTCTTACAACTTCGACCACAAGTTCCCTGAAATTAGACATAGCATTGGTAATTATTTAAAATATATAGAGCAAAACGATGGCGGCATTAATAATTCAAAGAAGGTTTTTATAAAATACAAAAATCTTAAATCTAACAAAAAACAAAAAGTTAGTTGTTGCGGGGTTTGAACTCGCGTCCTGTGCATCGCATCTGTCTACAGTTTCCCCTTAGCTACACGACTCTTAATAATAGGCGTCAAATTTGTCACCTCCTCCCTCGTACCTGATCGAATAGCAGACTGTCCTACATGTTTTTTTCTTAAGTATAGAAAGCAAAACGATGGCGGCATTATTAAATCGAAAAAGTTTTTATAAAATACAAAAATCTTAAAAAAAGTTAGCGTTGCGGGGTTCGAACTCGCGTCCTGGCATCACAGCTGTCTACGGTTTCCACTAAACTACTCGTACACGACTCTTACTAGTAGGCGTCAAATTTGTGTTCTGCTTGCAATTTTGACAATCTTTCCACGTTTTGGGAATGTTCTGCAACTTGTACATTGCTATTCTAGAGTTATTTTATATGTAGAGATATACAAGATGATATCCTTTCACAAAAGTACGTACCTTGTGATAGGCGGTCTGAAAGGCGATAAGGCATTTTTTATTTCTTTTCCCTTTTTTTTAAATTAATATTCAAGCACAGATGTCGCACAAGGCACCAGTGGCACTGGCTGCACTAAACTAAACTCTGTGCGAATGCTAAATATTGAGTCCGATTTAAAAATAAACACAAAATCCCGGAGAATTAGAAGTCGCGAGACAAGTGTTTTCACGGCTCCATTATTAGCACTCACCCACAAGGACGTTTATTCAACGCGCGTTATAAAAAACCAGCGCACCGAGGGTCCCGCCGCACAGTTTATATTTCGATTTGAATTTGTTTGGAATTCAAATTGGAATATAGTGCGGAGGTACGGAACCCTCGGTGCGCGAGTCCAAGTCGCACTTGACCGGTTTAAAATTTGATGTAGTTACCAATAGCGTATACAATGTTTCGACTTACATCGCAGTAAGCCGCTTCTTCGGTTTACGGCAGTGGGCAGCGCTTTGTTCCAAATAATTATTTGTAGTCCGAATGTATTGTTATTCATAATCGATCGCAGGTAATACAATATTTTTTACTGAAACAGTTTTTGTTACAGGATTTTTGAAATATTTAGCTGGTAAATGAGGTTAGGTTAGGTTAGGTTAGTACCTGGAAGACCGAGCGTCGCTCGGGTTGAAAACGAAATTTCCCGAAGATGACAACTTGACAGATCGTTTTTTCGCCCCCGTAAACCCCTATATTTCAAATGTCATCAAAATCGTTGGAGCCGTTTCCGAGATTCAGATTATATATACATACACAAGAATTGCTCGTTTAAAGGTATTAGATACATAAATAAATAAAAATAAATAAATAAATATCAGGGGACAATGTCACACCAATTGACCTAGTCCCAAACTAAGCTCTAGGCTTGTACTATGGGTACTAGACAACGATATAAATACTTATATAGAGAAATAAATACTTAAATACATAGAAAATATCCATGACTCAGGAACAAATATTCGCACTCATCACACAAATATCTGCCCTTACCGGGATTTGAAACCAGGACCGCTAGCTTCGTAGGCAGGGTCACTACCAACTAGGCCAGCGCGTCGTACATTAGCGCTCTTTACACGTAAAGTTCGGACCGCGGGAAACGCCTCGCGCCATTCCAATCTTCGCTCCGAACCGTACATTTTTTACTATTTTACTATTACAGTTGCATTTGCACGTACGGTTCGGAGCGAAGATTGGAATGGCGCGTGGCGTTTCCCGCGGTCCGAACTTTACGTGTGCAGGCCGCTATTAAATCACGCCACGGCCACAGACCACTTTTAAAAACCCTGAAATAAAAACGGTTTCAATTAAATAAAATTAATGACTTGCGATGATAATGATTAAGAATAACAATTCATTCGGACTACACATTTTTATGCGAGCCAATACGGACCTCGGTACCTAGTATTTTCTAACTTTCTTTGCAAACACGTCAGCGGGTTTTTAAGTTACGCAATTTTTACCTGTCTGCCCTTGATAGAGAGAGATGTATCGGGTGTGTATATACAGTGGTGGTCACATAATTAGGGACACTTGTTTTTATCCCATACAATTGCCTAAAAATATGGCTTTTCAATTTTGACAACCAATCAAAAAGTTCTTAACCAATTATATTTTTAGTTACACTTATCGTTAACTAATAAAGTAAAGTTTACTTTTTTTTTAGGTCGATGGTAATGATTCTTCATTTTTTTTTAAATAGTCGGCATTTTGGACTTATGATATTTCATTTATAGATATGTATTTAGATTTGTTTCATTCCATCTAAAATTGATATTATCGACGAATAATAACCGTTCGATATTTCAAATTTTTATATTTGACTAATTACATACCCAACAAATTCGATCCATATTTCAATCATCGACATAATAACCGTTCGATGTTTCAACTATCTATGTTATGTTTCGGATTCACATTCGATATTCAGATAGGTATGTACCCAAAATAAAATCTTGTAATAAATCGCGACTCACTGGTTTCTAAGATAATTTTCTTCAATCTCATGGGTCTGGCATTTGTTCTAGGGTTACAGAACTGTATGTTAATTTAACCATGTTTTGTGTGGTAAAGAAAGAGGATAGGTATGCATGAAAATAAAATCTTTATTATCGAAAAATCTTACAAAATGTAACAATGTACTAAAATGTGTCTTAAACCAACATCAGACAACGATCACACTCAAATAAAACTTCCGTTTGTGCAATTTGTTAGAGATTTATTACTAGCTTCTACCCGCGACTTCGTCCCGGTGGAATAGTTACTTTGGGCTAACGCTAACTTTAACCCGCCACTTTGTTTACGAAAAAGGTTGAAACATTATTCATTGGTGCTCTGCTCCTATTGGTCTTAGCGTGATGATAGGCTATAGCCTATAGCCTTCCTCGATAAATGGGCTATCTAACACTGAAAGAATTTTTCAAATCGGACCAGCAGTTTCTGAGATTAGTGCATTCAAGCAAGCAAACAAACAAACAAACTCTTCAGCTTCATAATATTTGTATAGATTATTATTATTTAATTAACGAATCATCATGGCACATTCATTATTATCAAGATTATTCCAAATGTGGATCTTATTACCTTACAATATTCGATAACGAAATTTCAAAATTACGTTACAGCTTTCATCGCTGTCACCTGCTACCACAGGTAATGCTGGTCATTTGCCTTTCGGCTTCCTATCTTAGAGTACTTATAATATGTGTGTAGATAAAGTATTGTACGCGACTCTGCGTAATTGGCATTACGTAACCGTCACGTAAACTACTATTATTGCAGTTACAGGAGCTGCATCCAGACCTTCAAATAGCGCTATTTTACGATAACGTTTTAATTATATCGTTACTTACACGCTATAACGTTATAATTCTCGGATTCATACCGGTATTATATCATAACGATGTCAACTTCATATCGATATATGATAACGTTATTTACTATAACGATATAATAACGTTAAACGTAACTTGTATTAGGTGCTGCCTTATACTTAACTTCACTGGTTCGTAAAATACCGCGATTGTCTCATAGCCGCCCATCTTATGCATCGTAATAGTCACTAGCTGCCAGATTCTTTGACACTGCACGGGTAGCACAAGTTGTATTTTCTCGCTTGTCGCTCAGTGCGTCTCTATCGTTACGGACTAGATAGGAAGGGAGATCCGAGCGACAAAGAAGTCGCGGGCAACTTGTGCTAGCCGTGCTGGGCATTGAAAACATAAACCGACTGTCAGCGCGCTGTTCATAACGTTATTATAACGTAATTCATGATTTGCATTATCATTTTGATTTCGTTGCGTAAACATAATTTAAAACAATAACGTAATATACCGTTGTGATAATGTTTTTTTTTTTTATGAAGGTCTGGCTGCATCGCCGCTAACTTGCGAGATTTGATCTACACAACCATAATTAATGACTGATGCACAAACAAAGACACTGGCGAGCTGGTAAAACTAAGCTTCTTATCAACAGTCGTATAATAATGTTATTTTTATTTTATTTAGACCACTTACGAGTATATCTACGTTAACTTATTGGTTTTATTTTGCCATTTTCTTAATTTCTATTGTCAACTCCTTAATACTATCGGACGTCTGAGTTTGATTTGATATCAGCTTTTCTATTTTGTAGTTTATTTGTTCGTTGGCTCGGGAGACTCGCTCCAGATCCTCCGCTAGCGCCCATATCCTCTCGTCTTGGTTGGATATCGCCTCGCGTATCCAATCCTTATTTATATTTTCTTCTCCTCTTGGTTTATCGAGAAAGACGTCGTGTATTTCCTTTATCTTACTCTTTGTTATGTGCACATCCTTCTTTTTGCTTATTTTAACAAAAGCCTTATTAAGCTTATCAGACGAAAGGACTTCAAATGACTGCTCATGATCAGCTTCATCTAACTTACATATTAAGCTAGATGATATCTTAAAACCAGTACTTTTATTGTTATTTAAATTATTACTGGTATTTATACTGGTCGAATTGTTATTTTGTTCAGGATATTTTTTCATCACATTTGCACATATAAGGTTCCATTTTGTTACGTCTGTTGTTAAATATGTAATTTTTTTGTAGTATCTCCCTCGGCTGAACAGCTTTTTGAATATTTTGACATACGCATCGTTGTACACAAAAGCTTCTATAATAAGAAGAAGTTTGACTTGCTTCTCCAGCCTTCTCTTTTCGGCCATGACAATCGGCTCGTTGATTTCGCTGATGGCGGTATCCGTCATGAAGTTCATCAGCCCTATCGCGACGAAGACGACGAACACCCCGAACAGCAGCCGGACGACGAGTATTGTGTCGCGAAGCTCCTTGTCGTGGTGTTCCCCAAACAGGTCCTCGTAGTCGAACTCCGAGGACATCATGACCAGAGTCTTGAAAAAAGCGGCAGCCGGCCCGTCGAAGGGGGGCGTCGACCGATATTGGATCATGAAGCAGAAGGAAAAGCCGATTATGAGAAATAACATAGAAGACAAGATCTGAAGCAAAAGAAATGTGTTTTTGGCCCATCCTTCATTAGACCCTAATTACTCTGACAACTGGGGCACGTTTTATAAAACAAAAAGTTACAAATTTACAGGTCTAAACTGGCAGCAATGCTCAAATGGCTGGTCATCATTGGTCGAGGTTGTGTCAAATGGAAACTTGTAACCTGTAAAATAATAACTTGTAGTTTTATAAAACGTGCCCCTGCTCAGACAAACGTAGTTTTATTGATTGTTATTTTTACAAGTAAAGATAATGTTTAATAGCTCTTAAAAAGATTTTAATGTTAGGATTAAGTCGGCTAGACTAGCATAAGAGCATAGAGAGCGAACGAGAGAGAAGTACAAACCTGCCACTCTAGGTAATAGTTACTAACTAAACAATTCCAGGCGGTTTCCCCTTAAACAAATTAGTATTTAACTTGTCGCTCCACAAACCTTTAATAAGTTGAAGGCAACTCTCCCGAACCTAAGCACGTAGCTTCCCCAAGAAGGGAACTGGGACAGCAGGAGCATGGCCTGCAGCCAGCCCAGCAACAGCTCGGCGCAAGCTAGGTGGCGCTGCCAGTCCGCAGGCTCCGCGAAGGCCAGCACCAAGGGCAAGAAGATCGCCAGCACCAGGAACACCAGCCTCATCCACGTCTCCCGGTGAACGAGATGTATCCACCTCCTCGTGATGTAAATGGTATACGACTCCTGCAAAATTACATTAAATACATCCGGGTTAAACCTTCCCTCAGAACTCTTCACCGTTCTCTATCAGCCAGCGTTTCTCTATCGTTTCCCCGAATTTCATATGCAATAATCTTGTTTTTCACAACACTGCTCGGAAATATGGCCATAGATGGTCTTGTTTGGGGTCACAAAACGTCACTTATAAGGACAGACCAAGAAAGCTTTTGTCGGCGTGTTTGCTGATTGGTCGAGAACATTGTTGTCCAACTTTAAGAACCAATGAAAATCAATCAATATTTTTTTGGGTCATAGCTCCTTAAAATGAAAAAATTGAAATCGACCAATGAGAACACACCATTTTGTGTTGTAAAATAGTAGGTGTATTTTTGCTAAAAGATACACAGACTAAAAACTATGTCACTGTTTTTTTTTATGTAATTCAAACTTGGCCCCTAATCTCGAACCACTAGAGATGAAATTACATGGGAGATATGGCGGAACAAATACAATTTTAAATGGAGTTGACATCTTCATCTCGCATGTTAGTTTATTAATCTCGAGTGACACGAGAATAGGGGTCCAGATTAAAAAAATAATTATCTATGGTAAAATTGGCGGTGATATCACATTAACGTGAATTAAAATTTGAGTTTTGAATATGAATTTTTATTTTATTTCCTCTCAGTAGTTGTGAAAAGCACTATGTCTGCCTCGGTAGAAAGTGCAATTTATGGACTCGTACACTAGAGGGCCTCAACTACGTTTCGGCCCTCTATATGACTCGTCCAAAAATCGCGTACTTTCTATCCTCTGCAACAATGTACTATATCCGAATGTCTTTTGCCATTTTTTTATATTCCATAACGATTCATTTGCCATGATCATTTGCTATATTTTCATTTGCCATAATTTTAATTGCCATCACAGAATATAAGTAGTTCTGTGAGTGCCACAACGATACGTTTGCCATACATTAAATTTTCCCTATTATCAAGTGTTCCAAAATCTTATGCCTGAAAATTCAAATAATATTGTTTTGCCATAAATCAGATTATGTAATATAATGGTACGTTTTTTGTTGTTGTGTCGTAAGTATAGATTATTAAAAAAAAAGATTCTGGCGCTTCGCCGGCCGCTGCCGTGGCGCGCTCGCTTCGCTCGCTCGGCTCGCGCGCTGTAAGGTCGCAGCTCTACCAACACTCCTCCCGCTTTCCTCGTCGTCGTACCTAACGGAGACCTTTCTTAAGGTAGAATAGGAATAGGCTATTGATATAGTAGTACGTATTCCAGATTAAAGCAGTACTTCATTATAACCATCTGCTTTTTCCGTAATTATGGCCAGTGGTTGTTATGGCATAAAATATTAGGAATAATGAACATTATAGAAAGTAATTATTATGGAAAGTGTTAAAGTAAAAGTGTTATTACTTTCTTTCTTTTTATTAGGGAAGTTGAACATTATGACACTTGAGTGTTAAGGCAGTCAAAAATTATGGTATATGATATTAGGGCAAATGAAGATTATAGCCAGTGACCGTTATGGCAAATGAAATTAAGGAAAATGAAGGGATACTGCATCCAGCGACTCCTGCGCCCAGTCTCTACAGATCTGGTTCAGATCATTTAAAACTCTCAGCTTGTCTCACTGGATACACCTATGAAACGTAAGCAAGAATACGACAAACAGGAAAAAGGAAATCTTTTTGCGGATAATTAAACAAATAAATAGTAAAATAAAGGATATTCGAACCTGCACGATCAGCACCGTGATGATGGCGTACATCAGGGTGATCAGCGTCCAGTACCTCCAGTCGTAGAGCTGGATCCAGGGCACTGCGCTGTTGCTGGTCTGATTTGTCAAAACAGTGATATTGGTCGTGTCTCTATAGTAAAATGTGTTGGCTACCAAAACGTTAAACGTAATCAAGAAAATGGCATGAACAAAAATTATCATATAAAACAGAGGCAAAAAATAATTCCATTTCAAATATAAGTAACTTTGAATTACTGGATGCAAAAGCAAGTCGCTCTGGTCACTTTGTACAATTTGCTCTATGACATGAATTTGACTCGTGTCTTTGATATTGGTAAAAGAACTGTAGTCAATGGTGTTTTCGCCGGAAGTAGTTGAGATACGAATAGAGTGGTCAAACACATTGCAGAGAATATTCGAAGCATCTTTTTTAAAATGGGTTGCTATTATTTTCAAAGCGGATTTTCCGTTCATTCCTTTTTCTGATAAATAAGCCCCATTACACAAAAACAGCTCAATTATATCTTTGTTTTCCCCCTGAAGTGCCGCCTGGAAAGGAGTGTGTCCGTTTTCATCAAGCTGATTCGTGATTATATATTCGGAGTATGCTCTGTAACCAAATCTTCTCTGGAGTCTTACAAATATAGCTTTAACTATTTCAACGCTTTTTTGATCAACAGCAAGATGCAAACAAGTTTTCTTTCCTTTGTTTACTATTTCATTTAAATACAAAACATTAGCGTCGGCGATTAGTTCAACTTGTTGCAATTGTTTGGAGATGACAGCCAAGTGTATGGGCGTATACCCTTTATTATTATAAGATCCAAGTTCCGGAGTAGGGCGACGTTCCACTAGATACTTTAAAATTATAGGATGACCTACAGCTGCATGCAGCGCCGAGTCGTTCTCCTGCGAGACTTTCAAACAGTTTGCTCCTAGTTCTATAATGGCTTTGACCATTTCCAGATTATTATATTTGATGGCTACATAAAGGGTCGATACGCCTTTACTGTTGAAACAGTCCACTTGTGAAAATCCATAGTTCTTTAAAAACTTCTTAAACAACTCCGTGTGCTCATTTTTCTGGAGTACATAGCTTAGAAGTATATGTATGAGCGGCTCCTGAAAAATCAATGAATTTTAAATTTTTGTAGGCATTAAAATTGAAGGAAATATTTAAAAATAAATGTTTAGTAAAAAAACATGTCGATATTAATTCTAGGTCACGGCTTCGAAACTCTACACTGAGTATGGTCTTGTCCTTTTAGGGTTCCGTAGTCAAACTAGGAACCCTTATAGTTTCGCCATGTCCGTCCGTCCGTCCGTCCGCAGCCTAGCTCAGAGACTCTTAGTACTAGAAAGCTGTAATTTGGCATGAATATACATATTAGTCACGCCAACAAAGCGGTAAAACAAAATCTTGAAAAAAAATTTTTTTGTTTCCCTCCCCACACCTAACGTGGGGATGTATTTTTTTTATTTCTCGTCTACCCCATAGTGTGGGGTGTCGATGGATAGGTCTTACAAAAATATTGCGGGTTTATCGAAAATAAATTTCGATTAAGTTACACGTTTATGAAATATTAAGCTTCAAAGCGCTAATTTTTGTTAGAGTCAAGTGTCCCCCCAAACCAAAACAGCCAAAACTACAAATACTAAAAATCAGAAAAATATCTTAAATGAAAGCACATATAACCAAATTTTAAAGGAAAACTATGACGACTAAGTAGACTTGATTGGTTCCTGAGATACAGGCGACTGAAGTGTTTATACCTACTAAAATGACCTAAGACAGCACCAAATAATTTTGTATAGAGAATTACTTCATACTTGTGGTTTTTAACCGACTTCAAAAAAGGAGGAGGTTATACGTTCCACTGTATGTTTTTTTTTTTTATGTATGTTCACCGATTACTCCGTCAATTGTCGACCGATTTAAAAAATTTTTTTTTGGTTTGATAGAGTATACTTCCGAGGTAGTCCCATTGTCACCAAATCTGTATCTGATGAGGGGATCAGTGAGGAATTGAGGGAACTCCTCAAATATTGTAGGCAAACATATAGCGATTTTAGTATTTTTAGTAACAAGTCCAGCATTTGCATTCAGAAAGTATCATTTGGTGTAGTGGAACTGATGATGAAGACCACAGATGGCCACCGGAACTCCTCAATGGTACCGATTTCAAGGGTGGCGATAAGATATCTCGATTAAGATAGTTAAGCGACTACCTACAACGAATAATATTTACTTGTTGAAATATGACTATGACTTTCCCGCGGCGTTGCTTGCGGCGCGCTTGATATAAGTTAAAGTTTCATTTCAACTAAGAAGTGGGACTACGTAACAGCGTATTATGATCACTAAAAAGTATAAAATAAAATAAATGTTTTAAAAAACAAAAAACCGCCTTCAAAAACGTAAAAAATAACTTCTTTAAAATTGTAGGCACCTAATAGGTTAGTCCAACTGAAGTCGGCGACCACAACATTTTCAACAAAAAGCCGACATCAGTTGGACTAACCTATTAGGTGCCTACAATTTTAAAGAAGTTATTTTTTGCGTTTTTGAAGGCGGTTTTTTTTGAGATAGTTTTTGTGTATTAACGGCTTCGGAACCCTACACTGAGCATGATCCGACCGACATGCTCTTGCCCGGTTTTTATTACGTTTCCAATACTCAGTGAGCTGACTTTACATTTGCCATTTACTTATAAGCTGCTTTTAGCAACACTTTCCCAGGGTCCATACATTTCTTGTCCGGCTATTTATGATTAGTGGAAAAAGTGTATGAAGTACAATTGTTATTAGTTATTAAGGGAAACATTTCAACAAATTAAGTGTTGCCAGTTATGTTACAAATGTAACATCGATGATAAATGTTGGTGTATCAACATTGTCTCCTGCATGGTCTGAAGGTGTTAGCTGTAGGTGCTATCCAATAGGGTGATGGAACCAGTAATGGACAAGGCGCCAGTAATGGACACTTGATTCTGATTTTACAGAAGATAAGGGTTATTCATTTGTTTTGTAACAATCAATTTAGGACCGTATGAAATTTGAGTTAAGAGTGAAGTGTCCATTACTGGTGCCTGTCAGCTAAAAGTGTCCATCATTGGTGCCGTCACCCTATGTATTTTAATAATACCATTAGTAACAAACAGGTACTTAAATATTTTGTGTCCAAAGCCGTAAACTTGTTAAAATATAACTGTAGCAACATTTGTGCATTTTCATTTGTCAAAAAGTTCGGTTATAGAACATCTACTTTAATAAGACATACATCAAGTTCGTGTTCACCGAATTTTGGGTCTCTGCGGTGGGGCAAGTATTCCAGAGCTTCAAAGCAAATGTCCGCCGTCAACAGCGCCATCCTTGTCATGAAGTTTGTCTCCTCACAATCTGCTCCTAACCCCTGCAACATCAATTATATTTATGGTTCAGTAGGTATACGGTTTTGGTCTCTAATTAAGGTGTAAAACTTTAAAAAAAGAGAGAAGAGTATTGCTTCTAAGTGCTCGATAAATATTTACCTATAACTCGAAATTCTAATTAAAGACCAAAAAAACTACGACAGATACGTCACTGTCATAAGTGTCAAAGTCACTTATGTCAATGTCCATCGAACATTTCAGAGTTAGCCAACCTTTTTGCATTGATAATCAAATTGTTGTTAATATTTGTAGATAATTCTAACATTTTCAATATCAAAAGTTATATTTAACAATAGGGAATATGCTTTCAATGTTTTTTCTACCCGATATTCAAAACATTAAAATATCCCAAAACAAATATTTTCTCATATAGTGTGTTAAGTCATTAAATGGCGGGTTTATGTGTGTTCAATGGCGATTTTTTTATCAGCCAAAACAAAATGACTATAGCTAAATTCGGATGCCTTACACTTATGCTTGATTTAAACTTGACAGGTACCCATGGACCCCATGGTGTCATGGCTGGTAAAATGCCCGATGATTGTCAATATAAAGTGAGCTACACACTTTTGGCCTGTTATTTTGTTGAATAGCTAAACGTATGTAATATTAAAATTTCATGTAACGTTGTTTAAAACTATTGTTTATTTATCGTACCACATGTTATTAATACCTGAAGTATTACAAGTGCAATAACAGTTTTGCTATCAAAAATCTTCTATGGTTAAATATTTAATAGGCCATCTTGTATTTGTGTAAGTAACTTGAATTAACGTGTTTATTTAAATCGAAGGTTTAAAACTACCTACAAATAAATATTCTTAGTGCGGTCTTTTAAAAAGTGGAAATATACTAAGGCAAATATTTTTTTTTTAGTGGCAACCCACGTTGGTCTTTAATTACGATTTCGAGTATAACCATCTCGCAAGGCAAGCCCCTATTTCCAGGCCACTAAAATAATTCAACGTTGGTACAACCTGCCTTAAGTCGTTTTTCACGGTCTAGAGAAAAGGTCGACCTCGTAGGAGCTTTTTTCCGACATATTTATTTACAACTACCTATTGACTGACCTTGATGAGGTGGAGGGCGTGTTGCAAGGCTGGGCTTGGGAATCTTGGGATCTCGAAGAGGACACGTTCCGGAACCGGGTCCTGGGGTGCCTCTTGCTTCAATGTGCCAACAATGAAGTTCCATAGCATTACATCCCTCTCGGAACTAAAAAATAATAAGCAGCTCTTTCCTTAGTTATTTAATTCTTATGGTAACGAATTAAAAAAAGTTAGAGTCACATTGGGGCCAATTCGGAAGAGAGATTTCTAATTTTAAAATCTTCAATCCTATATTTATTAACGTCAAACCCGATAAATATACTTTTTGTACTCGTCGATTAAAATCTGTGTATTAAGATTTCATAGAGAATACTGCAACGTCACTCTTTTCATCGTTGAATAGTCTATGTTACTTCCGAAACAACCGAAATAACTGTTCCGATACGCTCCAGACAACCGAAAAAGATTTGAAAATAGAACTTCGTATTTCAATAATATGTGTCCTTGTTTAAGGAGACTCGATCCGATTCAAAATTGCCAGTCTATGGCGTTTCGGAACGTAGCAGCGTCGCGTCATTTGTCAAAAATCTATACTCGAAATTCTAATTTAAGACCAAAAAAACTACGACAGATGTCAGTGTCAATCGAACATTTCAGAGTAAGCCAACCTTTTTGCATTGATAATCAAATTGTTGTTAATATTTGTAGATAATTCTAACATTTTCAATATCAAAAGTTATATTTAACAATAGGGAATATGCATTCAATGTTTTTTCTACCCGATATTCAAAACATTAAAATATCCCAAAACAAATATTTTCTCATATAGTGTGTTAAGTAATTAAAGGGCGGGTGTGTGTGTTCAATGGCGATTTTTTTATCAGCTAAAACAAAATGACAAGCTAAATTCGGATGCCTTACACTTATTCTTGATTTAAACTTGACAGTTACCCATGGACCCCATGGTGTCATGGCTGGTAAAATGCCCGATGATTGTCATTATAAAGTGAGCTACACACTTTTGGCCTGTTATTTTGTCGAATAGCTAAACGTATGTAATATTTAAATTGCATCTAACGTTGTTTACAAATATTGTTTATTTATCGTACCAAATGTTATTAATGCCTGAAGTATTACAAGTGCAATAACAGTTTTGCTACCAAAAATCTTCTATGGTTAAATATTTAATAGGCCATCTTGTATTTGTGTAAGTAACTTGAATTAACTTGTTTATTTAAATGGAAGGTTTAAAACTACCTACAAATAAATATTCTTAGTGCGGTCCTTTAAAAAGTGGAAATATACTAAGGCAAATATTTGTTTAATTAGTGGCAACCCACGTTGGTCTTTAATTACAGTTTCAAGTATACTTAAACTTGCTTCTGCTGCTGTATCCAGGGCATTAAAAAAAACTACGCTTTGTGATTGGCAGCACAGTACTGCAACATTACGGACGCCGGTGGTGTGATAAATTTTCTTTTCAAAGCTATGCTTAAAAAGTTAAAATAAAAACTAACCACGTAGTTTATGCAACTGATACACTCGTGTGATCCTATTATGAAACTCGCTGACGCTCGTTTCATAAAACCACACTCGTATTTTAAGGCATAATTATGTACAGTTGCATACACTATTTTATCTACCCACATATCATGAGCCCCATGATGCATTCAGCAGCCGCATATTAAATTTTAACCGGTAATGGCGGTAATGAAATGTTTGAATAGTTTTCTGGCAGCTGTCATAGTTTTTTTTTAAATTCGGAGACGAACTAGAGTCGGCTCCAACTATCATATCGTTCGATATCTTACTTACGTGCGACATTTGTAAATTTTGAAATTGACAATTCATTTCACGTCATCTCGACTGATATTAGAATAGAGGTCAAATCAAATTTCCTTATTTTTCAGAGATGTTCGAAATTTGAATGTCATAAGAACATCGAAATTGTCGTTCTTAAGAATCCATAAGATTACTGCCGCAGATAAAAAATTTGCTCTAACAACAGAGTTGATTATTATGCTGGTCATAATTTGCGGTTTCTGAACACATCATAGAGGGTTTATGATATGATATCACTCATATGAGTGTAGATAAAATTATTAATTTTAAGGAGCTCGTACAAGTATTGTTCACAACAGTGTCATAATCAAGCTTTTTAATCTCGTACCTTGGGCCACTCAGCAAGCTTCGTGGCCTAAACACGGTACTCGACTAAAAACCTCTCTATTATAACACGATTGTGAAAACTACTATTACAGGGTCCCCAATATGGCTGCGTTTATCGCGTGACAAAGTTTGGATAAGGCATCCGTCACCTTCTGACACGTAAATAAGTACGAGAGTGACGGATGCTTTATCCACATCTGACACGCGATATAGACGCAGACATAGTTATTTAAAATTAGAGTACCTAAACTCATCCGAATTGGCGCCAATATTATATTATTCTAAACCAAATGACGTCTTACAGCCTATTATGAAAATTAATGTTCTATCATTACCCTTTAAAGAGTTATTAGTTTCTAAAAACGACTTATTTTGTACTAACTGACTGACTGACTGACTCACTCATCAAAACCTAGGGGTAGGGTTGTGACATCATCATCATCATCATCATCAGGCTATATTAGTCCACTACTGGACATAGACGACTCCCATTGCACGCCAACGAGCACGATTCGTGGGCACTCTCATCCAGCTCTTGCCAGCCACCTTGCGAAGATCGTCGCTCCACCTAGTCTGAGGGCGTCCTACACTACGTTTGCCGATTCGCGGTCTCCACTCAAGAATACGATAACTCCAGCGATTATCGGTTCTGCGGCACAAATGACCGGCCCACTGCCACTTCAAGCTGCTAATTCGATGGGCTATGTCGATAACCTTAGTTCTCTGTCGGATCACCTCATTCCGGATCCGATCCTTCAGAGAAACTCCGAACATAACCCTCTCCATAGCTCGCTGAGCGACTTTAAACACTGTTGTGTTGGAGTTGTGACATGTCACGTTTTAAATACCTACATTTAGAAGGTTCATATCAACATATCAACTACTATTTGATTTACCCGTTTATACATTTATAATTCAGGAGTTTTTACTTCATTGTTAGAAGCTTTGAGCTTAAGACTTAGAAGTAAAGTTGCTTCAAGATCCTCGAACAATTCTTTACATAAACTAAGAAGTCAGCGTTCTTGTTCTCTTTATAATATTTATTAAGACTAGATTCTCCTATGAATGCCGGCAGTAGCCCATTCACGGACAGGGCGACACACAGGGCGTGTCCACAGTCCTATTTCATCACCTTCTTAACTCATCCACAATGCCATGTCGTCAGCATGTAATTCCTAAATTGCCGCCTTCCTAACTCGTCCACATTTTTATATCGTCAATTTCTTATCTTGTCCACATTCCTATATCGTCCACAGTGCTAACTGGTCCACATTCCTATATAGTCGACAATGTCAACTCGTCCACATGACTCAAACGTGGCTTAATGTAATGTTCAATTTTAAAGCGATTGAAAGTCAAATACCCGAACCAACGATACCATGTGGACTATACATATAGGAATGTGGACCAGTTAGCACTGTGGACTAAATAAGAATGTGGATCTGTTAGCACTGTGGTCTAAATAAGAATGTGGACCAGTTAGCACTGTGGACTAAATAAGAATATGGACCAGTTAGTACTATGTACCATGTAGGAATGTGGACGAGTTAGGAAGGTGACAATATAGGAAAGTGGACGAGCTAGGAAGGTGACCATATTGGAATGCCGACAAATTGGAATAGTGGGCCATATGACATTGTGGAAGAGTTAAGAAGGTAACAAAATAGGACTGTGGACAAAGTCGCCCTGAGCCCCATTCACTAAACTTTGTTTTGAGCCCAGGAATAGTTTTCAACCAGAGATTGTTATTATAAACACAATAATACATGCTCGCATTAATACGTGAGTAGGCCGTAGTTGTGTAAAATTTATTATTATTTTTAATTATACTTACTTGTTTAAAGTAACAACTTACAAGGAGTTATTTATCTCGTTCCTGATGTCCTGGATCAGCTGCGTCAAGATGTTTATCGGTCTGCAAACCAGAAGAGACTGAAAATAGGTGAGTACTACAGCGTTATTAATCCACGCAGCCGCGCCCTTCTGAGAGTTCCGTACTTAAATGGTTAAAAAGGAACCCTTATGATGAGACTTCGGTGTATGTCTGTCTGTACGTATGTCACAGCAGTTTTTCTCTGAAACTACCTACTTATAGACACTATCAACTTTAAATTTGGCATAGCTTTTAAAACTTGCTTGTCCAAATCTGATCTCAGTAAAAAAAAAAAAAAAATCTCAATATGAAAGATTGAAATCTAGAATGGAAGATTGAAAAATGAAAGTTATTTATTTTATAGCAAATGTGGTGAAAACATGAAAATTTTAAAGTTTTGAGAAAAATGGCAAAAAAAATGGACGTTGTTGCGTAGAAAATAAAGTTCATAACAAAATGTGTATATGGTTTTGCGTTTTCCAATCATATTATGTTAAATACGGAACCCTCGGTGCGCGAGTCCTAATCGCACTAGACCGGTTTTGTTGAAATAGGCCCCTACATTGACGGACTCGTGCAGCCTTAAATTGAAGTGCCGCGGCGCGCCTTCGTGGATTCAACAATAGCTGAAGTCCTTTACAAAAGCTAGACCGGCAAATAAAAAATATTTTCATGAATTATTATGAGAAATTAAGTAAGTACAATCTTATGTAATGTAGGAATAAATTCTTTTCTGCTGGCGCATTTAATTAAATACAATTTTGTATTCGTCATTACTTTACATACTTTGACCTTTCGCGACGCGATGGTAATAAATTAATTAAATACCTAATGGACAAAATGTTGTAAATATAACTCAGACCTGACAATCTACCGATGTGCGTCGGGAGATACTCAAACATCGACATTAATCATCACTATTACCTCCAAATGTACTCTGTTGACTTGGCTAAATCCGCATCCCCAGTTACTGCCTCAGAACCCGCACTTCCTGCCTCGAGATCCGTGCTTTCTGCCTCACGACCCGTACTTCCCGTGTCCGAAACCGCAGTTACTGCCACCGAACCCGCACTTCCTGCCTCGAGACCCGCGTTTCCTGCCTCAGAACCCGTAGTTCCCATGTCCGAAACCGCAGTTACTGCCTCCGAACCCGCACTTCCTGCCTCGAGAACCGCGTTTTCTGACTCAGGACCCGTAGTTCCCGGCTTTGAAAATGCACGTACTTCTACCACCGTGATAACATGATCACGTGGTCGTGGTGCCATCCGACGTAGCGCAACCGCACGGTCGGCCTTTGGACTCGGGGCATTCGCCTCTGGACCCGCCTCTAGAATAGGGAAAACCTCTGAAGGATCTCATCCCATAATTGTTAAGTTAATCTAGTTAACCCGCTTAAGTTTGCTGTGCCAGTGGCAGAGGGCCTCCGGGTAATAGCAAGTAATGTGTCGATTCATGGGACAGATCCATTCCCGTCTGGACCCGTTTATATATAGTCTTAATAGCTGTAGGTTACGGGCCTATATTTTAAATCGACCGAACTCCCATAAGTATACATTTCCTACCCCCTTGGAGGTAGAGGTGCGCGCCGAGCAACAATTTACCGGCGGCGGCGCGCCGACCCATAACGGTCAACTCATCAACTTTTTAAGCAAAAATGTATATTCAATTAGAAATCCGCCTATGTAGATTTTGCATTTCCAATAGGGTGAAAAATATTTTATCGAAATTATTATAGGTACTCTACCTAAATACCTACCTACCTATCTAGCCCAGCTCATACGTAACGTACGTATCGGTCATACGTATCAATATTATGTAGGTACTTCGTCATGTTACCTGGCCGATTTGGCTTGTATTGGCTATAAAATAAAGGAATAAGTAAAACAAAACTGGACTAAGTATTTATTAGATAAGACTACAAGAGAGAGAGAAAGAGAGAATCTGCTTAAGTTGAGTTTTCTTTGCACAAGGAATAATTATTATAATATAATATAATAAATAATTTTATTTATGCGTAATGGGCTCAATCTCAACCTTTGGGCAGTGACGGTTAGTCCCGCTATTGAAAAAAACGCGCTAAGTAACGGTTCTATTCGTTAAGTTTCTAAACCAATCGCGTCCCTGGTAGGTCACGTGACTTTTCGTATCACGTCATCTACCAGTGACGCTATTGTTTTAAAAACGAATCGAATAGAAACGCTAGTTAGCGTAATGCATCTTGGCAGGGCCCTCTGGTGGCAGGCATTGCCAGCATAGCCCTTGCGAGTTCACTAAAGAGATGAAATTATTTTTTCTTAGTCAGTTGGTGCAAACTAACATTAAGCTTTTTAAAGCATTATAAACGCCCAGAGGGCCCTGCAAAGATGCACTACGCTAACTCACGTTTCTATTCGATTCGTTTTTAAACCAATCGCGTCACTGGGAGATGACGTGATACGAAAAGTCACGTGGTCTACCAGTGACGCGATTGGTTTAAAACGAATCGAATAGAAACGTTACTTCGGTTCGGCCTCGTGTGGTTGCCGAGTTAGAATAGTGCCACTCCATGTCTTCCCGTGGATGTCGTAAGAGACGACTAAGGGAATAAAGGCTTGTAGTACTGTTAGGCGATGGGCTTGCAACCTGTCACTAATACGCTGGTAAACATCTTAGCCTAATTGTGCAAGTTGTGGTTATAGAATTATCAACAAGTTTTTAGAGATGTTTGTAATTCTGTAGCTCTGCCTACCCCTCTGGGAACGAAGGCGTGAGATTATGTATGTATGTAGAAACGTTAGTTAGCGTAGTGCATCTTTGCAGGGCCCTCTGTTCATTTTACACCCCTGAGCAAATTATGAAACATTTTTCATTATCTTTATCTATCTAACTATCTATCTATATATATAAAAGGCAATGTCCCGGGTGACTCATCATCGCCCAGCCAAAACTACTAATGCTAGAAATATGAAACTAGGGCAGTATTTGTTTTTTGTAATGTAGAGATCCACTAAGAAGGGATTTTTTGAAATTCAACCCTAAAGGGATGAAAGGGGGTTGCAAAATTTGTATGGGAAAAAATATTTTTATGGTCCAATTTACTTGAAACTTGGTAGAAATGCTCTACAATACAAATAATAAGACACGTATTTCAGCGATTACTAAAATTTAATCCCTAGAGGGATGAAAGGGGGTTGCAAAGTTTTTGTGGCAAAAAATATTTTTATGGTCAAATTTACTCGAAACTTGGTAGAAATGCTCTTCAGTGAAAATCATGAGACAAGTATTTCAGCTATAACTAAAATTTCAACCCCTAGAGGGATGAAAGGGGGTTGCAAAGTTTGTATAGAAAAAATATTTTTATGATCAAATTTACTTAAAACTTGATAGAAATGCTCTTCAAATAATATTTTGAGATACGTTTTTCAGCGATTACTAAAATTCAACCCCTGGGGGGATGGAAAGTAGTTGCAACGTTTTTGTGGGGATTACTTTTATGGTAAATTTTACTTGAAACTTGGTAGAAATGTTCTTCAATGCAAATATAATCTACCTACAAAGGCAATATACATATAAAAAATATTACTTTCGGTGATTCAGAAAATACTACCTCTTAGGTGGTAAAATGAGGGGTAGAAAATTGTATGGAAAATATACAGTTCTGAAGTGAGAAACGTGGCTAATGAATATGAATTAAATATACTGCTTTTAGCGAATAAATTGGCGGTAGAAGTTTGTATGGGATTTTAGACATGTTTGAAGGGAGAAATGTGGTGAGGCTACTGTTATTATAAAAAAAATGTTACTTTCCACGATAGGAAAAACTACCCCAAAGGTTGCAAAATGGGGGGTAGAAGTTTCGGACTTTGGTCAATTTTAAAGTGAGAAATGTGAAAATTAGTATTCAGGCTACTACTTATCAATAGGAAATACGATTTTAGCGTCTAGCGAAGTTAGTAAATAAGCGACATTGTTTACATGAGAAACGTGTAAGTAGGTGTCAGCCTGTTAGGGCTACTAAATTGCTTTCGGAGATATTGGAAAAACTATCTCTGTAAATGGCGGTTGTAAATTGGCGGTAGAATTTGAAGTTGTGTTTTAAAAGAACTGTCGAAATATGTTCCGCACGATGATTTATGGCGATTTTTTTTTTCATCGACCGTCACGTTTTGTTGGCAGTGCCCAACCTATAAATATTTATTTTTGTTATTTCACTACCAAACTAAGTAGCGGCTTCTACAAGACACCTATTCCTACTCCAAATTTCATCAATGAAACTCTGTAGTTTTCGAGTAAAATGCGTGTGACATACGGACGGACGGACGGACATGACGAAACTATAAGAGTTTTTGCCATTTTTGCTACGGAACCCTAAAAAGGTGTTGGGCGACTTCCCCAAAGGTGGATAAATTAAAGAGAGTTTGGCCATTTTTAAAATGAGAATAGTGAACGTCGTAGTACGGTAATAGAAGTTGTTGTGGGAATTTGGTCATTTTTGATGCGTGAGAAATGTGGACATTATTGGTATTAAGGTTACTGTTTACCTGTACATAAGAATTATGACTGGGCAAGTTAGATACATGAAGCTTGGTATCAACACCATTAGGTATTAATTAAATAAAGAAACAGGTTTTAAAATAAGCCCTTAACAGTGTGAAGAGCGGGGTGAAATTTTTTGAGGTATTTGAGTTGTTTTTTTTTTCCAGTTACATGAATGTTAGCATCTAAAAAAGTGCAAGCTTCGGTTTTTTTTAAACACTTGCCCCTTAAAGAAACAAATAGTCAAGAACAAACCCATCATCAATAAAAAAAACTAACTTGGGATCTTAGACTACTGATACTGACTGTAAAGTTTGTATGGAAATAAAGTTACTTTCAAACGTATATACCTACAAGATATGAAAACGGGTATTGCGACTAAATACTGTAACATAAAGAAAATATCCAGCTTTGGTGTTTTTCGATCTAATCTTCTGCTAAGTGGGTTAATTGTTTGTATAGAAATTTAGTAAATAGATGACTAAATTATCAATCTATTAAATCTAGGGTTGATTAAAAAAAACCTAATTGTGAAAAAGGGGCAGTGAATTTATTTTGTATGGCAATTTTGTTGTTTTAGAGTCATAAAATGAAAGGTGTTTGTGAACCGCTTACTTAAAATTCACGATCTGGAGTTTTTTTCATAAAAAAACTCTTTGAAGGTGATAATAAACTATGTCTGTACCATAAGTTCTGACTCTCCGCAGACGAAGTCGCGGGCGGAAAGCTAGTTTTATAGATTTTACTTCGGGGCAAATTAAGGTATTAGACGGGTCAAGACGGTAAAGTTGTCATTCGTATTCCATCGTTTGTTATTAATGCATTTCATTTTGTATAGGTAATTAGCGGTCGGTTAACAAAAGATAACAATGCCATTCATCGCCGATAAGTTCTCAAGTGGAAATCGTGATTTTAAATAATTTCTACTATAGTTGTGAAAATTTAAACATGGCACTTGTTCTAAGGAAACTACTAACATTCGCGCTTTATAAAAAACTGGAAGTTTCTCAAATGTAATACCAGCGAACGCCAAGTGACCGCGGATGGTAGGATTTGTGATCCTGGTAAGAATGGTAATTTTTTATAGGGTGCGAATTTAAAGCATGTCAAATGTTCGTTTGATCGAATGTGTCGTCAGTCGTGGTCAGTCGCTCACGGCGCGCCGTGCGGATGGCACGCTCGCGTGCGCACATCTACTTGGAGAGTAGGTTTTCCAAAACTAAAGATAGCTATTTATTTCGTTTAAAAGGATTACCAAACTGTTGTAACTTTAAAATTCATCAAAATCTCATACTAACTTACATCTCCATTTTATCTCTTTAGGGCGAAGAATTTTAATAAATGTTACTACTTCGTATGCTATTTCAGGGTGTCATATGATATGATTTTAATATGCAGTTTTCAAAAGGATTTTTTTTTAATTTTCTGTGATATACTTTTTGATTTATACCCAAAAATTTACAAAAAATTACCGTCACCTCCGAAGTTTATTAATCAAAAAATCTGAAAAATCCTGACGTACTTATAGAAAATTACTCAATATTATGGGAAAAATAAAATGATGTGTTTATATTCACAGTTTTGGAGAAAAACCCGAAACCTTAGAAAATCTGTATTAAAATTTAGTCTAGTCAAAATGGACCTTATTGCACAGAAAATAAAGGTCCTAACAAAATGGGTTTTTCTTTTGCGGTTACCAAGCATATTATCTTAAATACGGAACCCTCGGTGCGCGAGTCCGACTCGCACTTGACCGGTTTTTTATTTCATAATCCGATTGATAAACAACAAACACCCAAAAAAAAATTGGTTTGTGACATAGTATGTTATAGATGGACATGACGAAATTGTAAGGTTTCTCTTTTCACTAATAATGCTGCGGAACCCAAAGAAGACAATAATAAATGATCAAAAATGTAAAACCCAAGCTAAGTTAAAAATAAATAATGTATTCGAACTTTAACTCTCGATATTAAAACGGCTCAGGATGACTTCGGCCATAGTTCCATTTCGTCACCTTCTTAAGTCGTTCTCGTTCGCATATGGTCTACTGTTTCGATTCGCCAGCATTCCTATATCGTCACTTCCCTATCTCGTCCGCTTTCTTACGTGGGCCACTGTACCAACCTGTTTACATTCGTAATTAGACTACAGTGCCAATTCGTCAACATCCCTAATTAGTGTAAGTACAATGTCAACTCGTCAACATTCTTAATTAGACCACAGTGCCAACTCGTCAACTATAGGTACAGTAAAAATATTGAACACCCAGACTCGAGTACAAATATGCGGACGAGTTGACACTGAGGTCGATACAGGAATGCGGACGAGTTGGCACAGCTGACCAAGGAGTACTGAGGTCGATAAAAGAAAGTTGACGAGTTGGCACTGTGGTCAAAATAGGAATGAAGACAAAATGGGGTATTGACGATATAAGAAAGTGGACGAGTTAGGAAGGTGTCGATTTAGGAATTACATGCTGACGTCATGGCATTGTGGACGAGTTAAGAAGTTGACGAAATAGGACTGTGGACAAAGTCGCCCTGACCCATTAAAACAATGTTTCCAAGCATCAACATGGCATGATACCGTTAGTTTCAATCACAAAGTCGCTTCTGTAACTTAATCTATGATCGCGTGCTTTTTGTCTTGATCGCTCCAATTATGGGAGGAATATGGTTGTGCTTTTCTGTCACATCATCATGGCGTCACATTTGTTACAACAACGTATTGGAATTAGTATGTCACAAGGGAGCAAAATTACATATTTACGGCGAGGGCGGACATTGAATCCTGAACGAAGCGAAGGATCCTATAATTGAATCCCGAGCGCAGCGAGGGATTCTAAAATAGAATCTTGAGCGTACTGAGGGATTCAAGTATTAACGCCCAAGGTTGAAATAATTTTGCTATCTTGTGACATATACCTACCGCTTTTCACATCACGTATGAGGAAAATAAAAGATCTTAGTGATGAAACAAATTATTTGCAAATAGCATGCACTTAAACGACGAAAAGTAAATTGTAGTCGATAAATGTGCATGCTATTTTCATATTTCATTGCGTTTATATTTTATACTGCCAACAAAATGTCCTTGGACAGAAAACTGCCACTTTGATCCCCCTAGCAGGGAAGAAAAGTCCCCTTTCCGAATAGATGATGTGAAAAAATTATTTTGCCCTTTGATAACATTTTGCACATAGAATTTTTAAAAATCCTTGAATCAAGTTTCTATGTAATAAACGGAGCATAAAATTTTGATATTTGTAATCACGTAAAGTAATCAACGGCCCTCGAATAGGGCTTTAAAGAAATGCCTATAATTGGCCTAATTTGATATTTTTTTAGCTGTTCTTACTTAAATCGGGAAAGCCTGAAACAGGTGTAGTTTAATTTGTTACGAAGAGTACCTAATTATACAAAGTTTCACATATGTAAGTACGTACCTTCAGACGGACGTGTAGGCCTCGTCGGCATTTTCTTAGATTTCGCACCAACGCGTGTCACTGTCTTGAGAACTGTGATAAATGCACTAAAGTCTGCGCAAAAACGAACGAATGAATGCCGTTTAAAAATAAACATAAAAACAACGCACAGGTAAAAAAAAGGTCACGAGACAGAAGACATCCCAACTAACATTTTGGTGTCAGTTACAGGTTTTTTTAGAACTTTAAGCGTTATTACAGAGTTACAATTATCTCAGTTCTAAAAATCCTCGACTGATTTTTTTTAAATATTATAAGCCGTGCCATATCCAACCAAAGCGTTTGCATGTTTGTTTAAAGTACCAGGAGATCAGAGGTAATTAGGGGTGCGTAGCGCAACTTAGATCGCATGTGATGTAGCACGGTGGGGCGCAGCGGCGGCGGCGCACCAAACAGCGCGGATGGCTGATGATCGATCACTGTAGGTTACTTTTAATGTTTAATGTTTAATGCACTCCTAGAATTTGACGTTGTAATTTTTGTTTTTATTTTTTTTGATGAACTATATTTTTGAGAAAAGCGCTATACATACCTCGTCGTGAAAAGGGGTTGCCAGCCTCGTAACTATCCGGTCTCGCTTCGCTCGGCCGTCTATATGAACTCGGCCGGTAACCCCCTACTTCCCGGCCTCTTTAGTAATGAACTATTTCTATAGTTTCGTCCAACTGGGCTGCCGTGATGAAGCTTGAGTTTTAAAGATTGTTAATAAATTAAAAAAAGACTGGATACTTTATTAGAAATCAAAACAAAACTTAGTCTGAGCAACTAAAGTAGTGAGGGCGCTACTGTACGAGCGTGGTTTAATAAGTGACCCTTAAGCCAGGGATACACTAGGCGACAAATGTCCCACGACATGTGTCGGCGACATGTCAAGCGAAACCGGCCGATTTCGCCTGACATATCTGGCGACATCGTGCGACATATGTCCGTAGCGACATCAGGCGAAGTCGTGCGACTTCGCGAAACTTCGCCTGACACATCTGGCGACATCGGGCGACTTATAACGTCGTTGGCTACACGTGTCGCACGATGTTGCCAGACATGTCGAGCGAAATCCGGCAACGTCGCGCCATTTCACCCGATGTCGCTAGCGACACATGTCGCGCGATGTTGCCAGACATGTCATGCGAAGTCCGGCAACGTCGCGCCACATCACCCGATGTCGCTGGCGACACGTGTCGCAGGACATTTGTATTCTAGTGTATCCCTGGCTTTAGACCTTATATATAAGACCTACGGTTCGGACTGGCGCGTGGAATGGCGCGTGGCGTTTCCCGCAGTCCAAACTGTGCCGTGTAAAGGCCGCTAATAGTTAAGATGGGAAAAAAAATAGTCAACCTAACTTGCTTGCCGCATGTTTTTAGCAAAAAAAAATGAAATGAATTTTTTAAATAAGTTGAAAAGGGGTTTATAGCAAATGGGGGGTCATATGAAAGGGCTCAATCTGCACATTTCAAAACTATTTTTTTTTAATTTTTATCATGTACTTTTTGATTAATAGCCAAAAATTTACCGTTCTCCCACCCTTATCTCCGAAGTTTATAATTCAAAAAATCTGAAATAAATCTGACGTGTAGCTAATTACTTATATTTTATGGACAAAATAAAATGAAGTGTTAATTATTTACAGTTTTAGAGAAATAACCAAAAACCTTTGCAAATCTGTATTAAAATTTAGGCTACTCAAAATGGACCTTATTGCATAGAAAATAAAGTACATGAACATGACAAAATAAGTATTTTATTTTGCGCGTGCTAAGCATATTATCTTGAATACGGAACCCTCGGTGCGCGTCACTGGTAGACCACGTGACTTTTCGTATCACGTCATCTCCCAGTGACGCGATTGGTTTAAAACCGAATCGAATAGAAACGTTAGTTAGCGTAGTGCATCTTTGCAGGGCCCTCGGTCAGATTTCGGTTAGGTTAGGTATGACGACGAGCGTTAGCGAGCGAGGAGTGTTAGGTAGAACTGTGACCCTAACGAGCGAAAACAATTTTAGCACATTAAATATTAGGAATATTATAATAGCTACTTAGATAGAATAGATACTTAGCCACATCAAACGATAGGACAAATAATATTAAGGACAAACGATAATAGGAGCAACAATTTCGGACTGTCAAAAATATGCTGAACAAAGTGTATGCCATACGTTATTAGGACAAAAGACGTTATGCGACAGAACGATAGGACTAATAATTGTATGCCATCCGATATAGACCCATTTTAAGTCAGCGCTGGTCTTCCGTTGGAACCATCAGATGAAATGTTTTTCTCTTTCCAATATCGTGCCGTTCAGTTGGTTAGGTCCAATTATTTTTTTCAACCTAATATAAATAAATTGCAATAGTTAAAGTCAAAGTTCTGTAATCTTCAAATTAGGTAAAATATAATGGGCCTGGATGTAAAAAACCGGTCAAGTGCGAGTCGGACACGCGCACCGAGGGTTCCGTATTCAAGATAATATGCTTAGCACGCGCAAAATAAAATACTTATTTTGTCATGTTCATGTACTTTATTTTCTATGCAATAAGGTCCATTTTGAGTAGCCTAAATTTTAATACAGATTTGCAAAGGTTTTTGGTTATTTCTCTAAAACTGTAAATAATTAACACTTCATTTTATTTTGTCCATAAAATATAAGTAATTAGCTACACGTCAGATTTATTTCAGATTTTTTGAATTATAAACTTCGGAGATAAGGGTGGGAGAACGGTAAATTTTTGGCTATTAATCAAAAAGTACATGATAAAAATTAAAAAAAAATAGTTTTGAAATGTGCAGATTGAGCCCTTTCATATGACCCCCCATTTGCTATAAACCCCTTTTCAACTTATTTAAAAAATTCATTTCATTTTTTTTTGCTAAAAACATGCGGGCAAGCAAGTTAGGTTGACTATTTTTTTTCCCATCTTAACTATTAGCGGCCTTTACACGGCACAGTTTGGACTGCGGGAAACGCCACGCGCCATTCCACGCGCCAGTCCGAACCGTAGGTCTTATATATAAGGTCTAAAGCCAGGGATACACTAGAATACAAATGTCCTGCGACACGTGTCGCCAGCGACATCGGGTGATGTGGCGCGACGTTGCCGGACTTCGCATGACATGTCTGGCAACATCGCGCGACATGTGTCGCTAGCGACATCGGGTGAAATGGCGCGACGTTGCCGGATTTCGCTCGACATGTCTGGCAACATCGTGCGACACGTGTAGCCAACGACGTTATAAGTCGCCCGATGTCGCCAGATGTGTCAGGCGAAGTTTCGCGAAGTCGCACGACTTCGCCTGATGTCGCTACGGACATATGTCGCACGATGTCGCCAGATATGTCAGGCGAAATCGGCCGGTTTCGCTTGACATGTCGCCGACACATGTCGTGGGACATTTGTCGCCTAGTGTATCCCTGGCTTAAGGGCACTTATTAAACCACGCTCGTACAGTAGCGCCCTCACTACTTTAGTTGCTCAGACTAAGTTTTGTTTTGATTTCTAATAAAGTATCCAGTCTTTTTTTAATTTATTAACAATCTTTAAAACTCAAGCTTCATCACGGCAGCCCAGTTGGACGAAACTATAGAAATAGTTCATTACTAAAGAGGCCGGGAAGTAGGGGGTTACCGGCCGAGTTCATATAGACGGCCGAGCGAAGCGAGACCGGATAGTTACGAGGCTGGCAACCCCTTTTCACGACGAGGTATGTATAGCGCTTTTCTCAAAAATATAGTTCATCAAAAAAAATAAAAACAAAAATTACAACGTCAAATTCTAGGAGTGCATTAAACATTAAACATTAAAAGTAACCTACAGTGATCGATCATCAGCCATCCGCGCTGTTTGGTGCGCCGCCGCCGCTGCGCCCCACCGTGCTACATCGCATGCGATCTAAGTTGCGCTACGCACCCCTAATTACCTCTGATCTCCTGGTACTTTAAACAAACATGCAAACGCTTTGGTTGGATATGGCACGGCTTATAATATTTAAAAAAAATCAGCTATTTAGCCTGTTCATAAACACAGCCGCCATGTTTACATTAAAATTTTAAAAAATACTTCCCGACCTAGGCCTTCAATTTTGTATGAAATTCCTTTACAGGTCTCTCGAGTTGTTTCGCCCGCAACGTGATACTTTGAAGCCTAAAATAACTAACATAACGCACATAACTATGATTCAGAAAAAAAATATAAATAACTATGATTCAGAAAAAAAAGCGTAGAAACGTAGCGTGGGACGCCCTCTGGCCAGATGCCGGATGACTTGCATAAGAGGGCCGGCAGCGACTGGATGCATAAAGCATTAGACCGGGCTCTGTGGCGTTCCTTGGGAGAGGCCTATGTCCAGCAGTGGACTGCAACGGGCTGATGATGGTGATGATGATGATGATGATGATTCAGAAAAAAAAGGGATGAGGATTACTTGTACAAAAACCTATAAACTAATTTTGCAGCATGTTACTCGTGTGGTTGCCGAGTTAGAATAGTGCCACTCCATGTCTTCCCGTGGATGTCGTAAGAGACGACTAAGGGAATAAAGGCTTGTAGTACTGTTAGGCGATGGGCTTGCAACCTGTCACTAATACGCTGGTAAACATCTTAGCCTAATTGTGCAAATTGTGGTTATAGAATTATCAACAAGTTTTTAGAGATGTTTGTAATTCTGTAGCTCTGCCTACCCCACTCTGGGAACGAAGGCGTGAGATTATGTATGTATGTACTCTGCCAAAATGGACTGAAACAGTCCGACGTTCATTGTATTCAAATTGAGCTGAACAAGCAATCCTTCCCTTTTGGCTTGAGCCTCACATCTAGGGTTGCCACCTTTTTTTTAACAGAATAAAGTATTACTTACCAAAAGAGGAAGAAAAATAAAGCACGCAGCATAAATGCAAAGTATTTTTTGAATTACTTTTAAATACATATTTTTTATCAAGTTATCACTCATCAAACCTTGCTTTCTAACATCGTTTTTGGCAACGATAAAAGTACCTATCAATCGCGTTCAAACATGGCAAAACAAAGTTTATGTCAAGGGTTTTTGACGGTTTCATTAAGGTACAATTTCGTTTAAATTTATTAATTATTAGTAAAAAATATCCATTAAAAACCGAATGTCATAAATAAAGTACTTTGCCGTACTTATGTGTTGCGTAAAATATAACGTACGGGAAGCTAAAATAAAGTACAATACTTTATAATTAAGTACGGGTGGCAACCCTACTCACATCCCACTAACAAGCAGTGATTCTCATCCAAAGACGTTTCACGTATCTTACAACTTGGTGAATTTATTTTCTTCATCAGATAAAATAACTTGTTTAGTGGAACGGCTTCTACTTTACCGGTATTTAAAGGAATTTTTCATTTAGGTTCGAGAGAACCGGTAAATATAAATACCGGTAATCCAAAGAACAGGTAAATACGAATACCGGTATTTGTACCTTAAAATACCGGTTCCTAATAAAGGTTCCAGCTACGTTGCCGTTTTGTGCAACAAGGTCAAGTCTCGTCGGCGGCTCGATGCTCGCGCCGCTGCTTTGGTTGTCGACTTGTCACCATGTACCTACACCGAACGCGGCGTTGTTGCCGGGCGGCGCCTTTGGCTTGCGGCTTTTGAACAATTTCAAATTTCAATCGTGTCATTAGTCCTACGACCTTGGCAGCGCCGCGTCAAAATGAATCTAAATCCGAAGGTCCGGGTGTACCAAAGCACTGAAAAAGACTGACCAAAAGTGCAAAGTGGTGCAGGTGGTGGTGTTGGTGGTGGTGGTGGTGGTGGTGGTGGTGGTGGTGTTGGTGGTGTTGGTGGTGGTGGTGGTGGTGGTGGCGGTGGTGGTGATGATGATGATGATGGTGATGGTGATGATGGTGATGATGGTGATGGTGATGATGGTGGTGGTGGTGGTGGTGGTGGTGATGATGGTGATGATGGTGATGATGATGGTGATGATGGTGGTGATGGTGGTGATGGTGGTGATGGTGATGATGGTGATGATGGTGGTGATGATTGTGACGATGGTGACGATGGTGATGATGGTGATTATGGTGATGATGGTGATGATCACCTCCTTCATCATTACCATCATCATCACCATCATCAGCACCATATTCATCACCATCGTCATCTTCACCACCATCATCATCATCACCACCATCATCATCACCATCATCATCATCACCATCATCATGATCATCAACTAACATCATCTTACATATCAGTCTTTTTTCAGTGGTTACGCTCCATAACCTACTTAACAAATTATGATAATATATGACTGAAGGAGTAGACATAGGTAGTAAACTAAAATGTGTAATTACACTTACCGTCACCGTCCATTGAAAAACTCGGCAATACCTACTTATAATCTAAAACACAAATCCAAATGTCAAAATTTTAATCGAAATAATATTATGTTAGCGTGCCTCAAGCCGTCGACTATCGACAAGTAACCTAAATCTAACTGACCGACCATCAGGCCATTTGCCGCTTGAAACATAGGTACCATGCCTATACTATTCTGTCTGATTTATCCCTCCCTCGCACTTATACCCACTATTACTGAATACCGGTATTTGTACCAATATTCGAGCCTTATTGGTACCGGTATAATACCGGTAAAATACCTGTATTTCTTACAAAATACCGGTACAACGAGTACCGGTACCTAGCGTGGTACCGGTACCCACGGTACCGGTACCTAGACTGGTACAGGTTCCCCATCAAGGTCACAGTACCGGTTCTCAAAAATACCGGTATTTCAAGCCCTGAGTAGAACATGTCCGGACCGAAGTCTGTGTGCAGTGCACCCAAATCCTGCGCTCTATACTCGAAAATGTTATTAAAGACCAACGTGGGTTGCCACTAAAAAAAAAAATGCCTTGGTATATTTCCACTTTTTAAAAACCGCACTTAGAATATTTATTTGTAGGTAGTTTTAAACCTTCGATTAAAATAAACAAGTTAATTCAAGTTACTTACACAAATACAAGATGGCCTATTAAATATTTAACCATAGAAGATATTTGGTAGCAAAACTGTTATTGCACTTGTAATACTTCAGGTATTAATAACATTTGGTACGATAAATAAACAATAGTTGTAAACAACGTTAGATGCAATTTAAATATTACATACGTTTAGCTATTCGACAAAATAACAGGATAAAAGTGTTTAGCTCACTTTATAATGACAATCATCGGGCATTTCACCAGCCATGACACCATGGGGTCCATGGGTAACTGTCAAGTTTAAATCAAGCATAAAGTGTAAGGCATCCGAATTTAGCTTGCCTTTCTTTTTTAGCTGATAAGAAAATCGCCGTTGAACACAATACACCCGCCATTTAATGACTTAACACACTATATGAGAAAATATTTGTTTTGGGATATTTTAATGTTTTGAATATCGGGTAGAAAAAACATTGAATGCATATTCCCTATTGTTAAATATAACTTTTGATATTGAAAATGTTAGAATTATCTACAAATATTTATAACAATTTGATAATCAATGCAAAAAGGGTGGCTAACTCTGGAATGTTCGATTGACACTGACATAAGTGAGTTTTTTTTACCTTAAATTAGATTTTCAAGAATACATAACCTAAATTTAAAAGTATTGTCTTGAAATCGAAAAGTGTTTTTGTGTTGTACAAATGAGTACACAATTTATACCATATATGACCTCTAGTTAACCTACAACCATTGTGCAGTCAACTTAACAGAAAAAGGTGGCCAGTATTATCCGTTAAGTTCCGCACACTTAGGTAACGTTTTTTCTCTGTAGCGGATTGTACTATGTTTGAGTAAAACCCAGATTTTGTGATTAAAGAACAAACTTTTATTTTGAAAATAACTGAAAATACATTCTATGCTAACTATAATAATACATGAATGATAAAAAAACTTATATCACATAATTTAAACAGCCTATTTGTACATGACGTTTCGAATGTTGCCAGCACCGGCAGTTTTCTACTAAAATGGTAGATTAGTGGAGGATTACTGTTACAAATAAAGTGGCGCTACTATCTTGACATTTAGTAAATGTTGCCAGCACGAAATTCTACTATTTAATTTTTATGTATTGAGATGCTTTCTAAGCAGTTTTCTGGAGGTACTCATCGAAGAGATAAAGAGCAATGGAAAGATCTTGCCCGTCGTGTTCGGCGATGAATTTCTTGAGGTCCGAAGTATGGCCGGCGAGGCTACGGACTGTCTTAGCGTGATCTTCAATGAATTCTTCCTCCAAGTATTGAGCAACCTGTGGAGTTAAAACGTTAATAACTTGGATTCATTAGCTTTTTTGTAGTTTTCAACCCCTTTGCAAAGAAAACTGACACTTACTATACTAATATTACAAAGAGAAAGTGCGAAAGGAGAATGGGCAAAAATGTATGAACGCTGGCCTAGAAACCGATAACAATAAGCACTATACCATCGGATATCCTTTTTAATTCTACAACGATTTTGTGTAGCGGGAAACAACTGTGAGTTTTTTTTTATCTGGAACATCGGGACGCCTACATAGACGACTTTAGCATAATTACTATGAAATACCGCCGTCTTTGCATGGCGATAACTTATTTCACACAAAGATTTCGAACTACCTGCCATAGTAATAGTTTTACAACTTAGAATTACCTATCCGGTGACATATCGCTTGTCCTTATTGGTTATATAGGCCAATTTGCCCACCCTCCTTTGTGAGTGTATCTTTCAAACTCTCAGGAAACATGGCACATTATTCGATAAATTCGAATGACACGGGTGATTCTTGATATTTTTTTATGTCATGGAGAAGGTAAGGACCACACAGGCCGGCACAGGATGGTAAGTAGGATCTGATACCCATAGACATTTTCACTCTCAAGAAGATATCTTAACACTGCAATCCAAAGACTGTAAATGCGTTGCCAACCCTGAGGACTAAGATGTAATTCCTCTTTGCTAGTTTCACGAGTTGTCTTATCCCTAACACCACACAACAATGCAAATACTGCCTGGCGAAAGGTAGTGATAGCGTTTTAGTTATGATAGTGGTAGCGTTTCGGGCGGACCCTGCACAAGGTCCTTTGTGCATTTAAGTGTATGTATGTATGTATGTATGTATGTAAACTCTTTATTGTACAAAACAAAGAAATTCTAATACAATACTTACAGAAAAGGAATGTACAAGGGCGAACTTATCCCTTTAAGGGATCTCTTCCAGCTAACCTTTGGGTATTGAGGAAAATAAGACAAGTAGAATGTGGAACCGAGAAGACACAAGTACAAAAACAAAGTTTACAGAAACTGCGTTAACTAATTTTTAGATACTTTTTTGGAATAAATAATAACAGACACATAATAATAATAATAATAAATATCAAAATTAAACACACAAACATACATATACTACACATGGGACCACCTTAAAATTCCGAATTACTTTTTTCCGAATATTCATTTGTCCGAATTTTCATTTTTCCGAGAGCCATGTTACGCTGGAGCTATTTTAGATTAAATTTATAATTTAATTGTCATACGTAGGTTAGGTTAGGTTTCAATTATAAGCGATAGCAAAAAGTTAAGTCTTCTATCAAAAAATGGCATTCGGAATTATGAAAATTCGGAATTATGTAGTGTACCCATATATAATTACATAAATATAATATACATAAATAAATATATATTTATATATTATAACTAGAGGACGTCCGCGACTTCGTACGCTTAGAATTAGTTTCCCGCTACTCCCCCTATTTTAACCCCTTAGGGGATGAATTTTCAAAAATCCTTTCTTAGTGCTCACTTACATCATGAAAGGAACCCCTGCACCAAATTTCAAGTTTCTAGGTACAGTAGGTTCGGCTGTGTGTTGATATGTAAGTCAGTGATTCAGGTTTGCCTTTTATATATATAGATAGATAGATAGATAGATGAAACAAAGAACAGTACATAATTATACGGAGTCAAGCCAAATGTAGAGTGTTTTTGAATTGGTACAGCCACGCTGTATTCAATCGTTAGGTTGAGTGCAGTATGAATAAGCCGGGTCGACCGGGGCAGTACCACCCTCTCACAGAATACCGACGAGAAGTAGCAGTCCCTCTGCTGCGTTTCGTCTGGTCAATAAGAGTGCCGGTGGCCCAATTTCCCCTCTACCCTTTCCCCCTCCCCTCCCTTCCCCTGGTCGGCAACGCACCGACAACTCTTCTTGAGTTGCTGGTGTTTACGGTTGGTGATGATTACTTCCCATCAGGTAACCCACATGCTCGTTTGCCTCCCTCTCTTATATAAAAAAAAGTTCTCATGGTGTGAAATATACAGGCTGGTACTCGATAAACTGTAAATATTGAAAGGGATGGAATTTTAGGTTAATTTATCGGTAAAACAATTTTTTTTTAAATTTTTGAGCCACTTTTTTTTTTACAGATTGTCAAACCTTTTAATAAAGTTTGGGTACTACACTTACTTGTGACGGTGTAACTTTTGATCTAATAGCCCAAAAAAGATAAAACAAAATGCATAGTATTGACATTAGTTAGGTTTATAATAATTGATAACAATATTAGACCAATTAAAAAAAATAACTGAGTAACTGCTTTTTTTGTGGAAAATTACTGCAAAAATATCATTGTTTTCATAAAATCACGATTTTCTCAAAATTGTGCACATATTTTACAAAAAAAAATAACGTTTTTAGATCTAAAATTAAACGAGGAATAATAATAAGCAAAAACAAAATAGTGAAATATCTACAACATTTTGAGAAAATCGTGTTTTTATGAAAATAAATGACATCTTTGCTGTAATTTATTAAAAAAATAAGAAAAAATAGTGGCTAATTTTTTATTTTTTTACCTATAAATTAACCTAAAATTTCATCCCTTTCAATATGTACAGTTTATCGAGTACCACCCTGTAGAACATAGCAACAAATAGCAGTAGATACTCACCTCAGGGTCGTGCTGAGTCTTCCTCGTAGCCTCATGATGGATGTGGAACGCTCGCTCTGCGATCTCCTTCTGGGTGTCAAGAGCCTTTGCCATTGCCTCCAGCTCATG
The DNA here is from genome assembly GCA_946894065.1 of Acleris literana. Classification (NCBI taxonomy): domain Eukaryota; kingdom Metazoa; phylum Arthropoda; class Insecta; order Lepidoptera; family Tortricidae; genus Acleris; species Acleris literana. The sequence goes on along the minus strand of OX335693.1, from coordinate 2,529,063 downwards.
CAGTTCCACGGTGTAGTTCTTGTTGGTGGCGGTGTCCAGGGTGGAGCGACGAGCGAAGTCCATCACACCGCCTGGCAAGAGGATATACATTGTATGACGTGGAGAAGACCGAGCTCAAGGCTCCTGATGGTAAGTGGGTTCTGTGACCCATAGACAATTGCAATATCAAGACTGCGTAAAAATAAATGCGTCCATGGCGACTTCTATCTTGACGACGCGTTTGCCTAGTTGGTAGTAACCCTGCCTCCGAAGGTAGTGGGGTTCAAATCCCAAGGAAGATATTTGTGATGTGATGAGCGTGAATATTTGTTCCTGAGTCGTGGATTTTTTCTATGTATTTAAGTATGTATTTCTCTATATAAGTATTTATATCGCTGTCTAGTATTCATAGTACAAGCCTTCAGCTTAGTTTGGGACTACGTCAATTGGTGTGACATTGTCCCTTTATATTAATTTATTTATGTATTTATTTACCTTGATTTTTCGTTATCGCCCCAGAGATATCCATTTTCTTGTGATGAAAGTTATTCTATGACCTAGGGGTGCTAGGCTTTTTCATACCAAATTTTACCAATCAGGGGATGGAAAGTAAAAGCGTGACAAACAGACTTACTTTCGCATTTATAATATGATTCACAGACTGACAAACTTTAACTTGTGCAAGTTATTGATGGCCAAATAACAAAAATAAAAGTGAGGAAGTTCATCTTGAGTGAAATAGTCATAGTCATGAAATTCTCGTTTTAAGGCTCGTCTTTTCATTACGTTGAGTATATTATATTAATACAGCCCTTAAATGTTAAATAACGGACAAACTGTATAAAAAACTTACCTCTAAGAGTAATATGTTTGATCAGCTCAATGCTCTTCTCCCACGCGTCATCAGACAGCTTCCTGAACACCTTGCTGAATCCAGCCCGATTTGTCTGGTAGTTGTTGAAGAAGGACGCCGATAGAAGGTACTCGAAAGAGCGAGCGAGGTGCAGGTTAGCGTACGCCTGCATTTCCGTGGCGAGGCTGCTGTGATGTCCGTAACCGCCGTAAATCGCGTTACATCTTGCCAGGACTAAAAATTAATTGTAGTTAATTTATTTATTTTACTGGCAACTTTACACGTGTTGATATAAAGGTTGATGCACAATGATAGACGATCGCTGCGAATGCGATAACATATACACTACTTAATATGACTGACTGAATAAATAAATTACACGATTATTCGCGTGTATGACTGTCTCAACAAATCAGAAGCAACGATAAAGTACAGATGTAGTGAAATATCCTTTCACATCGTATTTTCTCGGAAATGTTCGTATTTGTCATGCTACTTCAGTCCGACTCAGCACCCATCAAGACAACGTGGGGGAACGTCGCATCGCGAGAGTGATAATCGATATAGAGTGGTTAATACCAGAGTATTTTTTTGTTAATTAAGATTAAGTTTGTTTTCAGTTCTTTTTAATAGTCATGCCGAAAGCATTAAGACCTGGGAAACGTTAAGATCGACAAGACTGTGAAATTATTCTCAACATTTATTTATATTTCTTCTTGTTTACATACACCTAATTTCTATATATTTGATCGTGGTGGTTTTAACATCTCGGTGTTATATACTTCAAACTCGTGATTTGACATTTGACACCGATAACTAAAGTACTCTATTTATTTAATTCAAACATGTCACTTAATAATTCAATAACTCATAGACACGTCGGCATCATTCGGAAGTAGACTTGAGATCCGAGTTTTCACGATGTGAAAGGATTATTCACTAGATCTATACTTATTGCTTGCGATTTGTAGTAGATAAGATTATGTATCGAGTGCTATTCCTCATTGTGTTACCGCTTTAAAACAAAGGGGACTGAGCTCTTATGCCATAGATAATGAGAAATTAGTTGTTTTATTTTATTGAGATTTGGTGTTGCCAAAGTAGTCATTTAAAAAAAGAGAATGTGTAAATGTACAAATGTGGAGAATTGTGTACAACCGGGCTGATTCTAACGCAAAAAAAATAGTATATAGTATACTATAACACTAACAAAGCTATGTATTTCTTTTTTTTAATGAGAATTGATGGTGGGTGAGATCTATTAATAGTTACATTGTATATAGAAGATCCACTTACTCGATTCTAAGAAGGTAAGCATGGAGTATATTAAAATGCATTATTTTTACAAAATTACATTGATAATTGTACAAAATTAAATTATGTACATAATTGATAAATTGATAACGTAACTAAATGTAAATAGTCCATTATTGCCTAGGCAGGGAAGAAGGCAATTGCGGGCCGAGCATTGGTTTAAACGGACGAGCTTGCGAGTTTGGACAAACATACATACATACATACACACAGGTCAAACTGAGAATCTCTTTTTTTTCGAGGTCGGTTAAAAAGGAAAAGCTGCCAGCATCTGTGGTACTTTGCCATGGAGTCCTTCTTTTTTAGGGTCCCGTACCCGAAGGGGGTCCAATGGCACCCTATTAATATGCCTTCGCTGTCCGTCCGTCCGTCCTAACTTTCTGATTATGTGTAATTACAGCGGATTTACTAACAAATTAAAAAAGAAAAAGTGAAATAAAACGAAGGTCCCATAAGAATAGTAGATTTTACAACAAGTGCATAAAACGCACCATTTTACGCGAGACGTTTAGCCATCCAAGCGAGCTTGCGAGCGTGGATGGATATAAAGTCGAGTGTTAAATGGGTTTTATGGACGAATTGTACATTCTAATTTTCACTTCGATTGCGAGGAAATGAAACAGCAACATGTAAATTATTATAACACAAATATTGACAATGACAAAATAAGTATGGTTCCCGCAAATTCACTTTTTTTTTCTTTTTTTTCATTTGGTACGTGTCATCTGACTTAGGTCGTTACATACCGCTCAGTTATAAAAACATTTTGTTTTTTATATCTATGATAACTTATTGTCATGCTTAAAATATATTGATTTACTCAAATATAATAATAATAATAATAAATGCGACAAAATAATAATTATAAGTTTATTTCATGTAGCAGTCAACAGCATAAATAAGTGATCATTTATGTACCTTGTCACTTTAACGTCGTGTTTGAAATTTCATACAAAATTGTGAAAGGATTGAAAGCGGCAAGGTACATAAATGATCACTTATTTATGCTGTTGACTGTACGTTGGCTGTTGGTATCCTTGCCTTGGTCTTAGAATACTAACGAAACGAAATAAAATAAAGAGGTTATTCTATGAAGTTAAAGTTGTTCGTTTGGCTGTTGGACCGATTGCCATGGCCTTCGACGAAGATTTTACTTTATGCACTAGAGCATAAAAAGCTACTTTTGGACCATGAGAAGTGAAAAGATATTTTTTCCAACGTATTATTATTATTGCTGTACCACAAACTACTACCACGGTATGTTTTAACATACACAAGCGTCTTTGGTATGATTATAGTACAGTCGAGTTCATAAATATGTGTACACTAGTACTTTAATCGCTGTGACAATTCATGTATGGCATTTTAAACATGACATTAAATAGACAAGGTACTAAAGTGTATACATATTTATGAACTCGACTGTACAAACCCTGAAGAACCACAAGTACCTACTACTCAGCCGAACGAACGTCGGTGCGCAGGCGCCCGTCCCCCGAATGGCTCGCCTGTACAACCGGCTCACTAGCCGACTTGGCTCGTTGATTGCGTAACGTAAATAAATGAATTTTCAACAAGGGGGCTACATTTCGGGGATAAATTGAGAAATTTAAAAAAAAAAATTCGCAAACCTTATTGTGTGACTAGTCAAATGAAAGGGCTTGTTGTGAGCATCTCAAATATATTTGTTTTATAACTTTAACATTGTTTTGAAGTTATTTAAGAAAATACGCAAAACTCGACCATTCCCCTCCCTTATCTCTGAAACTACTGGCCCCAATATAATGAAAAAATACGGAAAATAATTCTTCACCTATACATTACAAGAGAACCTATAACAAGTTTCAGAATTCAAAGTAACATAGGAATTTTTATAAATATATGTGCGCGCCTTTTCCTATGTTACTTTGAACACTCAAACTTCTTATAGGTTTTCCTGTAATCTATAGGTGAAGAACTATTTTCCATATTTTTTCCAAAATTTTAGGCCCAGCAGATTCGGAGATAAGGGGAGGGGGGGGGGGGATGGTCAATTTTCGCATATTTTCTTAAATAACTTAAACACTGTTTATATTAAAATTATAAAAAAATATATATTTGAGATGCTCACAACAGGCCCTTTCATTTGACATGTCACACAATAACATTTGCAAAACTTTTTTTTTTAATTTCCTTATTTACCCCCCAAGAGTGGAGGCCTTGTCCAAAATTCATTTAATTAGTTACTAGTCCGTCTTTGGGTCAGTGACTTACATATGTGTACCAAATTTCAACTCGAGCGATCCAGTAGTTTTGGAGTAAATCGGCTGTCACAGACGGACAGACGCACGAGTGATCCTATAAGGGTACCTTTTTTCCTTTTGAGGTACGGAATCCTAAAAAATGGTCAAGAGTGAATTGCGCTCGCGCTGATTCTATTCGATATGAATTCTTGAATCCTTCTGTATAGCCCTTTAGAGAAACAAAGAAAGGTCAGTCAATTTATCTAACTAGATTAAATCTTTATCTGGGTACCTGAGATAAGGAAAGTCGAATCTACAAAATCTGTTCACTCTCAGTCTATAATATTATGTTAGGTATAGGTTGGCAAAAGGAGTTTAAAAATCGGTCAAGTGCGTATCGGACTCGCGCACCGAGGGTTACGTTCCGTTGTACAGTATGTATTATATCTATACTAATATTATAAACCTGTAGAGTTTGTTTGCTTGAACGCGCTAATCTCAGGAACTACTGGTCCGATTTGAAAAATTCTTTCAGCGTTAGATAGCCCGTTTATCGAGGAAGGCTATAAGCTATATACTTATCATCACGCTAAGACCAATAGGAGCGGAGCACCAATGAAGAATGTTTCAACCTTCTACGTTAACAAAGTCGCGGGTTAAAGTTAGCGTTAGCCCAAAGTAACTATTCCACGGGGACGAAGTCGCGGGTAGAAGCTAGTCTATCATATATCGATTTGAATGTTGTCTTTAATGGGAAATAGACATTTTGGTAAGTAGACGTTTTGAGAAGTGTGCATAATGGGGAAAAGCCGTGGTGGGAGTTCACATTTCGGGAAGTGGTCTAAATAGCCCCCAGACGTCGTGGGAACCAGACGTCAAACCCCTAAAGGTCAAGTAAAAAAAATGATCGAGCCCAACTCACACTTGACCGACTTTTAGTATTTATTATTTTTCTTTAGGGTATGTATTGTACTAAGCACATGTTTTACCGTTTTTACGATACAACAATAATAAAAATATTTTGAAAAAAAACGTTCTTAGTGTGTTTCTAGTAATCCCGACCCCCTTCATTGTATAACTTTTTTTTTTAAAAGGAAATCCGCCGTAACAGCACGTATTTTGAAAAAATATTAATTCAAATTGGTAATACCAAACCAATGATTTACACACATCTTCCCTAAACTAATGCTGCTAATTTTATTAAAAGAACAAAAAATAGGTCTTAATTTATTGTGGTTACCCTACCACTATGTTTAAATTTGATTGATAACATCGAGAGACAGGTATAATCGTGGGTTTAAATCACATTTTATTATAAGATTAACAATAATTAAAGATAGCTAATTTAAACAAACGAGTTAATGTAATATACTATTTCGTCTCTTTACTTTCTCAATCTCGTATCTGATCGAATAGTAGGATAGAAAAAACACACATGTTCCAAGGTTTATAACGACTTCATTCCTATCAAAATATTCGATCAGTTAAGAGGTTGAGAAGGTAAAGGGACCATTTGTCATGAACTGAGCCACAATCAGGTGTTATTATCACCAATTTAAAGTCACCTGTAGGTATACTGTATTACTGACACATCAATATTTCCTATTCAATATTAAATTCTTTACTTGTCTAGCAACACTTTGTCTAACTAACCCATATAATTATAAACGCGATTATATATGTTTCATAAAATCTTTTACATGTAAACAAAAATTGTAATGGAAATAACCTATATTATAGGTTAGGTTACGTTAGGTTAGGTTAGGTCCTATAACGTAACAGAAAAAAGACAGCAATAATGGTAAACTCACCCATGGTGTTGGAGACCTGTGAGCAGTCGGTGGCCACATCGGAGTAGCAGCTGTCGCTGGCCAGGGCTCCGGAGAGGGCCAGCAGGCAGGACAGGGCAATGACGAGGGAGTTCATTGTGCTGCAATACAACATTCAATAAGTATCATTTTCATGTTTAGTTCTTTTTCTTTTTCTCAACATCTGTCTCCTTTTGGGAAGCGCTGGCAGAATCATATAACGGTTCTATTTTTTTTGTATTCGGGGCATTATTTGGAATTAAAAATGGTGGACCCAATTGGGGATTATTTGCAATAACTATACACAAATTGTGGAATCAATTCCTAATGGCACTTTTAACAGTCAAATATAGAAATGAAAGGTTTAAAATCATAATAGTAGGTATTCTGGGTAATATAAGAATAAGTTTAATTATTCTTATTTTTATTGTTACATTTAATAAGGGTTGTAAGGTTTGTTTTTAAATAAATAAATAAATAAAATATGGGTTGGCAAAGATTAGATGTTTCAGAAAAAAAACTTGTGCACATTGTGTGCTTGAGTTTGTGTGTCGCGTTGTGTGGAGATGTGTGTCGAGTGCGTATCTGTGTGTTCTCCATGTCTATGCGTGTAATTAACCACTGCATGCTGATCTTGTAATGTTTAAAAGTTAAATTATTCATATGCATGCAGAGTTAGTATATGTATAAGTATATTGTCCAGAACTGTGAGATAGCATAAGAATGATTATGTACCACGTGGAAGCTTCTTATTTAAATAAATGATTAATAATAAACAGTTGAATATCAGCAAAAGATGGGGGCGTTTTTCAGAGTGAAATTGGCAACATGATCCAATGTTTTACCAAAGATCTGCTGCGTAATGTGGTGGTTGTCACTATTACAAACATGCTCAAAATTACTGCCGCCATGATGTTAAAGAAATATTTCTAAAAAAAGTTTAATGGTAGGTGTGTGGTAGATTGTTAATAATACACCTTTATTATGTCATAACATAGTACAAGATTAATTTTGCTAATAATCAAACATAATTATGAAAACAAATGTTAAATAGATACAGAATATTATTGCATCAAAGAAAGATAAGCTTGTAATTCATTATAAGACAAATATTATGATTGTTGATATAGTATCTACATAATTAAACATAGATATTGATAGATAACAAAGACTTAAGTATTTATTGGATGAGTACCCTCCAAGAAAATCTTCATAAAAAAACACAAGAGACAACTTTTTTAAATTAATTATGTGCATTTCTTTCATTGTCGTAGGGACCACCATCTTCAAACAAGAAAAGTTTTTTTTTAATTGGATGCATTAAGTAGGTATATAAATAGATGTGTAGTATTCAAGATGATTAATGTGATAAATTGAAAGAAAAGAAAGAAAATAAGTTTATAAATGTCTTACTATGAAACACAATCACATGACAATCGTACTATGTAAGGATTAAAACAATATATAAATCACACTTAAGCATTGAAACTCAATAATTTACAGATCAATTATTTATGATACCTAACTAACTCAATTATTTAACTTTGGAATCAGACGCAATTAAAAAAAGAGAAGCGCAAGGAAAACAATGATAAAGCCAATGTCGTTATAAATAATTAAAACCACTCACCAAATAAGAGTGTCGCGATTAAATTAAAACGATTGAGGAACAAAATGAAATAGATCCGTCGAAAGTGCAGCCTTTACACACACTGGCGCAGAAGGCGACTTCCAACAACAAAGAGTGGATAACTGATAGCCCGTCCGCAAATGGGACAACAAAATGATGAGATAAAGCGCAATAACGTACAGTATTCGATGAAACTTCCGAGTCAACTATTTAGTGAAGTTGGCTCGAGTAGGTCTTGGTGTGGCAAGTGAGATCAAATATAATCTCCCCATTGAGCCGAAAGGAGGTTGAAATATAGTATTACTAGGCTCAAAGTTGATGTAGTATAATTAAGTACGCTAATAAAATGAATTTTCAGCGTAAAATTGTTAATTCATACCATTATTGTTGTATTTTAATGTTGATTTAATTTGCCAACAACCCGGTAATAGTTTCGAGCTGGTATTATTATTACCCTGCCTCTCTCTGCATATTCCTACCCCTCTGACGCATCAGCTGTCATATAACTCGAAACTTGAGGTTTTGTGTTTCAAGATTTTTCCTCACATTACATCATTCCTATGTATTTACACCTAGTATTGCCTAACTAAGTATTTTGAACCATCACACGGGGCAAATAAACCATACTTATACTTTTTTCATACCAAATTATCAACAATATTGTTAGTATTCGGTCTGTAAACAATTCCATGAAGTCACTTGGAACACAAAACCTCGAGTAGTTTTGTGTTCCAAGTCCGGTCGCCATCCTTTGTCTCTGTCTCGCACAGTCATTCAGTGGAAACCTCCTGTCAACGGGAGATCGTTTTGCTATCGCTGCGCACTTCATTATTTTTGTACAATCACAGCCATTGAAGTGAATTCTTGTCTTTTCCATTCGTTTTCGCTTTGATAAGTCGCCTTCTGCACCAGTGAGTGTAAAGGCTTGACTGTCGCGGACACGTTATAACCTACGCTCTTGATTTAATTAATTAATTTCGTCAAAGTATCTGTGATCTTAAAGTAGAATTTAACATGAAGGCTGTATTCCTTGCCGTCGTCGCGTTCCTGGCTGTCTGCGCTCCAGCCATCGCCACACAATGTGAGTAGATTAATTATTTTTAATTTATTTGTTTTTATTTAGCAGGGGGTAGACACTGGCGACTAAATTAATGCGTAATCAACACAGGTCGTTCCCTAAACTATCGTGCATCGTTTTACTTACTTTATTGTCTGGTAATTTTTCTTGACTTGACCTTATTGTCGCATAGATTTATCTATACCAAGGTTATTAACTGATAGAATCTGTATTCAATTGTTTATCAATCTTATTCATTACTATTCCTTTGTTTGTTGGTCTTCATTTGACAGTGACCTGTGTATACATGTCCAATGTCGAGTCTTTATTGGAGAAATAGGTACCTATACATTTTGCCACCCCTGATGTCGAAACCATTTATAAATAAAAGAACAGAACCAGACTACTCTTACAAATTAATATAAGTAGGTACCTAACTAAATTAACTTTTTTTTTTATTATTGGCAGTAAATTAGGTAACTTAATGTTCAATGTCCTTTGCCTTTCCCTCTGGGATAAAACTCAAGAAAAAAAAAAGTAACTAAATGTTGGAACAGTTTTGTTAAAGTTAAGCTTTTAAGACGCCATACCAACAAGTACTTCAAGCTGATAATTTTAATCTCAGCTTTTCCAATCACTGCAAGCAATTAAATGTATTTGTTGATGTGATTTGAGTAACCATGTAACTTACTGATATAAATAATCATTATTGCCTTGATAACAGTATTGCTGTTATGATAATGTTACTAGTTTATTACGTATTAGCGACCAGCCAACATTCTGCTCAGGTTTAAACATACCCTATATCAATCTGGAATAATGTACCTTTTAAATGGTGAATGATTTTTTTGAATAAATTCCCTGGTTCTGTAGGTTATCTGTCAGATAAACTCACAAAATTAGCATCTCTGTTTATAATATTCGTATAGATAGGGCTGGTATCAAAGTTCAGATGCGGGTTAAAACCTAGAAATGTATGTGAAATGTTTGTTTGTTTGGTCCTTATGGTTTTAAAACTCGACCGATCAACGTGAAGTTTCATAGCCTAAAAATTGATCCTTCTAAACCCTTTTTTTTTAAATAATTACTACAAAAAATACACTTTATGAAATGAACTTTAGTTCCATACCTACTTAAATATACTAATTGCATTACATTAACTTGTACTTACAGTGGAAGCGTTAAGCAATGAGATGCAAAATGAGATAAGTTTAATTAACAAATTAACAACAACAATTATTTAGTAACATTTTAATTGCAACCTTGTCAAATTAATTATAGGGTGCCTTTTATATTTTAAAAAAGATAAAAAAAAAAGATAAAAGATGTTTATTCAGTAAGTAGGCCGCACGGGCACTTTTACACGTCAAAAATCTACCAGCGCTTCGCAAGAGACCACTGCTGAGAAGAAACGCCGCAAGAAACTCAACAGTCAGTCGTTTTTTTTAAAAATTACTTATACAATTATAGAACTTAACCTAGCATTATATAAAACAATGAATTTAACATTAAAATATATAATATATCATGCGTAGTTGAGCAGGAAAATGTGTCAAAACTCAGTATGTTCAGATGAACTCTTAAATTGTAATAATAATAGTATACATATACTTACCCATGACGGTGCAAAACAACCACATAGTTTTGATACATTCTCCTACAGAAACCGTGTCCCCTAGACAATAATTATACCTACAATGTTTAGATATTTTCCTGACTAAGCTATTACTAAGTTATTTAGGTGTTTAATTTAGGCCAAGCATTTTTATCTGTTAGATAGTCCTCGACCCTATAATAAGCTTTCGACATCAACGACTTTTTCAAGTAATTTTTAAGTGCTGGAAATGATAACTTTAAAACTTCGTCAGGTAATTTATTATAGAAATGAATGCATTGACCAACAAATGATTTATATACCTTACGGACACGAAATTTTTTAATAGCAATTTTATTTTTATTTCTTGTATTCAAATTATGTATATCACAATTCTTAACAAAAGAGTCTTGATTTTTAATGACATAAATAATATTCTCATAAATAAATTGTGACGCTACTGTCAAAATACTAATTTCTTTAAATAGTAATCTTAAGGAATCACGGGAGTTTAGGTTATATATGGAACGAATGGCTCTTTTTTGTAACACGAATATAGTCTGTATGTCAGCAGCTTTTCCCCAAACCAGAATACCGTACGACATAACACTATGAAAATAACTATAATAAACTAAGCGAGCTGTCTCAACATTGGTAAGTTGCCTGATTTTCCTAACAGCATAAGCTGCCGAACTTAATTTACCTGCTAGTACTGCTATATGGGGACTCCATTGCAAGTTTTTGTCTATAGTTATCCCTAAGAAAAGCGCCTTGTCCACCATCTCCAAACACTCATCATTTAGAAATATACTAGATTTTACCGGTCTAACATTAGGCAAAACGAACCTAACACATTTAGTTTTCTTAGCGTTAAGTAGCAAATTGTTAATAGTAAACCAATTAAGTACTTTAACCAGCGTGGCGTTTATCCTACTGTAATCGACGGATTTTCGGTCCACCTTGAAAATTAATGAAGTATCATCAGCAAATAGCACAATATCACAAAGGTTATCTACCGTGGGTGGTAAGTCATTTATATAGACCAGAAATAAGAAAGGACCTAATATAGAGCCCTGAGGCACACCTAATTTAACAGTTGCTCCAATGGACTGTGTTTGGTTTACAACAACCGTTTGTGTTCTATCGCTAAGATATGAAGACATAAGATTTAGAGAATTATTTGACAGACCATAATGTTCTAATTTTAATATAAGAGTCGCATGATCTACGCAATCGAAAGCTTTGGAAAGGTCACAAAAAATTCCTATTGCATCACAGGATTTCTCCCAAATATTGTATATATATTTAATGAGTACAGATGCTGCATCAGTTGTGGATCGTCCTCTGGTGAAGCCGAACTGATTACTGTTAAGCAGTTTATTTCTATTGAAGTGACCTAACATATCTTTTAACATTAACTTCTCAAAAACTTTACTTAAAATCGGTAGAATAGAAATGGGACGGAAATTCGTTAAATCACACATGTCGCCCGATTTAAAAAGTGGTATGACTTTACTATATTTCATAAGATTTGGAAAATTTGGATTTTGCATTATGCCTTGAAGCTAGAACCATAGGACTCGGACGATAAAGTACTGGTAAGACCGGAAAATTACACAGTTCCTTAGGGTACAATGGTAAACAACATCTAAGCTACTAAAAAAGTAAAATAGTCATGAAAATCCCTGAAGCCCTACTTTGAAAATCGAAGTTCGAAGTTACGTTAGCTCCGTCCCTGTCACTCGTCATTTGAGACTAATGCCCGGTTCCTATATTAAAGAAACAAATTGTTTTCCTTATGGGCAGTAGCGTTGACATTTGCTACGTACAAAATGTGTCAAATTTTAATGAGATGTCACAACTCTACCAATAGTTTTGAATATAGGAACGCACCATAAATCAAGAGAAGGGGTACTGTAGATAGGGCCTCTGCGCCCTATTGCACAAACTGTTAGTGACAGCTGACAAGTGACAATATACCTACAGCTTCTTGATAATATACAGGGTGGAAATTAATAAATGAGTAAATATCAGGTTGCAGTGACACAAATTGACCTAGTCCCTAAGCTCTAGGCTTGTACTATGGGTACTAGACAACGATCAACTATATTATATATAGAAATGCATACTTAAATACGTAAAAAACATCCAAGACTTAGAAACAAATACTTGTGCTCATCTCTATTATCTGCCCTTACCGGAATTTGAACCCGGGGTTGCTGACTATTGTATACAGGGTGACTAGCTACCAAGTAGAGTTACGTGTCGTAGGACCTTGTAAGTATATTAAATATATTGATATTATTTTGAAACACATATATAAATAAATAAATAAATATATAAATATCAGTGGACAATTTTACACAAATTGACCTAGTCCCAAACTAAGCTCTAGGCTTGTACTATGGGTACTAGACAACGATATGTAGGTATTCTATTTATATTGGGTTTGGGATATAGTATATATGTATTTATTGTTGTTGTTTTTGTTATAATGTTTAGTTTTCTTTTTATTCATGACTTTACCATTATTTCAAGAGTCAGAAGGAAGAAATAGGGAATATGCATGAATTTTTAAATCGCATTTCTTAACAAAATATGAAAATACCGTTAAAGAGATCACCAACAGTGAAATTAAAATTACAATCGGCCAAGAAATACGGATGATACAAGCATTTTAAACTGCTAATTAGACAGCGATTAGACAGAGACATCCGATACGCCGTGTGACGTCATGTAACACGTCGTCGGCCATATTAACTCCATGTTAAATTATGTTTTGCTAGAAAGAGAAAGGAACAAATCTTTGTTCGCTTATATCTTAGTTATTTTAGCTATTAAAAAAAATGTTTTTCTGAGCAGTTTTTTACATTAATAAGCTTTTATTGAAGCTGTGAAAAAAAGTCATGGCATTACAATGCCAGAGACGGAAAACAGATAAACACGTTAAACTTCTAACGCCCCACTTTTTCCGTCGGGGGTTAAAAAGGATAATAAAGGCCCAGCCACACCGGATGCATTGCCGTGCGCTTTCCACTGCGTTGTATAAGTGACAATGTCGTAAAAGAATTCATACTATACACCGCAGTGGGAAGCGAGCGCGCACGTCACGTCTACGCGCACGCATCCGGTGTGGCTGGGCCCTTAAGGAAGGATGTGGTCATGTGGAGAGAATGGATGCAAACAAAACAGATATATGAGGCAAGAGTAAATGGGAATGTTGGAAGGGAAAGGCGAATGTCCACGATCAGATCGCGGACGTGTTAAGAAAGGGCCAGGTCAGGAGACTCTAAACCGACGCACGTGTATGATGAGACTTGTGAGTGTGGAGGAAGCGAGGAAAATGTCTGGATCTTAGCAAGTGGAAGGAAGTGGTAATGTATGTATGTAAAAAAGGATGTATAACAATACCAATCATGTATCTGTTAAACTATGAAAACATCACACTGGCATAGGAGTGAAATTCTAAACATTGATATTGATGCAATCAAACATGGAAATTCCCACAGATATCGAAAATCATGCAAGATGGTAGAAATTAAATATGATAAATTTCATAATTTGAAGGACTACGTTGACAAGTCAGAACGCACAGCGCACTACTTTTTTATAGTTATGGGGATATGAGATGAGATGAGACCCATATAGATGTACGTTAGTTGCGTTTTCAACCTACTAAGATGGAATGCCTCTATGCTGGTGTTTTTCCCGGTTTTTATACCCCCACACCGGAACCCACCAGTCCGCACCTTTTTGTTGGCGCTGCGAAATAAAGTCAGATTTTTTTATTAGATTAAAACTGTTAGTTGTCATTCTTTTGGTAAAAGTTAACAGAAAATGTAAACAAACCTTTAAATCTTATTTTTTTTCTTCTTCTTTCTTTTGTTTCAATATTTACTCAATAACTACCTAGTTTTTCAATTAAAACTGCTATACTTAATTGAAATAAACCATGCATGAACTGTCAGTTTACGTTATCTTTCTCAGCTGTCCGCACCGATGGGAAAATAAATTAATTTAGTCCGCTGGTTTCAAGCTGAACCCTGGTGTTTACCTACCTACTAGTCCTAGGTACTACGTGCGGACAAATGGGAACAGCCCACATTAAATTACATATCTGGCAACACTTTGTCTGTTAAAAGAGTCCATTGGTGGCCTAAAGGTCTTGCATCCAGGCCATCAAACCCAAAAAAAGGTTCCATTGGATTATTAATCTATTATTGGCAGATTGCAACACCTGCCCAATGAGTCAGATTGTTTTTTCTCATCCACTCTTTGTTTATCTTAAAATACTCGTAAGTACATGATATGTTATTGACGTTATTGTTCATGTTGCTTCATTGTATTTGAAATGCAAACAAAGAGGAAATTGTGCGTAATTTATTATTGTTTTTATATTGTTCAAAGAGTAACCGGATTACAACACAAAAGCTTTTTTTTTGCAGAACAAAGTGTTACCATACTTACGAAATAAGCCATACTAACTAGCATAAAAGCATGCTGAGATTTAAATCATACCCACTTAACCCCTATCCCTCAAAAGTTTATAAGTGTACAAATTGAGCAAATTGACAGCTTTTCCATGAAAAACTACCAATTTTGTGAAATAGTACACTTGTTAAGTTTGTTTTGACCTTTCTTGATGTTTACATGTACTGTTATATTTATAACGGGACTTAATCACAGTACATTTACCTCGACGTTTCGACTATTCGAACGAATTTCAACTGTCTTTTCGTTTCAACCGTCGTCACTGATGTCTTAATCTTAACTACCAGTCACTTTTGATGTAAAAAAAACAGCAGATCCGGGTGTAGTTTCCATTCCATTTAAAATAATCAGAAAATTGTTACTTTTATCTAAAACAATATGCGAAGACAGTAATGACGGCAGTCAAACCGCAGAAGAATCACCGACCGCGAGCGTTGCAGCTTGTAAAACGTATGAAATTTCGAGGTAATTATCATACCAATGTATTTACGCGATTAAATTCCGTTTTTTTTATCCCAGTGGATAAAGCATCCGTCACCCTCGCACTTACTGGTCAAAAAGTGACAGATTTTTTATCCATATTTATCGATGTGCGATAAACATGGCCATAAAGCCGCAAACGCACGGCGCAGTGCGGCGCGTTCCCATACCATACTAAAAAGCATGCCCAAAACGTGGCGGAGGCGGTTTTAAGGCGCAGTTTCATTAGGATTTAGCCCGCATGCTTGTAGCCACAGATATAAATACACATAGATAACGTAAACACCTCTGTATGAAAACCAACCGTGTCACTTTTTGCTACCAACTGGGACACACCAAGAGAAGAGAATTTTCCGTTTTCCGCGCAAAAACGATTCTAAGTCGTCGCTTTTTTGGGTTATTGCAGTTTATTATCACGCATCGAGGCATTTTCTTAATTTTCGTGAACGTCGGTAGCGACGGCCAACCCCAACGCTTGGTCGGGGTTTAAGTCCGAATTCCGACTCGCGAAGTAGATGCATTTGCGTTGTCTATGTGTATTTATATCTGTGCTTGTAGCAATCCAATGACGAGTTCTTGTGACACTATCGAGCCGGGATCTTTTTAACCAACTTCAAAAAAAGGAGGAGGTTCTCAATTCGTCGGGTTTTTTTTTTATGTATGTTCCCAGATTACTCGAAGACCACTGGACCGATTTGATTTTTTTTTCGTTGTTTGATTGGGTATACTTTCTAGTTGGTCCCATTGTCAACACGTCAGGATCTGATGATGGGATCTTGGAGAAATCAACAGAACTCCTCAAATATTATAGGCACACCTATAGCGATTTTGGTATTTTTCACTGTAACTCGTGCATTTGCTTTTGAAAAGTACTATATGGTGAAGTGGAACTGATGATGAAGACCACCTACCTATTTCAAGGGTGGCGATAAGATATTTCTATTAAGGTAGTTGAGCGACTATGACGAAGCACATTAAATATGACTATGACATTCCCGCGGCGTTGTCTGCGGCGAACTTGAAATGTTCTATAGTTTCTCATTAATATTTTGAAGGGGAGCTACGTAACAGCATAAATAGGATCACTAAAAAGTATAAAATAAAATAAATGTATAAAAAAACAAAATTCGCCTTCAAAAATGCAAAAAATAACTTCTTTTGAAATGGTAGGTCAGTCCAACTGAAGTCGGCGTCCCACAATATTTTAAACCAAAAGCCGAATGCAGTTGGACTGACCTACCATTTTAAAAGAAGTTACTTTTTGCATTTTTGAAGGCGGGTTTTTGTTTTTTTAAACATTTATTTTGCATTTAAGCAATGTATCACGACAAACATGCGGGCTATAATTAAACTGCTTCTCTTCTTCGTACGGTCATTCCTGCATTTTTCTATTAATTAAGGTTAGTGTTTTGAAGCCAGCTTACAGCCTCCGGTGTCATCCTGTTCAATCTCTCTACTCCAGCAGGGAATTTTTCATTTGGGCACTCGTTTGTGAGGTGGAAGATGGTTTGTTCCCTGAGCCTTAGCCTTTAGTACAATGATATAATATAAAAAGAGGTAGATATGTTACCTATACGGTATTCCGCGTGTAAGAAAGGCCCGGCTTACGCACACATAATCAGTAAATATTGCAATTACACACTAATTCATAAATGACAAGTGAAAGCAGGATGGTATTCTAATTTCCGGGAGCGAAACAGAGAGTCTATGTTGCTCTGCAGACTAGTTCACGGTTCCGTTGACGGCGCAAGACCAAGTAAAGGTGTACCAATTGGCTTGGTTTTAGGGTGCCACTATCGAAGTGCGTATAACATATCTACCTCTGTTTACCATATTATATCATTGCTTTAGTATGAGAGAGAACGCGCCGCCTCCGCTCTCACTGCGTTTACGGAGAGTCCTGCGGTAAAAGTACTTGTAAAGACCTTCACAATATTTCATCATTTCAGTTGCTATCAATATCCATCCACACCACAACCAGTACACTCGTGTAGGCATGGACTCACTATCGCACGTCATTCTACCCACTGACAGCTCGTAGATACTGGAGCCGAAATAGGTCTCGTCTGTTTAAAACAATCACTACGTTATATCTATTACATATAAACTAACTGAGTGATAAACAACGCAAAGCCTGAACCGCTTGTTCTAGGAACATGATAGGTATTTAGAGGGAATATTCCTTGAGTACCGTACAAAAAATGAAAAAAACAGAACCCGTATAGGATCACTCGTGCGTCTCTCTGTCTGTCACAGCCAATTTGATCCGAAACTACTGGACTGATTGAGTTGAAATTTGGTACACATATGTAAATTGATGACCCAAACAGATGTGCAAAGTTTTTTTTTTATATAATAGTCATTTTCGGGGGACAAATTGGGAAATTAAAAAAAAAGTTTCACATACCTTACTGAGTCATATATCAAATTAAAGGGCTCGTTATGAGGATCTCAAATATATTTTTGTTATTATTGTAAAATAAATAGTTTTGATTTTATTCATGAAAGAAGACGAAAATTGACCATTACCCCCCTGATTTTCAAAACTACTGAGCCTAAAATTTTGAAAAAAATACGAAATATTGTTCATTGCTTAGATTACAGGAAAACCTATAAGAATTCTATCAAATAAAAATAAGTATGTACGGAACCCTCTCCACGCGAGTTCAACTCGCACTCGGCCGGTTTTCTAAACTCGACTCCCAACGGAAAGGGAAATAGGGACAAGTGGGAAACTAAGTTCAGAAAGTTACCTACTATAGACCCATCGAGTTCAAAATCACCAGATTTGTCTCAAAGTCTTAATAAATAGAAGTACTGTCCGCAAGGTTTCTTTCCCACATGTTTCCAGTAACAATAACCAGTGGGAATTTTTATTTCTAGTTGTTAAAAAAATCCCAGCGCCAAAAAAGGTTACAAAGGAGACAAAGTTTTAAAAAACTAGATTTAAAGCGCGGTTAAAAAAACTGATTCATGTAACAAACAGTTGAGAAAAAACATTTTTGAATAGCTATAAAAACAAACAACATATAAGCTAACAAAGACTTGTTCCTATCTCTTTCTAGCAAAACAGATTTTAATTTAACATGGAGTTAAATTACCGACCTGTTACATGACGTCACGGTGCATATCAGATCTCTCTGTCTAATCTCTGTCTAATTAGCAGTTTAAAATGCTTGTATTATCCGTATTTCCTGGCCGATTTTAGTTTCACTTTTGGTGATCTCTATTACGGTATTTTCATATTTTGTTGAGAAATGCGATTTAAAAAATCCATGCATGAATATATTGTCGCGGTAACAAATAAAGAACAGGGATTAATTCCCTTTTATCCCTGTCTCTCTCTTTTTTAATTTAATTTAAGAGCTTCGCTCTTGTCGGTGGAGTAATTTACAATCTTCTCTCCTCTGCTAGCTCCTTGACCTCCTTATTTGACACGACATGCACCTTCTCTTTGATTTGGTCCATGTAGCTTCTTCTTGGTCTTCCTCTGCCTCTCCTTCCTTCAATCTTCCCCTCTATAATGTTTTTGATCAGCATGTCGTGTCTCAATAAATGGCCAATCATGCCTCCTCTTCTGTTCTCTATAATCTCCAATCCTCCTTTTTTCCTTTACCCTCGCCAATACTTCTTGATTTGATACCATTTCCGTCCAGCTAATTCCTTCCATCCTTCTCCAGCACCACATCTCAAACGCTTCCAGCCTCTCTCTATCCCTCTGTATTAGGGTCCATGCTCGCTTCCATATAGTACTATACTCCATATGTATGATTTTATAAAACGTTTTCGTGTTCTCTGGGATATTTTAGACTTTAAAACCCCTACGACGTCAATAAATGAACTCAAAATAAATAAAACTAAAATATCAAGCAAGAGTCAAGACGTGTACAAAATAAAAAGTCAGTCAAGTTTTGTGCATCGCTTGTTTCTCAGTAACCGTCAAACTCGATAAGTATGAGTTTTATTTATAATATAAGACAGGCTGTTAAAAGGTTATCTTATCAGATGATCCGTCTTAAAGTTGCTTAAAAATAAAGGTCAGACCATCCGACGGACACGAGTCATGGTCATGCGGGATTAGAGATACCAGACCATAGGATACGAGAAAGTTTTCCATGTCTGGAATTTTGTTAACTTCGGGAACACTCAGTTTCCTCCTGAGAGAGGTTTAACATGAGGTTTTTAAAATAATCTTGTTAATTATAAAAGTAAATATTAAGCCTTGTTTGTGTAATTAGGTAAAGTAATTGCAACGTAACAAGTTTTGCAATAATTTATGTTTAATTTTCTGAAGCAGCGATTTGTGAGTTGTCATTTTGCTATATCTGATAAAAATATGGCGATTTAAGTTAATAAGAAATAATAATTACTCATACATTATGATTAGCAATAATAGCAATGTACAAGTTGCAGAACATTCTCAGAAGTTAAGAAATCATCTCAAGAAATTACTGAGAATATTATCGGAAATATTTGAGAGCATTGAGAATGTTCTCTTTCCATACAAAATTTAAGAATATTCTTGGAAAATTCCAAGTATTTCTCATAAGAAACTTTCACAATTAGAGAAGTTACTTTTCGGTACAATGCTAATTATGATGATGGTAAAGTTCATACAATCATACATCGTAGGTTTTCAGTGATCGTTTGCCTACGCAATATATGAGGGCCCTGCAAAGATGCACTACGCTAACTAACGTTTCTATTCGATTCGTTTTTAAACCAATCGCGTCCCTGGTAGACCACGTGACTTTTCGTATCACGTCATCTCCCAGTGACGCGATTGGTTTAAAAACGAATCGAATAGAAACGTTAGTCAGCGTAGTGCATCTTTGCAGGGCCCTCTGAGCAAGATTTAACAAAGACAGATTTATTATCGGTCAAATACAATCGATATTGTTACCATTCAAAAGCTAGTCACTCGGTAACACAATTTATCTGCTCTGAACGATATTGATAAATCAATCTCGTCGATTTTGACAAGATAAGATGTGGTCGGACATCTGCTGTCGATAACCTTCGTTGAATCTGGAAAATACCTACATGGACGAGACAAAGAAAGTCACGGTGGGCTCTTACCATTTTGTTACCAAGTAAGAACCATTGTTTGAAGTGGTTACAGGGATTTCTCTCCAAACAAGCAAACAAACTTTGGGGTAACAGGGGGTTTTAGCCAAAAAAAGGTTCGTTTGAGGTTAGAAAGTTGTTTACTATATAAGACAAGTAAGGATGAACAGACCTTACAAGTGCTGATGATACATCGAGGGGTACTTAAAGAAACCCTGGGACGTTTTAGGCACATGTTTTTGCTTTCCACACGGACGAAATCGCGAGCACAGCTAGTTATTTTTATATATTAAATGGGTTTTGTCTTAACCCTCGTCGAGCCCAAAGTGCCTTGTTCAAGCAAGCTACCTATAAGGTTATAGCTTCTGCCCGCGACTTCGTCCCCGTGGAATAGTTACTTTGGGCTATCGCTGACTTTAACCCGCGACTTTGTTAACGTAGAAGGTTGAAACGTTCTTCATTGGTGCTCCGCCCCTATGGGTGTTAGCGTGATGACATATAGCCTATAGCCTTCCTCGATAAACGGGCTATATAACACTAAAAGTTTTTTTTTAAATCCGACCAGTAGTTCCTGAGATTAGCGCGTTCAAGCAAACAAACTCTTCGGCTTTATAATATGTATTAGTATAGATAAGATAAGTTACAATATAAGGTACACTAATCCTATTTTTACACGACTGCCCCAAAAAAGGAGTGTAATGTTTTCAGGGTTCATATTTGTATGTATGTGAGTTTCTTTATTCCACTATAACTTCTAAATCCCTTGACCGATTTAGATGTATGAGGTATCGTTAGAATCCTTACGCCTTTCCGGGTGACATAGGATACCTAAACTGTTAAAATTGAAATAACAACAATGGCAAAATGACACTTAATAATATATTAGGTATATCGACGACAGTATAAAAAATTCAGTCGGGTTTTTAAAGCTTGCTTTTCATATAGTTATTCATGGTAATTATTAGCTTCACTTCCTTTGTATGTAATCATGTAATACACACATGTAACTTATCAAGTACGTAAAAGAAAACTAGTATGCTTGCTTATTAATGAATTACTTGTATAACAACATTAAATTTGGCGACATCAGTGTTTGTATTGCAGTCTTGGCATAGCCGAGATACTAAGGCTGCCAACATGAATAGCTGAAGTCAATTAGAAATTAAATTATTCTTAGCATACAGTGTTGCTTCAGTGAAATTGTATAATTTCCCATATTGACATACATATATATATATACATATATATACATATATATGCTTGTATTATGCTTACATAATTACATATCATTAATAATGTTGCCAGGTTATATGATAATGTGAATGATGGATATGTATGCTGTTTCTAGCCGGACATCAATGTATTTCACACTATATTACTTTTATGTTGTCCGGCAGCATGAGCACGTCATGCTCGCTCAAACTTTGCTTACGGCGGCGTCGTTGATCGGGTCGCCACCTTCCCGAACACATGGTTGAGGGAGGCGATGGCTGAGATACGCGTCATACTCGTGAACGGGTGCTGTTTGTGGGGCCCGGTCTGTTCACGTCTGCAAGGACTTTTTGTTCAGTTAATTATTCTAGTTATGGCTTTTCACGTAGAGACCTTGTCGTGTTGTTCTTATAGTCATTCTTTTTAGTTTAATGTAGTTGGGTATTTGACCTTACATTTGTAATGTTTTTTTTTGTGTTAGTTCTAATCACTACATAGTATAAAACAAAGTCGCTTCCCGCTGTCTGTCCCTATGTATGCTTAGATCTTTAAAACTACGCAACGGATTTTTTTAATAGATAGAGTGATTCAAGAAGAAGGTTTTAATGTATAATACGTTTTGGAATATGTACAGGTATTACAGAAAACTGGCATAAACCGAAGCGAAGCGAGGGCGGGTCGCTAGTAATTAATATTTGTTACTTTATTACCGTGTAATGTAACTTACTTGGGTTGGGGCAAGTAGATTAAATTTGTCGGCCGCCATTCCTGTCAAGTTAATACGAGATATCGTAAAATCAAAAATAAAAATCATTGCGGAGAAGAAGCGCCGCAAGAAACTCCAGCAGGTCATTTTTTCAAACATACAATACAATAATACTTAAAAAAGTAAGTTACATTACAAGGCAATAAAGTAACGTTGACAATATGATATCTCAACGGCTATATTGATTAACCCAGTAGAATAGAGGCATACACTTCGTTAAACACGAGTTACAAATGTAGGATGTGTCATATTTCTGGGAACACCTTAAAATTCCGAATTTTCATTTTTCCAAAAGCTATGTTACGCTGGAGCTATTTAATTTACGTGTCATACGTACCGTAAAATGGGGTAACTTTGGAAACCCGGGGCGACTTTGATAATTTTTTGAAGCATCGATTTTGTGCAATGTCTGTGTTATTATTAAGCTCTTTCGGGACGATAATTTCATATGTTTCATATGCGAGCGCAAAATATTAGTAGGTCAAGTATTTTCAGAGAAATTGGATTTAAAACCTTCAAAACAAAACCCACTATTTTTTTACATGCTTCGGGGGTGACTTTGATATTGTGATTGCCACAGGGATAATCAAAGTGGCCCCATTTTAACAATCGAGATTTTCAGCTGCATTATTATTTTTTCCTACTAAGCCGTCAACCGTAGTCTGCCTCTAGCTGCTTTAAGTTACTCCAAATGAGTAGTCGCCAATACAATATTTTTAATAATTTATTTTACGATTAAATGCGGGAGTTACAGAAGATTTATTTTTAAAATTAATCAAACTAACCCCATTTTACGGTAGGTTAGGTTAGGTTTGATTTATAAGCGATAGCAAAAAGTTAGATCTATTAAAAAATTGCGTTCGAAATTATGAAAATCCGGAATTTTGATCAATTCGGAATTGTGACTCTTTGGAATTATTTAGTGTACCCCATATTTATACTTAAAACAGGACTAATGTCGAATTTCACCGACAACTTAACAAACGATTAGAGTTTTAACATCTGTCAAAATCTATGAACTAACAATCGATTAACATTGATTAACATATTGCTTACTTTAATCATTAATTTATCATTTTTACGTCTACGGTTTCTGTAGGTTGTCTCGCCTAGAAACTATACCATAGAATAAATAATAGTTCAAGTAAATGCCCTTGTTTACACATAGATACGGCTAGATCTATCGAGATGTGTTGTCTATGATCACGTTCTGTTTATCTCTACGTGATACGATAAATTAACTACGTGACTGACACATATTGATCTTCAGATTATTGCTAGCAAGTGGATATTCACAATGTTGCTGATGTTTTTAAATATATCTTACGTCCTATAAGTATACTAACCTACTTTAATACTCGTAAAGGTGAAACTTTGTGTAGATGTTCGATTGCTTAGCTGGCAGGCTTCGAAAGGATAATTATCAATGATAATTATCGTGATAATTATCAATTGATAATAACAAAAAAATCTGCTTGTAAAAGAGAAATGTATTCGAAGTATTTGAACGACTATTTCCACAATTGCTATGATTTATAATCAATCTAATTTTAATTAATGTTGATTTGTGTTGGATTAATATCAAAATAGAAAAATTATAAAATTTATTTGTTTTTATTTGTTTTGTTAGAATTTGTTATGAAACAATATAACAAATGAATTTCTTACACCGTTGATAATTATCCGATCATTATCTGATAATTATCCGATAAATATCAAGAAGCGTACCTAATTATTTTGATAATTTCGAAACCTGTTAGTTGGGCACTTTTCGTAATGAAAAAAAATACTATTGAGAAAAAATGGAATTCGCGGGCAAATGCGTTTTATTATTGCATTTTTTAATTATTCTTCTTATAAGTGACCTAGTGGTGCGGACGTTTTGCAGGGTCCGTCCGGATCGCTACCATCATCTTATCTTTTAACCTACCGCTAAGCAGCAGTGTTCGCGTTGTTGTTCCGGTGTGAGGGTAAAATAACCTAAACTAATGGTTAAGGGCGTTTTCATTAAAAAGTGTACCCAATTAAGGACTGAAATTAAGGAACTTTCACTTTGTCAATTTTGTGACGAAAATTAGCTATACATTGACGGCCGCAATTTTCGTCACAAAACTGACAAAGTGAAAGTTCCTTAATTTCAGTCCTTAATAGTGTAAACGCCCTTAAATTAAAATTCTAAAATCGAATGGGAAATGTGACATATTTGGTGGCCATTTCCAAGCAGTATTAGTTACCGTAAAATGGGGTGACTTTGGAAACGCGAGGCGACTTTGATAGTTTTTTGAATCATCAATTTCCTGCAATGTCTTAGTTATTATTAAGCTCTTTCGCGACATTACGATCATATGTTTCATGTGCGAGCGCAAAATGTTTGTAGTTCAAGTATTTTCAGACATATTGGATTTAAAACCTTCGAAACAAAAAATCACTATTTTTTTACTTGCTTCAGGGGTGACTTTGATATTGTGATGTAAACACAGGGAAAATCAAAGTACCATTTTAAGAATCGAGGTTATAAGCTGCATAATTATTTTTTTCTACCAAGCCGTCTACCGTAGTCTGCCTCTAGCTGCTTTAAGTTACTCCAAATGAGTAGTCGCCAATACAATATTTTTAACAATTTATTTTACGGTTAAATGCAGGAGTTACAGAAGATTTATTTTTAAAATTAATCAAATTAACCCCATTTTACGGTACAAGAAGCAAAAGCTGATTCGTATTTGTTAATTATCCTGTGAATTAAATCACCGATAAAGTAAATCATGGTTTTATAATTTATTTTAGTATATATTTTGATATTTATTTCTCGACTGGGATCGTACAGTCAACAGCATAAATAAGTGATCATTTATGTACCTTGTCGCTTTCAATCGTTTCACAATTTTGTATGACATTTCAAACACGACGTTAAAGTGACAAGGTACATAAATTATCACTTATTTATGCTGTTGACTGTACATACATTTTATAATAATAGTATCCTGCTTTAATGCAACAGTATTATTATGACTAACGAGAACGCTACCAGGGGTATTTACCCAGTGATATGGCTAATGAGGAAATCTCTAGACATAAACAATGTGCATTCTTGCTAAAGTTTCAACTTGCAAGTTGCATTTAATGGCGTAGATGATGTGATGATTTATATCGATGGTGGCATTACAACGTGATAGGCTTGTAGGAGTTTTGTTTAATTAGTTTTAGTTTCTGTAATGTAAACGGTTTCTTAAGACAGTTTTACTGTGATAACTTTATTTCAAACAACAAGACCCATATTTACAAATACCTCACTGACTAACATACATAACTATAAATAACTTGATATTAACATAACTACTAGTACAATTTCGCGGTGTCCGCTAGCCGGCGGCCACGAAATCGCCGAAATATGACACCCCTCGGTCTGAATTCCTCCTAGTTCGACAGATATTTGGTCGGTATTCTCACCACAAAGGACTTAAAATTAACCTTGTAGCGGGCATTCAACCACTCGACCCTAGGGGTAGCTCCGGTCTTAACTCGTACATAATATACGAAATGCTTCGCCTCGGTAGAGTATTGTAATCGTGTACATGTACAGCTGCATCGTAGACGTAGCAGAGGGCACTGCCAAGATGCATTGCGCTAACTAACGTTTCTATTCGATTCGTTTTTAAACCAATCGCGTCACTGGTAGATGACGTGATACGAAAAGTCACGTGGTCTATCAGTGACGCGATTGGTTTAAAATGAAACTAATAGAAACGCTAGTTAGCGCAATGCATCTTGGCAGTGCCCTCAGGACACAGTAAGTGGTTCGGTCCGGTCGGTCCGGTGCCGCACAGGTTCCTCGGGCAGGCTTCTTCTTCTCCACCAATTATGAGATGGCAAGCTGACTGATTTGGACACGGTTTTTTTTTTTAAAGTTACTTAATCAGAGTTTTTCTTAGCTAGGTTTCATGAATATTGGATAGGCCATAAATAATATCGGGGGATTTTTATATTTTTTCACAACACTGCTCGGAAATATGGCCATAGATGGTCTTGTTTGGGGTCACAATACGTCAGTTATCAGGACAGACCAAGAATGTTTTTGTCGGCGTGTTTGCTGATTGGTCGAGAACATTGTTGTCCAACTTTAAGAACCAATGAAAATCAATCAATCAATTGTTGTGTCATAGCTCCTTAAAATGAAAAATTTTAATCGACCAATAAGAACACATCGTTTTGTGTCGTTAAAATATTAGGTGTATTTTTGCTAAAAGATACACAGACTAAAAACTATGTCACTGCTTCTTTTTTAAAATGTAATTCAAACTTGGCCCCTAATCTCGAACCACTAAAGATGAAATTACATGGGATATATGGCGAAACAAATACAATTTTAAATGGAGTTGACATCTTCATCACGCATGTTAGTTTATTAGTCTCGGGTGCCACGAGAATAGGGGACCAGATTTAAAAAAAAGTTATCTTTAGTAAAATTGGCGGTGATGTCACATTAACATGAATTAAAATTTGAGTTTTGAATATAAATGTTTATTTATTTCCTCTCAGTAGTTGTGAAAAGCACTATGTCTGCCTCGGTAGAAAGTGCAATTTATGGACTCGTACACTAGAGGGCCTCAACTACGTTTCGGCCCTCTATATGACTCGTCCAAAAATACGTACTTTCTATCCTCTGCAACAATGTACTATTAATATTTTTTGTAGGTACCTATGACTCAAGGACAAAGCGTGCATGCTGCTCACAATGATTGAAAGTAACGGTATTCGAACGTGAAAACAGTAAAAATAGACACTAATCGCACTACTGAGACATTAAATAAATTAATTAATTAAACAAAGAGATATCGTCGATGAAACTGCAATACCGCGTAACCAACAATGGCTAATGCCGCGTAACTAACAAATGTGTCAAATTTGAGTTTTCGCGGCTGTAGGTAGAGCACTGTGATAGGCTCCAGACGGCATTGACAGCTGTGTCGATAACCAATCAGAAAGCTCCAAAGTCACGTCATGTCGATACCGCGAGAGAGCATGTCGTTTTTACAATTCCGCGAATGTGCATACAAGTAGGTACAGAGATGACGTATTATTCAATTGTGTAATACCGCGTAAGTGCTTTATATAAATACATACTGGTAAATTTGGATGCTTAATATAATAAACATCAACAAGTTTTTATAGATGTTTGTAATTCTGTAGCTCTGCCTACCCCACTCTGGGAACGAAGGCGTGAGATTATGTATGTATGTAATATAATAAACAGCTAAATTATGGGGTTAACAAAGTTATTTAGCGTTTGGGTAAGTCTAACCTCAATAAACACAATGATATTCAATTTTAATGCTCTCCTGTAAAATTTGCCACAAGTCAGTTACGCGGCATTAGCAATTGTTGGTTACGCGGTATTGCAGTTTCATCGACGATATGGAGTTTGTTTTTAGTTCATTAGTAACCGTCTAAACAGCTGTCGTCGCCGCCATTTTGATTTGCATCTTTACACGGTATAAAACAAAGTCGCTTCCCGCCGTCTGTCCCTCTGTCTGTTCGCTTAGATCTTTTAAACTACTCAACGGATTTTGATGCGGTTTTCATCAACAGATAGAGTGATTCAAGAGGAAGGTTTTTATGTATAACAAATTCTGGATTATGTACGGGTATCACAGAAGACTCACATAAACCAGGGCTCGGAACGGAACTGGTTTAAAAAATACTGGTTAATACCGGTTTATTTCGGTTTCGCTCCGAACTTTTCTAGTGAACTTTATTTTAACCTTTATAAACCGGTTTAATTGTTTAGAGCATACTGTACCTCCCTGTACTCGTGCAGCTTATGGAGGTGTTATACGCAACGGGCCTATGGAGCCCTCCGCGTCCAATATAACAACGCGTTCCGGGTGATAGTGGGGCTGCCTCGCTTCTGTAGCGCATCAGGGATGTTCGCAGCCGCCGGGGTCGACTGCTTTCATACCACCATGCGCAAGCGGGCCGCATCCCTGGTGCGCCGCGTGCGGGCCAGCCCCAACATCATCCTCAGCATGATAGGGAGCAGGGTAGACTGCCCCTATTTGCGTCACTGCTGTGGGCTACATGCTCCATGTAATAATAAGTAAATTTAAGGATAATAATTAGTATAAGTGTATTTTATTAACATATAGGATTAAGCAAACACTAACAATATGAGTTGTAACTATTTTTACTCGAAATAAATGATGATTATTATTATTATTATTATTAATCCATGAGCGCTGAGTCGAGAAACTTGTTTTTCTGATTTGTGATGTGAAGACGCTCGCCGTATGCGTCTGGATTAACCGGTTTTTAAGCTCGAAACCGGTTAATTCAAAAAGAACTTTAAATGGTTAATGTGAACGGAACCGCAATGAAAAGGTTTTGCGTCAAGTACATAATAACGGTTTGAAAATTTAACCGGTATCCGAGCCCTGACGTAAACCGAAACGAAGCGTGTGGTAGCTAGTCAAATATGAGTTTAAAGACGTTCAACAATGTAGCTATTAGAAAACCTACATTACTTACATTGTAATTAGATACACTCTAAATTATGACGTCGTTATCTCTTGTATTTATTAGGCACTTAAGTGGTACACGTGTCAAATCATAACATGGATCGAGTATCAAATGCAAGTCATGACATAGATACAATAGGGTTATGCGTCATTGTCAGCGTATGACGCTAATATGTATTCGTAATTTCGTTTGTTATTTTAATTGACTCATTGTTTTCATAATTTAGTGGTTAAATGCAATGATATTTTATATTAAGATACGTTATGCTCATACTTAACGCATTCAAAACCCGTGACCAATTACTGACAGAGACAAACACGGCAATCCATAGCGAACGCTAATGTTAGAAAGAGATAAATATATAAAAAGTAAGGCAATTTGCCTTCCTTTTTTGCGGAACGTTTTTGCGTGCAGATGACGTATCTTTATATAAAATATAATTGGTTAAATGTAGGAAATTACTACGATAGAAACTTTACTTGTATCTGACAAGAGAATGTGTGATTTCGTACGCGTAGAATTCGCTTTCGTTTATTCCCCCATTTTTTCCCGTTTGAGGTTTAATTAACAAGGAATATTTTATCAAAAATTTATAGTTTTGTAGTCCAGCTGTTTTGGTTGTGCGTTGTCTATCAAGTCAGTAACGATTTTTTTTCTTATTAAGAATAGATAGATACAAAATATGAATGCGTCATCGTTAACATAGTAACTAATTACTAAAACCCAACTATTCATTAACTAATTACCATAATTATGAGTAAATACTTGTAATAAATCATAACATTCATAACACATTTTTGGTTAAAATATAGGTGGATTATTTTCCCATTTGTTACCAGATGTTACCACTAAAATATATGGGTGATTGGGTGGTAACTATTACTGGAAATTGTGTCACCAAAAGATCCCACTGGTATCAGGAAAAATCAGTCAAGAAAAGATGTAAAAAATGAGATTTGGATATGTGGGTACCTATGGTACAGAGCCGGGACATCCGGCCCAGGTTTCCCTTGATTTGGACAAGATCTGAATGGATGGGCGGCATCCCTGACTACATTAATATCCTCAGGCATTTTACTTTTATTTCGATTAAATCGAAGCAAAGCGAGGACGGATCGCTACTTAATAATATTAGTAGGCTTTTGTTCACTCTTACAATGATGACTCTAAACTAACGCACAATTGTCACCTATTTGCCAATTCAATTGGAGCGGCTCCGTCACATCCGCCATCTTGGTTCGAATACGTTGACCTTTGCCACTGTCTTGAGTTCTTGACGATAAAAACGAAAACAAAACAAACTCGTTCTTTGTTTAAATTGGCGCTTCCTTCCGCGTTTTTAAGGTTATAATGACGTGTCTTTGCTAGGAATTAGAAAATAATGACCGGATGCTACTTTTATTTTCGTTTTGTTATAAAGTAAGTCGTAGAGTTTTTGATGCACACACTGCAACCGCGACCTTGGAAATATTAGAAATACTTCTGTCCTAAAGTGAATTCAAGGTCACTCCATTAGTTGGCAGAGCCAGAAATATTCGCGGTTACGTAGGTCTACTAACTTCTAAAGATGTAGTAAATACGACTTTGTTTTTGTGTCAAATAAGTTCATAGGTACATATCGCCGGCCTAAATCGCAAATCTCGTAACTCAATCTGTCCAAATTTTACAGGAGGCACAAAAAACGGCGGTCGACAAATGGCGGTCGGGAGTTGCGAGGTTTTCTATTTTGCTTTTTAAACGTAAACAGTTTATTTTTGGTATTTAAGAGTTTTGCCGTTAGATGCGTTCAGAATAGTACTATCTAAAAGTGTCAAAACATGATTAAAAAAAATATGGAGTTACTAGGTATGCGATTTAGGCCGACGATATTCGCCTTGCTTTGTTAGCTAATCGATGAATAATGATGCCGACTGAGAAAGTGAGATGAATACGATATTTTCCGACCAAATAGGTTCGATGTTATTCTACTGGTTAAATTGTCTTTGACGTGTTATCGTAGCTATTGTTTTAACCGTTACTGTCAAGTAAATAGAAGCTATCATTAGATCATTACGTTAACAACAACAGAACATTTCAAAAGTAAGTTTTACCGAGAGGTATACTCGTAGAGATATATCAATAGCCATTATAGCGATTTACGCATTGTAATATCAGTACGAGTACCTAACTCACTTATTTGGAGATTTGCCATAATTTGATGATTATTTTGAGTCTCTTTGTATGCAGAAAGATGCACTATACTTAGTACCATCGTTATC
This sequence comes from Acleris literana, assembly GCA_946894065.1. Classification (NCBI taxonomy): domain Eukaryota; kingdom Metazoa; phylum Arthropoda; class Insecta; order Lepidoptera; family Tortricidae; genus Acleris; species Acleris literana. The sequence goes on along the minus strand of OX335693.1, from coordinate 2,497,819 downwards.
GGGCGTTCTTTTACGTATTAAAAAGTCATACTTGATAATAAGAAACATTAACCTATCTTATTTTGACCTAAGTGGCGCAGTTTATTTCTCTCCCTCTTACCTTGTGTATAAGTATTGGCATCATTTTCTTTTGTGACGTAGCGATCGATATAGCTCGTCGTCTGGAACAATCTTGCGCCGCTTTACAGTTTCCTACCAAATGTAGGATGTTCAGTGGTGGTAGGACCTTAAGCAGGGTCCGTCCGGATCGCTACCACCATCTTATCCATTAACCCACTGCCAGCAGCATTCGCATTGTGTTCCGGTGTGGGGATAACACAACCGGTGACATTACTAGCGTAGAGGCATTCCATCTTAGTCCTCAGGGTTAGGGGATAGTAGAAGAATGACTCGGTCGCAAAATTACAACATTGTTTTTTTTTACGTCTGTCTTAGCAAAGTTGACGGAGCCCCGCACGGCGGGGCTCCTATTCCTGGTCGGTTTGCCCTTCGGGCATTTCAATTTTCCTTATGAACCTAACCTACCTAGTAACACAAATGAAGTGGTAATTTTGCGACACGGACATTCTAATTTAGACTAAAAGTGACGTAGTTGCTTTGCGGAATCGGTAATTTTGCGACTTTTCTGAGTCCATCCGTTACCATCAGGGGCCTGTTTTATAAAGCTACAAATTACAATTTACAGGTTACAAGTTTCCATTTGACACAACCTCGACCAATGACGACCAGCCATTTGAGCAGTGTTGCCAGTTTAGACCTGTAAGATTGTAACTTGTAGGTTTATAAAACGTGCCCCAGGTGGCCCGAGTGTTCGTATGCCTTCTTGGTATAAAAAGAAAGACTAGTATTGAATACTTAGTTATTGTATATTAATCCATTATCCTCTGTCCACAGGTTCCGTGAACCCTGTGAACGTGCCCCGTGACTGGATCACCATCCACGGGCCCTGCCGCCATTCAATGCGCCGCCAGATCCAGATGGAGGTCCGCGCCGCGCTGCAGTACCTCGCCATGGGGGCGCACTTCTCTCGGGATGGGGTGAGTGCTCATTAGGGTACGATGAGGAGGAATTCAGGCGGCATGTGGCCTATATAAGGTCAGGTGGGAATTGTGCATCCACGGGGTAAGTGCGACAAACCATATTTTTAGGAGATTTTTATGGTTTGACGCACCTGCCCCACCTTGGCTTAAAGAGAATTCACTGAAAGGCAGCAACTTGGCTGTACCTCTGACATTGCTGAAGTTTATGGGCGACTGTGACTGCTTAACGCAATGATATACCTATAGTAAAAAGAGGTAGATATGTTATACGCACTTCGATAGTGGCACCCTAAAACCAAGCCAATTGGTACACCTTTACTTAGTCTTTCGCCGTCAACGGAACCGTGAACTAGTCTGCAGAGCAACATACCTACACTCGTGTCTGTTTCGCTCCTGGAAATTAGCATCCCATCCTGCTTTCACTTGTCATTTATGAATTAGTGTGTAATTGCAAAATGTACTGATTATGTGTTCGTAAGCTGTGCCATTTTTACACTCGGAATACCGTACAGGTAACATATCTACCTCTTTTTAACCGACTTCAAAAAAGGAGGAGGTTATACGTTCCACTGTATGTTTTTTTTTTTTTTATGTATGTTCACCGATTACTCCTTCAATTGTCGACCGATTTCAAAAATTTTTTTTTGGTTTGATAGAGTATACTTCCGAGGTGGTCCCATTGTCACCAAATCTATATCTGATGAGGGGATCAGTGAGGAATTGAGGGAACTCCTCAAATATTGTAGGCAAACATATAGCGATTTTAGTATTTTTAGTAATAAGTCTAGCATTTGCATTCAGAAAGTATCATTTGGTGTAGTGGAACTGATGATGAAGACCACAGATGGCCACCGGAACTCCTCAATGGTACCGATTTCAAGGGTGGCGATAAGATATCTTGATTAAGATAGTTGAGCGACTACCTACAACGAATAATATTTACTTGTTGAAATATGACTATGACTTTCCCGCGGCGTTGCTTGCGGCGCGCTTGATATAAGTTAAAGTTTCATTTCAACTAAGAAGTGGGACTACGTGACAGCGTATTATGATCACTAAAAAGTATAAAATAAAATAAATGTTTTAAAAAACAAAAAACCGCCTTCAAAAACGCAAAAAATAACTTCTTTAAAATTATAGGCACCTAATAGGTTAGTCCAACTGAAGTCGGCGACCAGAACATTTTCAACAAAAAGCCGACATCAGTTGGACTAACCTATTAGGTGCCTATAATTTTAAAGAAGTTATTTTTTGCGTTTTTGAAGGCGGTTTTTTGTTTTTTAAAACATTTATTTTTATACTATATCATTGGCTCAACGTCAGTTGGTCCATCTAATCGCCTTTTATGGCTGTAATAAAGATAAGATAAGATGAGATTATAATATAATAGAAACCGTTTATTTCGAACAACTATGCTCATAATTACAAATACGCCCTTACCGGCTTATAGGTACATACATACCAATATGAAACTTAAAACTAACACCGAAGTGACAAAACAGCGTGGTCCTAATTCAAAATGGACGTCGTGGTCCGCTGGTAGGCTGCCCCAAACCACCGATACACGACACCTTTCCGCCAGAACTCTGGATGGTCCCTAGCATAAAACGCGGCACGCACACTACAAACTGACAGGCGATTTTCAATAGAGAAAGATTGACAATCACCTGCATATTGCACTTAAAATAACTGACAGAAGCAGGACATAGATTTCCTGACCTTGCCTGAAAACATAACCAGGTCAAGCAAATGATCTGCCAACTGTCCACTGTCCTTGCCTTGGCCTCTACTGCCTCTGTCCAAACTCCACTAAACTCATCCTTTCTTCCTATCTCAGATCAACCGACCCGGATTCGCTAAGCTGTTCTTCGACGCTGCGTCAGAGGAGAGGGAACACGCCATGAAACTGATCGACTACCTGCTGATGAGGGGAGAGCTCACTCATGACGTCACCTCGCTTATTCAGCTCAGGGTAAGCAACAACATGAGTACCCTCATCATCATTACAGGATATTGGTATTATTGGTCTACCCTAAGGATCGCACATAGAGTCTGACCAGCGAGTCGTGACACAAATATTTTTTTCTAATTTTTCACATGGCAACAATTTTACCTATGAAACAAGCTGTCACATTAGGAGTACCTATCCAGTCTTTATGCATTTCGTGTTACCAGCTATGGATATGTTAAATTTGCCGCCATTTTTTTGTGTCACCACTCACTGGTCAGACTCTTATTACAGCAGCTCTATAGCAGTTAAACTATTCCAAACGCTGACCATAGGCCACAATAAGAACTCTAAGCATGCTTCGCCATGCAGTCAGTCGTGGGTGTCGCTGGTCATATTTTGCGTTAAACTGTCCCATGATATTTATTGATTTAGTTCAATAATATTCTTTCTTTTCCAGGCCCCGGAGAACAAGTCTTGGGACAACGGCGTGGAGGCCCTGGAGCAGGCGTTGATGATGGAGAACGAAGTCACCAAGAGCATCAGGACGGTCATTGCCGCGTGCGAGGATGACCCAGAGTTCAACGACTACCATGTAAGTTGTTTTTTTATTGATCAAGCAGTTGTTGTGTTCAGGTGTGGGGATCAGACAACTGGTACAAACTACAATTACAGATCAAGTGAATAATCCTTTCACATCGTGAAAACTCGGAACTCACGTCTACTTCCGAATGATAACGACGTGTCTATGAATTATTGAATTATTAAGTGACATGCTTGTATTAAATAAATAGAGTACTTTAGTTATCAGTGTCAAATGTCAAACCACGAGTTTGAAGTATATCACACCGAGATGTTAAAACCACGATCAAATATATAGAAATTAGGTGTAGGTTAAACAGGAAAAAATATAAATAAATGTTGAAAATAATTTCACACGCTTGTCGATCTAAACGTTTCCCAAGTCTTAATGCTCTCGGCATTACTATTAAAAAGAACTGAAAACAAACTTCATCTTAATTAACAAAAAAATACTCTGGTATTAACCACTCTATATCGATTATCACTCTTGATGATTACTGAACTACTGAGTCAGACTGAAGTAGCATGACAAATACGAACATTTCCGAGAAAATACGATGTGAAAGGATATTTCACTAGATCTGTACTAGCATAGAGGCAATCCATCTTAGTCCTCAGCGTTGGCAACGCTTAAGAATGCTAGTGGGATCTACGGATCTCAGGTGGCCTGTGCGCTTCTTTTCTCTTCCCTATGGCACAAAATAGGTATATCATTCTGTGCTATTAGTTTATGTTACATTATACTATAGCCATTTTTTCGTTGTTCCTCAGCTTGCTGACTACCTTACCGGTGAATTCCTGGAAGAGCAATACAAGGGCCAGCGCGACCTGGCCGGCAAGGCTACCACCCTCAAGAAGATGCTGGAACGTCACTCTTCTCTTGGAGAATTCTTGTTCGACAAGAAACTCCTTGGAATGGACATCTAAGCGTTTCATGTAGCATTAGAAAAAAAATAGTCTATAGAATCAGTACAATTCCCGCTTAAAGTCGGCCATATTTGCATTATACCAACTTGAAAAAGTTAGCCTTCAAATTTCATTTTTGCGTTTGTGTCTTTTAAACGATGTATTTTATTGTTCCATATTGTACAAATTTTAAATATCGTAGTTGTAAGATATTACTCCACTATAGATACGTATAGCAGTCAATTTATTGTAAAATCATGTAGAACGTTCTAGTTGTCAAAATTTGGCGCCATGTCAAGTTTTGCAGTATTTTTTTAGGTTAGGCATCGAGCTCAACGTCATTGTTTTTACGGCTGTTTAATTTGTTTATTTTTTCTTATAATAAAGTTTTGTCATTCATTTATTGGAGTTTCAATTAACATTTATAAAACCTAAAACCCCTTCCTTTGCGTATTTATTTATTCATTTAATCTTTATTGCACAAAAGAATACTCTTAATATACAAAAGGCGAAATTAATGCCGTAAGGCATTCTCTACCAGTTAACCTTTGGGCAAAGCAGAGATTGTGGCAGCGGTGCAACATAGGGTCTAACATATATGTATATCTTATACATAATAATATATACCTACGTATCAATATATTAAGTAAATATAAATGCTTACATAAATTTCACTATTAAATAATTACATACCTACATAATATAAAGATGAAGATAAGCACAAAACATTACAAATAACGCAATCGGAAAATCAAGATAATGTCAATTCTACCTACAGAAAAACTCGCGAACTTTCTTTTTAAAAGCAAAATTGTTCATCATCATGTCAGTCGAAAGACGTCCACTGCTGGACATAGGCCTCCCCCGAGGCTCTCCACTCAGACCGGTCTTGTGCTTTTCGCATCCACTGCGTTCCCGCGATCTTTACAAGGTCGTCGCTCCATCTTGTTGGAGGCCTACCTACAGCTCGTCTCCCGGTCCGCGGACGCCGCTCAAAGACCCCATCGGCCATCCTGCGAGCAATGTGCCCCGCCCACTGCCACTTAAGTTTGGCTATTCTGCGGAAAATTGTTCGGAGCTTGCTTGATATTAAGGGGAAGGTCGTTCCACAGTCGTGCTGCTCAATTCTATAAGGAAAAACCGGACAAGGCGAGTCGGACTCGCCCACCGAGGGTTCCGCACATGACACTGTTAGCTCAATTCAAAATTGCACCGCCACAGTTGATTCCATTTTTGTGATTTAATTAAAAATGTTGGGTTTCAGGTTTTTCCCTATATTTGTAGTAGGTATAAGACGGTACTACTTGCCAAATTTCATAAAAGATAAAGATAAAGATAAAAGAAATTTATTCAGTAAGTAGGCCGCACGGGCACTTTTACACGTCAAGAATCTACCAGCGCTTCCCAAGAGAAGACCACTGCCGAGAAGAAACGCCGCAAGAAACTCAGCAGTCAGTCATTTTTTAAACATATTTCTTATTACAATGGTACTACTTAGTCTAGCATTATATAAAGCTATAAATATTAAATTAAATATAGTATTAAATAACATGCGTAGTTCAGCAGGAAAACATGCCAATTAAGAATCTTACGGGAGAGATAGAGAAAAAAAAAAACACATACTTATGTGTATATAAGATGGTGCGAGACGACCACATAAAAGTTTCGATATGTTTTCCTACATCAACGGTGTCCCCTAGACAAGATAAAGATTTTGCATTTGAATAAATTATTATTGACTAAGTTTCGGATTTAGGCCATGCATTTTTGTCTGTTAGATAGTCCTCGATCCTATAATACGCTTTAGACATTAACGACCTTTTCAAGTAACTTTTAAGTGCTGGAAAGGGTAACTTTAAAACTTCGTCAGGTAATTTATTATAGAAATGAATGCATTGACCAACAAATGATTTATATACTTTACGGACGCGGAATTTTCGGATAGCGATTTTATTTTTATTTCTGGTATTTAAATTATGTATATCAGAATTTTTGGTGAAAGAATCTAAATTTCTAATAACGTAAATAATATTCTCATAAATAAATTGAGACGCTACAGTCAAGATATTAATTTCTTTAAAAAGTTCTCTTAAAGAGTCACGGGAGTTTAAGTTGTAAATAGAACGAATGGCCCCCATAGTTCTAGGTCAACGGAAAATACCCTATAAATTTTGGTTCCCTTGAGTGTCATATACGTTTCGTGCGGCATAAGCGGCCGTATCTTGTTTTACGTTACCTTAGAAGTTTGATTTTTTCACATTTTCAAGAGACTGTAGACTTGAGTATATGGTTTAAATTTCAACTCGATATCTCCACGCGTTCGAAGGGTCTTGACAGACAGACGGACAACAAAGTGATCCTATAAGGGTTCTGTTTTTTCCTTTTGAGGTACGGAACCCTAAAAATGCTAGTACCTAACTGGCTCAGAGTCAGGTGACAGGTGACACTTAACGGCCAATAGGCGAAGTATATCACAGTATCATGGGCCAATGTAAGAATTCTCAGATTTTAACAGCGATACAACAATAATTCACTCAAATTTAAATACCTATCGTCTCAACCAATAATCATAACATATTACAAAATTCCCCCGCCGAGTCTGTCTATATGTATGTTCGCGATGATCTCAAAAACTTCAGAACGGATTTTCATGCGGTTTCCACCATCAGATATTTTTTTCACGGAATGTATAATAAACTGGTTACGTACGAGTGTTACAGAAAGAAATAAACCGAACCGTAGCGAGGGCGGGTCGCTACTTCGCTAGTTAAAATAATTTAGGAATTATTCTAGACCCAAGCGTTTCTACCCACAGCCCACACACCACCCCCGAACCAATGAAACAACATTTAAATAATAATATATAATAACTATCAATACTTTACATCACTTAATAAACATGTATAACATCTATTGTAAACATAAATTGATAGAGTATAACTAGAACAAACCATCTTAAACTAAATTTATTGCAAACTTAGGACTTATTCACATCTAAAATTGCTAATATATTCTAGATATAGCTTGGCAGAAAAGAGTTCGACGCGGTGACAGGTGTAGAAACTACAATATTGTCTATATTGACTTAAAAACTATAGTATTAGGCAAATAAGGAGTCAACCACAACCATGACACATCACAATCATGGAGTTACTGAATATTGATAACTAGCTTTTGCCCGCGACTTCGTCCCCGTGGAACAGTTATTTTGGGCTAACGCTAACTTTACCCCGCGACTTTGTTAACGTAGAAGGTTGAAACATTCTTCATTGGTGCTCCGCTCATATTGGTGTTGGCGTGATGATATATAGCCTATAGCCTTCCTCGATAAATGGGCTATCTAACACTGAAAGAATTGTTCAAATCGGACCAATAGCTCCTGAGATTAGCGCGTTCAAGCAAACAAACTCTTCAGCTTTATAATATGTGTATAGATTAGTATAGATGTTGACAGCAGAAAAACAATGCTTAAATTATTTGTTGCGTGTGAAGGAATAGTGATACCAGAATTGTTTCACCGCTGTCATCACTGTCAATACGTATTGTAGATTTGTAGTAATCATTGTGTCAGGATAGGATCGTATTATAATATACTGGATGTCCCTAAAACCGACGTCAAAACTGAAAAGGGCTGATAGAGCAGCTAAAAGCTATCGATGTAACCCCTATGTATGTTCAGCGATTGTTACTAGTTTCGGAGATATTGATCATTTTAATCTGAATTTTTATAATTTTCCCTCAGGTCCATGTCACGAAAAATCATTAATGTCATGTTTTATTTCTAAACGTTTTCCGTGTTATCTTACACAAGTAGAATCATTTCTAATCAGCGAAGTTTTTAAACCTATTTGCCCGTTTTTTTTCAGTTTTTTTTTAAAGTAATCACATAAAGTTTGTTTCTCCATACTAGGTGTCCCAGTGTTTGCTTTTCACTTTGTATGGAAAAAACAACTTTATGTGATTACTTTAAAAAAATACTGGAAAAAAACGGACAAATAGGTTTAAAAACTTCGCTGATTCTTAATGATTCTAATTATGTATGATACCACTGAAAAACTTATGAAATAAAACATGAAAGTAATGATTTTTCGTGACTTGGACATAAGGGAAAATTACAAAAATTCAGATTAAAATGATCAATATCTCCGAAACTAGTAACAATCGCTGAACATACATAGGGGTTAAATCGATAGCTTTTTAACTGCTCTATCAGCCCTCTCAGTTTTAGCGTTGGTTTTAGCGACACCCTGTATAAAGTTCAGTTATCCGCTGAGAAAATAAGTGTTGCCATTATGTTGGGATTTTTATTTATTTAATAGCACGTGGCACCACGTCAAACTGTATTTGCCAAGCTTAACTTCATCATCATACAATATATCTTAAAAGTTAGCAGATCCCGTCACGTAAAAAGGCCGCTGAGCGACAATGGAGGGCATGTGTTTGCGCATACAGTCGGCAACCAATTGCGTGCGCGCACCGCGGAGTGCTCCCCCGCCCCGCACCCTTCATACTACCAATTTGGTCAATAAATGCGCGATTGCGCATCGCCAGTGGCCTTTTTACATGACTGGAACTACAGTGGTGGTCACATAATTAGGAACACTTGTTTTTTTCCCATACATATTGCCTACAAACATGACTTTTCAATTTTGACTACGATTCAAAAAGTTCTAAACTAATTTAATATTCGGTTACACTCATCGTTCATTAATGAGCTAAGGTTTAAATGTATGTACAATTCATCTCTGTTGAAAACGGATCTTTCATTTTATAAGGATTTGAAAAAATAAATACCTCGCGTTCATACAAAGTTGTAAAACTTTGTATGGACGGGTCAGCACTAAGTTTTTAAATCCCTATAAAATATAAGGTTCGTTTTTAACAGTAGTTCATTGTACATAAATTGAAACCTTAGTTAATGATCTAAAGTAAATTGTATTTAGCAATAAAATTGGTTAATAACTTTTTGAATGGGGGTCAAAATTTAAAAGACATATTTGTAGGCAATTGTGTGGGAAAAAAACAAGTGTCCCTAATTATGTGACCACCACTGTACCTATATATTAAATTTATATGTATCATAAATACAATACAAACTTTCCTTATTAGTTTTATACGCAATTTATATAATAAGTTCAAGTCAGTGTCAGGATTCCGTAAATCAAAATTTGATTTCTTTATTTAATACAAATGCTCCGATTAAGAATATTTGTATAAAGTCACACTAGCCCTTGGGTCACTCGCACAGTTAAACAAATGATGCGTTTGCGTAATGACGCGCACGCAAATTACAAACAAACTAAATCTTTAGAGCTTGAAAGAAATGCATTTAGAGATTTTAGTTTTAATCGTGTTTTCAGGTTTAACAGTATCCATGAAAAATAATCAAGTTAAATCAGGGCCGGTTCAGACGGACTGCAACTTAGCTGCAAAATGGCAGTTCGAGGGTAGTTCTGATGCAATTGACGTAAGCGCAAAACTGCGTTACAACCGTGCAGTCCGCTTGTAGTTGGCGTGCAGTCCTATCGTACGCACACTGACTGCAAGCCAGCTGCACGGTTGTAGTTGGAGCAAGTGCAATACGCGGGCAATAGAACTGTATTGCAGTTCCGATGCAGTTTACGTGAATGCATCAAAACAGCAAACCAACCGTGCAGTTAGCTTGCAGTCGGTATGCGGTCGATAGGACTGCAAGCGGACTGCACGTTTGTATATAACGCAGTTTTGATGCGGTTACTTCAACTACATCAGAACTGCCCTCGAACTGCCATTTTGCAGCTGGGTTGCAGTTCAAATGCATTCCGTCTGTACCGGCCCTTAGGAACACTACCAACTTTAGCATGTTGCTTCTTAATTGATTTGACAGACTACCTACATTATCGCACGCAAATGTCCATTGTGAATCCACCTTTATAATGCCAGTGTAAAGTTACGAGAAATAATTATTAAATAAGAGCTATAAAAGAGTCATTAACCCAGTAAACTTACAGTAAGTGTGATTTAAATAAATTACTTTGATTATAATTAATATTTCATGATAATCAAGATTCAAAATGCCATTATAGGTAAATGCGGTTGACTTAAATTTATCAGTATAATGTGTTTTGTCGGATACTTGAGTTCGTAGATGCTATCTCGTTAAGTTTGCTTGAGAAATGGTAAATAAAGTTGTTACGTTACATAGTATATACATCGCATCAACAAAATATGGGTCTATATTGTCTGCCATACGCACCTTTAGAACAATAGTGACTTAATTCAAAATTTGTGCTTTCAAACTTTGAGTCATAAATTTATTATCATAGAGACCTAACTCGAAATTTAAAATTTCTCAATTAGGTCACTATTGTTCTGAAGGTGCGTGTTTTAGTCATAATATGTTTTAGGTCATAGTCATCGCAAGTCACGACGTATTTTTGTATAAGACTGTTATTTCTTCAGGATTTTTATAAATGAAACCTAACTTATCTACACGTTAGATATTTAAGACAATCTAAAAAGGTTACGGTTCAACGATATAAAAATTATGACTTTCAATCATTCTGTAAACAAAGATGTTATGACCCAAAACAAAATGTACATGCATTTTTTATGTTTTAATAGAGAAAAAAAATTGTCATTACATTATTTCAATTCAGTTTTTACAAAAGCTTACTGAAAAAGAAATGTAAATACACGGTCCACACCAATAGACTTGCCTTATTTATTAAACACATTTATAACCTTAAAAATCATAATTTTTCGCTTTAAATATTTTTTTTTGTCATAAAATAAACCATCCATGATGTAAAATTAGGAAAATTGTGTGCAAAATGTGGTCTGTAGTTGGTTAATTCAGCAGAAAACGGCCGTTTTAACCAAAAATGATGCATTTTTAGGTTATACAATGGTTTACTAAATAAGACAAGTCAATTGGTATGGAGTTTAGATACGCGGAAGAATAATAACACTCTCGTCTCTTTAACATTGGAACTAATGTAAACAAATTAACTAGGTGAAAGGAAGTCCGAAAAACGCTTAAAAGCGTTGCTGGCAGTGAATGCGGCCGTCGAAATGACTTTCCAGTCTTAGGATTGCAATCTTGCGATTGCAATCATCTATGGGTGTCAAATCCCACTTACCGGTGAGCCAACTTGAGTCACACAAACTTTGGCACCTGTCCCTCCGCCGACGAGAAGGCGATTAGCTATAGACTATTTTGGGTTGCTCACTTTCCCGGAATGTGCACTTTTTCTAAACGTGCTCTTCTTCAGAAGGATCACTTTCTCGGAAGGTACGCTGTCTCTAAAAGTGCACTTCCCAATGGGTACACTTTCTTAAACAGTGCATTTTCTCAGATAGAAGACATTCTCAGAAGATACATTTTCTCAGAAGGTGCACTTTCGTTATAGCTCTACTATGATCAGAGCTCGGAATAGGTAGTGCCTATTTACCTAAACTTCGCGGGAGGACGTAACTAAGACAGGTTAAAACCACCAAAAATATTTATTTCTTGTTACTGAATGCGGGATTTCCCGGGATTGTCTGTATTACTCTAAAGGCTTAATACATTTAACTTTACTTATAAATCAGGGTGGCAAACTGCAGGTAGGCTACATCTGTTTTTGTTGAATGCATTCTATACGATATTATAATTCTATTTAAATCAACTAAAAAATATCAAACTTCAGGCTCCCTTTGATTCAATTTGATCTATATTATATTGTTTTATGACCAATTGTTATTTCCAGGTAAATAATAGTACATTATTGCCTAGGCATGGAAGTAGGCAATTGCGGGCCGAGTATTGTTTTAAACGGACGAGCTTGCGAGTCCGTTTAAAAATACGAAGCCCGCAATTGCTGTTCCTGCCGAGGCAAATATAGTGTTTTTCTCAAAAATCGCAAGTTTTTTTTTGTGTTGGAGTAAAATCTTCATCGCTTTAACTCATTTTTTAAATTGCATACAAACAAACTGCATGTGAAAAAACTATCACTCTTTACCGCCTTTTTGTTTATGACAAGGAGAATCGCAAGCTTTGTTTTTTAAAAAAACATAAGCTATTCCAGACACAGATAAAAAAGTTACGTTCCGAATAAAATTTGGATGTATAAGACTTGTGCCCTCATTTTATTATGGCCCTTTTCACTTTTTAAAAAGTTAAAACCTAGATAGTAATGGAATTTGTATGCAACATTGCGGGCTTGTGTAGCGAGCACGCAATGTTTTTTTTTTTTAAATTTGATAACTGTCAGTAAACTATGTACTTCGCGTCTCAATATGTAGATAGGAATGTCAACATTTCCGGACATTTTTGAGAAAATAAATAATATGCAATATAGGAAGATTTATAACTTATGACTAAAGTTAAATGTAATACAGACAATCCCGGGAAATCCCGCAATCAATAATAAGAAATACCGTAAACTCGGGTTACATTAGCCCTAGGGGGTAACATTGCCCACCCTTAAAACTATAACTAGTTTAATGGTAATCATCTTAAATTGTTAACTTAATTTTAGGACTATATACGTAGCTTGGCCCTGATGTAACATTTAACGGAATAATTAAATTTTAATTATGGTTTTTGGGGTGGGCAATGTTACCCCCCAGGGCTAAAGTAACCCGAGTTTACGGTAATTATTTTTGGTGGTTGTAACCACTCTTAGTTACGTCCACCCGCGAAGTTTAGGTAAATAGGAACTACCTATTCCGACCTCTGACTATGATAAATGTCTAATTTAAAAAAGAATCAGCCAGTATCATACCAGAGTTAAGTCCTCAGCCACTAACCTCGTAAGGCCCAGTGTGCAGGATGTACATAATCAAATCAATTTAATTTGAACTGTGTCGCAATAATAATAAGGTTTATTTTCCTATGTTCATGAACTGAAAATGGCGTTATCGAACAAACGTAACTGAACTTTATTGCCTTGATGGTAGATTCAAAGTCCCACTCACAAAAAACTCCCTGTTTGAAGTATAGTGGGCCTTACGAGGCTAATAATTAAAAAACAAAAAATACTCAAATACTTTGGAAAAAGTTTATTACTTTTATTATTATTTTACTTAAGGTGCTACAGATGTTAACGTTTTTTAACCGACTTCAAAAAAGGAGGAGGTTATACGTTCCACTGTATGTTTTTTTTTTATGTATGTTCACCGACTCCGTCAATTGTCGACCGATTTCAAAAAAATTTTTTTGGTTTGATAGAGTATACTTTCGAGGTGGTCCCATTGTCAACAAATCTGAATCTGATGAGAGGATCCGTGAGGAATTGAGGGAACTCCTCAAATATTGTAGGCAAACATATAGCGATTTTAGTATTTTTAGTAACAAGTTCAGCATTTGCATTCAGAAAGTATCATTTGGTGAAGTGGAACTGATGATGAAGACCACAGATGGCCACCGGAACTCCTTAACGGTACCGATTTCAAGGGTAGCGATAAGATATCTCGATTAAGATAGTTGAGCGACTACAACGAAGAATATTTACTTGTTCAAATATGACTATGACTTTCCCGCGGCGTTGCTTGCGGCGCGCTTGATATAAGTTAAAGTTTCATTTCAACTAAGAAGTGGGACAACGTAACAGCGTATTATGATCACTAAAAAGTATAAAATAAAATAAATGTTTTAAAAAACCAAAAACCGCCTTCAAAAATGCAAAAAATAACTTCTTTAAAATTGTAGGCACCTAATAGGTTAGTCCAACTGAAGTCGGCGACCACAACATTTTCAACAAAAAGCCGAAATCAGTTGGACTAACCTATTAGGTGCCTACAATTTTAAAGAAGTTATTTTTTGTTTTTTGAAGGTGGTTTTTTGTTTTTTAAAACATTTATTTTTGACTGATCTGTATCATGACCAGAGGTCGGAATAGGTATTGCTTATTAACCTAAACTTGACTCATGTTCATTCATGCGCGAGTGAGATTCGAATACGTTATTGAATGAAGATGCATCATGTTTAGGTTAATAAGCACTACCTATTCCGACCTCTGATCATGACACACGCTCTTCACCTGACAAAAACTCGTGTGAACTTTGTGGTGATGGAAATAGTGCATCTTTCGAGAAAGTGCCCCAATTGGGAAAGTGTACCTTTTGGGAAAGTGTGCGTTTTGGAAAAGTGCACTTTTTGAAATAGCGTACTTTTCCAGAAAGCGCCCCAGTTGGGTAAGTGTTCCTTTTGGGAGTGTACATTTTACAGAAAGTGCACATTTCGGGAAAGTGAGCTTTACAAGCCTAACCCACTATTTTCTAGCTCAAGAAACGGACGAAAGATATAGATACCGTGTCAATAAAAGAGACACAAATATTAATAGTTGATCGCTGACAGTATTCCCAGCTTCTTAATAGCTTTGGCCATCACGCTTGCACTCGCAACTGACAATATATTTGTCACTCGTGTGTCATAGAAAAACGAAGATGGCCGATCGCTATTAGGAAAATGGTTGCACTGTACACTGCCGGCGAGAACTCTATCTCCACCAAAATATATTTATCCCATGTCAGTAAAAGAGACGCGTATAGTAATACCACAAATATAAGTTACGTCGGCATTCTTCGTTCACGCAGACAAGTCCGACTAATGCCGAAGATAAACGAACACAAACATCAATTCAATACTGACCTTGTTGTGTTACGCGCAAGGTAGAATATGCAATGACGTCTAAACTCGAATGACAATTGACGTGCCGCTAAATAAAATGGCGATTGAAGGCGTCTCCGTAATGGCTGCCAAACATTTGACCAATAGCCGTCGCCGATTTTACCCGCGCAAACGTACTGCCTTCTAATTGGTTTAAACGTTTTCGCGCCTTCCAAAAAAATGCTTACTGCGCAGGTACATCGTTGTAACTTATATTTGTGGTTCTACTGTATATCGATAGTGATTAGTTGATCGCTGCCTCTACTCGCTTCTTACTCATCGCCAGCGGGGGGAGAAGTCCTTTGAGTCATCACATTGTGCGTGACAGTGTACTGTAAATAAAAGCTGTCCTAATCCGACTAAATACAAAGAATATTTACTCACTTTAATCTAAAATAGACTCGTTAAATGGAATGCAACGGCTGTACAATCTTCTCATCCAACTCGACTTTCCTCTCGTGCACTTTCAAATGCCCTTTCAACGTACATTTCTGGGTAAACGCCCTGCCACACACCGGACAAATGAACCGCTTGTCATTCGTATGAATCCGCATGTGCTCCCTCAACGTCTTCTTCCTCTGATACGACTTCTGACAAATATGACACACATGTATCCTCTCCCCATCATGCTTTATCATGTGCATTTTCAAAGCATTCTTCGTGTAAAAAGCCAAATCACACTTGTCGCATTTATGATTTCGCTCGTTCAGATGGTCTCTCCGCACGTGACTCGACAGATGCCCTGGCGTAATATAACTTTGTGGACACGCCTTACATTTATAACGTTTCAATTCCTCATTGTGTATCTCTGCTAAATGTTTCTGCCTAGCGTAGAACGAGCTCAAAGAAATATTACACCGTTTACACGCATATCTAACACCGGCCTTATGTTCTTTCGAGACATGGTTCTCTCTTTTCGTTACTCTATCAAACACAGCGTCGCAATATTTACAGGAAAACTCGCCAACTTCATGCGTTCTCATGTGTCCTCTCAATCTAGCTTTCGAAGCGAAAGCTTTCCCACAGCTTTCGCAGATATAGTTAGGATAGTGCAAGTTCATATGCGTGTTCAAGCTTACAAAGTTTAGAAAGGTTTTCTTACACACGGGACAGTCTACCTGATCTTTTTCAAGCTTAAAGGGTAAGTTGCTCCATTTTCCGTTGGTATATTTCAATCTAGTACAATTTTCTACGTGAGTGTTTAATTCTTCGAAGTTATTTAGATCGGTAGTGCAAATTTTGCACCGAAGTTGGGTAGAGCTCTTGTAAAACCTTTGCGAGTTGGAAAACATCATCTTCTTGAATGCTATATGAATGTTATTTTTATTATGTTGCGAGACATGTTTCCTGATGTCTTCTAGGCTGTTAGAGCTTTCAGGGCATATGGAGCAAGCGAAAGTTTTATTTTTCCGTATCCTAAACGGGAAGAGGCCACTAGCCAACATGGCTTCTGTTTCTGAGAAATCTTTTGGTTTCTTCAATGTAATTGTTATGATTTTTTTCCTTTTAGCCTTGCGCGGCTTGAGGAGGATCTCAGGTGGAGGTTCTTTCTTTACTATCACTGACAATGCTGAAAAAAATTAATCAAATTTTAACCGTATGGTCTTTGAATTAGGATTCAAGTGTACATTATTAGTGCCTGTCAGCTAAAAGTCTATGCTCCCGTCGCTCTAAAAGACCTGATTTGACAGCTGTCAACTCAGAATAAAATGTAACCTCAATTAAATTCGATTTAGGGAAAATAATGCCCCCATCAATGTTTTGATGATTCTGCCAATGCCGAGGTTGGATAGTGTAGTGCCATTTGACATTTAGTCTTATTCGGTGCGTTTGCGGTGTTCGGTGGGATACCAGCAAGAATATCATATAAATATAACTATTTTGAAAAATATATAAATAAATATTTCGTTGCAGTTAAATATTATTTTTGGAAAGGAAGTTATTTAAAAATTTACAATACAACGGAAATACTAATTTAAGTAAAAAGTGGACATTAATAAAACTGGGAAGAAGATTATATATAGGAACCAGGTCACTCACGGTATTCTTAACAGGTACGGTTGGCGCATGCCCGCGGGCCGTGGGTTTTCTTCATTTGGTTGATTTTGTTTCACGAATTTGTATAATGTAAGCAAAGTTTAATTAAGTCATTATTTTATCTGGTTTATTTTTGTTTTGTTTTTAACAAAGTATTTTATTTTGCATGATGGGTACTAGCAAGCTAATTTCCAATGTGTATTTTGTAGCTTAAATTATACTGTGTGTTGTGTGCTAAAGCAACTAATGGCTTGTTTCAAAGACACTCTTGTCATACTTGACATACACTGTTCATGTAATACCAGTGATGGCATAATATGTATGGCGAAGGTGGTGAACACTAACTCCAAGGATTGCATGTAGAAACAGTTACGGCTCGCGACACTTCAGCACTGCTTTTTTGAGAAGTAAAAAGACGACATCCATTTTATGGCGTATGTTTTATTTTAAAGCATGGAAGAAGCAAACTTTTTTTGCTCCGGCTGTTCATTTATTTACGCGAAGCTTCGCCACTGGATAACGCTGATCGTTTTATGGAACAAAGCTTAGTTTAAAATCTTCTTTTAACACTTTTCGATACATATGAATTTTTACATATTCCAGTCCTTTTTCCACACAATCCTCTTTGTAATCTGAGTATAACTCCGTAACAGTCTTTCCTCCCTCAATGAGTTCCCTCGTTGTTTGTTTCATTCTGTAATTTTCACTCCTTACAATCCTTGGTATACTGTTTATATGTTTCTTGACTCCATCTATAAGCTCTGACTTTATTTGTCCATGTTTTCCATGTTTTCCGCGTAGTTCTGGACCAACTATTCCCTCAGAGTTAAGTTTTCCAATTACAGTTCGAATCTGTCTGCCAGTAATTCCTAATGTATTGATAAAGAATAATTTGCATACTTTATGTATATCACCATTTATTGTAAACGAAAAATGGTGGTTTGGTTTCCTGTTGCTGTCAATTCTTTTGTACTGGTATCTAGGTTTAATTTCATTTATATGTTTTGCAATATAATCCCTTTGTTGTTTTAACGATCCCATCTTCCAATAATTTTTAAAGATTGTAATTCTAGTTTCATCAGGAATTCTTTCAGCACATTTTAATCGACAGCGTTGACCGCAAGGGCTTCCCATTTCTCTTTTAGAAACCTTTTTGTTTTTTGTGGAGGTGTATGGTAGACCGCTGTTTCGAAGTTTTTTTGCTAAAACCCGTTTGTTAAGCATTCGTTTCCGTTTACAGGATTCGCTAAGACTAACAGTTTGGAGAATTTCTTGTGTAGTCTCTGGAAAAAAGGCACTTGGCTGAGGCGATGGATTTTTTAGATTTTTTGGAGAAACTGAAGAAGATAAATTTGCTCCAAGAAGTGAGTTATCATTGTCAGTGGCAGGAGAAAAATCTTCTTTACTTTCATGTTTACTTAAAGACGACCACGAGGATCTCCTGAGCAAAGTTTCAGGAGTAGATGATTCATTCAGAAACGAGATGTTTTCTTCTCCAACAATCGATACATTATTCATTGACGGTGCTTTTGAGACCATTTGTGAGTGCTCCGAAGAAATTTTTACATATTCCAGTCCTGTTTCCACACAATCCTCTTTATAATCTGAGTATAAATCCATAACAGTCTCTTCTCCCTCAATGAGTTCCCTTGTTGTTTGCTCCCTAAGGTCATTTTTACTCCTTCCAATCCTTGGTATACTTTGTATATGTTTTTTGACTCCATGTATGAGCTCTGCCTTTATTTGTCCATATTTTCCCTGTTTTCCATGTTTTCCGCGTAGTTCTGGACCAACTATTCCCTCCGAGTTAAGTTTTCCGATGACAGTTCGAATCTGTCTGCCAGTAATTCCTAATGTATTGATAAAGAATACTTTGCATACTTTATGTATATCACCATTTATTGTAACAGAAAAACGGTGGTTTGGTTTTCGGTTGTTGTCAATTCTTTTGTACTGGTATCTAGGTTTAATTTCATTTATATGTTTTGCAATATAATCCCTTTGTTGTTTTAACGATCCCATCTTCCAATAATTTTTAAAGATTGTAATTCTAGTTTCATCAGGAATTCTTTCAGCACATTTTAATCGACAGCGTTGACCGCAAGGGCTTCCCATTTCTCTTTTAGAAACCTTTTTGTTTTTTGTGGAGGTGTATGGTAGACCGCTGTTTCGAAGTTTTTTTGCTAAAACCCGTTTGTTAAGCATTCGTTTCCGTTTACAGGATTCGCTAAGACTAACAGTTTGGAGAATTTCTTGTGTAGTCTCTGGAAAAAAGGCACTTGGCTGAGGCGATGGATTTTTTAGATTTTTTGGAGAAACTGAAGAAGATAAATTTGCTCCAAGAAGTGAGTTATCATTGTCAGTGGCAGGAGAAAAATCTTCTTTACTTTCATGTTTACTTAAAGACGACCACGAGGATCTCCTGAGCAAAGTTTCAGGAGTAGATGATTCATTCAGAAACGAGATGTTTTCTTCTCCAACAATCGATACATTATTCATTGACGGTGCTTTTGAGACCATTTGTGAGTGCTCCGAAGAAATTTTTACATATTCCAGTCCTGTTTCCACACAATCCTCTTTATAATCTGAGTATAAATCCATAACAGTCTCTTCTCCCTCAATGAGTTCCCTTGTTGTTTGCTCCCTAAGGTCATTTTTACTCCTTCCAATCCTTGGTATACTTTGTATATGTTTTTTGACTCCATGTATGAGCTCTGCCTTTATTTGTCCATATTTTCCCTGTTTTCCATGTTTTCCGCGTAGTTCTGGACCAACTATTCCCTCCGAGTTAAGTTTTCCGATGACAGTTCGAATCTGTCTGCCAGTAATTCCTAATGTATTGATAAAGAATACTTTGCATACTTTATGTATATCACCATTTATTGTAACAGAAAAACGGTGGTTTGGTTTTCGGTTGTTGTCAATTCTTTTGTACTGGTATCTAGGTTTAATTTCATTTATATGTTTTGCAATATAATCCCTTTGTTGTTTTAACGATCCCATCTTCCAATAATTTTTAAAGATTGTAATTCTAGTTTCATCAGGAATTCTTTCAGCACATTTTAATCGACAGCGTTGACCGCAAGGGCTTCCCATTTCTCTTTTAGAAACCTTTTTGTTTTTTGTGGAGGTGTATGGTAGACCGCTGTTTCGAAGTTTTTTTGCTAAAACCCGTTTGTTAAGCATTCGTTTCCGTTTACAGGATTCGCTAAGACTAACAGTTTGGAGAATTTCTTGTGTAGTCTCTGGAAAAAAGGCACTTGGCTGAGGCGATGGATTTTTTAGATTTTTTGGAGAAACTGAAGAAGATAAATTTGCTCCAAGAAGTGAGTTATCATTGTCAGTGGCAGGAGAAAAATCTTCTTTACTTTCATGTTTACTTAAAGACGACCACGAGGATCTCCTGAGCAAAGTTTTAGGAGTAGATGATTCATTCAGAAACGAGATGTTTTCTTCTCCAACAATGGATACATTATTCATTGACGGTGCTTTTGAGACCATTTGTGAGTGCTCCGAAGACATTTTTACATATTCCAGTCCTGTTTCCACGCAATCCTCTTTGAAATCTGAGTATAAATCCGTAACAGTCTTTTCTCCTTCAATTAGTTTCCTTGTTGTTTGTTTCCTTAGGTCATTTTTACTCCTTCCAATTCTTGGTACACTGTTTTTCTTGATTCCATCTATGAGCGCTGCCTTTATTTGTCCATATTTTCCCTGTTTTCCATGTTTTCCGCGTAGATCTGGACCAACTATTCCCTCCGAGTTAAGTTTTCCAATGACAGTTCGAATCTGTCTGCCAGTAATTCCTAATGTATTGATAAAGAATACTTTGCATACCTTATGTATATCACCATTTATTGTAAAAGAAAAACGGTGGTTTGGTTTCCTGTTGCTGTCAATTCTTTTGTACTGGTATCTAGGTTTAATTTCATTTATATGTTTTGCAATATAATCCCTTTGTTGTTTTAACGATCCCATCTTCCAATAACGTTTAAAGATTGTAATTCTAGTTTCATCAGGAATTCTTTCAGCACATTTTAATCGACAGCGTTGACCGCAAGGGCTTCCCATTTCTCTTTTAGAAACCTTTTTGTTTTTTGTGGAGGTGTATGGTAGACCGCTGTTTCGAAGTTTTTTTGCTAAAACCCGTTTGTTAAGCATTCGCTTCTGTTTACAGGATTGGCCAAGACTACCAGTTTGCAGACATTCTTGTGTAGTCTCTGGAAAAAGGGCACTTGGCTGAGGCGATGGATTTTTTAGATTTTGTGGAGAAGCTGATGAAGATAAATTTGCTTCAAGAAGTGAGTAACACTCCAGACCATCATCAGATGCAGGAGAAAAATCTTCTTTACTTTGATGACTACTTAAAGTCAACCACGAGGATCTCCTGAGCAATGTTTCAGGAGTAGACGATTCATTCAGAAACGAGATGTTTTCTTCTGCAATAATCGATTCATTATTCAATGACGGTGTTTTTGAGACCATTTGTGATTGCTCCGAAGACTTAGTGTCACGTCTTGGAAGATTTTCATTTTCAGGTCCGAAAGAAGACTTGGTTAGGCCTTCGATTATACTTTTAAATCTTAAACTTCGGGGACTTAGTGGGGGCATTTTTACTGTAACAATAGAGAAATCATAATTTCATAAAAGAAACAATGACACTATACCAAATGTAAAATTAACATTTGTTGTTATTTTCAAAAGCAACTTTAACATAAATATTTTTTATCAAATCTATTTTCAAAATATAGGCAGTACTATAGGCAGTAAACTACTACTTTTGTTATTAGAAATAAACGCGTAATACATAAAGATTCATTCATTTAATAGGCAATATATTAGAATCGTAAATCGTAAACAATCTGTTACTGTATACAGCGATAATGACAGGAAGCTATAAAGTACACTTTTAATATT
This sequence comes from Acleris literana, assembly GCA_946894065.1. Lineage (NCBI taxonomy): Eukaryota > Metazoa > Arthropoda > Insecta > Lepidoptera > Tortricidae > Acleris > Acleris literana. The sequence continues at coordinate 2,475,756 of OX335693.1, read as the reverse complement.
ACATAATCTTATTTTTGTCCAGTAAATAACTAGTTCTTACTTGGCACTATACAGAAAGTGACAGTACAACGGTTAATTTAAATTTAAATGTTATGTCACATTAAGAATCATAGTAGCACTAAGAAATATATGACGGTATGTTTTAAATTTAAGGCATCAAGACACATCGACACTAAACTATAAATGGTCCGTAATACTTCCCAATACTGTAAGATTATTTCACAATCTAAATGCAATACTGGCACAATTTGTATTAAGCCGCTATCCTAATCATAAACACGCGTACTTACCGAAAACATTGAGTGCAAAGCGACACTAAACAAAAAATGACACTGTTGGACACAGAAGTAGATGCATTCGTAATACTAGCCCCGCCACTACTGACAAAATATCGATGCCCCACCAATGCATAAGGGAATATATGTGTATAAATAAGGATTTATACAGATGCTTCCAAAATATCTTCCAAAAATAATGTTAGTTGTGCTGAATGGAATCCCAAATAAATATGTCATCAGCTCGACCGCAGGCCTAATCTGGCCTCTGGCCCAGTGGCGGAAAATTGGACATCTTTGGTTGGTAACAGGTAACGCCCAACGGAGGGTGTATATACGCTGAAGAGGAAGAAGTAGAATCATTGGATAGTGATTTACCGGAGAAGCTGTAGCTCTGTACTGTATGAAGCTATATCATCATAATAATATGTTAAATTCCACAATCTTGATAAATCAATGATATTATCAGATTCTCTGAGCTGTTTGCAAGATTTGGTGGGATTTACTTTCCATTCTAGAGATATTTTTTACTTATGATGAAAATAAACATAGAATGCCATCTTGCCAACATTAAGGTGGTTTTAGCATGGATCCCTTGTAGTGGTAATGAGACGGCGGATTTTGCGCAAAGGAAGCCATTCAGCTGGTTTCCGATACTCGCGATTTGAGGGCTTTTGAAAAAAAAAACAAAAAAAAACCTCAACTAGAGGCAAAATGGAACAATTTGTGGCAATTATCCCGTCACGACAAAGGCAAACATTACGGAGACCTGCAGCCTACTCTTCCATTCAAACCGTGTTTTTTTTTTTAATTTAACCATTATTCGATTACGTCTGGGTCATTTTTGCTCTACTGTTTTTTGAGTGTGGTCTGGCCGAAGGAATGTTGTAACATTTATTTTTGGATTGTCCCAAAATATCTGTTCCTTTATATAATCTACTTCCCCGTCGTATTAATGTCCACCCGATGTGCACTTTCTACTAACACTAGTATTTACGTCGTATTGTAAAATTTTAAATAACTTCCTTTCCAAAAATAATATTAAACTTTAACGAAATATTATTTATTTTATATTATTATATTTTCACTTAAATTATACTATTGCTGGTATCCTACCAAACACCGTAAACGCACCGAACATGACTAATGCCCGGTTCCTATATTCAAGAAACGAATCGTTTTCCTTACGGGCAGTAGCATTATGACGTGTGCTACGTACAAAATGTGGCAAATTTTAACGAGATGTTACAACTCTACCAACGGTTTTAAATATAGGAACGCACCATAAATTAGCTGTGCACTATCCAACTTAGACATTGGCAGAACTATCAAAACATTGATGGGGTCATTATTTTCCCAAATTGAACAGAATTGAACACTAGGGACATGGCATACTGTGGCAATATTCCTGCATTTAGAGTTGTCAAATTGGTTTGCCTATATCCGTTCATTTGACCAAAGGAACTTAATTGACGACACGTTTAACTTGGTAGCGAACCTGCTGTTTTCTATGTGTTTAAGTATGTATATCTCTATCGAAGTATATTTATCGTTGTCCATATTATCGTGTGATATTGTCCCCTGATATTTAATTTTATTTATTTAATTTTACTAACTTTTATTTGGCACACCGTATTTGTGTTTAAACCGTTACATAGGCTTATTTCATAAGTTAGGTTAGGTTACATTAAAGACCAAATTTTTTTATGCAGTGGAAGTACCTACTTTGGAAAGGAAAATTAGTACTTAAATATCAGGGGACAATGTCACACCAATTGACCTAGTCCCAAACTAAGCTCTAGGCTTGTACTATGGGTACTAAAGAACGATAAACATACTTATATAGAGAAATACGTACTTAAATAGGTACATAGAAAACCTCCAAGGCTTAGAAACAAATACCCGCGCTCAGCACACAAATATTTGGCCATACCGGGAATCGAACCCGTGACCGCTAGCTTCGTAGGCAGGGTCACTACCAACTAGGACAGCGCGTCGTCAAACGATACGGTTTGCCAAATGATAATTTATAAAACATTAAATATTTGTTATTATTACCTTCTTATTTTATCAAATATTTTTCTTTCCAGCTGATTGGATTTTTTAGAATAAAAAAAGTAAAATAACAATACTAATACAAAAAATAATTCAATAAAACACCTAACCTACGGATGCCGCCTGCAGCGGGTCAGGGGCTTTTAAGCTATTACCTACTGCCCTGCTACGGAAAAAAGGCACATCTACTATATGAATTGTATTGCACTTCCAACCTTATTATAACCCTTGAGAGTTTAATATGCTTCTATGAATTAATTGCACTTGTGCCTTTTCTCCACAGGTACGAGGCAGCCTATTCATTATTATTACCTTTGTCGTCATCGTCGATGTCGTCATCGAAGTCATCGCCCGCGTCGTCGATCATGTCGTCGTCTTGTTTCTCTTTCTTCACATCTGTAATCATATAATAAACATACATTTTTGAACCCCTCTTTTTATGAATTTTTAAACACATACCTGAAAAACACACTTATCAACGGAACCTTTTCAGTTTGGTTTTAATTGATGAGATATATACATCTTATACGGGGTGTCCCCAAAACCAACGCCAAAACTGAAAGGGCTGATAGACAAGCTAAAAAACTTGTAACATAAAAACTTGTTGATAATCTGAATAATTTTCCCTAATTTCGAAATAAAAAAAATATTTTATTATTTCGAAATTAGGGAAAATTATTCAGATTATCAACAAGTTTTCTATTTAAAGTTCCTTGGTGCTGTCTTAGATACTTTCTATTTATTTATTTCAACTTAATTGCACAATAGTAGGTACAAATGACGGATTTAATGCCTTCAGGCATTCTCTACCAGTCAACCAATTGGAACAATTTAAGGTTGGTGCTTCAAAGGATATAATAAAAAAAAAGTCAGTTCTAGAAGTAGTTTTTTAGCAGGTTTAAACACTTTATCTCAGGAACCCATCAAGTCTACTTAGTCATGACAGTTCTCCTTTTGTTTGTTATATTATATGTGGTTTAATTTAAGATATAGTTCAATATTTCCTAAATGGTCATCCAAATCTAAAAATGTATAAGATCATGTACATAATCTTGTTTAACCTTTTCAACGCCACAGTCGGCTCTGGCCGTCAACTAAAAGTCGTGCCACTGACGCCACGTCGGCTACAGCCGACAAGAGTTCAAGATTAAAAGAGACTTTGTTTGGTAGCAATAAGGTGTAATTTGCATAGCACAGCTAACATGTTTGGCGTGTGGGTGGCACATTCGACGTATGGCGTTCAAAAGGTTAACAGCTATTCAATGATACTTCACTGGATATTATAATGAAAAAAAAAACTTTGAAGCCACGTGCTGGCCTAGTTCGTAGTGAGCCTGCCTACCAAGCTAGCGGTCCTGAGGGCCCTGCCAAGATGCATTGCGCTACTAACGTTTCTATTCGTTTCGTTTTTAAACCAATCGTGTCACTGGTAGATGACGTGACTTTTCGTATCACGTCATCTACCAGTGACACGATTGGTTTAACAATGAAACGAATAGAAACGCATGTTAGCGTAGTGCATCTTGGCAGGGCCCTTGGGTTTAAATCCCGGTAAGGGCAGATATTTGTGTGATGAGCGGGAATGTTTGTTCCTGAGTCTTGGATGTTTTCTATGTATTCAATTATATATTTCTCTATATAAGTATTTACATCGTTGTCTAGCTAGTACTTCCCCATAGTACAAGCCTAGAGCTTAGTTTGGGACTAGGTCAATTGGAGTGACATTGTCCCCTGATATCTATTTATTTGTTTTAATTTAATTTTCTATGAAACTTTTCTGTCGTGGCATGAAAATTAGCCATACAGTACAATTGTAAAGATAGATTTCGTCGCACAACGGAACTTTTTTCTTCGTCGCTGTTTGTAAGATTAACTACGCTTAACTATGGTCCAACTTTTTGGTCCTTATCCATATTTATTTATTTATTTATTCATGTATAAAAGAAAATATTCTTTCTATTTATATTTTATTTACAACTTTTTCGGCGTAACTTAAATAATGCCAAATTACATATTTGTAGTACTAAGAGTCTCTGAGCTCGACAGCGGACGCGGACAGACGGACATGGCGAAACTATAAGGGTTCCTTATTTAACTTTGGAAACCTAAAAAGTACAAGCCTAGAGTTTAAGACTCGGCCAACTTGATAAAAAAGATAAAAAGATAAAAGAAATTTATTCAGTAAGTAGGCCGCACGGGCACTTTTACACGTCAAGAATCTACCAGCGCTTCCCAAGAGAAGACCACTGCCGAGAAGAAACGCCGCAAGAAACTCAGCAGTCAGTCATTTTTTAAACATATTTCTTATTACAATGGTACTACTTAGTCTAGCATTATATAAAGCTATAAATATTAAATTAAATATAGTATCAAATAACATGCGTAGTTCAGCAGGAAAACATGCTAATTAAGAATCTTACGGGAGAGATAGAGAAAAAAAAAACACATACTTATGTGTATATAAGTTGGTGCGAGACGACCACATAAAAGTTTCGATATGTTTTCCTACATCAACGGTGTCCCCTAGACAAGATAAAGATTTTGCATTTGAATAAATTATTATTGACTAAGTTTCGGATTTAGGCCATGCATTTTTGTCTGTTAGATAGTCCTCGATCCTATAATACGCTTTAGACATTGTGCGATAAACGAAAAGAATGGACTGTATGAAAATTACGAAAGAAGGGAAAGGGGTGCGACAGAGTTACAGGGTGTAATCAGGAATATTGTGTATATTTTATATGGTAAATAGTTAGATGCAAATTCAAGTGAATGGTGGTCTGACCTGGTGACTCCGGATCTGTTGGGTACAGAATCGTTGGCGTCCGTCGCAATGCACCGTTGGTGGTAGTCTTCAGCTTCCCTAGATCAACCGTCAACCTTACCTTCAGCACACGCACTTAGCCTCCGATTATGTCCTGGGTTCACGCCGGCAGCCTCCAAATACACTTTACTAATTAATACTAAGGAGTGTGTGAAAGTTAGTGAAAAGGTTGAAAAGGAGGTGTTCGCGCAACGAGATTCGAAAATGGAACCAACGAGTAACGGAATTTTTTGGTGGGGGACACGAATTGTTGCCAGTCGTATGAAAGAAATAACTTTTTAATATTGCCACAGCAAATCTTAAATAACTACTAAAATTTATGACAAAAGTGAACATTCCGCCCACCAAAATACATTAGTATTTTGACTAAGGTACGACAAAACAAAAGAAATAACACAAAACACATAAAATAACGATAAAGAGTAAAAGGAAAGTTTAAACAGGTAACGGGCACAGCTTCACAACAGGTCGTTTATACAAGCCGTAGGCAGTGCGCACCGTGACAACACGACAAACCCCATCGGACCCAGGATGTGTGTCTACTATGCGACCTAGAGGCCACTTCATGGGGCTGGTTTGCTCGTTCACTATGAGTACTAACATTCCCTTTTCTAAGTTTGGTTGCCTGTCATGCCATTTCATACGCTGTTGGAGAGTATGCATATACTCCTGGGACCACTTGCTCCAAAAATCTTGGTGCATTTTTTGCAACATTCTCCAACGTTGAGTGATGCTAACCTTGATGTCAGTTAAGTCCTCGTCCGGCACAACCGACAAAGGTTCCATGGTCAGGAAGTGACCAGGAGTTAAAACCGTTAGATCATTGGGATCGGTGCTAAGTGGAGTAAGTGGTCTTGAATTTAAAAGGGCTTCCACTTGATTTAAGACTGTTGAAAACTCTTCGTAGGTCAGCCTCTGCTGCCCAACGACACGCGACAAATGAGTTTTCACAGCCTTAATTCCAGCTTCAGCTAGACCCGAAAAATGTGGACTTCCTGGTGGGTTGAATTCGAACCGGATTTCGTCCGTATGTGCCGCGTCTTTAATAAGGCGCTGTAAGATGTTGCTTGCGCCGACGAAATTTTTGCCCTGATCTGACACTAAACGACAGCAACGACCACGACGCGCTACGAAACGCCTAAGCGCGGCTAAAAAGGCTTCCGCGGAAAGTTCAGTGGCAAGTTCGACATGGACGGCCTTGGTTGAGGTACAGACGAACACGCATATGTAGCCCTTGTAAGTTTTGTTTCCGCGGCCACGACCGAGAGATACGTCGAAAGGTCCGCCGAAATCGACGGCGGCGCTCGAAAATGGCTTGATTTGGCTAACGCGATAAGATGGCAAATCACCCATGAAAGGTGCACGAGCACCCAACGGACGAACACGGAAACATTTCAGACATTTGCCAGTTACAGCCTGGATAGCACGCTTCGCAGACAATATCCAGAAATGTTGAGCTAGCAAGTTCTGGAGCGTTTGCGGCCCGGGGTGCATAAATTTTTGATGATACTCATCAATGATCAATGATGTAAGGCGATGATCGCGAGGTAGGAGCAACGGGTGTTTCACATCGAAGTCGAGAGAAGCTCGTGATAAGCGTCCGCCCACCCTCAAAAGTCCCGCGTCATCCAAAAACGGAGACAGTTTCCTAAACCTCTTAGGGAGGGTATTCGGAGATTCGTTTTTAAGCTTTTCTATCTCAGACTTGAAGCTATGTTCCTGGACAAAACGTACGAGAAACATCAAGGCCTGTTTTATCTCATGAGGTTCCAAGGGACTCGGAGGTAACTTGTGCAGAGAAATTCGATTTTTATTTTTCTTATTTTTAATATTGTACGCAAAACGGAAGCAATATGCCAAAACGTGCTTAAGGGTTCTCAACGATGAGAACCTTGCTAAAAGCTTGTCCACTAAGTTCTCGCTAAGAGATGTCACAAGAACTGTAACTTTCTGTTCTTCGTCGAGAACATCCACATCCACCGACAGCATGGACCTAGGCCAATCTTCACTAGGTTGCACGAGCCAGTAGGGGCCATTCCACCAGCAAATTTGGTTGACCAAATCGTTAGGCAGCAGACCTCGAGACCCACAGTCGGCTGGGTTGTCCGATGTCCTAACATGACGCCAGCAATCGGGAGGAACGATTTCCTGTATGTGGCTAACACGATTGGCTACAAAAGTTTTCCATTTGGACGGGCACGACTTAATCCAAGCCAATGCCACACTTGAGTCAGACCATGTGAAAATTTCACTACCTGAGTGGAAGGGCTTTAGCGCTTCTACGACAGATGCCATTAAGTCCGAAAGAAGAACCGCCGCCAATAATTCGAGGCGCGGTATCGATAACCTCCGAAGAGGTGCCACTTTAGATTTGGCACAAACTAAGTTGACAGTGGCAACGCCATGTTTGTCGACCGTCCGGCAATAAACGACGGCACAAAATCCACGCTCTGAGGCGTCACAGAACCCGTGAAGCTGTAAAACGACAAAATCCTTTACCATACGGCGAGGTACAGCCACAGAGCTCAGCGACGACAGCTGAGCTTTAAGCGCTTGCCATTCAAGACCAATGTTGTGCGGAGCGTCGTCATCCCAGGCTACACCGGACACCCAGAGCAACTGCATTAGATATTTGGCGAAAAAGGTTACAGGCGAGATGAGACCTAATGGGTCAAATATCCTATCTGTGCCTCGTGAAAACTATCTGCTAATGACGAAAGATCTGCCTCGGTGCACAATGCCAACTCAGTTTCGTCTTGCATGGAAAGATACTCTAACCTCATCATTGCGTAGTCCCTCGCGATGAGCAAAGGATCCGCTGACTCGGCCATGCTCGTATCCTTTCCACTTGTGGTCATGGCCAACGAACACAACACAACACAACACAAACACTATCGCAAACGTTACGATAACTGCCGAGAACTTTAACTTTATTTTATAACACAAATAAATCAAACAAACAAAGAAAACTACTAACTACCTTCACTTGGCGGTAGAAGTTAACTCAAAACAAAATAAATGATTGACACAACCGTCAGTGTTGCCAGTCTAAAATGACCGACTTAATATCGAAGAACGAATGACTTAGAATAATTCAACCTTTCCAATAACTTTTTTACAACAATATTTCTGCTTACCCGAAAATATTAAATAAATTTAAAAAATAACGGTGAAACGAATCTTAAGAAGTGACTTTACGAAAACGACAAAACAAAGGCCACTTATCAAAATATCCGGTTCGAAGGACCAAAAATGTGCGATAAACGAAAAGAATGGACTGTATGAAAATTACGAAAGAAGGGAAAGGGGTGCGACAGAGTTACAGGGTGTAATCAGGAATATTGTGTATATTTTATATGGTAAATAGTTAGATGCAAATTCAAGTGAATGGTGGTCTGACCTGGTGACTCCGGATCTGTTGGGTACAGAATCGTTGGCGTCCGTCGCAATGCACCGTTGGTGGTAGTCTTCAGCTTCCCTAGATCAACCGTCAACCTTACCTTCAGCACACGCACTTAGCCTCCGATTATGTCCTGGGTTCACGCCGGCAGCCTCCAAATACACTTTACTAATTAATACTAAGGAGTGTGTGAAAGTTAGTGAAAAGGTTGAAAAGGAGGTGTTCGCGCAACGAGATTCGAAAATGGAACCAACGAGTAACGGAATTTTTTGGTGGGGGACACGAATTGTTGCCAGTCGTATGAAAGAAATAACTTTTTAATATTGCCACAGCAAATCTTAAATAACTACTAAAATTTATGACAAAAGTGAACAGACATTAACGATCTTTTCAAGTAACTTTTAAGTGCTGGAAAGGGTAACTTTAAAACTTGTATCAGATTATCCTCTATATTTAATTCAAGGTGTTGTAAGGAAATATTTCTGGTTAAATTTCATACAAAAGGGTACTATACTCTTTATCGCAATGGAAAGGTCCAATTTATAGCTATAAAACAGACAGACAGTTTAATTTATATATATATCTATTTGGCTAAATAATTATTTGGCAGAATATTGTTATAACAAATCTCACAACATAGACACAATTGGTGCTACCAAATGTTTTGCTTAAGCAAACAATTTATATTAGCCGAAAAATATTTGATCAGATGAAAGATTAGCATATTAACTACATAGGTACCTAGTATTTGATTTACACAAGCTTCCGCCCGCGACTTCGTCTGCTTAGATTTCGATTATTATTATTACCTCGAGAACTTTTAGTTTATTTGGGATTAAAAGTAGTCTATGTCTTAATCCAGTGTATAAGCTATCTCCATTCCAAATTTCATCCAAATACGTCCAACCGTTGCAGCGTGAAGGAGTAACAAACCAACACACACACATACTTTCGCATTAACTTTCGGATTATTTTGCTCTATAATAAATTTGTTGGTGGCACGGTTTTGCAGTATCACAGACGATTAGTAGGATGCAGTTTTATTTTTATTCCATACTAGCTGTTGCCTGCAACTCTGTTCGTGTAGAAGTCCTTTAATATATAATTCGACGTAAACTGCCAAATTCACTTGCGGGTGTTACGCCTCATGTGAATTTCGCAGTATACTTCGAATTTTATTCGTATTATATTACAATAACCACAAGTGCGTGCGAGTGTAGTGACACTATCTAAGCGAATGGACTATACTTTTACCTCAAAAACTATAAAGTTTTCCGTGATGTTTCAATTTAGAGTAAGTAAAACACAAAACAGAAACATGTATCTGGGCGTTTTCACTAAAACATGTAAGTACCCCAATTAAGAACCAAAATCAAGCAACTTTAACTTAGTCAGTTTTGTGACGAAAATTAGCCATCCACTGCGGTCGTGGATGTATGGCTAATTTACGTCACAAAACTAAGTTAAAGTTCCTAAATTTAGTCCTTAATTGAGGTACAAGTGGATAACAACGATAGGAAGGGTAAATAGGAACAGAACAAGGTATCTACTAAACCTTGGTAAGTACAATCTAAGTATACTGACAGGGATCTTGACTGGACACTGTCCACTCAACAGACATTTGACGGTAATAGGAGCCAAACAGGATCCTCGATGCCCACATTGTGGGAAAGAGGAAACTAGTCAACACGTTCTGGCCGAGTGTGTGATGTACTCGTCACTGAGATATCGCACATTCGGGGAGGACGCACTGACAGCAGAGACACTTAAAAGCATTAACCTTCAGGACGCACTATTGTTCTGTAGGAAAACAAGAAGATGGGATCAGTGCTGGATGGGAGCGCCGCAGAGCCAGTAACCTGAGACTGGATCAAGGGGAACAGGGCGGAATGAATGGAGAGCCACTCGACCGCCCGCCTGCCTCGGCGGCGTCCCCACTCATCATCATCATCATCATCATCATCATCATCATCATCATCATCATCGAGGTACAAGTTTTAGTGAAAACTCCCATCTTTCACATTCATATATTATAGTAGGATGTGTGTGTAGTCTGTCCGCACTATCAAATTCATTTACATTCAATGTGTGTTACTTGCTGAATCAATTGACTAATTACAAATAAGCAAATAAATCAATGCCCAAATAAGTGACCTTCTAAACTTGCACTTCCATAACATACAAAAAAATACAATGTCAAATCTGTTGCCAATGTTGCCATGTGATCATTTTCATTCAATCAACTGTGTAACTAGGGTAGGTATGCCTTAGAAGGGCCAGCATAAACCAGCAGACAGTGGGGAGAGCATCAAAGAGGATGTTATGCTGTCCCCACCCCCACCCCTTCAGGCACATATGGGCAGTCAGGCATAACCCCCAACCTCAAAAACATAATACATTTAATGGGAATTATAATGACTAAGTGGACTTATTTTGTTTTTGAGTTACAAAGGACTACAAAGTTGTTACAAAGTTTAACCTACAATTAATCATAAAATATAGCATCAAATAATTTTAAAAAGAAAGCCAATACTTGCAATTTTTAAGGACAGTTTTTTGTATTTGTAGTAACGGCAGCAGTAGCTTATTTTTTTAAAAGTATTATTAACATATTATTGTTAACACCATGCTAATTTGTGAGAAGTAAATAAAAGCTGAATAAGCTGGGTGTCACTATGTTTATGGCTTAAAAAAACTTACTGAACAACTTGGCTGACTCCTCAAGACTCCTCAGGGATTCCACCACTTGTTCTTTGAAAGAGATGCAGTCCATCAGCCGGGTGATGCAGGAGTCACAGATCATCTGTTTAGTGTCTCCAAGCTCTAATGTTGTAACCTGCAAAAGCAATATGTCGAACTTCAATAAATGTTACATTCATTTATTTTCTGAAACCAGCATTTGTTGCTGACTTTACTTTTTTGCACAGTCATCATCTGCTTATAGAGAACAAACTAAAATTTATTATTTATTTTTTGAATAAGTATATTTTGTTCATCAAATAAGTTTCCTACATTTTATAAATTAACAAACATCATTAGAGTTTGTTAAAAAGAAAATAACTCAGGGCTGCTTGACGCTTGAAAAAATATAAGAGCAATTTTGAGTATTAATTCTAAACCTAAACATATTTAGAGCACTCCGTGAACTAGTAACTAATCTACATACTTCTAAACGTTTCAGAGTTCTAGCTCTGTTTTTAGAAATTGAAATATATGTTTGTTTATTTATTTGGGATATCTCAAATACTTACATCAACACTGAAGCATTTCAGTAACAGTAAGGCGTAAGACGGGAAATTCACCGAGGTGTTCTCTGACAACATACTTTTCACAACTCCTTCGTTCAAACACAGATTACAGACACCGATAAGCGGCAAGCTTTCCACTGTTATTTCCATTTTGTTACCCCGTTAATATACTACGTTTATATAATGGAAAATTATCGCATAACTAAATTTAAGGCCTCTTTTAACTAATAATTTATTGGTAGTAAAGACCATGTAAAGACCACTTATTTTTGACAATCTGACCAGTGTTGCCAGGTCCATTCTGAAAAAGTCAGAAGACGTAATGCCAAAAAAACAGGAGATTGGGAGAAAAATCTGTAGATTTTTACAAGTCGAATATACTTACATTACTTACCTTTAATCAAGTTTCTTGACTTCAAATATAAATTAATCAGTTTATGTATGTATACAATTTTTGTTATTGATGAATATATTGTTTAACATTTATCATCACACAGACGTAACGAAATCTTATACTTTTTTATGTAGGTACGTACAGTATACAGTAATTTTAGCTGCAAATGTTAAATATAATATTGTTCAAAAATTAAAAAGAGTGATGTAGATCCATAGATCATACCTACCTTATCTTATAAAACAATCAATATATTAAATGCACGGGAAACAAACCAAAGAAGTCAAGAACTCCCGTTTGATTATTTACTTACCTATCTTTGCAACTCAATATCCCAATCTACACCAACTTTTCAATTCAATTCAACATTCTTCTTAGAACTTATTCAACTTTATTTATTTCAACTTTTAGTGCAAACAGGGTTAGTATCACAGATTATAGAGTATGTCTAAAGATAAGTATATCAGATATACACAGATTCCAACTCGAGCTACGAAAAGTTATCGGAAGTTTAGTTTGAAGATGTTAGTTTTGATTAACGCTTCACACCTGATGACACATGACAGACAGTGCGACAGTCCTATTGGTCCTATTAATTAAATTGAATTTCCACTATTGGTCTATTTGATGACAGACACCTCGACCAATTCAACGAAAAAAAGAAACGTTTCAGTTTACGCATCCGAGTTATAAAGGTCGATTCAAATATTTAAAAGAAGGAATATTCCAAAAAATCAGGAGATTCTCTATAAAAATCTGTATATCTGTAGACCTACCCTGAAATCTGTAAATCTCCTGATAAATCAGGAGACCTGGCAACACTGAATCTGACTGAACTGTCAGTCGTAGTACTCGTAGTACTCGTAGTTTTTTTTTTTCATACCAGCGTATGGGCTTGGCCTTCTGGAATTCATACAGCCAAGTTATATTTTATAGGGATGTGTTTTTCTGTTTATAAAAATAAAACAAATTGTCCCAGGTAGAAATCTAATATAGGTACAGGATAATAATAGCCCGTGAATAATAAACCTTAAGCCATATCCACATGCTTGGTGTTTGCCGCAAACACTACAGGACGCAACTATACATTAGAGTGAGATGGAAATACATCGTGCTCACAACATGCTCACAATGTATTTATATGGCTTTAGGTTTTTAGCGACAATCGGGGATGGAGAAGGAGGAAGTTCAATGTTAAGACAGAGGTAAACGGCACGGCACACGTACCTACAAACCGCATAAATGCTGTGGCTTGATGATGAAACGGATATATATATATATAAAGATGAAGGAAAACACTAGATCCCGTGTAGCCAACTGTCAAGCGTACCACCTTTTTCTTCTGTGTACAACACAGTTTTGTAGCCAATTTTTATTGGTCAATACCCAACATGTGAACCCTACTAAATTAAGTCAAATGGGATAGAATAAGCGGCTAGTCGGATAAAGACCTAAGAAAACATGTTACTTAATTTAGTCGGATTACTGTTGTTGCTCGCGATCTGTGCGCCCATCCGTCGAAATCTTAAAATAATTCTCCGAAAATATATTTCTTCGACAAGTTATCAGTGAAGTATTCAAGTATAGGTTCAGTGGAATGGCATGTGTATTTCGTTGGTGTAAATCCCGAATGGGAAATAAAGAAAATGATCCACAAAATATAAGCTTTCACAGGTGAGTGATGTTTTACAATAAAACTGTTGATTTTCGGCCATAATCCGGCCATTTTGCAAGTATAACTAGAAACATTATCATGGTATTACGTCTTGTAATTAATACAAAGGCACTATGTCCAGTTAATGTGCAATTTTAACTCATTTTTAGATTTTCTTTCGGAAGTAAACAATAGTGCTTCCAAAATTAATATCGATAAGTAAACTTTCGATATTTTCATAGAGTAAATGAGTAAATATATCCATGAGTAATTCGCACCTTCATAACAATAGTGACGTTATTCAGGTCCCGTACTATGGTCTCCTTTATCGCGTTGGATAAAGCATCCGTCACTTTCGCACTTACAGACTGGTCAGAAAGTGACAGATGTTTTGTCCACGCTTATCCACATCGATAAACACGACCATAATAGGCCCGCTGTAATTTTAAATTTCGAGTTAGGTCTCTGTGCTAATGAATTTATGACTTGAAGTTTGAAAGCTGAAATTTTGAATTAGGTCAGTATTGTTCTGAAGGTGCGGTATGTGTTTAAATATCAAAAAGTGAATACATTTTGGGTTAAAATAGCGATGCCGAACAGTTAAAAGGCCGATGTTTTAAATGTCGAAACTTACAACGTTTAATGGCACAGGCGTGTGCCTTTTATAGACATGGGCATAAAATACTTATTGCAGATATTTGGATCATTCGTTATTTTAACATCGGTATTTTAATTTAATATGTATTTTTTAAGTACAGTAAAGGAAACTATTCCTAGACCATTTTGGACTATGTCGTAGTATCATAATCAATCAAAACGTAAGAGACTTCTTATGATTTTATTTACAGTGTCACTTTGACATAGTCCAAAATGGTCAAGGAATCAATTTCCTTGACTGTACGTACATATCTATCGATCGGTAAAAGAGCCTGCTATATGTGATATTAATTAATTGTATTGTTTCAGATTTGCAGTATCGCTCGGATTTTAATAAGAAACATATACATATTCAGTAATCACATCCATTCATACGCAACCCAAACAAATTAACCTTGATGCTCAAACAGGAATGGTTGGAGATGCTCTGACAGAAATGGTTCGTCGTTGTTTCAGAAGTTGCAATGCAATCCGGCATCAAAAAAGGGTCACAAACTGTCTTACAATTACAAGGCTTATTCATCATTATTAAAGATAAACGTTTTATTTTTAAATAAAAACTGTAAAAACTGTCTTTAGTTTTATTACACGACAAAAAAGTTTATTTCTCAGTTTACTTTTTCGAAATAAGGCCACTTTTCAATTGGTAATCAATCACATTTACTATTGAAAATAGGCTTATCCTTTGCCTTTTAATTATGGTTAAACCTAATATATCGATAAACCGCACATCACTGACTGCAAACTTACGCACACTAATGCAGAGTGACACACACGAACACACCTAAAAAGTGGTACGCTTTTGAAATCCAATCGAAAGCGGTCATATACAGACGACTCTTTTTAACGAAGGGCATTTGTAACAGGTGCGAAGAGTACTATTCTATTAGACGTTTTTACACTCTCTCTGTTTTACTCAGGGCTTGAAATACCGGTATTTTTGAGAACCGGTACTGTGACCTTGATGGGGAACCTGTTCCAGTCTAGGTACCGGTACCGTGGGTACCGGTACCACGCTTGGTACCGGTACTCCTTGTACCGGTATTTTGTAAGAAATACAGGTATTTTACCGGTACTATACCGGTACCAATAAGGCTACAAATACCGGTATTCAGTAATAGTGGGTATAAGTGCGAGGAAGGGATAAAAAAGACAGAATAGTATAGGCATGGTACCTATGTGTCAAGCGGCAAATGGCCTGATGGTCGGTCAGTTAGATTTAGGTTACTTGTCGATAGTCGACGGCTTGAGGCACGCTAACATAATATTATTTCGATTAAAATTTTGACATTTGGTGGTGATGGTGGTGACGGTGGTGGTGGTGGTGGTGGTGAAAATAGTTTGGAGCAGAGCACCGGTGATTGGTGGTGATTGGTGGTGATGGTGGTGACGGTGGTGGTGGTGGTGGTGGTGGTGGTGGTGGTGGTGGTGGTGGTGGTGGTGGTGGTGGTGGTGGTGATGGTGATGATGGTGATGGTGATGATGGTGATGATGGTGATGGTGATGATGGTGATGATGGTGACGACGGCGATGATGGTTATGATGATGATGATCACCTCCTTCATCATTACCATCATGATCACCACCATCACCACCATCATCACCATCATCACCATCATCACCATCACCATCATCACCATCATCACCATCACCATCATCACCATCACCATCATCACCATCATCACCATCATCACCGCCACCACCACCACCACCACCACCACCACCACCACCGCCACCACCACCACCAACACCACCACCACCACCATCACCACCATCATCACCATCATCACCATCATCACCATCATCATCACCATCATCACCATCATCACCACCACCACCATCATCACCATCACCATCATCACCATCATCACCATCATCACCATTACCACCACCACCACCACCATCATCACCATCATCACCATCATCACCATCACCATCATCACCATCACAAGCATCATCGCCATCTTCACAATCATCACCACCATCATCACCATCACCACCATCACCACCATCACCACCACCACCACCACCACCACCGCCACCGTCACCACCATCACCACCATCATCACCGTCATCACCATCATCACCATCATCATCACCATCACCACCATCATCACCACCAACACCATCTTCACCATCACCATCATCACCATCATCACCACCACCACCATCATCACCATCACCATCATCACCATCACCATCACCACCATCATCACCATCATCACCATCATCACCATCATCACCATCATCATCACCATCATTACCATCATCACCACCAACACCATCATCGCCATCGTCACCATCGTCACAATCATCACCACCACCACCATCACCATCATCACCATCATCACCAAAATCACCATTACCACCACCACCACCACCATCATCACCATCATCAACATCATCACCATCACCATCATCACCATCACAAGCATCATCGCCATCGTCACAATCATCACCACCATCATCACCATCATCACCATCACCACCATCACCACCATCACCACCACCACCACCACCACCACCGTCACCACCATCACCTCCATCATCACCATCATCACCATCATCACCATCATCACCTTCATTATCACCATCATTACCATCATCACCACCAACACCATCATCACCATCACCACAGATTACTATACTCTACAGATACTCAGTCGCGAATCGAAAATGGTTGCCGTCCTAAAGTCGATAGCCGCCGCCACTATAAGTTTCTGTGGTTTCGCCCGCAGTGGCAGCACAATCGACATGTCTGCTAAGCTATGAACGGCACGTAACCTCGCAATCAGTTCGACAGATGGCAGTTTTGTCAAAGCTTTATGAATTGCCGCCACCGCAGCGCGCCGTCATATAAAACTAAACGTTGATTCTACATTCTTTAAGCATATCTTTGCAAAAATATTGGGTCCTTGTGATCAAGTTTTGGCGTGAACTACCTTTTGTTTGCCTATCTATTTATTCACTTTCTTAGTGATTTGCAAACGATGCGCATCGCCGTAGTTAGACTAGTAAGTGAAAGAACAGAATAATTATTTATTATACTTATATATTTATATATTTATTATTATATATTTATTATATATTTATTGTACATATATGTAATTATATATATATATATAATTACATATATGTACATATATAATTTACGTAAGTACTTTAGCTCTAAACTGATGCGGTTTGAACCTCCGTTAAAAACGAACTGATCTATTTACTTATATAAAAATCTCGTGTCACGGTGTTTGTGGTTGAACTCCTCCGAAACGGCTCGACCGATTTTTATAATTTTTTATTTTTATTTATATAGATAGATAGGTACTTATAGGAATTTGGTAGGTCGTATTAGTTATTTGTGTATCAAGGAAGCAAAATGACATATTTATGGCGAGGGCGTACATTGAATCCTGAACGAAGCGTGACGAAGCGAAGGATTCTATAAATGAATCCCGAGCGTAGCGAGGGATTCTAAAATAGAATCCTGAGCGTAGTGAGGGATTCAAGTGTTAACGCCCAAGGTGGAAATAATTTTGCTACTGTGTGACACATACTGCTTTTCACATCACCTATAAGGAAAATAAAAGATCATCATCATCATCATCATCATCATCATCATCATCATCATCATCATCATCATCGTCATCATAAACATCATCGATACCACCATCATCATCATCATCATCATCATCATCATCATCATCATCATCATCATCATCATCATCATCATCATCATCATCATCATCATCATCATCATCATCATCATCATCATCATCATCATCATCAATTCATCACCATCATCACCATCATCACCATCATCGGCATCATCATCATCAATTCATCACCATAACCATCAGCATCATCACCATCACAATCACCATCGTCATCATCATCATCATCATCATCATCATCATCATCATCATCATCATCAATTCATCACCATCATCACCATCATCGGCGTCACCATCATCATCATCAATTCATCACCATAACCATCAGCATCATCATCATCACAATTCCCATCGTCATCATCATCATCATTATCTTGATCATCATCATCATCATCATCATCATCATCATCATCTTCATCATCAATTCATCACCATCATCATCATCATCGTCATCACCATCATCATCATCAATTCATCACCATAACCATCAGCATCATCACCATCACAATCACCATCGTCATCATCATCATCATCATGCTAATAAAATAGGATGCACATGTATAATCGATTGTGAAAAAATTGTAATCGATTAAGTATTGGCGGCCCGGGCGCGGACAGCTAGTAGGTTTATATTGGGATTTAAAAGCTAAAGAACCTAAGTGATGACGCGTCACGCGTCCATACAACATTGTACCAACAACTTTTATGAACACTATTAAAGTACGTACCTAAAAAAATACGGACGTGTTTCCTCGTCTTATCATGAGTCAAGAATGCAAATTGGCATACACGTAAACTGCGTGCGTTTTTAGTGTAGGTATCTGTGTGCATGCGGTAACTCGTGTACCTACCTATAACGAACGAAATTGCCGACCTTGCAAGCTTCATTCCTGTCTAAGGCAACGTTACGTCCTTTTTTTTAGGTCCGTGCACTAAATATATTTTATTTTTACTCATCTAAAATAGTCAATAAAATTGTCCTTAATTTATATCTTACTTTTAAGTAGGTAGGTAACAATAAATGTAGGTAACTAACAATAAAAATGTTTAAGGACTTTTGACTGTCTAAATCGAAGTCATAGGTAGGTATTTGTAGGCAAATGTGACCACCTATGTCACTATACAACGCAGTGTAAATCGCAAGCGCACGTCACGTCTACGCGCACGCATCCGGTGTGGCTGGACCTTTAATTAAACAAGCAACGCCTCGGGAAAGTCATAGTAATATTTAAACAATTAAACATTCACGTTACAATTGCTGAACCTGAACTATCTTAATCGAGGTATCTTATCGCCACCCTTGAAATAGGTACCTACCGTTGAGGAGTTCAGGAGGCCATTTGCGGTCTTCATCATCAGTTCCACTTCACCAAATGATACTTGCTGAATGCAAATGCTGGACTTGTTACTAAAAATACTAAAATCGCTGTATGTACCTATGCCTATGATATTTGAGAAGTTCCCTCAATTCCTCACGGATCCCCTCATCAGATTCAGATTTAGACTCATGATTGGTGACAATGGGATTACCTAGGAAGTATACTCTATCAAACCAAAAAAAAATGTAACTCTGTAAAAAGTTCTAACTGAGAAACTTTTTTTTTTAAGTCGGTTAAATAACTAAAACCTCCTTAGTGTAACAAATACTTTTATGAAAACTACATCAAAATCGGTTCAGCCAAACGCGAGATAATCGCGAACATACATACATACAGGACAAATTGAGATGAGAACCTCCTTTTTTTTTGAAGTCGGTTAAAAATAGTCGCAGTTGCATATAGATAGCTATACAAACTACAATTATGTTCACTTGTTTCACTAATGAATGATGGACAGATACGAAAAACACGAGAGTAAGAAAGATAACTTTTAGTTTTGTTTGTGTCAAACGCATAGTGAAAAATACTTGGGAAGTTATTTATTGTGGTGTTAAAATAAATAAACTTTCGTATTTTTGGAATAAGAAATAACAAACGCTTTAATTAAATGTTGTTCCATTGAATATCTATACCGGGATTGACCGCGACGACACAAGTCGGCGCTAACGTCCTCGTATAAGCACCATCTAGCGGATCTAATGAGTATCACGTAGCAAGTTCAATAGCTAATGATGGCCGTTCAGTGTACCGCAAAAAAATGCCATTCTTAGTTTCTAAAATAAAGCCTTAAATTTATGTAAAGAATGATGTTTGCATTTAAATTAAGGTATATCTGATTAATAAAAGCTTAACTTTTCCTTGATTAACGGAAATGAAGAAAATAATATTCCTGATGATACTGGTGGTGCCATCTAGTACAAATTATAAGCACGAATTATAATTTGTACGTGTTATGCCCCCATGCCATCACCATCATTACCACCACCATCATCACCATCATCACCATCATCACCATCATCACCATCATCACCATTACCACCACCACCACCACCACCACCACCACCACCACCAACACCACCACCACCACCACCACCACCACCACCACCACCACCACTTTGCACTTTTGGTTAGTCTTTATTAGTGCTTTGGTACACCCGGACCTTCGGATTTAGATTCATTTTGACGCGGCGCTGCCAAGGTCGTAGGACTACCTAATGACACGATTGAAATTTGAAATTGTTCAAAAGCTGCAAGCCAAAGGCGCCGCCCGGCAACAACGCCGCGTTCGGTGTAGGTACATGGTGACAAGTCGACAACCAAAGCAGTGGCGCGAGCATCGAGCCGCCGACGAGACTTGACCTTGTTGCACAAAACGGCAACGTAGCTGGAACCTTTATTAGGAACCGGTATTTTAAGGTACAAATACCGGTATTCGTATTTACCTGTTCTTTGGATTACCGGTATTTATATTTACCGGTTCTCTCGAACCTAAATGAAAAATACCTTTAAATACCGGTAAAGTACCGGTATTTTTGGAACCGGTTCCAAGCCCTGGTTTTACTACCTCTATTATATATATATGTCTATTATGGTCTAAGTGATGATATGTATGGCTAGAACAAGTTGTATTTTTTCACTTGTCGCTTAGGTACTACGTCAGTTATCATTTGTCATGCACGTCCCTATAATTACAGACTAGATAGAATGAGAGATCCGAGCGACAAACATGTCGCGGACAACTTTTGCAAGCCCGTAGCTAGGTATCAGGATATCACAGAACATGTGAACGAACAGAGGCCCTATTTTGAAAATCGAAGTTCGAAGTTACGTATCCCTGTCACTCGTCATTCCAGACTAAATTGAGAGAAAGGGAAAGAGCTAATGTAACTTCGAACTTCGATTTTCAAAAAGGTTAATTTTGTGAAATGTCAAATATACAGAACATTATTTTCCTGCTGGAATTTAGTCATGGTATTATAAGAAAAATAAACAGTTGTCAATTTTAGATTTACTTACCTTATGCTTTTGCGTTTAATTTTTCAGGCCTTTTTGATTTTTTTACACGAGTTTATATATTTTATAGTTGGTTTTTAACAATACAATGAAGCGATCAGCAAATTACGTTACAGATCTTAACTGCGAACTGCTTAAGCCAAGGGAGTATAAACTTAAAAAGAATACAGGTACCTACCTACTTACTGGCATTTTAATTAAATAAAATCTTTAATAAATAATTAAATAAAGCCGCAAAAACAAAATTTATTAACATCAGTCGGGTAAAAACGGCCATTATCGGACATAAAATATCAGACAATGGAGTCACTACATACATACATATTAGCTGGTATCTGCTATGGACATCTGACTCCGATATATCGTGTCATACAAGATGAACTCTCTTAGAGTACTTAACACATTCGACTAATTGTTGCCGAATATGTGGTCCATTTTATACAAGAAAACCAAGATTTTCATACTGCATAAGAGGTTATTTTTGTATGCATTGAGAAGGCAAACGACTGCACAGGGAATCGGTGCGATCTTTCGGGAGCTGAGATGCCACGCCGACAGATAAACAGACACACACGTTAAACTTTAACACCTGATTGCGTCAAGGGTAAAAATGATAAATTTATAACTATAAAAAAAGCAGATTTTACATTCATACATACATACATGAACTCACGCCTTCGTTCCGAAAGTGGGGTAGGCAAGGCAGAGCTACAGAATTACCAACAACTCTAAAAACTTGTTGATATTTCTCTGTCATCACATTTTGCACAATTAGGCTAAGATGTTTACCAGCGTATTAGTGACAGGTTGCAAGCCCATCCCCTAACAGTACTACAAGCCTTTATTTCCTTAGTCGCCTCTTACGACATCCAAGGGAAGACATGGATTGGCACTATTCTAACCCGGCAACCACGCGGTAACAGAGGTTAAATATCCAAAAAGGGTGCGACTCAGCAAATAAAGAACAAACTTTGTAATGTGAAGACCCTCAGCAAATTCTTATGAAAACATTCGTATTCCAGACACCTCGGAGTATGCCGAAGTGACACCTCTCTATGAGAAGAAGTTATGTGATAAAAGTCGCATGGAGCACTATTCGTTTGTGAACAACGAGAATCTACATTGCTTGTGGCAGAAGAAGATCAACTGGATAGGCGTGAAGCGTGATGTTCAGATCAAGAGGCGGAGGCAGCTCCCTGACTTCACCAGGTTATCTATTAGGGTGGATGACTCTTTGTAAGGGTTTTTATTTTGCTTCAATCATTTTCCGCTTTTATGAAAAAATTGTTACACCAACCTTAATATTTTAGTACTGCCCCAAGCTAACGGAACTTTTACAAAAATAGGGTAAAGTTAATTGGGGTAATACCGGAAGCGGGAAAAGACCGTATGAATCAAATTTCCGCCGAATTTGGCTTTATTTCTCAAAGTTTCCAACAATACGCTAGACGCCATTCGATTGCGCCTAAGCGCACATCGTTACCAACATTGAGAAATAAAGCCAAATTCGGCGGTAATTTGATTCATACGATCTTTCCCCACTTCCGGTATTACCCCAACAAACTAAAACCATTTTTTTAAAGTTCCATGAGCTTGGGGGGGGGCAGTACTAAATATTAATGTTTCTCCTTTATATTATGAATGCAAGGTAGATGTAACAGCTTTTTCATAGTAACCGAAAAGGATTAAAGCAAAAAAAATATACTTTCGTACATTGAGTGATCCACTCTATTATCTATTTATACTCGTGGCGATCCTACAAAGCAAGTGGTCCTGCGGGAACTTATTTCTTTTTAGCCTTTGTTTTAATTTAGACTATAAGCTATTTCCATTCCAAATTTCATCCAAAACTGTCTAGCCGTTGCAGCGTGGTTTAGTACGATTTGGTAACCAAAATTTCGTACCCACCTTTAAATTTAATGTAATTCTGCACCTGGTTACGAAATTTTGGTTACCAAACGGTACAAAACCTGCAGCGTAAAAACACACACACAAACACAAACACACAACCACACACAAACTTTCGCATTTACAATATTAGTGAGATAAATTCTGGATTATCTATGTACGGATGTTACAGAAAACTTGCATAAACCGAAGCGAAGCGAGGGCGGGTCGCTAGTTTCTCTATAAGTATGTTTATCGTTTTCTAGTACTCACAGTACGGTCGACGTGAAATCAAAGATACGTTTACAGTTTTATACAGTGGACCCATTGAAATAAGGTGCACAAATGTAAACACATCTTTTACGTTGACCAAGCCTTACCTTAGGCCTCCGAGTATATGGGCCAGGCCTGCTTCTCAACAGAGGTGAGTTCCCTGACGTGTCGGTGTCGGTCGCTGACATCGGTCGAGCGTACGAATATACACCATGTTCACCATTCAGCGACGCTGACGTCTGCGGCAGATTTATTGCCACGCGCCGCTGCAGCGAGCGTCGGTCTCGCTCGTCAGCGCCGCGTACGTCGGTGCGCTGCCGCGCTATACACCACTATGCTCGCGCTCAGTGCAAAGATGACCGGTTGGCTGTACGCACGTGCGCAGCGCAGGCGAGCAGAAACTGTTCCGAACAGCGATCGGTTTCGCACTGCGGGACTTTTCTTTCGCATACGCTACCGACGTCAGCGACCTATGTCAGCGTAGGAGGAAATCAAGCCTAAAATGGGATGCCTCTACGCTAGTCTTATCCCCACACCGGAACACAACAAGGCGAACACAGCTGCTTGGCGATGGGTTAAAGGATAAGATGGTGGTAGTGACCCGGACTGACCTTGCACAAGGTCTTACCACCACATGTCTGCGTAAACCTCGTTTATATGGTAATGTTACTGTTTTAAAAGTTAAACAACATAGGAAATCTCTTAGAAAATAACTGCAATATTGTTGTCTCCAGGGATTACCACTTCCACAACCAGGCCAGCAAGCTCCTGCCGTCTCAGTCACTCAGGAACCGGCCGCCTGCGCACTTCATCCTCGCGCCGGGCCCCGGAATCGACAAGTACGTAACCTTCAATTTGTAAGCATTTCTAAATTTCCTTTGCGGGGGTTTAAATTTCTTATATGTATAAGCAAATATGGGTTTTTTAATTTAATTATAGCTTAAAACACAAAAAGTTTTATCAAAAACGGACTAGTAGTTTTGGATAATGCTCGAACAATCATTCAAACAAACAGGCGAAAGATATATCGACAAGAACGAGGATTTTGTGTAATGAACGGCAAAAACATTACAATATAGTATGTGCAAATGAAGGACACATTTCCGTTATATAGTTTTATAATAATATGCTAAAGCATTAGTGCATCACCCTTTTAGCCCTAGCCCCTAAAGGCTCGGCCAGACAGCACCGTCGCAGGCGCGCCGCGCGATATTTCCATACAAACCGCTAGCGTGGTCAAACAGGCCGCGCCCCGTCGGCATCGCGCCCCGCTTCTGTCGCGACCCGCCACCGCAGCGACGTCAGAGGCCCTACTTTGAAAATCGTAGTTCGAAGTTACGATAGCTCCATCCCTTTCTCTTCATTTAGTCTTGAATGACGAGTGACAGAGATGAAGCTAACGTAACTTCGAACTTCGATTTTCAAAGTAGGGCCTCTGATAGCGCAGCGCAAAACGAATGACCAAACCACAGAGAGCGATTGCCCTTGTACTAGATCTTTAAATCGTATTATGTACAATTTTTTGTACAAGGGACCTTAGGAGACGACTGTCTAACTATATGTATAAAAACGAGACTTAACCGGAGGAGGGCTGGGTTTTGAGACTTTGAAGGTCATAATGTAGGACCTCCCCTAAATTATGTCCTGGATCTGCCCCTTGTATACCCGGATGCCTGAAAAGTTTCTTACACACGTTATCATACATTTTTCTACATAATATTAACGGTTAGAAATGACAGTTCATCTTTCCCCCCACGTTTTTCTCCTATCTTTATCTCAATCTCCATATGTACCTCATTTTTTTCAGGTACGGAGATAAACCTATACCTGACGACATGATGAGGAATAGGTATCAAAGGCACAATAAGTCAGCCGAATCCTCAGCAGCTCTAAAAAAGGCGTAAACAAATGACTCTAGAACGAGAGAAACGAGCGCTACTGTTTTATATTGAAGTTTAACGCATTTTATATATACCTATATATTATATTTTGTATTATTATTTTTAGATTTGGTTTTTTTTTTTTAAATATACTGTTTGTTACATAAATTGTTATATTATTGAATTTTTTAAGATGAAAATACGGTTGTCAATTGTCAGTTAAAAATCAACGCCAATCCCTCGATTAGCACTATCTATCTCTTTTTCTCTATGTCATAATCTCATAATACTAATAAGCGTAGAGTGAAAGGAATAGATCTTTCCGAGTGCTGTACCATATTTAATATTACGAAGTGAAGTACATGGGGTCCTATTGAAAAAGGGTACAAGTCGACTTAACTCGTAATAAAAAAGGGTATATACATAAACGGAGTGTACTAGACTTAAACCCTTTTTCACTTGATCTTCGGAAGACTTATACCCTTTTTCACTAGGACCCCAGTGTAATCAAACAAAATAGATTGATAGTTGATTACTTACTGGAGTTAGGTACTTCATTTTGAAAAAAGGGCGGGAAACTTTGTACGTGGCTGACGCGGTTTTTTCACCTTTTCTTAAATTTTAATATATTAAGCGAAAAAGGATTGGTTTTTGTATTTATTGTATATATTTAAAGTGATAATAGTGTAGTTTCTGTAGTTAGCTGTATATATAGGTAAGTGTTTATATATATTTCAATAATTTAGTCCGTATATAATCATGGGGGATGAGCCCCCTGACCCTGGAGGGATAGATTCTCTTCCTCCAGGGTCAGAGGATGTTCCATCTAAGATGGATATTTTAATAGCGGCTGTTGAATCGTCAATGGACACGGACACGTCCGTTTCCAATATTACTGACAACAGGCTCAAAAGAAAGTTATTACCACGCGTTTGCGCGACATGTAACAAAAGAAAGAAAAAAATAGGAAGTGACGGTAAAGTCAGTCTTAATAGTTGCCAATGTGAGAATAATATTCAGAAGAATAAAAGTCTGAATCCCCCTATCCCAGATACGATCCCCTCCTCAGAACCCGCAATCCCTACTCCCAACTCTTCTTCTCCTCGGGTGCCCATTGGTCGTGCTCGATACCAGGATTCGGATATTGGACCATATGTAATCCACATTCAAAAAGAAAGCAGCACCGATGGCACAACTCTCCATCCTGTAACCTTTGGTAGGTTTTTAAGGAAAAATAACATTAAGGGAATCGACAATGGGAGTTTAAAACGTGTGGGTCGAAATCGAATCAGTGTAACATTCACCAACTACACCGATGCCAACAACTTTTTAACACTCCAGAATCTAGAAACAGAAAAATACAAAGCTTTTATCCCAACATTTCATGTCACACGAATGGGTGTTGTGAAAGGTGTTCCAAATGACTGGTCAGATGAAGAAGTAATGACATCCATGAGCCTGCCACTTGGCTGTGGCCCTGTCATTAAAATAAGGAGGATTAAAAAAAAGATTACCATTAACAATAGCAGCCAATTTATTAATACAGGTACTGTTATTGTTACATTTGACGGTCAAGTACTACCTACCCGGGTTTATATGTACTACACTGCTTTACCAGTCGAACTATACATTTACCCTACCGTGCAATGTTATAACTGTTGTCGATTTGGACATGTTAAGACCCAATGCAGATCAGTACCCAGATGTTACAAGTGTGGCCAAGGTCACTCTGGTGACAACTGTGACATTGAAGAGGATGAATGCTGTTGTTGCTT
Organism: Acleris literana; assembly: GCA_946894065.1. Taxonomy (NCBI): domain Eukaryota; kingdom Metazoa; phylum Arthropoda; class Insecta; order Lepidoptera; family Tortricidae; genus Acleris; species Acleris literana. The sequence continues at coordinate 2,448,374 of OX335693.1, read as the reverse complement.
GTGCAAAGGATCTCATCAAGCTATTAGTAAGGCATGCTTAGAATACAATAGGCAAAAAGGAATTAAAGAGACAATGAGTAAAAGTTGCGTTTCATACATGGAGGCAATTAAAATGCATCCTCCTGTGTCTAGAGCCTCATATGCCGAAGCCTTGCTAGCAACACCAGCATCACCCTCTTCCTCACACATCATACAACATAGTTCACATAAACCGACCCCAATTCCAAATTATATTGCATCTCAATCACACAGAAAAACTGTATTCTTAAAACCACGAACACCCCCAAAACTTTCCAAAGGGTATGACCGTTCCGCCCATTTGGAAATAGTTAGAGAACCAGAACTTCCTAAAGGTAAGCCCGTTTTTAAAAAAGATAATGAACACAACATGAGCACTGCAGAAATCATCACAATTATTATTCAATTACTTACACAAACAAACACAATTCCACCGTCCAACGCTGCCGCAGTCATTGACGCTTTATATAAAATTTCTAACAATACTAATTATGGATCAGGGGGCTCTCTTGATTCAGTGGAATTGTCTCAGTCTTAACAGTAGGAAACAAGATTTAATACATGTTATTAATAAATATGACCCTTTTATTATATGTCTCCAAGAGACATGGTTAAAAATGGATTCTTTATTTAAAATGCCAGGCTATGTCTGTTGCAGAAAAGACAGGCCAGATGGCTATGGAGGGGTAGCTATACTAGTTAAAAACTGTCTAACTTTTTCACCTGTCTCACTCCCCATCCATAGTGATAATTTGTCTGCTATTGCAGTCATTGTAAATAGTATTTGTTATGTTTCAATATATTTTTCTCGCCCTAATAATGAAATATTCAGTGAATTAAATCAGCTTTTTAATGTTTTGCCAAAACCATTTGTATGTTTAGGGGATTTTAATTCACATCATCAATTGTGGGGTTGTGCTTCATCAACGTATTATGGAGAACAACTTCTGGAAATAATTAGCTCTCATAACTTATGTATCTTGAATACTGGGTCACCAACACGGCTAGCACGAACTCCAAGTGCACCTGATTTGTCCATTTGTACACCTGATCTTGCTTCTTCTTTGTCCTGGTCATCTGCAAAATTAACATATGGTAGTGATCACTATCCCATCATAATCACTTTTCCATTTACAAAACCCCCAAAGCATGTAAGACAACCACGTGTAAAACATAAATTAACAGATGCTAAGTGGAGTTTATATAGAGAAGCCGTTAAACAGAAAATAAACAATTTACCAGAAATAGACCATTCAAATATATTACATTGCTCACAATCTTTAGCAACAGCATTGATTGATGTTGCAGATGCAATCTTTCCCTTAAAAAGTTGTGGTACAGGATATATTCCATCCCCACCATGGTGGGACTCTGAATGCACCACAGCAGTCAAACAAAGAAAAATGGCAGAGAAGCAATATTGCCAAGACATGACTGATGACAATTTTGATTATTACTTACAAATTGCTAATTCTACTAAGGAGTTACTTAGGACAAAAAAGTTTGAAGGATGGCGTAGTTTTTGTAAATCACTAAACCCTAATGTGTCACCATCAATCGTTTGGCAAAATATTAGAAAGTTCAGATCTGCTTTTAAAGACTCAACTCAAAACAAAATATCCCCAGAGCTGGCAGAACAAGTTATGGATCGTTTAGCACCTCCCTATGTACCTGAGGCTCCTATTGTTCCACTATTTAACGATACTAACTATAATGTACAATTAAACTCACCTTTTACTCTTCACGAATTGAAGGGTGTTTTATCATTGACCAAAGATACCGCCCCGGGAGAAGATGGGATTCCTTATTCTTTCCTATCACATCTTGACGATAATAGCCTCAGTTATTACCTTTCTTTGATCAACATTGTTATGATTTCGGGTATCATTCCTCTAACATGGAGAACTCAAACGTTGATTTTATTACAAAAGCCGAATAAACCGAGTTCAGACCCGACGTCATATAGACCCATAGCGCTGTCATCTGTGTTAGCTAAAACTGCCGAACACCTAATAAAAAATCGTTTGGAATGGTATTTAGAACATAATAAATTGCTATCAAATAATCAGTTCGGTTTTAGGAAAGGTAAATGTACTATTGACAGTTTGAGGCTTGAGCATATTTACCACAGATATAAGATTAAGTTTCTCAAATAATGATTCCTTGATTGCTGCCTTCCTAGACATAAATGCTGCTTATGATAATGTCAACATTTCAATTCTAAAAAATAAAATGATAAAATTAAACATCCCCACCTTATTAATTAATTTGATTGTAAATATGTTGTACGAAAGATATATAAAGTACCCGTTAGACCAGTCTAACAACGAATTTATTCATAGAACTGTATGGAAAGGCCTGCCACAAGGTTCTGTTTTGAGCCCCATACTGTATAATATTTACACGTATGATTTAGATTTTTTTGTAAATAGACACGCAAATGTTCTCCAATATGCGGATGATTTACTTTTATATGTTTCTGGTCGTTTTATACAAAACATTAGCGAGTCATTATCATTAGCATTGTACGACTTAAAAGATTGGTTGAATAATAATGGTTTAGATTTATCACCGTCTAAAAGTTCTGTTGTAGTATTCTCACGAAAGCGAATTCTTCCATCTATTCATGTTTATTACAATGGCTTCTTACTACCAATTAAAGAACAAGCGAAATTTTTGGGATTAATATTGGATTCGAAACTTTCTGGAATACCTCACTTTGAGCATATATCATTAAGATGTGAACGAAATTTGAATATTTTACGATGTCTCACGGGAGTCTGGTGGGGTGCTCATCCTTTCACTATGAGACTGTTATATAACGCTTTAATTAGGAGTGTTTTAGATTATGGTACATTCTTATTACATCCTGGCAGTACAAGGGCAATAAAAAAATTGAATTCCGTCCAGTCAAAGGCTTTAAGATTGGTAACAGGTGCGATGAAGTCGAGTCCAATAAATTGCCTACAGGTAGAATGTTGTGATCCACCTTTAAGTTTGAGAAGACAGTTTCTTTGTGATAAATTCTTTTTCCGTACTTTACAGTTAAGTTCACATCCGTTATTTCCGAAGGTTAGTCAACTAGCACAAAAAATGGACTCCTGCAATTACTGGACTCATAAAGATCCTCCATGTTTAGTAAAAAGTCATAGAAAATATAAAAGTCTGGAAGCACCCACTTATCGAAGTGATATTCTCCCTCTGTATCAACACAACTACAATAGCCTTATTTCGGTTCCACGAGTTAAATTGGATTTAGGGTTATCAAAGAATGATACCAACCCAAAGCTTGAATTTTTTAACATTATTAATAATGAATGGTCTGACTGGCACTGTATATACACAGATGCCTCTAAACATGCGGATAGAAGTCGTGTTGGCGTTGGGGTGTACCATTATCAATATAAAGGAATTCAACTAATTAAGTTTCCTCCTGAAACCTCTGTTTATACTGGTGAATGTTACGGTTTACTCAAAGCAATTGAATACATCCTTATGTTGAAAATACCAAAAACAATTATTTTTTCTGACTCGCGCAGCTCCTTGGAGGCTATTGTGAGGTTTCCGTTTAAATCTCATAAACAATCTCCAACTGTTTTCGCAGTTCGAAATCTTTTATATGAGTGCTCACAGAAGGGTTGTGCTGTCGTTCTGGCTTGGGTGCCCAGTCATGTGGGCATTCCTGGAAACGTAAGGGCCGACCAACTGGCAAATGAGGCTATATGCTCAGGGGATACTGTGCCTTACTTTAATTATTGTCATGACTTAGTTAACATGGCAAAAGTGTATTTATATGAAGAGTGGAATCGACTTTGGAATAGTGGTTCATCATCAACGGGCAAAAGTTACAAAAAAGTTCAGACTACAATTCCGGTGAAGCCGTGGTTCCACAAAATGTTATTCTCCAAATCTACTACATCTATTCTGTGCAGAATGCGACTGGGTCATGTTTGTACCCCGGCTCATTTGCATAGAGTGAATGTTGTGACGGATCCCAATTGCTCCTGTGGGGAGTACGGAGACCTAAACCACGTTTTCTTTGGGTGTAGCTCTTACGAACGTTCTACTTTCTTTTCAAGTCTTCAGGCATTGCGCGTACCTTTCCCAACATCCATAACTTGCTTATTATATACAAACTCATATGATATATATAAAATTTTATCTGTATTCATAGAAAAAAATGATATTAAAATTTAATTATTATATACGTACTCCAGTAAAACCCAATCCTTTAGTTTCCAAATTTCCGTTCCCTTGAGATGTCTATTTAATGACAATATCCTGTTTCCCTAACTTTAATCCTCGTAGTACATGACATTGGCTAATCCTTGCAAAGCCAGAAGAAAAAAAAAAAAAAAAAAAAAAAAAAAAAAAAAAAAGGTACTTCATTGACTATTGTTGTTGTGGCGTTTATAATTCGAAAAACTTTTAATTTATTATATTATTTAGTATAATATCACTCTCGGGTAATGTCTGTGCTTAACAAATGTTTGGGTTGTTTCGATTGCGGGTGTACAAAAGATATTTTTAGCGAATATTATTATAATGGTCAGAAAGAAGTTTACTCGGATATGTTCTTCAATACTCTAGATATTTTTGTGAGTATTTGTACATTTATTAGACACGTCTGTATTATTTATCTTTTAACTTGTTGCTTGCAAAATATTACAGATATTTCGTGATCAAATGAAACTAAACATAGCCGCAACATTTAAAAAAACTATATTTGTTTAATATAATATTAATCTATGCCGTAATAGATTATTCCATATTAGTAAATGTTTTAAATTACCTTCTATTTATACTTATTTTATATACAATACATTTATTAAGTAAATCTTTTATTTAATGTATAACAATTATTTCAATTTAATTGTGTAATTAATGTTTAACAATTATGAATATTTTAGATTCCAAAAGACTCATCAAGCACCCAGATTTGCGAACAATGTGTGATAGACTTGCGGAGCGCATCAGAATTTAAACGTAAAGTTTTAAACTCAAGAAATCATTTAAAAATTGGGAATGGAATTAAATTAGAATATTACGATGATTTTGATGACCATATCAGTGTTGATTTTGATTATGAACATCCGGAGCCAGCTGTAGACGCAGTAAACGGTAAAATTAATGTTCTGTTTTTTTTACGTGTTATTATTAATCTAGGTAATGGACCCGATTCTACAGTGGCCTCTAAACTTCCTACTTTTATTTAGTTGTCGCTAAAACAGTTTGCTATTCTATGAGCAGCTGTCATAATCAAATGACAGCTCTAATTTGAATCTGACGCTTCTTATTTTAGGCGGTCTTATTCAATATTATTTTGACATACTGGAATAGCACTTGTTAAATCTGTCGTTTAAACTATGTCTAAAAATTAGACAATTTAGATTTAGGCTATTTAAGCGATGTGCACGTAGAATCGGGTCCAATATTCATTAAACTAGTCAAGTTTGAGTTGAGTTGTCCGTTGAGGAGATTGCAAATGTATTAAGTTTACTCCAGGCAAAATAGGAGCAAGGCAGACCAATTTATTTATTTAGTTTATATCTAACTAAGACTAATTGGTTTTATACAGGGCCGGATTAACCATGTCAGGGGCCCGTATGCAATGCAATTCCGGGGGCTCCCTATTACACATTTTTCCGGTGCGCGGGGCCCCTAGCCAATTTTTTTCCCTTGGGCGGGGCCCCTAGGCGGTCTAACCCGCCTCATGGTAATCCGGCCCTGGTTTTATATATTCCAGCTTATCTCAATAATATAAATTGGTTTAAAATTTACGTTAGATTCGTTAACCATTGTTTTTTTTAAAATGCTGACCTTTATTTGTGTGATGACCCTTTATTCTATAGTTTTTACTAAAACGGGTTTTATAGTTCAGGAGCTATACACAAACTAAGTAAATGGATAATTATAATAAATGTTTTCTATATTAATTTACAGGCCAAACTTTTAGGATAAAAATGATCTCCAAAAACAATCCTGATGCCGATGTGAAGCCTCCTGCATTTGATGATGAGGTTGTTATGATTACAAAACACAGCACGGATGTTCAACCATCTCAATTAGTCCAAAATGATAATATAAAAGGTATGTTTAAAGATTTGCCTGGCAATAGTGTTAAAATTAGAGATGGGCCGACTAATCGACGATTAGTCGGGAAAGCCGACCATTCGGCAAAATGTCCACACACGTGATTTTCTTTTCGACATAGTTATAAAAAGCACTAGGTAGTTTCATTTTAATACTATAATTAGGGTTCTAACTGTTTTTTTTGTCGTGCAGAAAAAAAGTAAACAAAACTGGTCAAAACATGGTAGGGGTAGGTAACAAAACGCGACGGACGAAGCGAAACCGAGTTTCCGAGTTCACCCGAACTTAGCAAAATCCTACGATTAGCATTGCCGACTAGTCGGCCGATTAATCGGCAAATTGAAAACCGATTAGTCGGCCGACTGGCCAGAATCCGTAGTCTGCCCATCTCTAGTTAAAATCATAATGAATCCATACCATACAGCTATCCATCTGTACTAACATTATAAATGCGAAAGTTACTTTGTTTGTGTGTATGTTATGCTTTCACAGCTTTACCATTGAATCCGTATGATAAAATTTGGTACGGAGATAGCTTTAACCCTAGTCTTTAAACAATACACAGTCTGAAGACAACACGTTTTTTAAATTATGTGACAAATTTTTGACGCCAACTTTCGCGCGTGTTTTTAAACAACAGATAAAAATTAAATTTATTTATTACACTTTAATAGTACATTACTACAGAGGCCGGGAAGTAGGTAAAAAGAGGTATGTACAGTGCTTTTCTCAAACAAATAGTTCATTACATACCTACCTGTATGATCGAACGCAATGTGTAGAGTCTGTTAGGTATTGCTCGGAGTCAAAAGTACTTGAAACATATAGGTCGTCTTATGCTACGAATAAGTTTGGTGTACCCCAAGGTAGCATCTTGGGTCCGCTATTATTTTTGATGTATATCAATGACTTGCCTAATAATCTCACTCAGGAATGCATCTTATTTGCCGATGATACTTCAATTATTATAAAAGGTTATAACTCGGCGACCTACGAAAGAGATATAAATGATGTACTTGCACAATCTATAACATGGTTAAGAGCGAACAATTTAAAAGTTAATATTGACAAAACTAAGTTTATCCAGTTCCACACACATAAAAGTCAATCGAAGTTGTTAAATATAAGGTTTGATAACGAACCAGTCGAAGAAGTGGTGCAAACCAAGTTTCTGGGTGTAATAATTGACCGAAACTGCAACTGGAAGACTCATGTAGATCATATCTGTTCTAAGGTCAATAGTTTTGTATACGCTCTTAGGAAAATAAGGCAGACAGTATCCGTACCGGCGGCCTTAATTGCATATCACGGTTATATCAATTCCTTATTGCGTTATGGTATAGTTCTTTGGGGAAACTGTGTGGATATTGAGACATTATTGTTGGTTCAGAAACGTTGTGTCAGAGCAATATTCAACCTAAGTCTAATCGAATCATGTCGCCCATATTTCATTCAACATGGCATTCTCACTGTGGCGGGTTTGTATATTTTGGAAGTTTGCGTTTTTGTACACAAACACAAGGCTCTCTTTACTAAAAAGCAAGATTTATATACAAACAGAGTCCGGAGTCAGTATAAACAAAAATTGTATAAACCTTTAGTTAGGCTGGCCCTAAAATCCAAAAACTCCTACATAATGTGTATCAAAATCTATAATAAATTACCTGACGATTATAAAGAATACAAATTTAGTATATTTAAGAAAAAGACCAAAGAATGGCTTATTGAGAAATGTTTTTATTCTATTAATGACTTTTTGAATTAGTATTAATTATGTAATTTTATTATGACATTTAATTTAATCTAGCTGTCAACAATTGTAATCTCTCTTTTTTTCGACATTATAATGTAAGCAAAACTGTGAACGCCTGAAAAGGTAAGGGCTTAGTGAGACTTTATAATAATAGTGCAATTATTGAACACCTATGTACTGTACCTAAATTCTTCACAAGAAATTAATTTGATTTGATTTGATTTAAAAAAAAAATTACAACGTCAAATACTAGGAGTGCATAAACATTTAAAGTAACCTACAATGCTCAGTCATCCGCGCTGTGTCGGCTGCGCCGCCGCATCGTGCTACGTGCGCGCCTGCCGCGATCTAAGTTGCGCTACGCACCCCTAATAACCTCTGCCCTCCTGGTACCTGGTGCCTTTATTTAAACATGCAAACGCTTTGGTTGGATGCACGGCTTAGCATATCTAAAAAAAACAGCTATTTAGCCTGTTCATAAACACAGCCGCCATGTTTACACTAAATTTAAAAAAAAAATACTTCCCGGCCTAGGCCTTCAATTTTGTCGAAATCGTCGCAAGATATTTCATGTGACAAATTTGTAATATAACAATGACATTAAAATTAAAATATTTTTGTTATTATTAAATTATATTTCCATTCTTCCCGTTTCATTCTCAACAATATATCAAACAAGTAGATACGAGTGCCACTACCACGATAGTCTTTTGTGCATAAAGGCCCAGCCACACCGGATGCGTGCGTCGTTGAAAAGCGAACGCGCACGTCACGTCTATTCGCACGCGTCCGGTGTGGCTCGGCCTTAAGCCATAGCCCATATTTGACAACCCTAGAGCGACCGCCGAGCGTAGGTATGAAAAGTGAAGTACATACATGTGATTTACTTCTGTACCTATCTGTTTTTTGGTTTGGGTCACAGTAACTCAAGTTGTAATTTACTTAAGACAAGTAAAATTTATTTTATTTATTATTTATTTTTATAAATATTTGTTCAAGTATTCTAATTCTTGTTATTAGTTACTCATAGAAGAGACATTTCTGTTTTTAATTTAATAGTTAATAATTTTGACTTAGGCGAAAACGTGTGCAAAATAACGGTCACCTATTTTAATTTAAAAACCGGTCGAATGCGAGTCGGACTCGCGCACCAAGGGTTCCGTGTTTAAAGGTAACATGGTTGAAAATCGCTACAGAAAATACACATTTGTTATGAACCTTATTATTTATGCAATAAGGTCCATTTTGAGTAGCCTAAATTTTAATACAGATTTTTATGTGATAAGTTTTTTAAAACTGCAAACTTTAAGTTATTTTTATTTTTTGCATAAAATATAAGTAACTATATCCTAAAATCAGGATATTTTTGCAGATTTTTTGGCCCGTAAACTTCGGAGATAAATCAAATCAAAAAGTATGTCCCGGAAAATTATAAAAAAATTGCTTTAAAATGTGCAGACCCCTTAATATATGCCCTTTCATATATGACACCTGCTATAATCAAACCACTTTCATTTTCAACCATTCTAGACCCCTTTTCAAATATTTAGAAAAATAATTTTTATATTTTTATTACTAAAAACAGATGCGGGCAAGCAAGTTATACAACTATGCCAAATTTCAAGTTGATAGCGTCTATAGTTTCTGAGAAAAAGTGCTGTGACATACAGACAGACAAACAGGTACTGAAGTCTCACCATAAAGGCCCAGCCACACCGGATGCGTGCGCGTAGACGTGACGTGCGCGTTCGCTTTCCACTGCGTTGTATGTATAGTATGAATTCTCATACGACATGCCACTATACAACGCAGTGGAAAGCGAACGCGCACGGCACGTCTACGTGCACGCATCCAGTGTGGCTGGGCCTTTAGGGTTCCTTTTTTACCATTCTCGTACGGAACCCTAAAAACCGGTCAAGTGCGAGTTGTACTCGCGAACCGGGGGTTCCGTACAGCCGCACAGTAGGTCTTATTATATCCTTGTAAGGCCCAACGTCCTAAATTTCGGACATTTGTCAAATGATTATTGACTTTAGTGGACCGACACAAGATTCTTTTTCGAACAAACGTAATTTGACATGGGCCTTACGGGGATATTCCGACTCGATAAATTTCAATAAGTTAAGTAATATTTTTTTTACTCGTTAACTTATTATTACTTTTAAACAATTAAAAATTAGAACTAAAAGTATTTAAATTAAAATTAAACTAAGCTAGGTACTCAAATATTGGACCCGATTCTACGTGCACATCGCTTAAATAGCCTAAAACCAAATTGTCTAATTTTTAGACATAGTTTAGACGGCAGATTTAACAAGTGCTTTTCCAGAATGTCAATACAATATTGAATGGACCGCCTAAAATAAGATTCGTCAGATTCAAATTAGCGCTGTCATTTGATTATGACAGCTGCTCATTAGCAAAGTGTTTTAGCGACACCTAAATAAAATTAGGAAGTTTAGAGGCCACTGTAGAATCGAGTCCATTAAAGTTATAAATAATAATCACCACTATAAAAAGAACACCCCCTCTAGCAGGTCCGCTCGCGGCATGGTCCCCATGACACTGGCTGCATTACCTCTCTGGATAGCTAGCCCAATCCTTTGGGAGAGGTAAGCACCAGCTCTAGGATCTCCGGAGAAGTCTATGAGCCGGGATGACATTAATTACTTTTAAATGTATAGTTATTATTAAATCAATACAAATACAATTATAATTAATCATATACTTAACTTCAATGTCAATGCACAAACTAGTTTTATGTTTTATTGACAGAAGCGCGTGGAGCTAACCCCATGTGCCTCTGTTTAGTCCATTAGAGAAAATACTCTTTTACCGAACAATTGTCTTCGCGAGTGATATCCATGGACTTATTTCTGTAATAAGTCCATGGGAGTGTCTATAAATAACTGACATCGGCGAAGTACACCTTAACAGGAGTGAAAGCCATTAATAAAAATTAGAATTAGAATTAGTTTTATGCTGACGAAGTCTCGATTTAAACTTAGTAACGTTTATCGATAGTATTGATTTCGCGAAATCAATTTGGTTACACCTCTATCACTTGCTTCAAATTAGCGCCACCTACCGCCCAATAGCTGAAATACGAGGTTAAATTATTTTAATGTGCATTTTGCTATTCGACGCTAGATGGCATTCCTGATGCTTATGATCAATTTGTTTGACAGTGTTCCCCTTTGGCCACTACCTATAATTTATTAAATCTCTTTGGGAAGGGGTCTCAATTATATCGCGGGTTTTTATATATTTAATAATTATATCTGTGTATGTTTGTTACAGATGAACATCAAAAGGACCAGAAAATAAAACAATCCGAGTCGCAACACCAAAAAGACTTAAAACACAATTCCTTAAATTTAATTTTCAACTCGAATTTATGTTTATTCAAGTCATTAAAGACCAAATTTGGCTGTTTCGTCTGCGAAAAATCATATCTAACGATACAAGAACTTAAACAGCATTTTAAAATACACTCATTTACTAAACAAGTAATAGAAACTAAATTCAATCGTATGCGAGGTCTTTCAAACCAAAATGCTGAAATATCATCTCTGAAATGCACTAATTGTGAACAAGCTTGTTCGGATTTGACTGAATTGAAAAAACACCTCACGGAAAAACATGGCATCCTCTTTGGGAACGCCGAACATTTGCTAATACCCTACAAATTAGAGAATTCCTTCGACTGTGTTTTGTGTAATGAAAAATTCAACACATATATGACACTGTCCGTACACATGAATCAACATTATTCTAACAACGTATGCGAAGTTTGCGGGAATTCGTTCATAAATCGAATAAGTTTGCGTATACATTTGCAATCGCGGCATAAAGAAAAAAAGTGTAGTCTATGCTCTGAAACTTTTTTAACAACATACGCGCGCGTACGTCATATGAGAACGGATCACAACAGCGGTCTGTCAAAACGGTATTGCCTTATCTGTGGCAGAACGTTCCGGTACACGTACCAACTCGAGGAACATAAAATACAAGAACACGGTGCTAAAAGACAGCTGAGTAAATGTAGTTTATGCCCAAAAACGTTTCCTAACACGCAGAATTTGAAAATACATGTGCGTTCAGTTCACGTTAAGGAAAGGAATTTTCCATGTCACGTTTGTGATATGCGTTTTTTTACCAAGTTTGATCAGAAAAGGCACGCAAAAACACATGATGATTTAAGGTCGTATGTCTGTAACCTTTGCGAGAGCAAGTTTAAAGGGAAAGATTCTTTGAGGAGGCATATAAAGAGGCAGCATGGTCAATTGAACGTATAGTATACAGATTATTAATCTGTGGTATAGGTTCTTTACATATCAGGCATGTTCAATACTTCAAGTATAAAAGAGAAGGATATGTATAGACGTGACACTCCTTTGTACGTAGAGGTCACACCGCAGCGTATAAACACGTCACGCCTAACTGATGCTGCACTGTTACCCGTTTCATAACATGATTATTATTATGGGCTAATGCAGCAACTTGGTAGGCCCATGGGCGGAGATGGCGGGACGAAGTGGACGCTTTCCAAAAAGATTGATCGGATGTTGCAATGGATAGAGCATTGTGAAAATCTAGGACGCCTTTGCCCAGCAATTGGACACAATAATGATAGGCTAATATAATCTAATATAATGTGGGCTTAATAAGTGGCCCGTATGCTGGTTGGCACACTCCATGCTGAATAAGAAAATGAGCGATTTACCGATGTCTGTAATTTATTATTAAATAAAAAATATCAGAACTTTTGGGTATTTAATTGGGCCTTTTATATTATTATAATCAGTGTCCACTTTTGCAGGTCAAGGAATATTTCCATAAAAGGACATAGCAGACTGACTTAGCGGTACCTGCTGACTGTAGGGCCTCTCAAAGTGGTAATTTTAACTCTTTACAGCATCGCTACTGTCACGCATTGCAAATGCGATTAATGACCAAAAGTATTACAGTTCATGGGGTGAAGCCCGCTGGCAGACGAGCGGACGGACAAACGGACAGCGGAGGCTTAGGTAGCCTGTTAGTATAGTTTAAACTTTTTCAACTGAGCTCACCACAAATTAGAATAAGGAGCTCGCAGTAAAAGCAGATTATAACCGCCTTCGAAGGTTAACATTAATTGTCGACTCTATTTATTTAGACAATAGACTACAAAATACAGTAATAGCCTCCCGAGTCCCTGAGTCATTTTAGTAACATTGTAATTGCAACCTTGTTGACTTAATTATAGAGTGCGTTTTGGATTTGGTGTCCTCAATTATTTTTTTATGCATTCTACAACCGCGCGACATTCGACAAAAACTCTGTAGATAATACAGAAGTGTTGAAAACGCTATTTTCCTTTTAGGCCCTTTTAAACCTACTCGACAAGGAATAAGGTTGAAAATTCAACATTCCTGCAATGTACTTCTTAACTTTTTCGTAAAGTAACTTGTTGGCGGGTTCGAGAACAAAACATACCTAATAGTATTGTATGGTACAATGACCATTGTGTTTACAGGTAAGTGAAGAGCTCAGTTCAAAAAGTTTAAACCATACCTACCTTCCCTTAGCGTAAAAAAGTGCACTGCCTGCAACCAGCGCGCAGCAACATTTTAGTTCCCTTGCCCGTAATTACTGCTTCGTTAAAGAATTAAACACAGGCAGCTAATGGCTATCAAGTCGTTCCTTAGTTAAGATTTTTCATATACAGTTGTGAAAAAGGAACGAGTTATTTGTTTCTATAATGCGTCTGAGACGTCTGAGTACGGCGGTTAGTAGATAGTTATTGTATGAATGTTATATAGTACCTACTTGTCAACAAGTAACGTGTTTGCTGATGGGTTAATGAAGGCGCTAGGGTATCAAACGCTGTAGTGGTGGCAGGACCTTGTGCAGGTTCCGTCCGGATCCGCTACAACCATCTTATCAGTACTTTAAAAAAACACTTTTTGTAATGAAAAATTGCCTGAAGCAAAATTTTGGTGACAACGCCAGAGTCGTGTTTGTTAGTAGGTTTATTGTTCAAAAGACAGATAGGGTTCTTGGACCATGTAAACACTTAATGAATTTCTCATTAATAATCAATATAAATGAAAATATGCCACATTTCCAGCAGAGAATTTCGAAAGTTTCACTCGGAAGTGAGCAAAATCTGTGAAACCGTATTTTTTGAAATTACGAGCGATAGAAATTTAAAGATTCGTTTTCAATTCTACCACTCGCATTTCAAAAAACGGTTTAGAAGATTTTGCTCACTTCCGAGTGAAACTTTCGAGCGCTCGAAAGTTTCACTCGGAAGTGAGCAACATCTGTGAAACCGTATTTTTGAAATAACGAGCGATTGAAAATTTAAAGACTAGTGGTCCACACCATTCGTTTTCAATTCCACCGCTCGTATTTCAAAAAACGGTTTCCAAGATTTTGCTCACTTCCGAGTGAAACTTTCGAGCGCTCGAAAGTCAAAAAACGGCCCCCTGTTCGAGCGATAAACCAAGCGGCGCGCCGTGAGATTAGCTACTTCAGATTATTTACTTACTAGCTTTACGGGAACTGATCATTTTTCCTGCATAATAAGTACCTTATGTTCGTTTCCGGACCGTAAACTGTCTCTGAATTTTATAGTGAAGATTTCTATCTTAAAACCCGATGTAGGTAAGTTAGCGACATCTCGTGGTGAGTAGACTTCATATTACTAACTAACAACGCCATCTACAAATGAGTACATAAGGGTGAACAAGATGAGCGTAATTTTTTGAGTCGTAAGTCGCGTTATTTCTGCTGCATACAAAAGTCCAACCAGCTGATTTTGCGTCGCCGTGTGAACCCGAATGTAGCAGGAATTACGCGACTCACAAAATTACGATCATCTGGCTTCACCCTAACTTTTAAAATGGTTGCGAGATAGTTGTTTTCATGTTGTTTTCCTAAATCTATGGTTGCGAGCTACAGAATGAAAAGAAAAATAAAAAATGTGCTTTTGATTGGATAGAAACTGCCAAGCTTACTTTTCATTGGTAGAAGTTCACAGTCACGTGAAAATACTATTATAATTGACACCATATAATAAATTCAATAAATTTTAATAAGATTATATTTCTACGTGCTACATAATTGATGTAAAACGTATTAAAACAACACTATTTTTGCATTACAAATCACCGTGACGTCATAAGAAAAATACGTTTTGACAGTTATGGCGTCCGTTGTTAAAGACTGGAAATACAGCTCTTGATGGCGGGTGATTGTGTCGAATAATATTGTAATAATTTTCTATTCTAATGATGATTTTCCGAAGTTAATCAACCATGAGGCCGATGGATTTGTGTCGGTGCTGTCTTGCGGTCGGATGTGATAAAGACATATCCGTGCTGTACGAAGAAGATGGGCGGAGAGAAGTATATTCGGATATGCTGCTTGACACTTTCAATATTTTTGTAAGTTTTGAGATCATAATTGTTATTTATTACCTCTTATTATTCTGCCCTTCTAGATAAAAAGGACGTATGTGCAATTTGATAGTCAAAGCAAATTTAACTCCCTATTTCAAGAAATAGTCACTAATAAATACGCGGTTCTATGAGACATACGCCCTTTTTTCTAAGGAGGGCAGTATTGTGATTTTAATTTAAAAAATCATCTTATTTTGTAATTTCCCATATCTCGGGCAAGGTCATATTGCTAATTTGCATTCAGGGTAGACACGAATTGTATTTATTTCATTGTTATGCTTATAAGTTACCATAACAAAGGATCCTCTTTCCTAGTTATTATTGAGGACTTAACTCACAACCCATAAAAAGAGAAATACAATACCTGTTTACTATAAATCCTGTATTGTTTTGCTTCAAATAGCTTGGCAAAAAAGAGTTTGAAAGAAATTAGGGTGCAGTCCAAAGATATATTGGGCGGTACGATCAAATTTTTACCCAAAGATTACTATGTGGTGGTGGTGGTGGTGACTACTGGAATTTATTGTTGTTCCACCTGCTGCCACACCCTACTCTTTTTAACTGTATAATGGCCATATAGTTCCCAGCCGATAAGATGTCATTCCTGAGATCTGTCATTCCAGTACAAATTATAACCTCAAACCCAAGAATAGTTTATAAATTGTACTGCGGTGACAGGTGTCAGGATTCACTCCTTAACGTCTGGGCACTATAGTGAACGTGACTAAGAGTCGACTTAGCTCGTAATTAATGAGTTTACTTTATTGCTGAGTCTATTTCTAACATTGATAATAAACTCGCTATCAAAAGAATGTGCGCAAACTCGACTGATCTACTACGAGCAATAAGGAGTACCTATGGCCACCTTCCATCTCCATCATCATACCAGTGCGATAGTACCATATTATTGTATTGTTATCAGAATTGCATATGCATGCCAAATATGAAGTAAACCAGTCAATTAGGGTAAATTTGACTTCCAAGATTCGATTAGTTAGTTTGTTATGTACAAGTGAAGTTATTATAAAGTTTGTAAAAAGGGTAAATGGGTGAATCAACTTTTAAAGTACTCATTTTCTTTTGCGGTATTAAAACTTTAAAGTTGATTCACCCATACATCATGCACCTGGTATACTAGACTTATACTGTTTTACACCTCAACTTTGGAAGATGTGTGTATCATTTTTCACACAGGCAACACACAGTTTCAGTAATTAACCCTTCGAGTGGCAAGCAGCCGTATAACGGCTGCTGTCAAAAAACAATTAATACTTTATGACATTAACTCAAAATTCAAATTCAAACTAACTATATTTTTCTTGCCGCTTGAAGGGTTATGTTAAATTTCCGTTTGATCCAATGTGTTCCTAATTCTTGATGTGGCAATGCCTATGTTGATAGAAGTGTTTTGGCTGATGATGATGACGATTTTCACTAACTCTCCAGATAACATATGAAGATGTAGGCGGGAAGTGTCAGATATGTGATGAGTGCATCGCGCGGTTGCGAGATGCTGCAAACTTCAAGCAGCAGGTGATCGAAGCTGGGAAGACTATCGCACAGAAACTGCGGGCCCCGCTCCAAATTGAAGAAGGTTAGTTTAATACATACAAAAGCTAACTTATTATAAGTATACTAGCGCACCGCCCTCGCTTCGCTTCGGTTTATTTGAGTTTTCTGTAACACCCTACATAATCCAGAATTTATTATAAATAAAAACCTTCCTCTTGAATAGTTTTATCTATTGATGAAACCGTATTAAAATCCTTTGCGTAGTTTGAAAGATCTAAGTATAGATACATTGTAAATCAATACTCCATTAAAAACTATTTCAGATAATAACTTAAATAGCCCCCCTATTACCGATATGATAACCGATTTATATCAAATCTAGCTATGAACTATCCTGCCGATTAAGCTGAATATAAAAAAGACATTTAAAAGCTATGATAGAACAAACAGATACCTAGGAGAATGTAATTTAAGGCTAGCGCAAACCGGCGGACGGCATGGGAGAGCATGGAAGAGGATTTTCTCCGCCGTAGCGCACACTGATTAGGGAAAATCCTTCACGATACCGCGAACGTCCGCCAGCGCGGGGTCGGCGCCCGGGACTGCAGAGTGCGCCCCTGTTTAAGGTAAGCGTCCACATGTCGGTATCGTACGCATCGGACGCATCGCATCAAACGTACGATACCGACATGTGGACGCTTACCTTTGTGCTCCGGCCCAGCGCAGACTGGCGGACGGGAAGGCAGAGGATATTTTAGGCGTGCTCCGAGACGTGATTGAGGAGCGCGTTGAGGCTACTGCGCCGGTATGCGAAGGCATCCACCGGTATGCGCTGGAGTCCGCCAATGTCTTCAATGGCTTCGCTCAAGGAACGGTATCAAAGCCGACCGACCAGTCCGGGATACCGCGGGATGCCGCTGTCAAATCCGCTTCAATGCTCCGAGGTCGGTCTCAAAGCATTGAAATTTATACCTTATCTCAATTGAAATAGCAAAAAATATACATTGATAAATTTAATATCCTTTGCCGTCCCGTCCGCCGGTTTTTGCAGCCAATTATCTATACAAATCATAAATCATTTCATCAAAGTCCGTTCACGGAAAAAGTTGTTGTTTTTTTGTTGTTGATATCATCGATATGTATTCAGTATACTATATCTAACGCATAGGTTATACTTATTTCAGATGTTCCAGATGCCCCGGTGCCCATACAACCCGAGGAGATCAAACAGGAGAGCTACGAGGTGGAGCTGAGCGAGGCAATATCCACGGACTACCAGGGGTTCAACATTAACTTGGCTGACCTAGAAGGGATCCCGGATGAAGGTGAGGAATACTTATTCGTAATTTGGACCAGGGGGGTTATTATGAAGTTGCTATGCAGTTAATTTTACGGTGAGCGTAAAAGACAGAGCTATAGCAGTTATATAGCTCTGTCCTTTTCGCTTAGCGTAAACTGAACTGCATAGCTACATCATAAAAACTCTCCTGAGACCCAAAGACATTTACATTCTCAAGACTGTAATCACAAGACTGCAACTGGAATGCCTCTATGCTAGTTATTTCACTGCTTGTAAAAGATAAAAAAAGATAAAAGACATTTATTCAGTAAGTAGGCTGCACGGGCACTTTTACACGTCAAGAATCTATCAGCGCTTCCTAAGAGTTTTTTTTGCATTATATCTTCTTGTGCCAATGGTTACTTCCATCACAGTGTGCTGGACCAGAAACTTGCAATAGCTAATGCTCTGTCTGTTGCGTTTCGGAGATCTTGCTCGGAGTAGTTGTACCGGCACGCCAGACGAGACATATGCGCCATAGTTTAGAGTACTTTAAAGCGTCGGTGGCCTAGTGGCTTAGGGGGTCGACCCGTGATCGTAAGGTACAGAGTTCGAATCCCCGCGGCCACCATGTACCAATGAGTTTTTCTAGATTAAGTACATCACCCGATGCTCTTATGGTGAAGGAACAACATCGTGAGGAAACCTGCACATTCGAAAAGCTGAGTGTGGTAGGTAATTGCGCAAAAGATCCTAAAGGGTCGAAGCGTATCCGAAAGGGCCCATCCGTAAGATAAGATAAGAAATGCGCCATAGTTTGGAGAGCTGTCCCGCATGCACACCGAGCATCGGGGCGACTTAGACCTTTCACCGAGTTTTCCTTACGGCTACCGACCCGGGGCGGTCTGTTTAAAGCTTTGATCGTTGTGACGAGATTATGATATAATATTGTGTTGTCCAGACGCGATCTACATCATCAACCTGGAGTCGCGCGCGGACGGGCTGGCGGAGATGACGGCGCTGGCCGAGAACATCCTCGCCGCGCGCCGCCCGCGCAAGGGCTGCGGTCAGTACACAGCTTTATCAGTACATACTATAAAACTCCACCCGACGGCAGCAGTGTACAGAGAAACGGAGGTACTCACTGTGCGCAAACTGGCAATTGTGAGGTTGGTTGTTGCGATGCATCGCAAGGTGATCGCATGCAAAGATTACGACACAATGCTAAAAAACGAGTGCTAACGCTGCCAACTCCCAGAACGAAATCGGCTTTTGCAAGAAGATTCCCTGAATTTCTATTTCCACACGCTTATAATGTTGTTAACAGGAGGTGTAACCTTAGACACTGCTCTGCCTCTGAGGCCAAAAGAATAGTTACAAACTGGATTCAGCCTATTGATTATTATGAAGCTGAAAAAATACTGAGGATTTTCTAACACACACACACACACACACACACACACACACACACACACATACACACACACACACCCACACACCCACACACCCACACACCCACACACCCGCACACCCGCACACCCGCACACCCGCACACCCGCACACCCGCACACCCGCACGCCCGCACGCCCGCACGCCCGCACGCACGCACGCACGCACGCACGCACGCACGCACGCACGCACGCACGCACGCACGCACGCACGCACGCACGCACGCACGCACGCACGCACGCACGCACGCACGCACACACACACACACACACACACACACACACACACGTACGCAAACATTCAAACAGCTTAAAAAAAACTTAAAATTCAAATATCGATGTTTTATACTTACAATTCAAACTGGGAACGTTCAAGTATTACGTAAGCACTATAGGAGGGCGGGGGGGTTTATGCGTTGCTTATTTTTGATGACTACGTCAGCAATGGTTATTTACTTTTTTACACATATGGCAACCCACAGGCCCAGACAGGAAGTGGACAATTTGGGATTGGTATGTGGACGAGTTAGGAATGTGTTATACTGAACTGGCAAGATTTTGTATTAATTTATGTGTATGATTAATAAATAACTACTGTTTATACCATTTCAGGTCTAAAGAAGCCAAAAGTGAAACCAGCCAAGCCGGAAGTAACGCAGTCCCATCTCGACATGCGAGCCAACTCGCTCAAGCTCATCAGGAACTCGAACATGTGTCTCTTCAAAGCCGGTCGCGCGAAGTTCGGCTGCTACTACTGCTTCGAGACATACCAGACCATGGAGGAGCTGAGGGAACATGCGAAAACACACTCTCATGCCAAGGAATTAGTTATCAAAATTAATCCTGTTACGGGACTGGCGTTCAAGAAAGCAGATATATCTTCCCTACACTGCAACAGATGTCTTGAACCATGTGAAGATCTGAACGCGTTGCAGGAACACTTGACTTTGATACATGACTTTACGTTCACCGATGCTGGTCATTTGTTGATACCGTTCAAGCTAGAAAATGGATTGCGTTGTGCACTGTGCGACTTAGTTTGCAATACTTTTGCGTTTCTGAGCATGCATATGAACACGCATTTTCCTAACTACGTGTGTGAAGTGTGTGGTGCTGCGTATATCAACTTTAAAAACTTGGATATACATAAGCGGATAGTGCACGAGAAAAAATGTAAAAAGTGTCCGGATAAAGCAAAGTGTAAATGTCAGGATGAAGTGAAAATTGGTATGAAACCAAACAAGCGGACGTGTGCCGAGTGTAATATTATATTTAGATATTCTTACTTATTAAGAGAGCATCATTACAAAGTGCACGGTGAACAGAGGCCTATAGCGACTTGCAATATATGTCTCAAGACGTTTTTGACACCGAATAACTTGAAATTGCATGTGCGCAGGATCCACAATGTGGAAAGAAATCACATATGTAAGGTTTGCGATATGAGTTTCTTCACAGCGCACGGTATGAAGAAACATATACGTAGAACCCACACGGATACGGAAGTGAAACCGTATTCTTGTGATTACTGCGTGTGTAAATTTAAAATGAAGTATTCTCTGAGCAAGCATTTGAAGAACCGGCACGGTAGACGGATGGATGGGAGTCTGTTTTATTCGAAGCATCAACCTGAAAACATACAATTGGAAGAGTATTCTACTTCGGATAATTTGATGATTTATGAATAACAGCGCTGTGGACAGCAACCCTTATGCATTAACCGCCAAGCAACAGTGTTCGCGTTGTTCTGTTCCGGTGTGGGAATAAGACAACCGGTGAAAATACCAGCATACAGGCATTCCATCCTAGGTCCTATCCACACCGCGTTTTTTTTGCGCCGTCGAAGCGCGTTAGTGTCGAATTGTCGATACATTGATACGTCTGCGAGTCAGACGCAGCTTGTAGACCTCAGCACACCTACATTCTATCGATGCAAAAGCAAACAAACTGCTCCGTTGAATGAAAAACACGCACACTCACGGCGCGTTAAACAAAAGCGGTGTGCATAGGCCCTTGGTCCTCAGGGTTGGCAACGCTAAGTCTTAGAATTGCAATCTAGGAGATTGTAGTCTTGAGAATTAACAACGTCTCGTCAACTAAGAAGCAATAACTTGATTCACCAGTGCGATTAAACTGCATGTTGGTGCAAGTCTTACACAGGTGATCTCAAGTCAAAAATAAAAGAAGTAAGCAATATCCAGTGTCTACTGTGTCTATATATAAATAAGTACTCCCTAAGAGCATCATGTTATGAAATTCATTTTGAATTTATAATTCAAAAATAGTCATGAATTGTCATGTTTGACTAGGTTTACTTATGATTTTAATTTAACCTCGTAAGGCCCGATGTACTAAATTTAGGACATCTGTTAAAGTGTCTTGTCTTTAGTTGACTGACATAAGTTTCTTTTTCGAACTAACGAAATTTGACTTGGGCCTTACGAGGGTATGTTATGATGTAGTCATTAATTAACTGTGTAAATATGTGTTTTATATTATTATATAAAATTAAACTCTCCACTAGGATCCATTGGAAGAATCCATCAATGGAGTCGAGTGAATCTTTTGTTCATCCAGACCACAGAACAGAGAAAACAGTAGAAGTGTCAAGTGGGCGTGTAACGTGTGGCATGGTTATGCGGTGTTCCGCGCAACCTACCATACTTTTGCCGCGATCACTTATTTCGATATTTCTAAAATAGGAAATAAATCCAGAAGCATGCATTGTGCTATTTTGGAATGTAAAAACGATAGCCGCACCAAAGACATTTTCCATGGAGGCGTGTTGTTTATATGATTGAGTATTGGCGACAACAGGTCTGGTCCTAAGCGACGCTCATGCCACTTCCACTGCTTTTTCTATTCCGTGAGTCGCGAAGACTTTGTTCAATAGAATCCATAATGGATTTAACACGTTCGGCGCCGGCAGTGATTCGCTGAGCCCTAAGCTATGCCGGGTGAAATTATCGTGGTCACGTATTTGTGTCACTGGCATAGGAGTACGAATTACATGGACACAAATACGTGTCAACTGGCATAGTTTATAGGTAAAATATTAAAATGCGTTTATTTTTATTTATTAATTACTAACAAAAAACAGTCAGCTGGAATCTGAATGGTAATATATGTATAATAATATGTACATAATATAAAATACGCCACTTCGCGTCTTAGCTTGCCATTGTATAAAAATTGGTAAAGGTGTTGACTATTTCCATAAGGCAGTGGAATGCATAGTATTGAAAGTCCTAATGCAAATCTTGAGAACCGCCGATTTGTGTCGAAAAATGACACAGATTTGTGTCATCGGCATTGTATAAGGGTAACTTTTATGAAATCTAAAAATCTTACAGATTTTAAAATTAAAGCGGAATTCGATTAATATTTCAATAATATAACTGTACATTTTTTTTTTTTTTTAATTGGAAATTTGTCGAGAAAAAGGCTTGAAAATAAAAACACAATATATGTGTCACCGGCATAGGAGTCAGAATTTTTTGATCACAGACGTTGTGTCACCGGCGCCGAACGTGTTAAGTTAATTTTTTGTACATTTGGATTGGTCAATAGACTTTCAGAAACTAAAATGTATACCCTGATCCATCGATGGAATCAAGGAAACACTAAGATCCATTAATGGATTGTCATGTCTCCGAAGATCCATCCATCTAGACATCAAAAAAATTAAAATCCACATGAATCCTAGTCTTTTCAACGCCACAGTCGGCTCTGGCCGTCAACTAAAAGTCGTGCCACTGACGCCACGTCGGCTACAGCCGACAAGAGTTCAAAATTAACCTTTTCAACGCCACAGCCGGATCTGGCCGTCAACTAAAAGTCGTGCCACTTTATGATTACTTCGTGATTAAAAGAGACTTTGGTAGCAATAAGGTGTAATGCATAGCATAGCAAACATGTTTGGCGTGTGGTTGGCACATTTTGTATTCGACGTATGGCGTTCAAAAGGTTAATGTAAGAACGCAAGAGCGGCGTTTCTTCTCAGCAGTACTGTAAAAGCGTCCGTGAATAAACATCTATAAGTATTTATATCGTTGTCTAGTACCCATAGTACAAGCCTAGAGCTTAGTTTGGGACTAGGTCAATTGGTGTGACATTGTCCCCTGATATTTATTTATTTATTTATTTATGGATTCTAGCCTACATAAAGTCCGCTCGACTCCATTGTTGGATCTGAATGCACAGAAGGTTCACTCGACTCCATTGATGGATTCTGCCATGGGTCCTAGTGGCCTGAGGGAAATTGAAAAGTAAAATCTGCTTATTATACTTGTTTTTTCCTAAATAAATGGTGTATTATTTAAAAGTTATAGACTACTGTTATTATGTACTAGCGGTTGCTACTCCGTCCGCGTATCTCGCTATTACCTCGGGAACTGCCTAATTTTCCGGAATAACGTACCCTATCTCGTGCCCTGGTCGCTTTTTTTCCTAGCATCATATTTTCCCTGTCGTGTTTTATTTACCCTTTCTAAAAATCAATATTTACTGAATCGGCGGAGCTCCTATTCCTGGTTTATTTGCCCTCCGGGCCTGCTGCAAAACTAATATAATCTAAACCTATATACATTACGATGTAAGTAATTAATTTTGGGATAGAAATCGATCGGGAATAAATGCGACTGGGAAAATAGTCGAACGACAATAAAAATAAAAGCAACGGTAGTAAAATACACCGGGAAAAACGAAATTGGGTATAATTAAGAATGGGAAAAAATGCGAAGTCATCGCTTCACAGATATAGGTAATTATTTCGTGAAAATTATGTAACAAATCTGGATATTTAAAATTTAAAAGTTCCCGAGGGAATAACGATGGTCAAAATCTACGCGGACAAGTCGCACATATAGAAACCTTCTGTGAAAAATTAACCTACTGCACGGGTAGCACAAGTTGTATTTTCACGCTTGTCGCTCTGTGCGTCTCTATCGTTACGGACTAGATAGGAAGGGGATCCGAGCGACAACCAAGACGCGGGCAACTTGTGCTAGCCGTGCTGAACCACGCAACGGCGATGGTCTAAACTGCAACCTTCGTCTGTTTGTTTAGGATCCTGACTGTACCGTCGTATGTGTGTTAATCGTTTTATTTAAATATGGACTTTACTGGCTTGAAGATAGGGTTCTAATTTTCTTGTAGAAAAAATTCTTCCATAGATAATATACAGTTGGTCGAAACCAAATGCAAGAGAGCTAGTAGGAGCGTTTAACCGATTCGTTGCGTCTTCAATTTTCGAAAACTTTTGGCTGTGGCGGCGAACAATTATTTCATGACACGCCAGGTCCTAATAGAACGCGATTGCGCGATCATCGCAAGTTCGCGCGACTGTTTGTATGTAAACAGTCATATAAACAGTCGCGCGAACTCGCGCTGATGCGCAATCGCGTTCTATTGGGACGATGCCATAGAATATGATGACACGCCTAGCGTGTCATCCGCTACAAGTAAAAAACATTTGATGACACACCTTCATCCGCCACACGTAAAAAACATTTGATGACACGCGGCGTGTCATCCGCACTGAATCGGTCTCGGTCACGTGACGATGACGTCATATCCACACGACGGTAACAAAGTTATGAGTTTTAACACAGACGAAGGGGGAGTTAGCGGATATACAGAGAGACAGACTGACGCGGAAAGCGACTTAGTTTTGTATTATGTAAAGAAGATATTCGTTTGATTCCGCCAAGTAAGACTTTAACCAATAAAGTAAAACACAGAAATTTCTCATCAATTTTAATGTATACCAACATGAGTTCTTTTCATGTGTCGCCTCAACGAATCTTTAGTAGCAAATAGGTTACTACACAACGAGCAAGAAAACCTTTTCTCTCCCGTATGCGTCACTCTGTGCCTCGTCACATCTGATTTGGTATAAAACAGGTTATGGCACACATCACATTCATGATTTTTTTCCTTCATATGGACATTTTTCATATGATTATTACATAAAGATCTAGTTACAAACGATTTTTCACACACTAAACATTTATGATCGGGTTTCGGCAGGCCATGTTTCTCGACCAAGTGTAGAACCCTAAAATTTTCTTGGAAAAATCTATCGCTACAATACGGACATGGGAAGCGAAGTTTCCTTTCATATTTAACATTATGAATAGTAATTTCATGATGTTTTTTGTCTATTTTATTCGTAAATTGCTCATCGCATTCTTTACACTGAAAAGGCCTATGAGATCTCGTTTTGTGTAAATTTAAAAATACTAAATTAGAAAAAGCAGCGCCGCAAATATGACATACTTGCTTTTGGAAATGCTTGTTCATGTGAATATTTAATAACCTAAAAACGGAAAAACTTTCTGTGCAAATTTGACATCGTAAATCAGATTCAATTTTAAAAGGAACTAGCAGATCTTCATTCAGTTCAAACTTAATATTATGGTTAGATAGATGTTCACGTAAATTTGTTAGATTTTCTAAAGGAATTTGACATATTTTGCAGTAAAGACTGGAAACTTCGACTTTGACTAATCTATTTTGCTGCACGATGATCTTTTTCTTTATATTTTCGAGTGTGTGGGTGCTATCCGTGTGTTGTTTCAGCATGTTGATGTCTGAAAATGGTTCCTTGCAGCAAAAGCATCTGTATCTACTTTTGTTCCATTGGAAGACGCACATGGTAGAGTTGGCGAGGAGTTTTAGAGAGTTCTCTCTGAGTATGGGACCGTTTCCACGTCTTTCTGCTATTTTTGTCCAGTTTTGTTCAGGGCTGAAGTCGCAGTTGTCTGAAAATGAAATAAAGTTCAGAGTACGTGTAATTACGGCGGATTTACTAACAAAAAAAAAGGGAAATAACAAGATACAAGAAACTTTTTTATCAACTTTTTTCTTTGTATCGTAAAAGCGCTAAAAGATACATACATACATACATAATATCACGCCTTCGTTCCCAGAGGGGTAGGCAGAGCTACAGAATTACAAACATCTCTAAAAACTTGTTGATAATTCTATAACCACAACTTGCACAATTAGGCTAAGATGTTTACCAGCGTATTAGTGACAGGTTGCAAGCCCATCGCCTAACAGTACTACAAGCCTTTATTCCCTTAGTCGTCTCTTACGACATCCACGGGAAGACATGGAGTGGCACTATTCTAACTCGGCAACCACACGAGTTAACGCTAAAAGATAAAAGATAAAGATAAGATAACAGCGTCAAATTTGGTAGGATTATAGTACCTACTGAACGATAACAACTTTTGTACTTATTTTCGTGCAATGAAGATTAACCTTTCGTATGCGGTAGGCAGAAAATTTGTTGACGGCTGAGCAGCGGCGACGCGGTCACGTGACCAGTCACGTGACATCAAACCCACAGAAATAACGGCGATATTGAATATTTTTATGTAATGAGCGATTTTTGGTAAATTTGATTACTTAATTGGCTAACCTACAATAAACTTTAACCCTAAGATGCTTCACAATAAGGTTCAAATTAAATTCGGGTAGGCACGCAAAGCATTTTCAAATCGGAATATAATAATACCCAATGTGCGGCGGTACGGAACCCTCGGTGCGCGAGTCTGACTCGCGCTTGGCTGGTTTTTATTGAACTATTGAAACTATTTAGCTTCAAGTACTAGGTACTTACCAAGATTTTTAAGATTTTCATCCTTGATTTTTCTTTTTTTTCTTCGTTTTATTTGACCCGACTTCCTCGTGTCAACTACGACGTCCTCCATTTTGTTCAACTCCAATTTTATATTGGCAAGTATTTCTGAAAAAAAATGGAAAAAAAATGAAGGTATAGGGAATATGCATGTTTTTTTTTTACAGCTTCAATAAAAGCTGATTCATGTAACAAACAGGTGACAAAAATCATTTTTTGAATAGCTATAGAAATAACCAAGATATAAGCCAACAAAAATTTGTTCCTATCTCTTTCTAGCAAAACAGTATTTTACGTGGAGTTTATATGGCCCAACTGCACGATGACGTCCCCGGTGCACATCGGATCTCTGTCTTATTTGCAGGTTAAAATGCCTGTATCATCTGTATTTCTTGTCCGATTTAAATTTTAATTTCACTTTTGGTGATCTCTTTTACTGTATTTTCATATTTTGATGAGAAATGCGATTTAAAAAATCGATGCATATTCCCTATTGTTAACATATGTACCTATATCAACGACAATATAAAAAATTCAGTGGGGTTTTTAAAGCTTGCTTTTCATTTATTTATTCTGTTAAGTTACTATGTGGGAATTTGTCATGTTTTTTGAATTTTTTTGAATGTGGGAATTTGTCATAAAGGGCAATTGGTAAATTTGGGAATTTGTCATATAGGGATTGGACAATGTGGGAATTGGTAATATTATAGGAAATTGGTCAATTTGGGAATTTGTCATATAGGGATTGGACAATGTGGGAATTGGTAATATTATAGGAAATTGGTCAATTTAGGAATTTTTCATATAGGGATTGGACAATGTGGGAATTGGTAATATTATAAGAAATTGGTCAATTTGGGAATTTGTCATATATGGATTGGACAAAGTAGGAATTGGAAAATGTAAGAATTGGTCGATTTTGGAATTGGACGATCTGTCTAAGTCGCCTCTACTCACAGATCAATTGTTAAATAATTATGTCAAATACACTATACATTACGCGGTGGATGCGAAAAGCACAAGATCGGTCTGAGTGGAGAGCCTTGGGGGAGGCCTATGTCCAGCAGTGGACGTCTTTCGGCTGACATGATGATGACATGATGACACTATACATTGTGTATTCATTTGTACAACAATAAACCACTCATCGGTTTCAAGACAATACTGTAGTTTATTAGAAAACACAATAATAGTAATGACTTTTGGTCTGCGTGATCTTACCATCGTCATCGAAGCTAGCGTCATCGGGGAGGGCGTCATCAGGCAGGGCGTCATCGCTTCGTGAATCATTCGCGTCCTGGATTGGTTCCGCCTTTATTTCCTCAAGGGCTATGTCTGTGTCCATCTTTATTTCTGTAAAAAAAAAAGGTTAATTTTAAAGGGGATGAATAAAGAAACAATATAAGGTGAATATAATTAGTAAAAGAAATCAACAAAAGTGAAATTAAAATCAAATTTGGCCAAGAAACACGGATGATACAAGCATTTTGACGACGCGCTGGCCTAGTTGGTAGTGACCCTGCCTATGAAGCTAGCGGTCCTGCGTTCAAGTCCTGGTAAGGGCAGATATTTGTGTGAAGAGCATGAGTATTTGTTCCTGAGTCTTGGATGTTTTCTATGTATTTAAGTATATATTTCTCTATATAAGTATTTATATCGTTGTCTAGTGCCCATAGTACAAACCTAGAGCTTAGTTTGGGACTAGGTCAATTGGTGTGAGGTGGTCCCTTCATATTTATTTATTTTATTTTAAACTACTAATTAGACAGAGCTATCCGATATGCACTGTGACGTCATGTAACAGGTCGTCCATATAAACTCCGTGTTAAATTCTGTTTTGGTAGAAAGATAGGTACAAATCCATGGTGAGTTACCTTGGTTTTTTTTTATAGCTATTAAAAAATGATTTTTCTCAACTGTTTGTCACATGAATCTGCTTTAATTGAAGCTGTAAGTTTCTTTAAATAGTGTTCGAGTTTGATAAGTGACATTTGTAGACAATTGTATGGAAAAAACGCAAGTATATTTTTATGATACACAATGGCAAACAAGTCCTCAAACCCCCTATTTCACCACCCCGACAATGACAGGCGACAGGTGACATTTCAGTATACATGGCGCAGCTGGTTTGAATCCCAGTGATGTGACAACTTGCTAATATTTGGGTCAATCAACTAGTCTTTGTTCACTATTTTTTTCAAGTTTGTAAGGCTTTTAAGTACAAAGAAAAACTAAATGGGTTTTCTTTAAAATATTGCATGTCTTTATTACACAGATAAACAGTGAGTTCTATGACCTGGTAGATATATTTATTAAACAATTAAAATTTCTTCTTTCACTAGTTACTTAGTGGACCCCATGTTGTCCCCGGTTTTGTATGAAAATTGTGTTTTGTCCCCTAAGTTACCAGTATTTGTGGCAAAAATGTTATTCTGATTTGGATAGCTTATTTTCACTTGTACTGACAATGAATCTATTGATTAAGAAATATAGTTTATACCGGGCTTTGGTTTAACAGTGTTGTATAATTAAGACATACTTAAATGTATAAAGAATAGTTGATTGACCCATTTGCAATGTATGCTGAATTGTCACCTGTCACCTATCATTGTCAGGATGGTGAAATTAGGCTCTTTGTTGTGACAGAGACTTAGGTTGAAACTTTATAAAATTTATATTTTCTATGCCACTCTAATATAAATGGTGTATCGTATAACATATAGTTTTCTTGACTTTGTGTAATTTGCTAGTATTTTATCCAAGGGGAGTGATGGTAAGTGGGATTTGAGACCCATATACAATTTCATTCTCAAGACAACATTCTTAAAACTGCAATCTTAAGACCGCAAATTTGTTTTCAAACCTGAGGACTACGATGGAATGCCTCCATGCTGGTGTTTCTATTTATGTATTATTATTATTATTCAGGGAGTGGCTATTCAAGGCTCCAGAGCCTAGTATCACTGCGACCAGGATTGATCTATTGTGATCGCCACAGCCTACAGTCCTCCGCTGAGTCCTGTTATTGTGAGGATTTCAGGACTTTATTGGCGCCGAGATGCTTGATCTCCTCTGGGCACATATTTATGTAACCATGACTCTCTTTCAAAGCAAAAGTGGAGCAAAGCACTTACCATCCCGTTGATTGTAATAGTTATTGAGTGTGGTTATGCTCCGGAGCACGGTCTGCTTGTAACTGCAGGCGTTGCGGAGGTGCGCTATGCAGCCGTCACAAATCAGTTTAGTTGGAGTGCCGTCATGGTTTGGAACCTATAGGATGTATAAACCTTTTTTAATTGAATTGATTTATTTATTAACAAAACCTGTCTTAGTTTTTCTAAGTGTGTCTTTCTTAGTTTTTTATTTAGTCCGTATTTTCATATGAGATGTTTTTTGATCTAGAAGTGAACAAGGCTGTTGCAACGTTATTGATATAGGTTACAGTCCAACTCTCTTAGAAACCATGTTGAGATCAAGTGTACAAAAAATACAGTATAATAAGTTAAATAGAACAGAATAGAATAGAACATTTAAAAGTAAGAAATATACATCGTCATTTTTAGAATTATGCGGTAAGTATAAACTAATTTCTATACATTCCATCTCAATATGTTTCATAATATTATTCAATATAAAGGATTACATTACATGATCTAAGTCTGGTGATTATATTAGTAGGTAAGCGTATTTTATGGGCTTTCGACACGTATACTCATCCGTCTAAGAAGTCCTTAACGGAGTAGAATGCTTTGCTTTTTGAATGTTGAATAAACTGAAGTGAAGTTTTTTTTTGCAAATATACAATTAATAGAATATTTCGTTCTTATGGTTCTATACTGCCTTACTAAGCATAATGGCGATATCTCAGACAAAACATCTATAGAAATTGCAACCTAGTTACAAACAGAAGAGAGTTGAATCTGCTTTGGCTATTGAATTTAGTTATTGCATTTTTGCTTAGGAGGGCAGTATAGATATGTTGTTATCAGAGATGCTACTATGATATTACCTGAATATCGAAAGTTTCTCTCAGCATTTCTTCATAAACTTCCTTTTTACCAGAAAAATAATATTCAGAAGATAATTCTTTATAACATCCTTCCACGAGACAACAACGGCAGATATTTGATGACAGTTTCCACTCTACCCTATTCCCCTCAATTATATTCATTTTGAAACCAGATTTAATTTACTTTTCATACATAAATAAGCTTTTATAACAATGCAAAATTACGAGTTTCACGATTGTTAAAATTGTAATAGACAATCTTTATTGACATATTTGTTTTTTTAGTGACTTGTCTATGTCGGTAATAATGAACACCATCCAACCACCACACAACCATCACACATTTTTCAAAGTTCATTCATTCATTACTAACATTATTTATAATAATAATGGCGATAAAAATAATGTACATCAATGGCGATAAAAAAAAAAAACAAATTAAAAAAAAGGATTAACTGGTGCCATGTTGTCAAAAACTCGGAAGTGTCATCTTCATATTTTGAACATCTTTCTTTTATATTTTTATTTCTATTAAGCTTTATAAAGCAATTCACAATGTCGACGAATCAGAATGATTATGCTGCTTGTAAACACATAGAACGAGAAAAGCCAGATTTCATTGTTAATCAAGGTTTATTTCCGTTACCTATTTTTCTACTTCCTATAGGTAGGTACCTTTTCCCTTGCAAGAAAGTCTTTGCTTGGAAGTTAAGTACCTAGGTACTTTACCCGAGAGCGATTTACTGTCATTTGTGTCGGTGGATTACAAAAATGATTAAATCCACTTTTTTCGTGTTATTATCGCTACTCAGAAAATAATAAAATTATCTCTAATTTTTATAAAATAGAAAAGGTACCTACTACTAATTTTAAAATAATAACAATGTATTATAACACAAACAATACAAATAAAAATATAATAAAAACATAAATAAAGCTAGGCTAAAGTAACTTATTCCGGATCGCCCCGTCACTTTCTTGCGAATTCGTTACGCGTCGAGAGCAAAAGGGATAGCAATAGACGAAGTTCGAATTACGGATTTCAAAGTACAGCACCTGGGGCACGTTTTATAAAACTACAAGTAACAATTTTACAGGTCTAAACTGGCAACACTGCTCAAATGGCTGTGGCCCGTTTCACGAAGATACAAATTACAAGCGGAACTCACTTTCTACCAAAAGGAGTTAGAAAGAGACTTGTAATTTGTAACTTGTAGCTTCGTGAAACGGGTCTCAGTTCGTCATTGGTCGAGGTTGTGTCAAATGGAAACTTGTAACTTGTAAATTGTAATTTGTAGCTTTATAAAACAGGCCCCAGGTGTTTAAATGTTTTTCTCTGAAGCCACTGGGGTCGATTTGTGTGAAATACTTACCTTTCCTTTTTTGTTACCATGAACCAAAGAAAGTTAGTAACAAAACAGGAAAGTTTCATACAAATGTACGAGGACATTTTGGGAGACTATGTTATTTAGGCTCAGCTTCATTCACCCTACCAATCTGCATTTTTTTTTTGCAAATCGAAGTCGTAAATGAAATGTACAAACTTTTTTAGAAATGCTCACTTAATGAAAGTAGTTTTTTTTTTTAATCTAATGTTTTATAGAGGCTTTAATACACATACCTGACTATGTCAGCTTCATGAGGAGACTCTACATAAAAAATAATTAAGGATCACTCCCTTGAGTATATATTTTTTGAAACTTGATTACCAAAACTAACTTGCTGTTGAAATCAAAATGAGCTAAATCCATTTAAACAATCAGAATCCTAAGATATTTGATAGTTTACTTCAGGTAATTATTAAATCATACTATGGTTATGGTAAAGTTCATCATCCCACACGCAAAATATGCGCTAGACGACGAGTTGCGGAAACGGTTTTTTTTACACAAATTCTATTTGCTTGTACCAAAATCTCGTAGGTTTTGATTTTTAAATTCGTCCGTTGTTTTAAATTAAAAAACCCTAATAAGTATCCCAGTAATAAAATCGCAGGTATTTCACATTTATCTCAGAATAAATTAGATGAATGAAAATTATCCTCTTCGAAAATGAGCGATAAAGTTGGATCAAAAGAAGGTAATAGAATCTAAAGTGAGTTTAGTCAAAATGTGCTTAAAATATGTAATTTCTCCAATATAAATTAAGTGCTACCACCTAATTAAATCGATGTAATCGGGATCTAAATACAAAGTGAATGTAGTCTAATATGAATTAAGACCAAAACAATGTACTTAGTTATATTACTTAGGTATATTAACCTCAATACAATGTAGGTTCGAAGTGAGTAAGGAATTAATTTGAAAGCAGATTTTTTCAAACTCAAGTTCTTGAAAATTCTCGGGTTGTTTTAGATGGGTCTTGAATCTGCATGGGATGACTATGACAGACAGACGACCAGAGGCCCGTTTCATAAAGCAACAAGTAACAAATTACAAGCGGAAGTCTCTTTCTAGCATTGCTAGAAAGTGAGTTCCGCTTGTAATTTGTAACTTGTAGCTTCGTGAAACGGGCTACAGGGGCACGTTTTATAAAACGACAAGTTACAATTTTACAGGTCTAAACTGGCAATACTGCTCAAATGGCTGGTCGTCATTGGTCAAAGTTGTGTCAAATAGAAACTTGTAACCTGTAAATTGTAATTTGTAGCTTTATAAAACAAGCCCCAGCCATTTTACTAGCGTAAAGACCTCCATACGAGTACATGATCCGTTTTGCCTTCAGGTCCAACTGAACGGTTTTCTTGTATGGTGTCTTATAAAGTCTTTACATGTATAGGCACTCGATCCGGTAAGGCGGAACTGACGCAGTTCGGCCTGAACCGATCGGCCTTTACATGTATGGGGGCCTTTATAAAACGTATCTACGGTGTTATAAAACGTGTCCCAGACGTCCCAATTTTGGCGGGACGTCCCGATTTTTTAATCAAAATGAAATGTACCGCGCGGGAAAGGCTCGGTCCCGCTTTTCGGGGATAAATCGACCGTGCGTGCAGCGCAATATCATATTTTTAAAATACATTTTCTGTGGCTATTTTTGCTATCTATTGTCACGTAATAAAAAGAAAATATTTAAAACTTCTGATTATATACGTTTTTTTACTATGTCCCGCTTTCGACGAAAAAATCCCGTTTTTTTCACTCAAAAAGTTTGAAAATCCCGACTTGGCAAAAAAATTTCTCGTCACCCTATGGAATCTCGAGTATATCATCTCGATTGCGACCGAGAAGGTGAGAGTCGACCCACTGAGGAGGGATTTCTGAAATATCATGGACCAATATCAGGGGCCTGTTTTATAAAGCTAAAATTAAAGCTACCTACAAATTGTAATTTGTACAGGTTACAAGTTTCCGTTTGACAGAAGCTCCACCAATGAAGACCAGGGGCCTGTTTTATAAAGCTACAAATCGTAATTTACAGGTTACAAGTTTCCATTTGACACAACCTCGACCAATGACGACCAGCCATTTGAGCAGTATTGCCAGTTTAGACCTGTAAAATTGTAACTTGTAGTTTTATAAAACGTGCCCCAGCTATTTGAGCAATGTTGCCAGTTTAGACCTGTAAAATTGTAACTTGTAGCTTTATAAAACGTGCCCCAGGTGTTTAAATGTTTTTCTCTGAAGTGATCGATTTGTGCGAAATACTTACGTTTCATATCTTGTTTTTGGCAGAGGTGGCCGACTACATTAGCGAGAGCTTCGACCTACTGCCAGTGTTCGAGAAAACTCTGTACAACAACACTTACATAAAGCATAGCTCTTTGGAGACCAATGAGTTGCTTCGGTGTCGATGGGACGAGTACAAGAACGTAATGGGCAGGGCCGGCGCGCCCTTCCAGTTTCCAGATAAAAGGTTAAAGCGAACGCCTTCATTTTAAAGGTGTGATAGACGGGCGAGTATGTACGCCGTACTTGCAATGTGCATTTTCACGCAAAAGTGTATCCAATTAAGGAACTTTAACTTTGTCAGTTTTGTGACGAAAATTAGCTATACATTGACGGCCGCCAAAAGTCCAAAACTGACAAAGTTAAAGTTCCTTAATTGGGTAATTTTTTTCGTGAAAATGCCCAAGTACGGCGTACTTACTCGCCCGTCTATCACCCCTTTTACAATTCCAATAGTAAAAGTTAACTTCCATGGGTAGTGGCCGATGCGACAGACGCGTGCGGCTAACGCCCGCGTCTCACGACAGTAGTAAACCCTATGAAACGTATGGCACCGCTTCTGTGGTTAAAGGGGTGATAGACGGGCGAGAAAGTACGCCGTACTTGTGACTCAGCGAGCTTACTCGTCCGTATGTCATCAGAGGCCCTACTCTGAAAATCGAAGTTCGAAGTTAAATCGAGAGAAAAGGATGAAGCTAGCTGTCGAGGGCCTCAGGAGTACGCGTACGTAGAGCAAGTTCGTCGGCGGTTTGAATGTTGCTCGTACGTCTGTCATCGCCGCGAGCCGCGAGTCAAGATCTTTTGGCAGTCTGTGGGGGAGGTCTTTGATAAAATTGTGTAGTGTTATTTGTTTATTTTGGTTCAGAAATTCTAGTTAATACCTAAAATTAGTGATTTTTAAAATGTGATATGATATAATTCCTTAATAACTCAAAGCTTCGACATTTTGCGTTTGAAGTGTGAGCAAGCTTTCAACGTGTGTCACCGACGCGAGCCGCGTAAGTTCGCGAACTTTGAAATCGCGACTTTATAGCTCGTGCGTCCGTGACCGACGTCGAGCCGAGTAATTTCGCGACCTTTAAGATCGCGGTTTGAAAGTTCGCCCGTCTATCACCCCTTTTAGCGTCCGATGATGACTGAGCTAGCCGCGCGCTAGGATCGCGCACGTCGCGTCAGCCGCACGCGTCTGTCGCATTGTAAATTGTAATTTGTAGCTTTATAAAACAGACCCCTGACGGCCATTTCCTATACGCCCCCAATCTGAGGCTCTACTTTGAAAATCGAAGTTCGAAGTTACGTTAGCTCCATCCCTTGCTCTCGATTTAGCCTCGAAGGACGAGTGACAGAGATGGAGCTAACGTGACTTCGAACTTCGATTTTTAAAGCAGGGCCTCTGTTCGTGGAATGTTCGCCTTGGTTAACATTAGCGTTGAAAATTCCGGAAAAAATCGAATGTTTTCTTAATTTTCGTTTTTTTCGGGTTTTTTAGAAAAAATAACAAATTTGTAATGACAATTTATTCATAGTCAATCACTGTCAATCTCGCTCCAGCAATTGTTTCTGCCTCCAAGTCGTCGATGTCGTCCATTTGTGGGTGCAAATTAGGCCGAATATAGATTAAATAAGAGCAGAAAATGTCATTGTTTCCTTTTCTATAAAATACCGAAAAAAACGGGATTTCTTCCGCACTTCGACAACGCTAGTTAACATTATGTTACAACTAATTATTGAGTATAAGCTGTTGCCGCGGATCGGCATACGTTGAAGTTGCTGAAGAAGCTGTTTCCTAGGGCTCCTTCTATTTTCCAGGATAAAAAGTATACTGTTTTCTTCCCCGGGACTCAAGTTATCTCCAAACCCAATTTCATAGAAATCAGTTCAGCGGTTTAGCCGTTAAAGCGTAGCAGTCACTTTCTCATTTATAATATTACTAGCTTCTGCCAGCAGCTTCGTCCGCGTAGAATTTGTATTTGGCTTCCCACTGGAACCGTTAATTGTTCCGGGATAATAAGCAGCCTATGTTACTCAGGGATGAGGTAGCATTCTAAGGGCGTATACAGAAAGAAAGCTGGAAACTTATAAGCGCTTACCGGCGCTTGTCAGCGCTGGTCCGTTCTACACAAAGGAAGCAGGTTGAAGCAGACCAAGCAAAAATGTCGGACTCATCGGACGATGATTTGGTTTTGTTAGAAAATGTGTGTGTGTACACGTCACTATCCATTTTAATATTTATCACAATAAAAATGCCTGTCGTAATTGCACGTGTTGTCGCAGTTGTTTATTAATTTAAAATGGCAGCGACCAGCGCTGACCAGCGCGTGTTGAAGCTTGTCGGAACTTGTCGGCACCGTTCAGTACTTATAAGCGCTTATCGGCGCGCGTTCATATATTTTCCTGCGCGGGTTACCAGCGCTGTCATGCGCCGGTAAGCGCTTATAAGTTTCCAGCTTTCTTTCTGTATACGCCCTAATACTGAAAGGATTTTTGAAATCGGTCCAGGGGCCTGTTTTATAAAGCTACAAATTACAATTTACAAGTTTCCATTTGACACAACCTCGACCAATGAAGACCAGGGGCCTGTTTTATAAAGCTACAAATTGTGATTTACAGGTTACAAGTTTCCATTTGACACAACCTCGACCAATGACGACCAGCCATTTGAGCAGTATTGCCAGTTTAGACCTGTAAAATTGTAACTTGTAGCTATATAAAACGTGCCCCAGGTGTTTAAATGTTTTTCTCTGAAGCTCACTGGGGTCGATTTGCGTGACATAGGTACTTATCTTTTATATCTTGTTTTTGGCAGAGGTGGCCGACTACATTAGCGAGAGCTTCGACGACTTTCTAATTCCTTTCGCTAGAAAGAGACTTGCGCTTGTAATTTG
This sequence comes from Acleris literana, assembly GCA_946894065.1. Taxonomy (NCBI): domain Eukaryota; kingdom Metazoa; phylum Arthropoda; class Insecta; order Lepidoptera; family Tortricidae; genus Acleris; species Acleris literana. The sequence continues at coordinate 2,410,613 of OX335693.1, read as the reverse complement.
TAATTCCTTTTGCTAGAAAAGGAGTTCCCCTTGTAATTTGTAACTCGTAGCTTCGTGAAACGGGCCGGAGCCAAATTACAATTTACAGAGGCCCTACTTTGAAAATCGAAGTTCGAAGTTACGTTAGCTCCATCCCTTTCTCTTAAATTAGTCTCGAATGACGAGTGACAGGGATGAAGCTAACGTAACTTAACTTCGATTTTCAAAGTAGGGCCTCAGGTTACAAGTTTCCATTTGACACAATCTCGACCAATGACGACCAGCCATTTGAGCAGTGTTGCCAGTTTAGACCTGTAAAATTGTTAACTGTAGCTTTATAAAACGTGCCCCTGTAGTTTTTGAGTTATTCGTTATAAACATACAAAAATACAACGACCCCGTAGTCACCCTGTATTGATCTGTTTCCAGGGATGTCCACTTCTACCTTAATAGGTGCCGGTTCGCACCGTTGGAAACGATTCATAAGAGACCTAACCACAGAAAAACTTTGAGGCCCGCGCCGGGAGTCGACTTCAGGGGCCAGAGACCCACCCCTCAGGAACTACACATGAAAAGACATAGGGGCGATCCGAAGCGCAAGTACCCCAAAAAGTACCCTAAGGATTCGAAACATACAAAACGAGAAGAAAAGAAGAATTAGTCTATTCATATTTTATAGGAACATTTTATCGTTTTTTTTTAGATTATTTAATTTATTTGGTTACCTATCTTAGTTCCGAAAAACTTATGTCCTATGTTTCGTTTGTCCGAAATTATTTTTTCTCTGAATCCGTTCAACTATTCTGGATTGTTATAAAACTAACCTAACCTATAGTTTTTGCAGGGTGTAGGGTTCAGAGAAAATGATTTTCGGACAAACGAAACAGCGGATAACAATATATCGAGACATAGATATTTATTTAGATAGATTTATTTTATGTTATTATTGATTATTTTGATAAAGTTTTATGAGAGAAGATGGCATTTGTTTTATTTATTCTGAATGATGACTTAAAACCTGGCAAATAAGTTTGGAGGATAGAGGGCGCTGCAGACTTAAATTTGTGACCTTAGGTCCAAAGTCAATCTGACACTATAACAATAAGTTTGAGTTTTCTATAAGTTACAAATGATTTGGCATCTCTAATGACATTGACGACTTCAAGCATACTTTTTTTTTTGAAATGGGTCAAATTAACGTCCGTGACGGTACCTATGATCCGTGAACTTATAAGACCAGCAAAAATGTGGCTCTCCTTTGAAAATCGAAGTTCGAATTTACGTAAGCTCGATCTCTTTTTCTTGATTTAATCTCGATTGATGAGTGACCGGGATGGAGTTAACGTAACTTCGATTTTCCAAGTAGGGCCTTTGCGTTAACCTCCTGATTCCCCAGATTCTCACTTGAGGAGATATTACCAAAATTATAATAGGCACTCTATAGCAAATTCGATAAGGTTGCAATTACAATATTACTAAAAGAGGTATTGGGATCTTACAATGTTAATCATATGGCCCTGTTAACGTGTTTTTGTTCAGAAGTTTAGGCGGAACATCTCGATTGGTGCAGAAAGGAAGCACTCTCTAAAGGACTCGTTTTGTAATTCAAAATAACCGTTATTAGGTTATTTTATTACCTACCTTAGATTTAAGCCGATCCTGGTATAAGCTAGTATATAATCTGTGGTAGTTGGTATAAGGGTTCAAAAGAAACTCAGAAGAAAAACATTAAAAATATAATTATGCTAAACTCGCTTTAATTAAGGAGATCATTTCACAGGCAACCTTTGCTACAGTACAGTCCCTTAAATGCGTTTATAGTCATATATAAAAGCCACACTGTGCATAAAACTATTCCACATTTCCATGTGTGTTATGGTCTTTGATTGAGGATTGAAAATAATATAACTTTGCCTAGTATTGTATTGTACCTAATTTAAAAATAATACTACAATTCAAAAACCCAAGTGATTTAGGGCACAGTGAAGGTAAAAAGGCATTTCGGATGAGTTTCTTTCACATGGTAGTCAAAATTGTTCTTGTCAGAAAACCCAATCCCGCATTCCGAACAAGTAAATTTATAGTATTCCCTCTGTAAATGTGTTTTCATGTGCTGCTTCAAACTTTTCTGGTGCCTAAAGGCTTTCTGACATAAGTCACATATGAAATTCCGTTCCCCGGTGTGACACACTATGTGAGCCCTCAAAGTCGTGCCACTGCTAAAGCTCTTTTTACAAACTTGACATTGCGTTTTTTGGGTGTGAAATTTGTTCGTGTGCATTGTCAATGTACGGCGGCTAGGGAAAGTAGATTTGCATGTCTCGCATTCGAAAGTAAATGTGATTCCATGAGCGTCCTTCAAATGCCGTAGTTTAAGGTAATGTTCAAAGAATCTTTCCGGGCAATGTGGGCAGCGTAGCATTCGCATTCTAGATGAACCAGCATGGGCCTTCTCTATGTGATGTTTCAAATTCGAACTCGTAGTGTACACTTTTTTACATTTATCGCAAGGGTGGCCACCTGGGAAATGTATTTCTTTATGCTGCATCAGCCGTTGGTGAGTCATGAATCCAACTCCACAAGTCTCGCAAATTGCATTGCTAAAATGCACGTTCATGTGGCGATTTAGAAGTATAAAAGTTTGAAACATTTTGCTACATATATGACACGAGAATTGACCATCTTTAGGTGTTAAATTATAGGCCATCATGCCGTTCCTAGATTTAGTGAACGCTTTACTATGTATCTCAGTTAAATGAGCTCTGATTTTGTCTAAATCATTAAATTTCTCACTGCAGATTCTGCATTTGAGTTCGGAAATATCAACTTTAATAGTTCGCTTTCCCTTTGGCAGAAGATCTTTCAAAATCTTGTCTGTTTCTGGTATCTCATGGGTTAATGTGTGTTGCAGTAGCGTGGTTATTTCAAAGTAGTGTTCATGGCAAAAGAAGCATTTGAAAAAGTAGCGGCAATAGACGAAGGGGCGGACCGTGGTGCTCTCAAGGAAGACAGCAGCGTTTTGTCGCTCGGAGACTGTCATCTCCCAAATACTGGTGATGGCACCCCGGCGAGCCGCCGGGTTCAGGCCTGAGGACACAAAGGCAATTTAGAATTCTTCCGCAGTCTGTCTGTTAGCAAACTATGACATGCAACAACACACAACTCTATATAAGGTGGTAATAGAACATAATCAAACCGAGCTCCTTGGTCTTTTGTAATAATTTTGCAGTAGCGGTTTGTAGCAGAATTAGATGTAATATTATCAATATGTGGTACATAAATAGCATTTTCAACAACTGTTTCTTAATATGGTAACTGCTATTTGTCATCACGTCGGTTTTTATGGCCAAGTTATACCGCCTCCTGTATTTTTCCCAAAATCTGTATCGGCTGACCCAGCGCATATGGATGGGGTACTAGCAGTTACCACATCTATAAGACTTAAAGAGGCTTAGATGAATGTATAATCATTTAGTATCGAAATTTCACTTTTACGAATAGTCGTTGATGCCTCTGAATAGTAGCAGCTAAGTATATCGTCTAACAAGTAGGTATGCAGCTTGCGCAGCTAGAGGGTAAGGGGAGTTGGGAACTTGGGAGGGTGTAAAACAATTGCTAGTACCCGGCGTGCGGTTGTGCGCACTTCCCTTCCCCATATAACTACGACCCGCTCTCTCCAATATGCAGCGTCTCCGACGTCTGTCATCACGCAAAGAGGTTCCGCACCAACTTCTTAGACTACAAGCAATTAATTTATAAAATAAAACAAACAACCTGAATTTGAACATTTATTACTGGTGCTGACGCCAGTCTGGTTCACATTGTAGTAAACTTCTGCTATATACCTCGTCATTCTCTTTTTTAATATCTAATTTTGAAGTAGTTACCTAATCATATCTTTCTGAAATCCAGTCAATGGGACCTGGTGTTTTGTCATTCGGGTATTTGGAGAACGACTGTTCCTAACGCACCTCTGATTTCTCCATAATCTAATCCTGTCTTCTTTAGCTATGGTCTCTATTCTAGGTACATCGGCTCTGCTTGTGATGTTTTCGTTTTTTTAACGTTATGATAGCTTTTATTAACTAGTCGACCGTGTCGTAGACAATACTATTTCAATAGGGGCAAAAACAAGGTTGAATTGGATCCGTCTACGCTACATAAACGGTCTGATTCACCAACGCCTTACCTGTTTTGGTTCTGGACAGGTTTAAGTAAAACAAGCGAAGTCTGCCGTAGATCAGCATCTTTCGCGCAGGAACCAGTCGACGCAAGAAAAACAAAAGACTAATGAAAGATTGTACAGCTCACGGTACCATCTCATTGTACGAAGCGTGCCACTGCTTCGTGTGCTTTACGAAATCATTCTTATTATGAAACCCTGATCCGCATTCCGAGCACACAAACTTGAACAAAGAATTGTGGGTTCGCATGTGTTTCCGGAGCGTCATTTTGTGCATGTAAGCATTCTTACAGACCGGACATATGAAGTTTCTTTCGCCTGTGTGTCCGCGTAAATGCTGCTTTAACTTAGACTCTATGCTAAAGCATTTTGAGCATATTTCGCATTTGAATTTTTCTGTATGAAACCTAGTCGTATGTTGTGTTATTGCTCTACGAGTCGTGAATGAAGCTTTGCATAAAAAACATGGGAATGTTTTCGTAATTCCGTGGACGTCTTTCAAATGGATCATTTTGCTGTAATGCTCTTTAAATGTTTCGTCGCATTGAGGACATTTCTTTGGTTTGACTCTAGCTTTTCCCTTATGGATTATTTCAGTATGATACTTCAGTTGACTTTTTTTAGAAAATACATAATCACATTGCTTACAGTTGAACTTAATATTGTAGTGAGTTTCTTTATGTTTCATAAGAAAGTGTTGGTTTAAGAAACCTGCACCACAAGTTTCACAAACCACCTTTCCAACATGGCAGTTCATGTGAGAATTCAGAAGTGGGAACGTGTGAAATTCAATGCCGCAAATATGACAGATGAAAGCGCCATTTCTCAGCTCCATGTTGTACTCAGTCATACCATTTGTTGCGGAAAAGAACTCCTTGTTATGCTCTAACTTCAAATGCTGTCTTATACTATCTAGATTATCATAACTTAGTCCGCATATTTTGCATTTTAAGTTGGAAATATCTACTTGAAGCGTCCTCTTGCCTTTGTGAACATATTTCTCCAGAATAACTTTAAGATTCTCCTTTATTTCGTGTTCTGAGGTGTGTTGCAGCAGCGCTGGTAGTTCCGAGTGGTATTCCATACAGTAAAAGCACTTGAAACTGGAGCCCATGAATATAAAAGGGCGGACTGTTGTGTACATAATGAAGGAGGCCGCGTTCTTTCTTTCGGGAACAGTCATTTGCCAAATACTCGTCTCTAGGCTTGTATTCTCGCCTGTGAAAAAAAATTGGCATTTAATACTAATAATACATATTAAAACACATCCATGCACGTGCTTACTCAGATATATGAACAGGCATCTACGGTGTCGCTTACATCACTTTGATCAAATATATAGATGATTTTAAAAACTTACACGTTTCCGTCGTTCACAATGCAAGCCAATAAATAGATTAATGTATCATAACCATACTTCATTTTATTGTAGCTACCTACTACTGACATGTATAGTACGTAAAAAATGGCTTAAATCTATTAACACCTTTAGGTAATTATGTTTTGAGACTGCGGGTCAGTCTTGTTAAGGAACTATCATGTATCTTTTTCTTTACCTACAAAGTACAATGCAATAGCTTTAAAAGTCTTTAGGGTTCGGGTAAGGTTGTTTTAAGAGTTATTGCACTGCACGCCTTTCATTTCTATTGTTTACTATGTTACTGGTTCACTAATACTAGTGTGCCACTGCTTCATATGTCTCACAAACTCATTTTTATTATGAAACCCTGAGCCACATTCGGAACAAACAAACCTAAACACAGAATTATGAGTTCGCATATGTTTCCGTAGCGTCATCTGGTGCATATAGGCATTCTTGCAGATTGGACATATAAAATTCCTTTCACCCGTATGTCCACGCATATGCTGCTTTAATTTAGATTCTATGCTGAAACATTTAGAGCATATTTCGCATTTGTATTTCTCTGTGTGATATCTCGTTGTGTGTTGAGTGATCGCCCACCGAGACGTGAATTTTGCTTTGCAAATATGACACTCGAACGTCTGCGACACGCCATGAACGTCCTTTAAATGAATAACTTTGCTATAATGCTCTTTAAACGTTTTATCGCATTGCGGACATTTTTTAGGCTTTACTCTCGCTTGCCCTTTGTGAACGATTTTAGTATGATATTTTAGTTGACTTTTCTTTCCGAAAACTGCTTCACAATCCTTACAGTTAAACTTATTGTTCAGATGAGTTTCCTTATGTTTTAATAAGAAATATTTATTTAAAAATCCAGCTCCGCACGTTTCGCAAACAACCTTTCCGACATGGCAGTTCATGTGAGAATTTAAAAGCGAAAAAGTGTAGAAATCACTGTCACAAATGTGGCATATAAAAGCACCATTCTTTAGTTCCATATTATACTCAGTCATTCCGTTGCTGGCTGGAAAGAACTCCTGTCCGTGTTCATTTTGTAAATGGTCTTTCACTGTTTGTAAATCCGGATATTTAAGATGACACAACCGACAGTTAAGGTCTGATATGTCTACTTGTAACACGCGTTTTTCTTTATGAACGTATTTTTCTAATAGCAAGCTTTCTTCAGGGATCTCGTGGCTGCTCGTGTGTTCGAGAAGAGAAGGAAGCTTGGAGAAGTACTCTGCACAGTAGAAACATTTAAAACAGGTTCCCATAAATATGAAAGGTCTGACTGTGGTGTATCGTATGAAAGCAGCTGCGTTTTTCCTTTCGGACAGCGTCATTTGCCACACGCTTGTTTTAATGCTTGGTCTATCGTCTGTGAAAGAAAAAAATATAGTAAGTTGGAATCTCGGAACCCAGTTTAGAATGTTATCTATGTTATTTAAAATAACCGTAATTATTTACCTCCATTTTCATTTTTGAGCCGACCCTGATTATATAAGGGTTCAAAAGAAACTCGGAAGAAAATTGACAAACATATAATTACGCTTAACTCGCAACTTATATTAAACTAAGGAGATCATTTCACAGGCAAGCTTAACTAAACTAAAATCTTATACTAGTGCAAGAGCAACATTTTATTTGTTTGTTCGTTAGAAATCGAGTTGTCAAAAACTGCTCTAACGAATTTGATGAAAATTATGGAAAAGGGGTTTTAAAGGGCAAGAAACTAATCAGTCAAGTTGTCATCGTGGAGAAAACTCTCTCCCAGGTTCAGGTAAAAATTATATTCTTACTCAAAAGTCCACACTGCACAAAACTATTTCATATCTTCTAGTGTGTATGATCTTTGCTTGATGACCTAACATGATCCAGATAAGATAACTTTGCCAAGTATTGTATTTATGAATAGAAGCAGAATTACAGTAAACACTTAAAAACCTTTCAAGATCTTGGAACAACAATCCAAAATTGTTACTCCAGTTCTAGGTCACGGTGAAACAGGCTTGTCGGATGCATTTCATTCATATGGTGGTCATAAGTGTGCTTGTCGAGAAAACCAGTTCCGCATTCAGAACAAGGAAATTTATACCATTCCTGTTGTAAATGTGTTTGCATGTGCTCCTTCAAACTCTGCTGATCGTTGAAGGCTTTCTGACATAAGTCACATATGAAATTGCGCAATCCAATCGAATGAGTTACCATGTGAGTCTTCAAATTTGCAGCAGTGCTAAAGCTCTTTTTGCAAACTCGACAAGTAGTTTTTTGGGAATGGAGTTTATTCGTGTGCATTGTCAATGCACGGCGCGTAGAGAATCTGGCTTTGCATGTCTCGCATTCAAAAGTAAATGATATTTCATGGACTACCTTCAAATGCTTAAGTTTAAGATAATTTTCGAAAAATGTTTCATGGCAATGTGGGCATCGTAGTATATCCTTCTTAGATGTGCCTTCCTGGGGTTCATCGGGTTCAAGGGATTTATGAGTCTTCTCTACGTGTTCTCTCAGTCTATGACTTGTAGCGTACACTTTTTCACACTGATCGCAACCGTAGGTAGTTGGGAAATGTGATTCTTTATGCTTTATCATCCGTTGGTAACTCATGAATCCAACTCCACAAGTTACGCAAATTGCTTTGCTGAAGTGCATGCTCATATGGCAATTTAGAAGTTTAAAAGTTTTAAACATATCACTGCATAAGTGACACGAGAATTCATCATCTTTTTGTGCACAATTAAAAGGAATCATGCCATTCCTAGATTTAGTAAACTCTTTATTATGTGTCTCAGCTAAATGAGCCCTGATTTTGTCTAAATCCTCAAATCCTTCATCGCAAATTCTGCATTTGAGTTCGGAAATATCAACTTTTATAGTTTGCCCACCCTCGGGGAGAAGCTCATTGAAAATCTTATCTGTTTCTGGTATCGCATGGGCTAATGTGTGTTGCAGTATCGTGCGCATATCATGAAAGTGATCATGGCAGAAGAAGCATTCGAAAAAGTAGCGGTTAAATATGAACGGGCGGAGCGTGGTGTTCGCAATGAAGACAGCAGCATTTTTTCGCTCAGCGACCGACATCTCCCTAATACTGATGACGGCACCCTGGCGAGCCGCCGGGTTCAGGCCTGAGGACACAAAGGCAATTTAGAATGCTAACACAGTGTGTCTGTTCAAAGCAAAACGATCACATGCAACAATAAACACATAACCCTTCATATTAACACACTCAGCGCCAGCGACACGCAAGAAAAAACTGGTGCAAGTTGGCAGGGAATGTGCTAACTGATAATACTCGTACAACAGAATCAAATAGATCTTCTTTGTCTTATTTTTGATACATTTGTAGTAGAAGAAGATGTAATACTAACGACAAGTAATTGTCGAGTCGAGTACAAAGATGTGTAAAACAACCTGTGCAATAGCACATAAAACAACCTTCGGGTTTCTACTTCTTATACGGTGCTATGCTAATCAACTGACTTTACCTGAACCCGAAAGATTTTTTCAGACCTCGTGCTGTATACAGTTTTGCACCTTATCCCTTTTTAAGGTACAACAGTGTATACATAATTATGTTTGTCCTTGACTGTACATTAACAGGTTCCCTGTCCTCATAGAAGAGTGTATATTCAACGCCGTACGCCAGATACAGTAAGCATGTCAAGTTATATCCAAATTTGATCAAAACTGATTTATGAAGGTACCAGACCAGGAACAAATTGCCTTCATGAATGATATGTGATTCATGGGACAGGAAACGTATTAATAGCATTTCCTTATTTCTTTTTAGAATTATTAATTGCTTTCTATTTTTTAACCGTGTTCTGAGAAAAAGAAGGAAGTTATCTTTTTGTCGCGTTGAAAGCAGCGAATTACAATGTCTTCATGTGGGTTCGCAATTTTTTTGACAAAACCTTGACATCTCCATTTGATTGCTTAATCAGAAGATCCAAAAATAAAAATAAAATCTTGTTTTATACACCCAAGTTTATCTCCTTAAAATATAAAATTCTAATTGATAATTACATAAAAGTTTCAGTATTGTACGGTATTAAATGTATGATTGCATTTACAATAACATTAATTCTAACTAGTGACTTTTTAATTAAAGCTGATATGACATACGTTGGCTAATTTATATTTATTGATGCAATTTACCTTAATATTAGCTACATTAAGATCTATGTTAGGATTATCAATGTTAAGATCTAAGTATTCGCTTTGCAAGAGTCGAAATAAGTATATTGTCAGTTCATAAGTTCACATCCAAAATTCTTAACAATAGTTTTGAATTGCCACTGAGGATGCCACTGCTTCATATGTTTGTTGTAGTCATTTCTGTTATGGAATCCGTTGCCGCACTCCGAACAAGTGAACTTCCATACCGGACCATGAACCCGCATATGTTGCCTCAAAGTCCGTTCATGCATGTAAGCCTTTTGACATATCGAGCAGAAAAAGTTTCTTTCCCCCGTGTGTCCTCTCATATGCATCTTTAGTAAAGATCGAGTACCAAAACATTTCCCGCAGATCCTGCACTGAATTTTCTGCGTATGTAATTTAGTCGTGTGCTCTGTCAATGCTCGCCTTGTGGGAAACACTGCTTTACATACCGGGCATTCAAAAGTAAATGTGATACCATGAGCTTCTTTTAGATGCGTCATTTTACGATAATGTTCCGCAAACCTTTCTAAACAATGTGGACATTTTAAAGGCTTCATCTTTTTAGCGTTGGTAACTTCGTGTTTTTTGAACAAATGGTATCGTAATTTTAACTTCGTGGTGAATACTTCTTGGCATTTATCACACTTGTGAACACCGTTCTGGTGGACAATCCTGTGATTTATCAGGCGCTGGTGTGACATGAAGCCTAGGCCACAGGTCTCGCAAACAACATTGAAATGTACATTCATGTGTCGGTTTAATAGAAAAAAGGAGTTAAAACTTTTGGAGCACTTATGACAGGAAAGAAGACCGTTTTTCGTGCTTAGATCATAAGCCATTAGACCATTGCCGGCGGTATTAAATTCTTTTTTGTGGGAGAGTATCAAATGTTTCCGTATATCGTCTAAGTCTGAATACTTTTGTTCGCAAATCCTGCACTTTAGGCCTGAAATATCTACTTTAATGACACGTTTCCCTTTCCTTAAGTACTGCTTGAGTAAGCAGCACCTTTCAGGCGTCACATGGAACGCTGTGTGTTGCAAGACTGAGTGAATCTCAGGGAAAACTTCATTACAGTAGAAACACTTGAAATTTGCCTGCTGGTAAAAGAAAGGCTTGATAGTAGTGAACTCAAGGAACGTCGCGGCGTTTTGCCGTTCCGATATTGTCATTTGCCAGATACTGGTCCTGGGCCCCGGTCGTTGTCTTGATATTCCTGGGGAAGAAAATTTTTCCTTTTAAACTCCTTGTCGCCGAAACGCATTCAAATTACGTGCATTACGTACTTTACCAACCTTTTTGCTTTCTAACTAAGGCATCTTAATTGTTTAATAGATAAATAAAAATAAGTACACAAAAGTACGTATAATCGAATTCTCAAAATACATTTTTTTAAATATTTATAACAACACAACAAGTAGTTCTCTTTAGCATGTTCGTGATGTCTAGAAGTATTGCACCTTACATTACACCATGAGAACTATTAATATGGGCAACCAGCGCCGCGCTGTTGCAGCAGTTTATTCCACAGACAGTACAACTAACACCCGGCTCATGGGTTCTCGCATGTTCTTTCAAATTTTTCCTTCTTGCATAAGCTTTGCCGCAAACCACACATTTAAAATTCTTCTCTCCAGTATGTATCACCATGTGCCTCGAAAGGCAATATTTGGAAAAAAATCTCGCATGGCATATACTGCACTCTTGATTCCGCTCTTGTAGGTGCACTGATCGTATATGGAGTAAGAGATGGTATTTCAGATCGTACTCTCGCCCGCAAGTCTCACACCTAAACAAACCATTGCTTCGATTGTGGACTACGCGCAAGTGTTTAGTTCTCTGATAGTTAGAGTTAAATCTCTCTGGACATATCGGACATCTCCTCTGAAATTGTTTTTTGTGTACGCCTTTCATGTGTAGAGTTCTTTTAGCGGTATTACTGAAAACTTTGTCACACTTGTCACAAGGAAAGTTTCCCTGCTCATGTATCTGCAAATGGCGCTTCAGAAGATTCATCGAAATAAACATAGAGCCGCAGATATCACAGCTGAAGTTGTTGAAATGTTTGCTCATGTGAATTATAAGTAATCTCAGATTCAGAAACTTTTCCTTGCAGATTTGACAGTCGAAAATCTTCCCTCCTAATTTGAAAGGAATTATATTGTCTTTGCATTCTGGCTGAATACTTTTTCCATGATCTTTTAAATGCACTTTCAACGAGTTTAAGTCTGGAAGAGTTACTAAACAAAGTTTGCATTCCAGGCAGCTGACGTCCACTTTTACACTTTTATCACGTATTCTGTTTTTAAATTCTATTTTTAGTTCTTCTACAGTGTGACCATTGATTGAGTGATCTTTAAGAAAGTTAGCATCTAAGAATGTTTGTGGGCAAAGAAAGCATTTGTACTTATTGTTAGCGTGTACGAATGGGTATACATAGGAATATTCGAATATCGTCAAGGCATTTTGTTTCCATACTTCGTATTCGGCAGGACCGCTCGTTTTGCGAGGTGTCCCATGGAAGTGTGCACCCTGAACCGTCTTAACGTTGAAGGATACTGATGCTTCCTCATCCTGTACATTCCATTGTATATCATCAAGTGGTATAGGTTCTGTTAATACTTTCCAAGTAGAATTTTCGCTTTTCATTGCTTTAGATATGTTTTCTCTCTTTATTTTTGTTTTACAAAGTCTACTTTTCTTGATTTTCTTTACTGTTTTGCATTCATTAGCGCATTTTAGATCGTGTAAGTTTATAGGAGTCTTCAGTAATGTTAGCTTAATGTCATTGCCGGCCTCATCTTTAATGATGATAGATGATTGTGTCTCTTGGATCACCCCTAGAAGAAGAAAAAAAGAGTACTGTACTTTTGCCACATAAAAAAAACAATTTGTGTAAAATTTATATTTTAATAAAAATACAAATTAAATTACATGTCAAAATTTTGTTGTGCGTTGAGAATTCACTCTAACCAAAAAAAACATTTAAAGAAGCTGTTTATTTTATACTTGAAGTACATTATCATGTAGCCTTAGATGGTCTTTTAAATTCTTTCTCCGCAAAAAGGCCATACCACACACTTCGCACTTATAATTTTTTTCTCCCGTATGAATAACCATGTGTCGCTTTAAAGTTTCCTTATTACAAAACCTTTGATGACACACATCACATTGCTGATTCCTCTCCTGAAGATGCACGGATCTCGTGTGGCAAATCAAATGATATTTCAGATTGAACGCGCGTCCACACGTTTCGCATTTATGAACACGCGTAGACTGATTGTGGACATCCTGGAGATGAATTGTACGTCTATAGTTAGAATTGAAACGTTCAGGACACATAGGACATCGGCGTGGATACTGCTTTAAGTGAACGCCCCGTATATGAAGCGATCTTTTATGCGGCGTCGTAAAAACTTTGTTACACCGATCACAAGGGAAATTACCGTTTTCATGAACTTCTAAATGTTTTTTCAGTAGACGAAGGGTCATGAAACCTGAACCGCAGATTTCACAACTGTAATTATTAAAATGAACGCTCATGTGTATTACTAATATGCGAACTTTTATGAACTCTTCGTCGCACAATACACATTTATATGAGCCTTCTCTTCCATCTAATTTAAAAGGAATCATGTTGTCCTTTAATTCTGGATCTATAGGTTTTTGATGTGTTTCTTTTAAATGATATTTCAATTCTTGTAATCCTATAGGTCTTAGCGAACAGAGCTTACACATTATATCGCTTACGTCTACTTTAAGCACGTTTTCTCTGCGATTATTGACGAGTCTTTTCAATGGCGCGAAACTGTGGTTGTCGCGCATATGTTGACTCAAAATAACCGTTTCCAAAAACGGCTGAGAGCAGACGAAACATTTGAATTTGTTGTTGCCATAAATAAATGGATACACTGTGGAGTATTCAAAAACTGTCAAAGCATTTTGCCGAATATCCGGCCTTGCTTTAACTTTAGGCGGAACAAATATTTCTACACATGGATCAAGCTCGTTTCCTGCCAGAGGAGGCGGCGATTGACCGCTAATTGACATTGGAGACGGACTACGGGACGGAGTGTAATCCCTTGACGTTGTCGGAAGGTAATTTGACATTTGCGCGCACGACTTGAGCCTAAGGTGGATTTTATCGAAGTCCGTTATAGTCCCCAGAGGTCTACACAAGGTCCGGTCGTATGCCACTTGGAACAAGGGCACGATCCTTTTCTGCTTCTGTATCTCCGGTAATATTGGGGAGTCGGATCCTAGAAAAACAGAAAATTCGTACTTGTATCACGACGTCAACTCAAACATGCATATTAGATTATTTTGTGTTCAGTTAGAAACTCAGGTGCATTGTTATTTTACCATCTCCCATATTTAGTCACTAAAATACTCTTAGCAGTTGGATTAAAAAATGAAAAAGAATGCTGTAAATTATTTATTTTAATACGACGTTAATTATCCTCCATTAACAGTTAAGAAACAAACTAAATTGCATATTATAATATTTAAACTAAAAATATCTATCCTAAACAACTTCAAAAACTTGTAAACTAAAATTAATATCACGACATATCACTGTATTCGTATTTGACCGGGTGATGCACTTTCACGTGATGCTTCAAACTGCAGTTCTGCACAAATGTCTTTCCGCAAGTGGTGCACACGAATCTCCTATCATTCTCGTGAATACGCATATGCTCTCTTAAAGTATACTTCCTGGCATAAGCTTTCTTGCAGATACTACACTGGTGTTTCCTTTCTCCTCCGTGACGAATCATATGCTCCTTGAGCTCAGATTTGGAATAAAACTTCCACTCGCAAACCTCACACGAGTGCCTTTTAAGTTTCAAATGTACCGTCCTAATATGGACACCCAACTTTCCACTGAGTGTAAAGACTTTAGGACATAAATTGCATTTAAATTCTTTCAACTTAAGACCATGCACGGAAGACACGTGTTTGTTTCTTTGAAAGTAGTTTCTAAATGTCTCTGGGCAGTGGGGACATCTGTGTCTTTTGACCTGCATATGAACAAGCGCGTAATGTTCGTTTTTTGCATTAGCGGACCGAAACACTTTATTGCAACCGTCACAAGCAAAAGAACCAGTCTCGTGCGAGAAAGCATGAGTCCTTAGTCTTTCTGGAGTAATAAAACCAGTACCACATTGCTCGCAAATGAAGTTCTGATAGTGGATGTTCATATGTTGGTTTAAACTTTTGAATTCAGCAAAAGTTACGTCGCAAATCGCGCATTTGAATTCATTTTTCGTGACTCTAAAAGGTAGCAGGCCATCATTTGATTTTGGATCGATGTTTTTATTATGTTTTTCTAACAGGTGACGCTTTAACGCAGTGAAATCTGCTATGACATCGTCACAAATGGCGCAGCCGGTATCGGTGACGTCTACTTTAGCAAGTTCGTACTTTTTTAACTTAGATAAAGCGCATTTGACTTGCGTTGCAGTTCTGACGCTATGTTCAGTGAGATTGTGATCCCGTAACCAAGCTGGGTCAGCAAACTGATGGTCACAGTAAAAACATAGGTATAAATTCTTCATCCATCTAAATGGACATATTTTTGTAAACACAAGGAGTATCAAGGTATTCTTTTTTCTAGCTTTTAAGTCGTCAATATTTTTCATATAACTTTCTTCGTTTCGCCTAATTCCGGATGATCTCACGCCACTCAGTTGTTCTCTGTCGGAGGGTGAGCTCTCATCACCTAGAAATGAGAAAACATCCATGACTTCTTGATACTTATGTTGCATGCATTCGATCGTAGTGTCCTTGAAAAATCGCAGATCAACCACCATGCTTGTAAACCTTATTTTAAACGTGCAGACTTCGCAATTTTAAAAGTATCGATAACCCCTTCAAAATACATTTTCATATATTTAGAAACATGATCAGTTATTATATTTTCTTAATATAAAATATTAAACTATTGCGAATTTACTAGGCAAAATGTAGCATACATCCTAATATACCGAACATCATCACATCCGGTGTAATTATCAGTATTCCTTGCTACATAAATTACTATTGAAGTATATTTAAATTCGTAGGATGATGCACTCT
Organism: Acleris literana; assembly: GCA_946894065.1. NCBI lineage: Eukaryota > Metazoa > Arthropoda > Insecta > Lepidoptera > Tortricidae > Acleris > Acleris literana. The sequence continues at coordinate 2,394,840 of OX335693.1, read as the reverse complement.
TACATGCTGCTTCATACTACATTTCTGAACAAACGACTGTCCACAATCAGGGCACGTATAGCGTCTGTCATTATTATGTATCCGCATATGTTCCCTCAAAGTCTTAAGCCTAGCGTATGCCTTCTTGCAAACGTCACATTGGTAGATCCTTTCGCCACCATGCTTGATGGAATGTTCCTGAAGTTCATAATTACTGAAAAACTTCATGCCACACACGGAGCACACGTGATTCCGTTCCTGCAAATGTTGGAATCTTATATGTGCGGTCCTCTTACTAGCCATGTCAAAAATTCTTTCGCACGACGGACAAGGAAAATCAGGCGTCTTTTGCTTATGTATAACGCGCAAATGTTTCAATCTCTGTTTGTAGGAAACGAATTTCTCATTACAAATTGGACACTTATATCTCTTATTTGATCGGTGTACTTTCGCAATGTGACTGTACAGAGGTGCGTAGGAGCTAAAGGTTTCGCCACACTGCTTGCAAGGGAACACGCCTTGTTCGTGCGTTCGTACATGGTTGACCATACGCTGGGATGTCGCGAATCGTTTCCCGCATTTCTCGCATATATAATGGTCGTAATGATCGTTCATGTGCTTATGTAAGGTTAAGAACACCTCGTACATTTTACCACAGAGCTGGCACACATGCTCGTCCTTAACCAATTTGTATGGTAGAACGGACTCGCTGAGAGTTGTATCAATGACGTTATTATGTATAGCTAGGTGTTTTTTCAACGTGGTATAATCGTCTATCTCATCTAAGCAGATTCTGCAAAACGCGCCCACAAAGTCTACTTTGACCGGTTCATATTTCCTAGGTTTGGGTAGGAGTAAAGGCTTCGGTTCAGAATGGTGCATTCTGTTGTGGAGCCGGAGCTTTTCTGGCTCTATGAACGTGTGTTTGCAGTAGTAACAGAGATACATTCCTCGTCTGTACTTAAAGGGGTACGCCGTGGTCGTGCCTATGATAGCAGATATATTTTTCCTAAAGTTGGCGCGCCGCTGTTCGGCCTCATCCCGATCGGCGGCTGCACTTTTCGTGGTAACGTCTTCAGAGTTCATTAACTCTTCGTGTTCTATGCTCTTTCTTCTGTTCTTTCCTAAAAATAGAAAAACATCCAATCAAGCCTTCTCCACGTCTCAACATTAAAAAGGCTTCAAATACTGTGTATATTGTATGATAAATCAGTTACAAAGTTCTAACTACTCTTTCAAGAATATCTTTGAATAACCTGAAGATAATGTGAAGTAAAAGATATACGTAGCACGATTTACTTGCAAGTTAAGAAGATACTACGTTAAATGGGTTTGAAAAACAAAGACCGTAAATATGCACATAATTTATTGATACAAATACATTTAATATAAATTAGGCAGTTTTAGTTTTTTCATAGGCTCTGCGTTAGGATGATGAGTTCTTATATGACTTTGTAAGCTACATTTCTGTACGTATGCGTTATGACAAATTTCACAAACAAACCGTTTATCGTTATTATGAATACGCATGTGTTCTCTTAAAGTTTTTGTTCTCGCGTAAGATTTCTTACAGACCTGACACTGATATTTCCTCTCGCCGATATGTTTTACCATATGATTTCTCAGCTGGGCAGCAGTAACGAATTGGTAAGGACATAGTGCACAAAAGAATTGTTTATGTCTTATATGAACCTGCTGAATGTGCTTAGTCCTTTGATTGCACATAGCGAAAACAGCCTTGCATAGGTGACAAGGGTAATCTACTTTTGTATTATGTTCGACCTTTAGATGTTTCGCCCTATCAGCGTATCTTAGAAACGAATCATTGCAGTAAGGACACCGGTACCGATATTCTGGCCCGTGTGCTAATGCCATGTGGCTGTTCTTTAACGCCCGAGTTGAAAACACTTCGTTGCATTTAGAACATTTATATTGAAGATTGCTTGCAGCTTCGTGAATGATGAGATGAGCTTTAAGTCTATGGGCTGCGGAAAACGCTTTCCCACATTGGAAGCAGATGTTATTGGGGTAATGGTGATTCATATGGGTATTTAATTTTGAAAATAATTCAAAGTGTTCGCCACAATGCGTGCAGAGGAAGTCTTTTTCGTTAATTAAGAAGGGAGTGATGCCAATGCTATGATCTTTGCTTATGGGCTTATTGTGGGATAGGAGCAAATGGTCTTTTAAAGTTTCAACGTCTTTGATGAGTTGTAAGCAGAGTTCGCACCGTAGACAACTGACTTCTACTTTGACGTTGTCTAACGGGCGAGCAAGACGCATAGCTTCTACTCTGTTAGGGTGTTCGAGCGCGTGGTCTCTGATGCTACCAAAGTCTCCGAAGGAGATGGGACAGAAGGCGCAGGTGAACGCGCCTCTCTTCCACCTGAATGGACACACGTTGGAACACTCTATTAAAATAGCCGCGTTGTCTCTATGATCGTTATACTTGCGCTTCGGTTTCCATTTAAGTTTGAGGTCGACGGACCCTAAAAACAAAAGAAAATTCACTATCAAACACTAGCGCAAACGGGTTGAATTGGTGAGATTTTTAATTGTTGATCGACTTAATATTATCATATATCAATTATAAATCGTTTAATCTTGATATACTTTTCAAGTTATTACGTCATCGATATAAATGTATCTTCAACTTTCATAGAGATTCTGAGAAAACGTTCTAAAAAGATTGTTTCAAGGGTTTACAGAGATTGTCTACGGAGCATTTTTTCTTCTATGCACTAATTTGATATGAGAATATCTTAACGTACCACTCCCAAACACAGAAGGACACAAACTACAACGATACTCGGCTTTTTGACCGTGCGTTCTATCCAGATGCCTTAATCTGGAATGATAGGAATCAAAATGCACATCGCATACGGGACAGCGGTATCTTTCTTTTGGACCATGAGCGGTGGAAATATGTCTGTTCTTAGCAACTTTATTTGGGAAAACTGCCGCGCATTTAGGACACGGAAACTGACCCGACTCATGGCACATTTGATGAGCCCTCAATTTATGCTTGCCCGAATATCCTTTTCCACACGTATGGCAAATATAGCTTTGGTAATGCTTGTTCATATGAACGAATAAACTCATGAATCCTTCGAACAGAACGTCACAATGGACACATCTATATTCTTTCCCTGTCAACACAAACGGTACAACTCCATCGCTAAATTCCGGATTAAATTCTTTACAATGAGATCCCGATAAATGAGTTTTGAGATCCTTCAACTCTTTAAATTTTTCGTCACATATGGTACAGGAAAGATCAGTTATGTCTATTCGCAAAGGAAATGAGTTCCGCACTTCAGGATTTTCGAAAACGTCAAGTCTACTTTTATGTATGTTAGAGTGGGTGCGAACATCGCTGACATTTGCGCAAATGGCCGGACAGTAGGCGCACATGAATTTTCCGCGCTGCCACCTAAACACAACAGCATTCGAATATTCTAGAATGAGAGCGGCATTCGCCTTATCCTCCAGAACTCTTCGTTTCCGCCTCCATTTAATTTTAATTGACGTGTCGCGTTCTGTTGCTTTGACGACGCCGGGCCCTAAAAATAGAAAGGAACGATTTGAGATCGCAGACTGTTTGTCATTCGGTAGTGAAAACTTAGCTTAGTTGATTGCATGCGTCATGATATGGCGTCTAAGTTTCGAATTGGTATAAAATTGCCAGTGGCATTGTGGACATTCAAATCGCTTTTCAACTGGTTTGTGTGCGGTGCGGAAATGAGCTGATCTTTTGCAGCTTGTTTCGAACGTTTTTCCGCAAGCGGAGCAGCCATAGTCTCTTTGGAGCTGAGCGTGATCGTCAACTAAATGCTTCGCTCTGGCGTAGTAAGTCGTGAAAACTTCTGGGCAACGGGGGCAGGTATAACGCACGCCTTTCTTATGTACTCGCAATCTATGGCACATTCTAGACGCACGCGTCTGAAGCACTTCGTTACAATCCCCGCAAGGAAAGCTACCGGTTTCATGCGACTGCACATGAGTCCGAAATCTTGATTTAGACACGAAAGCCTTACCGCAAGAATCACAAACGTAATTTTTATAATGTGTATTAATATGTTCGTTCAGTTTTGAAAAGCTAATGAAATGTGAGAAGCATTTTTGGCAGAAGAATCCGTTTTGATCTAACTTGAACGGTAAAACGCCATCACTGTACTCAGAGTTCAAAGTCTGTCCATGTAGAGATACTAAATGGTCTTTCAGATCGTCTATATCAGTTAATGGATGATGGCAAAGCCTACAGCTGAGATTCCCTATATCAATCTTAACCATGTTATTTTCAGTTAACTTGGCGAATATCTTTTTTGTCGGCGGTTGGTTTAGGTGGTTGTCTTGGATGTGTTCGCGAAGCGGGCCGGTGTCTACAAACTTAGCGTCACAGTATGAACAGTAGAAGGCGCTATGGAACCAGCGAAATGCCCAAGCGGTGGAACATTCTAGAAGGATCATGGCGTTTCTACGCATCATTGTTTTTGCTATGCGTTTCTCAGACTCCTCTGGCAACTCGTTGTTTGCGCGGCGACGCCTGCGCATTTGGCGCGCACTAACATTCTCCTTTAACTTCCTAACTCGTCTAACTCCTACATTTGCCTCCGAGTCCGCACTAGCGGAACCTAAAAAGAAAACAATACGTTTTACTAAAGCGACCAACACCCCTTTGCCGCATGCAAATATTTCTTTTGAATATTTAAAAATATTGCTTTAAGTGTAGAGGTAATAAAGTATTTAAAGACCATGAAGGAATTGGCTGACAAAAATAAGTATCAAAATTTTAAAGCTTTTAATACATAACAATCAGTCTACAAAGCCCAACCTAAAACTACATCTTATCCGGGGCTAAGTTAACAAGATCACACATATCCGAATGAATTTCCCTCAAATGGGTCACCAATTGAGAACGCTGTTTGAACAACGCACCACACCATTTGCAACACGCGTCATCATGAGTCTTGAGATGAGTCCTTAGTGCCCTATTCCTTGGAAATGACTTGTCGCACACATTACAATGGTAATTCCTTTCTCCAGTATGTTTAACCATGTGCCGTTTCAGTTCGTAGGCAGTTTTAAAATTCCATTCACAGCACGGACATCTGAAATCGCGCTGCGGAGGGAAATGGACGGTTCGGACGTGAATGGCTCGCTTTCCTGATGTTTTGAACGTAAGTTCGCAATGAGGACAGCTGTAAGACACTTCTTTTTCTCTATGGGTCTCATTGAGATGGTTCATGCGATCATAGTAGCCGTCGAAGCGCATGTTGCATTGAGGACATTCATACCTTGGTGCCTTTGCGTGTGCATGAGCCTTGTGGTAATCTCTAGCAGCCCTCATGGTGAATACCCTACTACATTCATTACAAGGAAATGACCCACTTATATGAACTTCCGAATGCTTCCTCAACCTAGGCGCCGTCATATACCCCTTCCCGCACGTAGCGCAAATATAATGCTGGTAATGCACATTCATATGTTCGTAGAGTTTCAAGAAATTATTGAACTTCTCTTGGCATAGCACGCATTTCCAAGATTCTTTGTCGAGGCAGAAAGGTAAAACACCATCTGGATGGTTAATTTCAAAATCATATCCGTGTCCCATGACGTGTTCTCGCATCTGCTTCACGTCGGTGTACGGCACTGAACAGAGACGACAAACGGCGTCAGTTACATCGATATTGATGAGAGACATTTCTTTAAATTTGCTGTAGATGACTTTGACGCTGTGTTGGGGGGAACATGTGCTTATGTGTTGCCTTAGAAGATTGCAATCTGTGAAGCTGGCTTCGCAGTAAGCACATTTGAACTGGTTTCTTTTCCATCTGAAGGGATTAACGGACCAGCATTCAAGGATAGTGCTCGCATTTTTCTTTGTAGCAAATCTAGCCTCCGCCCGGGCGCTTCTCTGGTAACGTGGCTTTTCTTTAAGCAAATGCTCGATTGGAACATCGGTGGCCTCTACTTTTATCACAGTCTCGTGTTTGGTTTGGCCGCGTCCTAAAAATAGAAAAATTGTGTCATATTTCTTGATATATCTTCTTAGATTTTATTTATAAGCCTTTTGAAGTTATATGGAGTAAAATTATTTAAGCTTTTTTGGTGTCGTAGAATAAAAAGCTGATCGAAAATTGCACATTTTATTATGATTTTACAATTATTTACAGTTACCTTACGATATAATATTTATTGATTACACACACGAAACTAGAATGAATTTTGATATAAAACGTAATAATACATTACACAGCTTTTCAATATATTGGTTAAAAGTATTTTAGTTATTGACAGATTTTATAGAATGATTATGATTTACGAATAATATAAGTCAAATTTAATAAATAATATAACTATATTCGGTCTCAAACCTACCTAAACAGCAGTAATAGTAATTGATTTTAAAAACAAGATTGACTTTGACTTAATTATGCCTACAACCTATAAATTACTAATATTATAAATGCTAAAGCGTTTTACTTACGTAGTCTGTAACCTGGGTTACTTTTTATCAGGATGTTAAAAAGAGTGTCAGAAATGTTAACCTTTTGAACGCCATACGTCGAATACAAAATGTGCCACCCACACGCCAAACATGTTTGCTATGCTATGCAAATTACACCTTATGGCTACCAAACAAAGTCTCTATTAATCTTGAACTCCTGTCGGCTGTAGCCGACGTGGCGTCAGTGGCACGACTTTTAGTTGACGGCCAGAGCCGACTGTGGCGTTGAAAAAGTTAAATACCGAAAATGTTCGAAATATGCCTCTTTGCTTAGGCTTATGCCACTTTTCATAATTCTCAGAACTAACAAAAGTGAAATATGAGAAATGCATCTCCACGAAAAATGGCTTTTTCCAAAATTTTCGAAACTAATACCAAATTTGAACATGTTTTAGAAAGAGTTTCTCACGCTTTATCTTTTTTGCAAATAGCTAGTAACAATTAAACGATTTGATTGTAACAAAAACGAACGAACGAACGAATTATGTTATCGCTTCATTGTGTCACATAAATGTAAACTTAATATTTACAAAGATACTTCAGCAAAACCATTTCAAAGCTACTTCTCAAGAAGCGGTTGCTGGCTCACCAGCCATTCCTTAACCAAATAAAAACGATTACCCTATATTTCGATAAAAAATAAAAACTATATCAAGTTGCCAAAAAGTATTTTATTGTTTCTTATTCCTCAAAACCACGCGAGCGATTAGCCACGGTTAAAAACGATTCCTACTAATATTAACTATACTTAAGTACCTATCTAGTGAGTTTGTATAGACGTTTGTGTGTTTCCTCTGATTACGCTACATTATTCATTTGAAGTTAAGGGGCTTTATTGTTTGATTTTATAACCATATATGCTTATAAAATAAGGTTCTGGTCCACTAAAGAACTGTATCACATTTCTCAACCTCGTATAGATAGGAAAGTAGTCTTTATTCTTTGGGGAACATGAGTGCTTTTCCTATCTAACTATTCGATCAGATACGAGTTTGAGAAAGTAAAGGGATGATATCACGGTGACATAGTTCTACAGTGGGTCAGAGTTCCATTTTGCAGATTAGACAATATAAGTTCGGGTTCTTAAGAGGTTAAACTAAGGTTTTTTTTTGGTAGTAGACCACACGGGCACCTTAACATGTCGAGATTCTACCAGAGCTTGGACTGAAAAGAACCGTTGAACCAACTTTGATAAAATAAGGTACTTACGAAGATAGCTTTAGCTCAAGAAAAGGAAATAAGATATTTTTTATTCAAAAAAATCCCTAAAGATTACCAATGTACAAGTTCTCCGCGGTTTAAGTCGCGGGCAAAAGCTAGTATCATTATAACCCCCCATAGATATATTTTATTAAGAGGTTGACTTATGATTACAATGTTATTAAGTAATTAAAATAAGAAGTCCACAATTCACAAATAATAACATGTCAAATACGATTACGAATAAATAAGAGATCACTTATTAATATAATAAATATTATCGACAGTTTTTGTTGCAGTGAATACACTATCTATACTAAGGTTATTATTTTTCATTAAATACGATTATTTTATCCAGATGAATACTTGTTCAACTCGAATTGGCAATTTCTTTTTTATTTAAGTTCTTACCTTCCCGATTGAACTCAAGTTCAATTCTAGTAATGCCCGATTTATCCAATCCCCAAATAAATTATCTGTCAGTTTAAGTTATCACTCTCCTTTTCTCTGTAATATGAAAGAAAAAGATAAAGCTACACTTATCAGCAGAGATCGGAATAGGTAGAGCTAATTTGCCTAAACTTGATGCATGTTCATTCAATAATGTATTCCCATCTCTCTCACGCATGAATGAATATGCGTCAAGTTTAGGCAAATTAGCTCTACCTATTCCGATCTCTGCTTATCAGTGTGTTATCTGGTGATTCATAATTCAGCCCTTAGTTGACTGCAATATAGCACACATCAGACGTGAAAATGTTTCTTAGCAATATGTTTTTCTAATGATATCTTAGTAGCGAAAGCCCTAGAACAACTACCGCAAGGATACCCATACTCTATCTCCTTCTTAGTTCTATGCGCTTTCACGTTGTGATGATATTTTTGAGACCTTGTCTTGAAATTCATATGGCAAGTGGTACACTCGTACATTTCTGCACCAGGCTTGTAATTGTGAAACTCCATTAGATGACGTTTGCGGAGCTCCCAGGTAGCAAACCGAGGTTTATCTTTACAATGTGCACACATGTATGGTAGCGTTGTGTGTTGAGTCTTTATGTGCAAGTTTCTTTCTTCCAAAGTGGAGAAAGTGGCGACGCAACGACTGCAGCTGTATTTGTTATCATGAGGTATTCTAGTGTGCGCTATTAAAGCAGATTCTGTGATAAAGCCTTCGCCACAAGTGTCGCATACGAAGTTCTGGAAGTGTTCCGAGGTATGTTTGTTTAGCGCGATGAAATCAGAGAATTCGCATGTGCATATAGCACATTTCCAGTGAGATCCGTCGTTTAATTTAAAAGGGATAACTCCTGGCTGCACGTCCGCGTTTATGGGCTGCTTGTGATCATTTTTCAAATGAGTGATAAGATCATCAAGAGTATCTATTTTTAAATAACAAAGTTTGCACTGAAGGTCAGTGATATCGACTTTGAGAAATTCTTTTCTTAACTTTCGACTAAAAACGTGTTGTATATTGAAGTTAGCGTGATGTGACGCCATGTGAATCCGTAGACCGTTCGGATCATTGGATTGCACGCGACAAAAAACACAGTTGAAATTCTGTCCCCAAGTTCTGAATGGCTTCGCTGTAGAGCACTGCAGGATGATTTCAGTGTTGCTACGATGCTTGAGTGCTTTCCCAAAGCGAGGCTTGTAAGTAGCTTTGTAACACTTAAAGTTGCGCTCATGCTGTTTAAGACCATGTTCGGACAGGAACGTAGCCCCACACTTCTCACACGTAAATATTTTGACGTGACTTCTCAAATGACCATTGATTTGGGAGAATTCGGAGTACGTTTTGTCACATTCCAGACACATCCATAGACCAGTCGGTCCCTGCCTGTAAGGCAGCACTCCGAAGGGCACGTCAAAATTAACGGCTTTTCCGTGGTCACGAGACAGGTGGTTCATGAATACTTCTATGCTCGGAATGTCTTGCGAGCATAGGTTACATTTGAACTCTGATATGTCTATTTTCAAATCGTCCACTACCTTGTAGAAAGCGCTGTTATAATCAGCGTTCGCGTGGTTTGTTTTGATATGGCTCCTCAACGCTGTCATAGGCTCAAACTCGTCATGGCAGTACGAACAGACAATCCTATTAAACCGGGTCTTAAAAGGAAACGCGGTAGAGTTCTTAAGTATCAGTACAGCGTTTTGACGCTGCGGGTTCTGGTTAACAGATCTTTCGAACAGTCTCTTTTTCGATTTACGTTCTTTTTCAGTATGTTCCGGTTTTTCCATTGGCCCTAAAAAAAGAAAAGAACGAGCTCATTAGACAGTTCGGGAATACAATTTTCACTAAGTCCGTAAGGTGTAAGTTTGGTCCATGCCATGATAAGTTTGGTGTTAAAATTTTGGAAGATATTTGTCTAATTAAATAAATAGGTGAATTAAACATTGAAATGTTTCTTCGCCATGTGTTTATCCAAGAACAATTTCGTAGTGAAAGCTTTAGGACAAGTCGGGCAAGGGTAATTTAGTTCGTTGTCTTTCTTCATCCGATGTGTTCTTGCCATGTGGTTATATTTCCCGGAGCGAGTTTTGAACGTTTTCTGACAAGTCACGCATTCGTACTTGTCTGCGCCGGAGGTATAGTTGTGCACTTCCATAAGATGCTTCTTACGTAGTTCCCAGTTAGAAAAACGAGGCTTATCTTTGCAATAGTTACACATGTACGGTGTATTTGTATGCTGAGTTTTCACATGATGATTCCTTTCGTCTAATGAAGAAAATGTGGCTACACATCGGCTGCAATTATATTTATTCTCGTGAGGTATCTTTGTGTGTGCGATCATAGCGGATTCAGTTATAAAACCCTCTCCACACGTATCGCAAACATAGTTCTGTAAATGTTCAGCCGTATGTTTCTTTAACGACACGAAGTCTTGGAACTGATGCGGACAAATAGTACACTTCCATATCGAACCATCGTTAAGTCTAAAAGGTATAACACCTAGCTGGCCGTCAGAAATGGGCTGCTGATGGTCGTTTTTTAAATGATTCGTAAGAACATCGAAAGATTCGATAGGCATAAAGCAGAGTTTGCAGTGTAAATCAGTAATATCGATTTTGAGGAACTCTTTCCCAAGTTTCCTGTAAAACGCGTCTTGGACGGGGTAGTCTGCGTGGTGCGTTGCGACGTGGCTTCTGAGTCCGCTTGGATCGCTAGTTTGAACGCGACAGAAAACGCAGCTAAAATTGCTCTTCCACGTCCGGAAAGGGCAAGCCGTTGACCACTGGAGGATAAGCTCTGCGTTACGTCGAGACCGCATAACCTTACCATTACGTGCCTTATATGCTGTTCGACAACATTTCACCTGACGATGATGGTCGCGTAAAGCATGATCAGAAATAAAAGTGGTACCGCACTTATCGCAACTGAAATTCATGAAATGTGACCCAATATGCCGATTGAACTGGGTAAACGAGGAATACGTTTTGTGACAATACACGCAAGGCCATTCGCCGCTGGGGCTTTCCTTGTACGGTAGGACTCCGAAACGTGCGTTAAATTTGACCGGCTTCTCATGAACCGTGGATAAATGAGTCATTAAAGTATCTATATCATTCATAGTCAGTTCGCAGATTTTACATTTGAGGTTAGTAATGTCTACTTTAATTAAGTTATCGTTTGTTCTGTAGAATACGTTCTTAAAGTCAGAGTTAAGGTGTTCAGATTGCATATGATAGCGAAGGTTGGACAAAGGGTCGAATTCATCAAGACAATACGCGCAAAGTATTTGCGTAAACCTAGTTTTAAAGGGATAGGCGGTAGAGAATCTTAGTATAAGTTCGGCATTACGCCGCTGTGGTGTCTGGTAAACGAGTACTATTTTCGGTTTTTGTTGCTCACTCTCACTACGCCCGCGAATTTCCAACGTGTACCCTAAAAACAAAAAGAAATTGGTCAGTGTCACTCCTGATCACTACCTAAACGAAACTAGTTTAATCGGTAATATCTACTGATATAGTTGAAACAATCAAAACGACATAAACCGTTTATTAGAGTTATCATTAAAGTACTAAACACAGCTCTAAGCAAGTTATAAATCTATGGTAATTTCAGGATGATGCGACTTCATGTGCCCTTTCAGACTAACTTTTTGAGCAAAATATCTCTCGCAAAGAAGGCAGGTAAATCTTTTAGTCTTGCTATGAATCCACATGTGTTGCTTTAGGCTCTTGTCTCTAGAGAAGGCTTTCAAGCAGATATGACATTTAAAGAGCTTCTCGCCGGTATGTCCGATTCTGTGGTCTTCTAACGACTTCTTGCTACCAAACTTTAGCCCGCAACAAGAACATGTGAACGTCTCATCAGTGTGGGTTATTTTGTAATGGGTATAGAATAACTTCCTAGAATCGTAGACTTGATCGCAATCCGGACACTTGTAGGTCTTTTTAGGGCGATTATGTAATTCAACAAGATGTTTCTGCTTGTTTTCCCAGGATAAGAATCTTTCTCCGCAATATATACAACAGAATGACCAGCACGGCTTTGAACCGCGGATGTGCGACTTCTTTTCAGCTAACGTAGCGAACTCCTGCCAACATTTCCGACAAGAATAATTTTCAGAATGGTTACATCTCATATGGTATTTCAACGCTTCATTAGTAAGATACGTCCGACCGCAAATCTCACAAGTGCACTTTCTATAATGGGTAGGCGTATGCCTACCCAGTTTAGTGAGAGTAGGAAACTTCTTGTTACATATGAAGCAGAACCATTTATCTTGTTCAAGTTTGTAAGGTTGTAACCCTAATTCGTAAGCAAGGTTTAGCTTTGTGTCATCGTGGTTGACGAAGATATGTTGGGCCAATTCTTCGAGCGAGTCGTACGGTATCTCGCAGACGCGGCATCCCATGTTGGAGCACTCGACTTTGAGGTGCTCTTGGTTGCGCAGGCTGTACGCGAAGGCCCGGGTGAAGGCGAAGGAGCTATGGCACTCCTCTGCGTGCGATCGGAACTCCATTGGATCTTCGTACTCATCGTCGCAGTACACGCAAAATATCGACTTGTCGCGCAGCCTGAACGGATACACGGTCGAGTATTCCAAGATTACCTCGGCATTCCGTTTCGCCATTTGGAGCCGACTGACTTCTCCAGTGTCTAGAAAAAGAAAGAAAATGCCCTGTGACTGGAGTCCTACTTTGAAATAATCTTGATGGTTTGATAGGATTTCTATTTTTACTGTTTAGCAACGTTAACGGAGTTCTATTTTTGGGGAAAACGTGAATGATTGAGAGACAAACAAGAAAGTAATACAAACAATGATTTATTCCACTTCTCCAAAATCTTAAGGTCTAAGGATATTAGCCGTTTAAAAAACAATTAGGTTTAATTTCCACGACACCCATTTATAACTTTACAAACAAAACAATTCAGACCGATTTTGCAATGTTTGGTTCTGATTAACATAACAATAGTACTTTACAATAAAAAAATATATAATAAGTGACAAAACTTTGTACTTGTTACTTTATTTAGAATCGCCATCTTCCGGCTGAGATAAGTCGCGTTCCGGATGGTGCGATCTCATGTGAGTTTTCCAACTTATCTTTTGTGTAAACTGCTTATTGCATGGTTTACACTCGAATCTTTTAATCTCCATGTGAATCCACATGTGTTGTTTCAAGTTATTGCTCCTTGGAAATGTCTTTGAGCACACAGGGCATTCGAAAGACTTTTCCCCAGTGTGACCTACAACATGTTTTTTAAGATTATATTCAGAGTCGAATTTTTTACCGCAATACTTGCATTCCGCGAAATCAGTAGTGTGTGTAATTTTAAAGTGAAACGCATAAGCAGATCGCGTGCTAAACACAGCCTTGCACTCTGGACATTGATGCTCCTTTCTTTTCTTTCCGTGTACATTTGCCATGTGTTGTTGTTTAATGTTCCAAGTGTAAAATCTGTCGCCGCAATAATTACAAGTATGTTGACAACATAATTTGGAAGTGACGTAATGATCCTTCCTAGCTTGTAGGGTCGGGAAGGACTTGAGACACTTTCTGCAGATAGGCGTGTTTCCCTTGTTGCAGAATTTTCGATGAGCAGTCAAAGACGCAGTAGTGGAATATGATTTTCCGCACGTTTCACAAGTGACCCTAACGAAATGAGTTTGGGTGTGTTTGCTCAAAGTTCGTAAGCAGGGGAATTTTTCAGAACATACAGCACAGTACCGCGTATCCTTGAATAGCGTGAATGGTTGAACTCCTAAATGATTATTTAGATCTATTGGATATTCGTGGACATTTATCAAATGTTCGGCTACCTCTTTTAGGTTTGCAAACTTTTGTGCACACATTCTGCAGCGGAGATCAGTGCAGTCAACTTTTAGATCGCCGTCTGACACATGACCAAAAGCCATCCAAACTTTGAATTGTCCGTGCTCTTCATCCATATGTTCCCTGAATAGCAAGGCGTCCTCGAATTTATCGCTGCAATACACGCACACCAGGACTTTCCCAGGGAGCCTGAACGGGTACGCGGTCGAGTACTGGACTATTAACTCGGCGTTTCGTCTCTCGATGGTTGCTTTGGAGACAGTTTTTTTGTCTAAAACAAAAGAAATGCTCTCTATGATTGATTTCCGTTTAGTGCGTGCCTGCTGTGACATTAATATCGTGGAAAGAAGACTCTAAAACCGCACGGGTTAAAAATAAATACGGGGAGAACAATAATTAATTTGGACAATCTTTTTCTGCAGTGATAAAGGGAAGTTAAAGGGTAACCATTTAAAACAATATTGACTTAAGATATTATTTATTTCAAACATAAAATATAACATCCAATGTTTTCCAATAGTCTTTTAACAATTCTAAAGCATTCGACGACTTTGTTTGAATTTCAGTTTTTAATCTATTCCCAAAACAGATCTTTTTTCTTAGTAAGTTTTCATTTAAACAATCCAATCATAAATACCTAAGAAATTATACAATACTACTTTAAAGTCGTTCATTCCTAGTAGTTTTCTCGAATATTAAATAAAACAACAATACAATATAAAAAATAAATTCCCAATGTTTCATCAATAAAGCATTTAAAACAAATTAACAACTTAACTAAAAATAATTGTGAGTGAAATGTTCATACTAATTATCAGTTGTCGAATATGAAATATTTACATTATATATAAATCTTTAGTAACCAATTACGTTTTACAACAGTTATTGTGAGATTATAGTCGGGCCAAACCTACGATGGATTTTCAACCCTTTCACCGTCATCAATCAAATTTGACTATTTTATTACTACATACATACATACATTAAATCAGGCCTGTTTCCCAGAGTGGTAGGCAGAGACCACTTCTTTCCACCTGCTACGATCCTGACAAATCTCTTTCGCTTCTTCCACATTCATGCATCGAGTCATGCACGCACGTCGGTTTCGGGTACTTAAGATTCGGCCGTTTTCCAGTATTTCTCCTATTTGATTTGAAGTACGCCTAGGGCGGCCCCTTCCGACCCTTCCCTCACTTTCGCTCTGTATATCTCCTTCGTCAATCTTGTTTCATCCATCCTTTCCAAATGACCGAACCATCGAAGCATGCCCTTTTCAATCTCAGTCACTACATTTCTATTTTATTACTACGTGTTCTTAAAATCTGTTAAAAAAGTTAGAGACCGTACTTTAAGCTTATCGCTGATCATTTGTTTACCGTCAAAATCGACCGAATCAGGATGGTAGGACTTCATGTGCGTTCGCCAACTGACTCTCTGATTAAATTGCTTATTACAAGGCCCACATTCAAACCTCTTATACTCGCTATGAACCCACATGTGCTGCGCTAAGTTTTTTTTCCTTGGAAACGATTTGGAGCACACGCTACACGGAAACAACTTTTCCTTCGTGTGTACGACTCTGTGCTCTTCCAGCGCTCTTTTCGTGTCGAATTTAGAACCGCAGCAAGAGCAGGTAAAATTATCATCAGTGTGTGATATTTTGAAGTGCACGCGATATTTTTTTCTATCGGCAAATATTTCACCGCATTCAGGGCAAGGATGTAAACGCTTAGGTCTTTCGTGCACCTGGATCAGGTGGCTTTGTTTCAACGTCCATGTCATGAATCGTTCTCCGCAAAACATGCAAAGATGTGACCAGCATTTAGAGGAAAGCTTTAAATGTTCCCTTTTTGCTTCTAAAGTTGAAAATGTCATCCTACACTTTCTGCAGATTCGTTCGTTGCCCGCGTGAGAGAATCGTATATGATTTTTCAAAGTTGTTATGGTTGCGTAGGACTTTCCGCAAGTATCGCAGGTGTATTTGAGGAAATGGGATTGAGTGTGTCTACTCAGCTGTCTTATGCAAGGGAATTTGATACAACAGATCGCGCATAGAAGCTTGTCTTTTTCAAGTTTGAACGGCTGCATGCCTAGTTCGAAATTAAGCTTTAATTTCATGTCGTGTTCTAAATGCAAATGGCTAGCAACCGCTTCCAACGTTTCGAATGATCTTTCGCATATTCGACACCGTAGGTCAGTGCAGTCTACTTTTATAAAACCTTCGCTGCAATGAACAAAGGCCATGCGAACCTTAAACGTTTTATGTTCATCGCTCTGGTGTTTCCTATACAAGTTTGGATCATCGAAACTCTCACAGCAGTACACACAAACCATGGAATTCTCTGGAAGCCTGAATGGGTAGGCGGTGGAATATTTCACGATTATCTCGGCGTTCCGTTTTGCGTTGAGATAGGCATCATTGTCTAGAACAAAAAGAAATGCCCTTGGTCATTCGATTGTTCTGTGCCGTTTTAACAACATACGGATATTAAAGCTAAAGGACGTGAATCTTTAAACTTACTTCGGAAATCGATACGATAACGTCAGAAACTATTATCAGAATACAGCACTGTTAGTTAGTGATGTGTGCCTTATTTCGTAATTGACAGGAACTCAAGTGTTTGTTTAAAATACGTTTGGTCTTAAACATTTTACCGCAGCAAGTACATGTGACTTTGTTAATCGAATGTGTAACGTTAAAATGAGCAGTGATTTTCTTTCTATTAGGAAATATTTCTCCACACTCATTACAGGGATAAGTCTTTTTCGGAACCCCATGTACTTGATTAACGTGAACCCCTTTAAAATCCCAACTTTGAAATCTTTCACCACATAAATGGCATACGTGCGGCCAACATGATATGGACTCACTGACATGTTTTTTCAAGTCCAAACCACAAGAAAACGTCGATCGACATTTTCTACATATCTTCCCATCTGCTGGGTGTACATATTTGACATGGTTTTGCAGCGCGTTTGCAGTTGTATACGATTTACCACAAGTCTCACAAGTGAATTTGAGATAGTGAGACGGCATATGCCGACTAAGTTTGCGGAGACAAGGAAACTTTTCCTGGCAAACTGCACAGGCGAGTTTGTTGTCATGAAAAGCAAATGGTTGTATTCCTAAATCAAACCTTTTGTTGATTTTAAGGGAATGTTTTACACACAAATGATTAGCAACTTCGTTTATGTCAGTAAAAGCTTCTAAACAAACGCGACAACGTAATTCTGTGCAATCGGCTTTGACATAGCCTTCGTTGCAATGCACGAAAGCCATGCGTACATTAAACGTTGGATGTTCTTTGTTCATATGCTTTCTGTACACAGCCGAATCTACGCATCGTTCATAGCAGTAGACGCAGACGAAATCATTCCGCGGAAGCCTGAACGGATATACTGTTGCATATTTTATTATGACTTCGGCGTTTTGTCTTGCGATGTCAAACGCATTTTCTAAAACAAAAGAAAAGTTCTAGGTTATTTAAGACTACACGTTTTGTTGGAAAAATATTAAGCGGTTTGTTCGGGATGGTGTGATTTCATGTGCATTCTGAAACTGACTTTCTGATTGAAGTGCTTATTGCATGTCGTACATTGAAATCGTTTATTCTCGCTGTGTATCCACATATGCTCCGCTAAAGTAGACTTCCTGTGAAACGTTTTAAGGCAACATTCACAAGAAAAAGATTTCTCTTGCGTGTGCACGAGTATGTGGCGGGCCAGCGTTTTTTTATGTCTATATCGATTTCCGCAATACGGACATATAAATTTTTCTTCGGTATGGTTATTTTGGAAATGGTCGGAGAGTCTGTTTTTATTCGTAAATACTTCTGTGCACCGAGGGCAAGAGAAGGTTTTGACAGGTGCGCCGTGTTTCTCAGTCATGTGGGCGTCTTTATCTATCAATGTTTTAAATCGATCGCCGCAAACAGAGCAGCAATACTGTCGGCACTTTATAAATTTCGATATGTGTTCGTTCTTTTCTTCCGCCGTACTGAAAGTCATTTTACACTTTCTGCATATCCGTTCGTCTCCAAAGTGGACAAACTTAACGTGTTGCTGCAACGAGCCCGCTGTAGGGTAACATTTACCGCAAAATTCGCAAGCTAGTTTCGAAAAATGTAACTGAGTATGTCTGCTTAGGTGACGTAACGAAAATGCTTTAGTACCGCAAGTGACACACGCCCAATTGATATTGTCGACAAGTTTAAATGGCTGCAAACCCACTTCGAAATTTAAATTTATTATAGGATTAGTATGAGCATTTTTAAGATGTTTTGCAGCAGAATCCAAGTTCTGTAAGGATTCTCCGCAAACACGGCATTTTAAATCAGTGATGTCTACTTTTATAAAGCCTTGACTGCAATGAATAAAAGCAAGGTTTGCTTTGAAACACTTGTGATCGGTTTCCATGTGCTTTCTATAGTCGCGTGGGTCATCAAACGAATCGCAACAGTACACGCAAACCATGGAGCTTTCTGGAATCTTGAACGGATACGCCGTAGTGTATTTGACGACAATCAGGCCGTTCTGTCTCGCGGCGGCTTGTTCATCTAGAACAAAAGAAATTCCCTCGGTCATTCTTAGCGAGCTTCGAATGCTAATTTTTTAGAGATGGTAAAGCAGTATTTTTAATAGAATTTAATAGCCGTCTTACGCTGGGGCTAAATTTCCTTATTCCTGAAATTTCGTATCTGAATTCTTCAGCGCAAGTCGTACGACTTGGTCGTTTCTGGTTAGGGTGTTAATACGTTATTTTGTAAATAAGGCATCATGATTTTTAAATTTCACAAACTGCTCTGCTCATGCAGGCAAAAAATGCAGTTGTAACACAACTGTAGACAAGGATCATTGACGTTTTCTGCCAAACTCCTGTTGATAAATTTCCGGATGATGTTTCTCAACGTGAACTCTTAGTTTTTTGAAGTCGGTGAAGAGCCGGCTACACGCTGAGCAGACTTTCTTCTTGCTGTCGTCGTGAATTACTAAATGCTGTTTTAAAGTTTTGTCTCTGGTGAAGGATTTGTCGCAAACGTGGCACTTGAGAGGTCTCTCCCCTGTGTGTTGGTGAGTGTGCTCTCTCAAGTCTCGTTTCGTAGCAAAAGTTAATTCGCAGTACGTACACTTGTGATCTTCAGTGTGAGCAGATTTAAAGTGAAAATATAACAGCGTGCGCCGTTCAAAAACCCTTTCACATTCAGTACAACGAAATAGTTTCTTTTCTTTACCATGAGTTTCGACCAAATGGTCCTCTCTCCGTTCCCAAAATAGAAACCGTTCTTTACATATACTACACCTAAAAGGCAAACATGACTGATTGTGACGCATATGTTCCTTCTTAGCTTCTAGTGTTGGAAATGAATGTTTACACATTCTACAGTAAAAGGATCCAATCGTATGTCGTGTTCTGACGTGACTGTCGATTCCCCTTCGACTTTCAAACCTTTTCCCGCAAATGTCGCATATGTTTCTAAAATAGTGCGTCCCTGTATGTCTGGAAACTTGCGTCGTGCTGGTGAATCTTTGAGAGCAAACGACGCATTCGAACCGATCTTTCTGTAGTCTCAACGGCACTAGTCCCAAACTTTGGTCCAACTCTATTTTAAGATCGTGCTCATCATGCAAATGTTTAGCTAAAGTTTCTATAGAAGTGAACACCTTTATACATTTAATGCAGCGTAGATTTGTGATGTCTACACGAGTTTGAGAATCCAAACTGAATTTTCTACACCTGGACTTGTCAACGCCCATATGCACGGTGTCCATGTGCGCCCTGAACATATTGGGATCGTTGAAATTGTCTCTGCAAAAACAGCACCGCAAAGATGAAGAGGATTGCAGAAATGGGTACGCCGTCGAGTGTTTCAATATAATTTGGGCGTTCTGCTTAGCGGCGTCCAGACTCCATCCAAGTATGTCTAGAAAAGAGAAGAGTTCAGTTCTTCACCAATTCCTAGAACGCTCAAATTTACTGATATGTGGTTGGCGAAGCGCGTTTGGTAGGTCACGGTTTTTGCAAATGATAAAGAGGGAGTTTTTTATATATCAACGTTGATCAAACAAATATTTTGGTACCAAGTTTATTCACACAATTTGGAGATTGTTCACGCGCTTACGTTTACTTCGAGGACCGGTACATTTATGTTTCTCAAGTTTAACTTTAAGAAGAAACGTACGCTCACAAACATCACACGAATAAGTAACCCTATTATGAATTTTCATATGTCTTCTAAGTCCTCTGGAATATCTAAAAGGTTTTTTACAAACTAAACACTTCAAATCTTTCTTCCCTTCGTGCATAGCTATATGTTCATTAAGTGTAATGCGCACGCTAAATCTTTTGTTACAATATTGACAAATAAGATCGTCGGTATGTATGGTTTTAAAATGCTGGTACAATTGAAATCTGTGCTCAAAAACTTTGTCGCATTCAGTACAAGGAAAATTCTTTTTTGGTTTGCCATGCACTTCTATCAAATGTCGCTCCTTGATTTTCCAAGTGAGGAAACGTTCCTTGCAAATATAACACTTAGAAGGCATACACGCCGTGCTTTGACGGACGTGCGCTTTCTTATCATCTTGAGTCGGGAACGCTCTCATGCAGACTCTACAAGTGAACTTTGCTGCGTAATGCGTAAATGTTTCATGATACTTAAGACCTGAATGCGTCCCGAAACTGCTTCCGCACATCTCACAGAAAAAGTTACCGAAGTGTGTTACGGTATGTCGGGACAGTTGATAGAAACCAGGAAAAGCTTTTTCACATACAACGCAGACGAAGCGATGACTATCGAGCTTGAAAGGCACTAGACCGCTCGGTTCAGAGATATTGATATCAAAATCATGCTCAGCTAAATGTACGGCCAGAAGATCTAAATTGTCTGGTTTATGATCGCAGACTTTACAGCTCAAGTCTGTGATATCTACTCGAATCAGAACGTCGGATTCTTTTGGGACGTTTTCTGATTTGTCTTTATTGGCGTGTTGTGAATCCATATGCTCTCTAAATTCTTGTGGGTCTTCATAAACGTCTAAACAGAAACAACACCGCAGTGTGTTAGCCGCTTGCTGGAACGGATAGGCAGAGGAATATTTCAGTATGATAATTGCGTTCTGTCTGGCGGCATCCAAGTTCTTCGATTCTACACCTAAAAATAAGAAAGATTTGCTCTTATATGCAACGTTAAAGAGTAATTAAGCTTCAAAAGGACTAGTCATACTAAAGAGTCACCGAAGTAGCGCGATTTCGTAACATTTCACATTAAATATTTCTTAAACACTGAAATAATATTACTAATTTCAACTCGTTTCGATATCCATCGTTTCAGAAATTGAAATTTATAACATGTACATTATATTGAATTAAAATGGTTGTTGTATTAAATCAGGGTTTTCGGACCTTCTTTGCGTCAAGCCTCCCCTGTTAATAAACAAAATTTTAACCCCCTCTTTTGTTTTTTTTCCGTAGTAAAAAACAAACTCACATTATTTTAATAACATTGGCCGACGTGACGTCGCTATGTGTTATTACATTGGGAAATCCTGTATTAAATAATGTGATGAAAATAATGAACGTGAGTATGAAGGTATTATTCAAGTTACTACCACTATGTGTTTTTACTCCCTCAATATCAAAAAATCATCAACGTAGGAATACTCAACGAAACACGCTTCGGATGAAATGAAACATTTAAGTTTTTTCTATATTAGGATGATGTTTTGCCATATGAAGCTTCAACTTGTAGTTCCTCACGTAGAGCCTTTTGCAAACGGGACAACCAAACTTTTTGCTGTCATCGTGGGTGATCAAATGCCGTTTTAGCGACTGTTTGTCTACAAATGTCTTTTCGCACACATTGCAAACGAAAGGTCGTTCTCCAGTATGGTGCCTCGATGTGTGTTCTTGGAGAGAGGGTTTAGTCGGAAACTGTTTTCCACAGTACAGGCATTTGTTTTCACTAGTGTGGGTGGTTTTGAAATGAACGTACAACAATGTTCGGTACTGGAAGACTTTGTCACATTCTGTACAAGAGTAAGTTTTCTTTTCCTTCCCGTGGACACTGACTAAGTGTTTCTCTTTCATCTCCGAGTGAAGAAACCGTTCCTTGCAGATATGGCATATTGAAGGTTGACACGCTTTAGTTGTCTTAACGTGTTCCTTTCTAGCTTCAGCTGTAGGGAATGTCTGCTTGCAATGTTTACATATTTCACTTGACGAATGACTGTACTTAGAGTGTAAACGGAGTCCTGACGTTGTTTCGAAATTCTTTCCGCAAATATCGCAGACGTATTTGGAAAAGTGCGCGCCTGTATGTCTCCAAAGTTGTTTGAGGCCTGTGAATGGTTTAGAGCAAATAAGGCACTGAAAACGATTTCTTTCCAGACGCAACGGTACCAGCCCGTGGTGATTGACGTCAATATTCAATTGGTGTACTAAGTTTAGATGGGACACTAAAGTGTCTATTGTGTTAAAATTCGTCACACAAATCTTGCAGCGTAGGTTAGTTATATCGACACGCGTGCTGCGGTATATTTTCTTTGCGAGGATTCTAGATTTATCAACGCTGGCGTGTTTAGAGTCCATGTGGGATCTGAAGAGGACGGGGTCGTCGAAAGAGTCGACGCAGAGGCAGCACTCCACCTGCATGCTAAGCATGGAGTATCTGAAGGGATAGGCCGTGGAGTAACTCAGTATAAGGCGCGCGTTCCGCTGGGCAGCCTCCACGCTCGCTCCAACTAATTCTAGAAAAGAGAAGAATTCAATTCCTATTTGCACGGAAGGTGGATATTCTGTTGTCGATGGCCGCAATCGGCATGTTAATTTAGTTTTAGTTAAAAGCGTATATTGTTTCTTGGTTCGTGGAAGAATTCCACCTTACAAAACCTGATAGAAGTTCGTTTACAAACAATACGAAAAAGCCACATAACGGTTTTTACCGTTAGAAACAAGGTATGTAAATTATCTTACTTATCTTTATACGGATGGAAGGTATTGGATAAACCTTGACCCTATAGAATCTTTTGTGTAATTACCCCTCTTAATCAGGTGTTCGAATGTGCACGATTCGTCACGACTTTTTTCTTTACATATGTTAAGATTAGAAAAACTTATTGATACAGGGCAACCCCGCTCGAGTTTGAATCACCGGTGCTCCTGCATTTGATATTTAAATAGAAAAGCGTATAAGTATGCCTGGTACATACCGCCACATAGGAGTTGAAAATAATTATACTTACAAAAAAAAACTCGCTGCCAAACAAATGAGATAGACGGAACTACTTAAGCTTAGCCTACCGTAGGAAAGTCACATAGAATGTTTCCTACTTAAATGCCTCTTAAGACGCGTCGACGTTGCAAACTTGAGACCACAATGCGTGCAAGCAATGCAGTCGGCAGAGTGGCAAAGCTTGTAATGATCATAGAACGCCCTGCGACTGGGAAAGGTAACGTTACAATCCGCGCACTGATACGTCCTCTTTTCAACCCCGTGGTGATCTAAGATGTGCTGTTGCTTTATTTCCCACGTGGGAAATCTATCTGAGCATAACGTACAGCAGTGGGCCATACATTTCTTTTCTGTTTTTCGATGTTGCACTTTAGCTTCCATGGAGGAAAATACAATGCCACAGCGTCTGCAATAAGCCTTATACGTGTTCTCATGTTTCGATCTAACATGCTGTAAGAGGCCTGTGGTAGCAACGTATGATTTTCCGCAAATTTCACAAACGTAGCTCCGGAAGTGAGTAATTGTGTGCCTATTTAAATGTAGTAAAGACGGATGACTGACTTGACAAACAGCGCAATTCCAATCGCCGTTATTTAAAATAAACTTCATAACACCTAGAGGAGACTCAACATATACATTTACAAAATGTACTTCTTTCAGATGTTTCAGTGCTAGCTCTAATGGTAATTCGAGTGAACAATTTCTACATTTAAGGTTCTTAACGTCTACTTTTACGTATTCTGTTTTGGGTAGTTTTTCGAAAGGCATGCGGTAGTTAAATTTGGCGTGTTCAGTGTCCATGTGGTGTCGGAACAGGGCTGGGTCGCTGTGCAAGTCACCGCAGTATACGCAAAGTATCGACTTGTCATTCACGCGGAATGGGTAAGCGGTTGTGCACTTTATAATCGCCTCCGCGTTTCTCCTCACCGGATCGATTTGAGAGTCCACTAGAAAAGAAAACGATTTCTGTATTTGTCGCTTGGACACTGTTTGTTGAGGGTAAAGAGCAGGTATATATGTGAAAACAATCGTTTTCACCAAAAAATATTTTACAACAAAATAGTTGCTCAAAAGTATAATATAACTTATATACTTAGTTCATTATTTACATAATTAATATCCTAATTAATTCCAGATTCTTCTGACACTGACTAGAAACGCCTAAATCCTACATATTATGCTTAGCAAGATGCCGTTTCAAACGGGACGTGAACAAAAACTTTAATCCGCAATGTTTGCAGGACGAGCACTCCCTGGAATGCTGAAGCTTGAAATGCTCATAATAAGAGTTTTCACTGTTAAAATTAATATCACAATGCGGGCACCGAAAAGTCTTTTTAGTTTGTCCGTGGGTGGACTCCATATGTCTCTTCCTGGACTTCCAATCGAGGAATCTGTCGTTACATTTCGAGCATACATAAGGCATGCAAGATTTTTCCGTCCGTGTGTGTTTTTCCTTCGCTTCCATGTTTGGGAATACTTTCCGACATCTCTTACAGGAAACTTGGTATTCTTGATGTTTCGATCTTATATGGCGAAGCAGACCTGTTGTGGCCAAGTAGCTCTTTCCGCAAACGTGGCACACATTGCCAAAAAAATGCGATACAGTATGCCTATTCAAATGAAACAGAGTCGGGAAGTTCTTTTCGCATACCGCGCATATATGTTCATTTTTATGTAGCAAATAGGGCATCACGCCAAGTTTTCCTTCTGTGTCTATTGTCTGTTCATGTTCAGATTTAAGGTGGTCAGCTATAGTTTCGAGCGTTTGGAATTTTAGCGAACAAATTCTGCATTTCAAGTCGGCTATGTCTGCCTTAATGAACTCTAGACTGGGTAAGTTGTGGAAGGCGACTTTGAGATTGAAATGTTTGTGTTCTTCGTCCATGTGTTGGCGGAAGATATCGGGATCTTCGTATAGCTCTAGGCAGTAAACGCACAGTATGCTCTTATCGGCGACTCGAAATGGGTAGGCCGTGGCGGCAGTCAGTATCGCCTCGGCGTTATTTCGCGCCGAATCGAAACTTTTCTCTAAAAAAGAAAACATCCCATTGACTGCTGCCTTATGGAAAATCTTGGCGCTTCTTGTGTTTTATTTGTGGTATATTAGTTTAGGCATGGTTTATATTATAACGCAATTTTATCTGGTGAATATTTGTAATTTTAAGTTATCGGAGTATCACGTAAGGTAAGTCAAAATGGCCTTTAAAAGGCACGAGCTATAGTTGAATCAGGGGTTTAACCACAAACGTTTAATTCCGATGCATATTTCTAAGATACATACTACGGTGTCATGTACAACAACACATCACATAATTATAAAGCAAATTTGTACACATTTTGTGCTCATTTTCTAATTTGTAAACAGCAATATTGCTATTTATAATTATGTTGTATGTTAAACACAGAATAAATAACACGAACGAAAGAGTGACACCACGGAAATGAAAAGCATTTATATTTTATAGTCTTTCAATAAATAATTGGAAATTTAATTTTGTCAATTTTTCGTTCATCTAACTTACTTGTCTTGGGCTTTTATGAGCCTAATTTGATGGATATGTCTCAAATACAATATTATCACAGTGTTTGTCTGTTGATACTCAACAATATAAGAGCTTCTACTAATTTTTCGATACTAAAATCATTTTCAACAATTCGTACTCATGCCCTAACCAGATTCTGTCAAGACTTGATTTTTGATTTTGGAGTCATTTTGTATATTAAGTACCAACCTGCTGAAAATGATTCAAATATCTTCTTAAAAGCAAAAACACTTACCTTTTGTAGACCACCCGAAGACTGCTACGTCGTACAATCAATATTTTTAATACACAAGGTTTCGAACCTTATAATTCTTCGCAAAGATGATCGTATCGTGGATAACATTTAAAAAAATCGGTAACTTTCTGTTTTTATTCATTTAATACCTTTTAAACTTAGATTGACATAAATATCGTAACCAAATTAAATAATTTGTTTTTATCAAAAAGTATACATATAATCTATTACGAATTTGACAAAATCCGTGAAGTTCCAGTCAATGGAACCTGTAGACTATGATTTGAGTAAATACTTGTGAGAAAGGCTCAGAAAAAAAAAACACGCTAGCTAAATAACATTTTTATAAACAAAAAATTATATCTTTGCCTAAGGAAGACGTATAAAGTAAATATAGTGCTAACTGAAAACTGATTTTCATCTTTCTAACAAAATATCTAGATTATAGAACATTTTCACAGTTCTTAAAAAACCTTTCAACCAGAAGGGTCTCAGCGTAAGAGCGTTTAAGTGCGAACACGAAGTAGCTTTAAAGAGCTATTTCGCCCTGCTAAAATAGCTGCATCTCATGTAGCAATCACAACCTCATTACTAAGAGGAGGCTTAAATATAATACGAATTCAAATTCATCGGAAACTGACCATTTATTACTTGTTTATTAATGTTGACTTTGATTATTTGAGTGTTATTTTTGTATTATTATATTATTATTTAGTATTAATTTTGACAATATCAATGTAATTTCGTATTTTTTGACATGCAATGCAATTTATATTGTAATATTACATTGATGAATAAATAAACTAAACTAAACTAAACTAATTAAAAATATTTATACTGTAAATTGGCCACTGAGGGCTCTCGCGTCGGTAATATAGAGTGAATCTACCAGCGCTTCGGACAGGACCATCATTGCGGAGAAGAAGCGCCGCAAGAAACTCCTAGTTTAGCATTTGAATCTAAGATACTGTTTATTAAGGACAGTATTGGCCTGTAATATACAGTGCGACCAAAAAGAGTAGAAATTAAATAAAATGGAACTAAAAAATATCCATAATGTGACAGTTACGTAGAAAGTGGCGCCCTCATTTAATTTCTACTCTTTTTGGTCGCACTGTATCTTACTGTTTGATGTGGTTTAGGATAAATAATTAGTAACATAGCATATGAATTTACGTGTTTATACACGAGCTAGTGTAAAAATTAATAGAGAAATGTTGGCTAATAGATTTGTTTATACTGTCCACGAGTTTAGACGGCCTCTTCTGAAAACCTGTTACAAATCTAAAGGGGAAAAAGCAACACACATACACAGACTCAACAGACAACTAATGCTCTCAATATGTTGAACACAAAATGAAACAAATACATTTGAGAGCATTAAAAACATATTTTAAGAGACATATCCATATGGGGGCATGCATTTGTTTCTATTCTACTTTCAATTTTTGACAGATTTCCTACAAACTCCATGAAAATAACGTTAAAAGCATCTTAAATGATTACTTTCGGCTTCGGCTGTGCGTTGATCGATCAGCCAGTCAGCTTCTTCTTTTATATGTAGATTATTTTATACGCCTCACAAATTCTGTTAGTGGAATTTTCAGGTTTCCTCACGATGTTTTCCTTTACCGTACTAGAACTTCCGATATAGTTTTCCACTCCGAAACGTGTCTACGTGTTCTTGCGCCGGCGGCATTAAGCGTCAGAACGGAACTACATGAAACCGTGTAAATGTACAGATCTAGTGAATAATCCTTTCACATCTTGAAAACTCGGAACTCACGTCTACTTCCGAATGATGCCGACGTGTCAATGTATTATTGAATTATTAAGTGACATGTTTGTATTAAATAAATAGAGTACTTTAGTTATCAGTGTCAAATGTCAAACCACGAGTTTGAAGTATATCACACCGAGATGTTAAAACCACCACGATCAAATGTACAGAAATTAGGTGTAGGTAAACAAGAAGAAATATAAATAAATGTTGAAAATAATTTCACAGGCTTGTCGATCTAAATGTTTCCCAGGTCTTAATGCTTTCGGCATGACTATTAAAAAGAACTGAAAACAAACTTATTCTTAATTAACAAAAAAATACTCTGGTATTAACCGATGTGAAAGGATATTTCACTACATCTGTAAATACTCCGTGTTAAAAGTGCGGATGGCCTTCACCAATCCACGGTTTTAGACAATAATCGAAACAATACCGTCAATAGTTCATTTGTAATTTGTAGCTTTATAAAACAGGCCCCTGACACTTCTACAAGAAACTCGACCCCTAGAAGCAACTCAGGTAGTGTACTTAAGTTAGAAAATTTCATTGGTAGACGACGGGCACTGGCGATCGAATTCGGAATCTTGCGATGCGATCAATATACTCATACCATTAAGACACTGGCGCTCTCAAGGTAGACTAAAATTCTATTACAAACTAGACAGGTTGACATTAACAATTTGGTGGTATTGAGATTCAGTGGAGTAAGTAAAAAATCTGTCAATATTAACATCAGTAAACGGAGTTGATGGAAATATTTTAAGTTTTGTTTTGTTTTGATACTTTACGATTGATAATATTAATGTGAAATCAAAAACCATGTCATCCATGTAGTCATACAAACAACAATAACAACATTGTATATTATTTTCTACTCGCGAACTTTAAACCGCTATTTGGTATGGCAATGCCACTGATAGGGTTACCGGAGTGTTGTTTTGGATAAATTGGGGCATTAGGTTCGCCTTTTATGTGACAATTGCATTACTTTTTACACAACTTTACATAACATTTAAAAAGTACACGAAAGTGTGACAAATAAGTACAAATATAAATAAATATTTATGTATTTATAGGGACATTTCGTAACCCAATTAAATGAGCTCTGAGTAGAAAATAACCAGACCGGAGTAGAGAAAATGAATTATTCTGCAACGTTTTTTCAGGCTCATTAATCATTAGGCGAATGCATTTTTTTTTAGCTCTTTATGTACTAAGAGGCAATACACATCTTCAAGAAGAATTCGTATAACACATTTCCTTAGTAAAAATGTTTCTACAAAAAACTGTGGTAGATTTCTAGTTTTTTGTGAAAAAGAAAAACCGGAATTATTTTCTAATTTAAGGCCAAGGTGGAAGATTCCACGATCAGATCGGGGACGTATTGAGAAAAGGCCAGGTCAGGAGTACCCTAAAACGATGCACGTGTATGAAGAGACTTGAGTGTGGAGGAAGCAACGGAAGTTTGTTTGGATCGTAGAAAGTGGAAGGAAATCGTCTCTGCCTACGGGAAAGAGGTGTGATTACATGTATGAATGTATTTTATAATATTCTCGTCAACTCAACTCGCTGATGTGTCAATAATCTGAATAGATGCCTACCTTTCTTTTTCTTCTCCGGTTTGGGCTTGCTGGTGGTTGCTTTGGGGGTCTCCTTCTTTGTTTTAGCTTTTTTGGCGGGTGATGATTTGGTTTTGGTGGTGGACTTGCGTTTCGCTCCTTTCGCGTTATCCAAGAGGTCGAAGAGGTCGACTGACTCCTTTTTTGGGACCTTGGTGGCGAGCCTTGTCAGAGGTTGGTCGTCGACTAGAAAAAAAAAGAAGATTAGAATTAATGTTATAATAACGTGTTTGGTGTTGCATTTTAGGTTCCCTATTAATAATATTTTTACGCATAAAATCGTTTGACCTAAAACGGTTTTTACAATAGAAATGGTTTTATTTTAATTATTATAAATAATTAACCTACTGTTACCTAAACTAATCTACAAAAAAGGAATTTATTAAATTCTGCAACGTAAGCCTAAAAGGGTGTTATGCGAATATAAAAAAATATGCGTTCCAAGGGGATCCCTGCATCCCCCCTTTTAGTTGAACCCTGTATTCAAAAAATCACACCCTTTATACGCATGTAAAATAAACATAAAATTAATATTAGTTTGTTTAGAGGGTACATACATACATAAATACCTTCACGCCTTCATTCCCAAAGTGGGGTAGGCAGAGCTACAGAATTACCAACAACTCTAAAAACTTGTATGATAATTCTGTAACCACATTTTGCACAATCATGCAAGATGTTTACCAGCGTATTAGTGCAAGCACCTCGCCTAACAGTACTACAAGCCTTTATTCCTTTAGTGGCGTCTTACGACATCCACGGGAAGCCATTGCTTAGAGGGTAAATATTCGTTAACTATAAAATACATAAAACCCCCGATATAATGGTCACCCCTTCTTTCAGAGCTGATATTACTCTTCCTAACCGATTCCGATGAAACTAGACCTCTTTAAATAAAGTGTCCAAATTGGTACATGCGTTTGGAAGCTACAGACAGCACTTTAAATTCATATCACCCCGTTTTTTTCGTCGCGGGTTATAGGCCATCCAACAGAGTCGTGTCCGGCCATCGAGAGTTGCTTCAGACCCGTTGTATAGTCACGAACTTAAATTTGGGACCCACCTTAGGTCCAAAGTCATTCTGACATTCTATAACAACAAGGTTGAGTCTCCTATAAGTTACAAATGATTTGGCATCTCTAATGACATTGACGACTTCAAGCCTGTTTTTCTTGAAATGGGTCACAAATTAACGATCGCGATAGTACAGTCGGCCAAAAATGTCGTCTACCACCCTACGGTTCAAAATTAGTGATATTTTAAAATGGCCCCTATTGCAGGGCATTAAAGTTTATAATAAAATACACGATGAGCCCAAGGACAATGTCTTTATAAATAATCTCAAAAAGCTATTAGTTAAGAAATGCTACTACAGTATTGAACAGTTCTTGTCCGACAATGACTTAAAGTAACGATTAAGTGTAAAAGTGGGTACCTGGATAAGTTTAAACACAGCAAAAGTCTCGTTTCATAAGTATAAGATATTTTTTTGTAATAATGTCATCTAAGAAATATTGATTTGATTTAAAATTATAACTGGATGGGTTCCTGACATATCTTTATCTTATTTATTTTTTATCGACATTTTGTTTTTATTTTATCGTAATTTAAATGTGTTAATGTAATAATCATTTTAATATATAGCCCATTAGTATCTTAAGTAGGTATTGTTAGCATGATGAAATTTTTATTTTTATTTTTATTGTAATTTTAGAAATAATTGTTTACAGTTAGTTAGGTATTTTAGACTTATAAGTATATGTTGTGGTGCCCTTGCAGGGTCTCCATGTGGAGCTGCCTAGTTTAAGACAACAACACCTGTCTAAAATGTACGTGCCATAATGTGACAACAATAAATAAATGAAATGAAATAAATGAATTTCATTTGCACGTCATGTCATGATACAACAAGTTCCATTTTCCCTTGCAATAATATTATAACAGTGACAAGTGTCAACCTTAGCGATAATTAGGTCTCACAGAAACTTTTGTCAAAACTGGTAGACCACTTTTTTGGCCGACCGTAACAAAGGTTGCTGCACTGTCATCGTTGCATTTTTCGTGTTTCTTCATTAACACTTGAGTACCAGCAACCCGCGATTCGGGTTCTCTGTTCATAGGCACTTATCGCTACAAGGCGGAAAAACGCTGAAATCTTCCAGTGGCGCCCTTATTACTATTATTGTGTTTTCTAATAAACTAAGTATTGTCTTGAACTCGAAGAGTGGTTTTTTGTTGTAAAGTGAATGCACAATTTACCAGGGTTGATAAAAATCATGTTTTTTTTAAAATAAAAAATACTGATAGGTACATACATTAAATCACGCGTGTTTCCCAGAGGGGTAGGCAGAGACCACTTCTTTCCACCTGCTACGATTAAAATCGGATTAATTTTATTTAAATCGTTTTTTTTTTTACTTGCTGATCTTTTTTAATTTGGAATTCAGTTATTAATTAAATAAAAAGACAACGTATATTTTTAATTACATCACATATAATCTTTTTTTTTTTTAAAACGTACTCTCATAAATTAAGAATTAGTTTATTTTTTTCAAAACGAAGACTATTTTGGCTGCCTTCTCGGTACCTTATCTATTTCTTATTTCGGGGAATCCCCGAACGGTGTAGGTAAACAGCATTGAACACGCGTGTGTGCGCCGTAGTTTATGTTGGGGAAGTCCCTTGACATATTTCGGCTGATTTTGTCACAGTAAAAAAGTATTGATTTTTATAAAAAAAACGATCGATTTTAATCGCGATTTAAATCAACTGATTTAAATCATATCAACCCTGCAATTTATTATTGCAGGAGTTTGGATCGTACAGAATATTATAGACATAAACAAAGCAAGCGGAAGGAAGTGGTCTCTGCCTACCCCTACGGGAAAGAGGTAGTAGGATTGTATGAGTAGAGAAAACAGGTGGACGTATACTTACGGTCATCATCGTCGTCATCGTCGTCGAAGCCGCCTCGGTCGGCGAAGCCGTCGTCGCTATTTCCCTTCTCTTCCTTCACTTGCACCACATTGACCTGCACCACTTTCACGTCCTTTTGTGCCGCATCCCGGGCTGCATAAAAAACGTTGGGTAAGTAGGCTGTAAAGATTATTAGTGTTGCCATAAGTTGGCAACTTTGTAGCAAATTTTACATTTACTTTTGACTTAATATATCCTACCAACTTTTAAGATGAGGTTCTATGTTAAATTCAAGTAAACAAAGCAAATGTGGGGAAATATTTTATAACTCTTGTTATTTCTCTGTTTTTGAAATTGAGTATTATTATTCCGATTGATTCAAGACTTTATAATTTGTCTGAGATTATTTAAATTTGTTAGGACCTCAGTAAATTTTAGCTTTTGATCATTAAAAAGTGAAATTATAAGGAATAAATGCGCATTTTCACCAGGAATATATTGTTGTTTATTTATTGTTATCATCAGCACCTAATTCAGCAACAAAATGTCTAGCAACTTTTGTACAACTAGCACATTTTTGAAATACTTGGCAACACTGATTATTAAAAACCCGGCGACATGCGCTCTGTACAAAAAAGTTTGCGCATTAAGAACTGCATCACGGAAATTAGCAAGATCAAACGCTCCGCTCGTGCAGTCACAGTATAAATAGAGATTCACGGTTCGGGCTCATGCTAAAGCTTAAACTGGAATACGTACCCTCCAGCCCGAGAGGCACCGCCAGCCCAGGGTCTAGATACTAGATAGTCCATGACCGAGTCGAACTCCTGGACTTGCAGCTTGAACTCCCGCACGTCACAAGGCGCGAGATGCAGTGCAGATCAACTTGTTGTTGCTGTTCGGGCTCATGCTACAGCTTAAACTGGAATACGTACCCTCCAGCCCGAGAGGCACCGCCGGCCCAGGGTCCAGATAGTCCATGAACATCCTCTCGCACTCCTGGACCTGCCGCTTGAACTCCGCCGCGTCACGCAGGCGCGAGATGCACGGCTCGCAGATCAGCCGGGAGTTGCTGTTCGGGCCCGTGCTTCGGCCGAAGGTGATCTACGAACATGTATTTAATGTTAATAATTGATGAGGAAAATGTTACAAACTTAAACCATAATAAGAGTGACGCCACCCTAATTATTTATAGGGTACCTACCCTTACCAAGATGATAAATAGGAACCCTTATGGTTGGTGTCAGTGAAATTTGAATAAATTGTATACCTTGCTTGGCAGAATATTTTCGACAGATTATTTAAGTTAGGGGAAACATTCTCACACCTATTTATCACAGAAACCGTCATTTCAAATAAAATAAATAAAAATAAATAAATATCAAGGGACGATCTCACACAAATTGACCTAGTCCCAAACTAAGCTCTAGGCTTGTACTATGGGTACTAGACAACGATATAAATACTTATATAGAGAAATATATACTTAAATACATAGAAAACATCCACGACTCAGAAACAATTACTCGCGCTCATCACACAAATATCTGCCCTTACCGGGATTTGAACCCAGGACCGCTAGCTTCGTAGGCAGGGTCACTACCAACTAGGCTAGCACGTCGTCAAAACGACAAAAAAATAAATCCAGGGGACGTTGACACTATGACACGTCTTCACGACTGACTGCTAGGCTTGAGTCAGTCAGGAACTAAGAACTAAAAGGAATTAAACTAAAAGGAGGCCCGTGACAAAAGGAACTAGTTCTTCGTAAATGATCTTAATCGGTCTTCGGTCCTTAGGACAGTAGCAATTGTTGAACATATGAACGAAACAGAGCGAACAAGTAAAGAGCACACGGCACGGCGCTCGATGTGAACGAGACAAAGAGTACCTATTTCAAAGCGTGTCCTGCTCAGATCTCAAAATTTGCTCCGGAGCTAAAGGACCTAAAGAAACTAAAAGACCGAATTAGTTCCCTTGAACGATTGACGATCGGAGAGCTCCGTTTAGAGACCGAGCGGGCGCAACTCTACAGACTGCCGAGTAAACCTAAAGGTGTGTTAGGGGTATTGTTGTGCGTGAGCCGTTGCCGAAGTAAACTACATTTGTTTAGTTAGTTGCATTTATTTTGTTATTACGTCCTACATACATGGACTCCTGGGAACGACTAGCCTTACTGGCCCGCGCGTCCTGCACCCGTTGCAACGTCGGCTCATATCGAGCCGACGCAGCACTCTGTGTCCCTACAGATGGGTACACTATAGGGCTCCATTGGATCAGGCTGCGTGGCAAATCCACAGGACTTGTACGCTAAATGTGGACGTTGTAAATCATGAGCTCGGGATGGGCCACAACGCAACAGTACGTCGTAACGTAACATGACATATACTGGGCTCAATACGGGTACTGACTGACACGCGTTACTGACGCGGTCACGAAACTATGAAATGTCACAAATGTGAACCCACCTTAAAAGGCTTATAGTAGGGCTTTTACATTTTGTCTATCAATTAAATCTAAGCAGAGGTTTTTTCCTTGAATCATGTGTTTGAACTTAGCTCTCCAAAATAATATCAAAACAATTAAACACTTTCCAACAGCAGAGTAAGCAAAACGATTTTTTTTAAATAGAATTTCAGGAAATACTGTGAACAGGACAGTTCAAGCACTATCATAAAGAATCGGTAAAATCAAAATATTTTTGCAGAGTGAGAGTTTTTTGAATTGTAGTAGGGAAAATGCACAGATTTTTTAAATCTCACTTCTCAATAAAATATGAAAATACAGTTAAAGAGATCAGAAGGGAAATTAAAAATAAAAACAGCCAGGAAATACAGATGAAACAAGTATTTTAAACTGCTAATTAGACAGAGATCCGATATGCATTGTGACTTCATGTAACAGGCCGGCCATATAAACTCCTTGTTAAATTCATTTTTGCTAGAAAGAGATAGGATACAAATCTTTGTCGGCTTATATCTTGGTTATTTTTATAGCTGTTCAAAAAATAATTTTTCTGAAGTGTTTGTCTCATGAATCAGCGTTTATTGAAGCTGTGAAAAAGTTATATTCCCTATTGCCCGCAGGTATTACCCATGCGCAACGGTTTGACTCAGTGGTTCTTAACCGGTGGTCTGCAGGCCACTAGTGGTCCTTGGAAGCACCTCTAGTGGTCCGCGAGCCATGCCAATAAATACAAGAGTCTAAAAGAACCCTTTATTTACTTACTTTTATTTACTGAATATATATTAAGTTATATTAGATATAGAATAGAATAGTATAAGTAAGCAAAAACTTCAGTAATAAAGGCTATTTTTATTTTATTTTATTTTATTTACTGAATATTACCTCCAAACCAAGTGGGTGGTCCACCGCATAACGGAAACTTTGTCACATAACTAGTTGGAAGTGACACTGCCTATGAAGCTAGGGGTTCCAGGTTTTATTCTCAACATGGTCAAATATTTGTGTCATGAGCATAGAAATAACCTAGCAGAACCTGTAAGGCTGCATTCATGGCAGACCAAAATGTATTTAAACTGCATGCTCTGACCTATCATAAGCATAGGATTTTATTTGGTTACTCAATATCGTAAAATTTCAAGTTCTACTCATGAGTCTCTATACCAATCCCAACGAATTAGGCAAGTTTCATTACCTACATGATGTATTTTGTAGGCCAAAAAAATCCTAGATTATAAATTATGGCGGCAGACCAACTTGTTTTTAGTTTTTTTTTTTGCAAGATGGCACCTGGGGGGCTCTCAAGACACCTGATGGTAACTGGGATCTGAGAGCCATCGACACTTGAATTCTCAAGACCTCAAATGCATTGCCAACCCTAGAGACTAGGATGGAATGCCTCTTTGCTAGCAATTCTACAGTTGTCTCATCCCTACAACGGAACACAATGCAAACACTGCTGACAGACCCTGCACAAGGTCCTAGCACCGCTAAAGTATGCATGTAGTATCAGTAACAACATGATACCTTTTGTACGCCAAAATGTATTTTCAAAAAAATCCTTGCATACTGAGAATTGATACCATGTTATCCTAAAATTATATGAATTGCTAGGCTGCCCTGTTAAGACAAATGGCGGTATCTCTGATAAAACTCCTGTAGCAAGTGCAACCTTATTACTAACAGGAGAGGACTGTATCTGCTTTGGCTATTGAGTTTGAGATATCGCGTTTTGGGTTATGAGGGCAGTAGGTTGCACCTTGGCAGACCAACTTGTTATAAGTGCACCAATAATAATAATAATAATAATAAGCCTTTATTTCCATGACTTTTAGAAATAAAATGAACATGCAGTTAAATTTAAGTGGTGTGAACTCTTAATAATGAATATCTTCTTTGTATTGAAAAGTATAAGACTATGCCCACGAGACCGTTCCGTCACCGACCAACACTTTAAAACTTGATTACCTTCCAGGCCTGATACGTTCATAGTACGGTCATGGTATGGTAGAGTCAAGGACTTTAATTGTTATGCCACTATTGAACCCTGTTGCATAACATTAATCATTCATTTAACCCCTCGTATGTGGGAGGTCAAAAAAGTACCAAGTTCTAGTCTCTTCTGATTACGATATAGGCCATAAAATTAAGCTTAAAACAAATACAAAAAGATGTCCAAATTTTGAGTACGGATCCGTGCCTAAGTATACTAGGGGTTAAGTGTAATTTCTGTCATGTGGTTTGACACTGTCATTATGACAGGGTGCCATAGTGGCATAACAAAGTCCTCGACTGTACGGTGTAGAGGTAGACCTTAAGGGAATTTTATGATAATGTGGTATCAACACTCAGTACACTAAGAATTGGAATAACTGGGATAACTTTATTACAAGCCCTTGTCTACTCTATCTTCAAAATAGTTTGTATGGAAGAAGTTTGAGGGCCAGCTTTTGATGTAATAGTAAACTTGACTGCTCATATACATAATCACAAAAAACAAGGTCTGTCAATTCGTCATATTTCAAAAAGGAGCTTGAATCGCTTTAAATGATTACTAAAATATAGCAGTCAATCAAGTTTCCTATTAAAAGTTGCTCTAAGGTCTTTCAATTCCAAGCCACCCTATTCCTCTTTACAAAGGATCGGCCAAAAAAATCAATATTTTTACAAGCCGAACAAAATTCAAAGCTGCCCACTACGCAACTCCAACGAGATCGATCCTAACTTTTTAATTCCGTTGGGTTACAGCAAAAAAAATCAAAGAAGAACATGGACGCCATTCCGAAGCGTACAAAAAGCTAACCGGTTTGTAAAACTTACATTGATGTCGAACGTCTGGGTGAGCATCTCGTCGTACACTTCTCTCTTGCCCATCCAGAAATATTCAGTAGAAATGTCTTTGTAACACCCCTCGGCAAAACAACAACGGCAAACCGTAGGACCGCTTGGCCCTCGCAGCCAGTCGGAACTTTTGGCCTCCATAGTCACAAACTAACAGATATTTTCACCGCAAGTATTATGTTTACACTATAGTGTCCATAATTAACTTAATTGGGATGGTAAAATACTACTCCCATCTACTTAAAATTAATTTAGCAACACAGAAGCCGAGAGCCGACGCCATCACCGCCCGCAGCGTCCTTCAGTAAGTGTTGCCAGTTGCCACTGTTGCCAGTGCGAGTGTAACCCGTGTTGCCACAGTTGTGTTGTGCGAGTTTGTCAATTTTCTCAGTCAGTGCTGCCAATTATACATGCTAATCTTTGCCAGCCAATTATCGCGAATATAGGCCTCATATGCAAAAGCAAAATACGGTAAATATTAAGCTATGACAACTTATTTACGAAATATATTTTTATTTCCTAATTTATATTTGTTTTTAGTTTTAAGCTGGATTAATCCCGATTGACATGTATACACTTGCAGTTCGTTTAAGGAATAAACTTAGTAGCGCCATCTGTTGTGGAGTAGTTAGAACAAAGTGAATTAGATATAAAGCTATGTATACACATTTTAGTCTATTAAAAAGTAATAGCTTTAATTTAAGACATGTATAAACCACATTAAGAATAATTTGAAGGGAGAAAATATTAATTGTGGTCAATATTTTTATCAGATAATTAATATTCTTGGTCTTTTGTTTTAATTACAACTTCAACAATTATATTATTCAACGTTGTATCAGCGAAACGCAATGAATGAAGCAAACGAAGCAAAACAGGCAGAAAGAAACGTCAATACAATTTCACAGATGAAAATGAATTGAATTCTTTCTTGTATTATAAATTACAAAGTGACTAAAACTACTTAATTCTTTAAAACCATGAGTGCGCCAAACCGAAAAGGCCCTGTTTTCGATCCCGGCCTATGTCGATGCTGCGGCTCTCTGAAGAAATGCCGCCTTTTAAACTTGGAATATGAGTGGCAAGGCAAAAAAGAAGTTTACTCTGATATCTTCGTGGATTGCTTTGGGTTGATGGTAATTTTGATACTTTCACTTATTATTTGTAATAATTAAGTTATACATTTTTAGAAATCAGTCTTACTAAACTAGAATTTTGTTATTGGTGTTGACAATCAAAAAACGATTCCTTTTTTTTTACGAAAAACTTTTGGCTTTACGAAATACGCCTGTATATCGTAGCACACACCAGTGCTTAATGCTGTTACTATTTTTTGAAATTGCGTTTCGCTTTTTAAGCTTATAACTTAGCTTCACCTCTATTTTAGTTCAAATCTTACAAATTCAATTTGACCTACTTTTTGCCCCTCATCCTACAAAACTACAATATACAATAGGGAATACGCATGTTTTTTTTTACACCTTCAATAAAAGCTGATTCATGTCACAAACAGGTGAGGAAAAACATTTT
Organism: Acleris literana; assembly: GCA_946894065.1. Taxonomy (NCBI): domain Eukaryota; kingdom Metazoa; phylum Arthropoda; class Insecta; order Lepidoptera; family Tortricidae; genus Acleris; species Acleris literana. The sequence goes on along the minus strand of OX335693.1, from coordinate 2,355,702 downwards.
TTGAATAGCTATAACAATAACCAAGATATAAGCTATCAAAGATTAGTTCTATCTCTTTCTAGCGAAACAGAATTTTACTCGGAGTTTATATGGCTGAACTGCACGATGATGTCACCGGTGCAGTTCGGATCTCTCTGTCTAATTAGCATTTTAAAATGCTTGTATCATGCGTATTACTTGACCAATTTTAATTTTAATTTCACTTTTGGTGATCTCTTTTATGGTATTTTCATATTTTGTTGAGAAATGCTATTTAAAAAATCCATGCATATTCCCTATTGGTAAACATTGTGTTGTGTTCCATGAAAAAAGTTAACATTATGTAGAAGTAATCATAATGACATTCGAGATTAGAGCAAAAATCTGAAAAAACATTCCTTCAACCCCCCCTGAGGACCTTTAGTATGTTCATCTGGATTCTGCAAGGTATAACTGTAACAATTTACAAAACTACACGAATTATTTCTCCCAATTTTATTAATTTTCTTAAGGTCTGCTTCCTAGCTTCTTCCAACCTACTGTTAACGTTTTCCCCTCTCAATACTTCCAGCTGTCCCACCTAGACGGCTCCGAGCTGGAGCGGTTAATTTGCGCGACGTGTGTGCAACGGCTGCGTAACGCGAGTGCGTTCCGGGAGCAGGTGCTGCGCTGCGAGGAGGCTCTGCTGCAGGCTAGCATTCTTGTGCACGCGCCTGGAGAACACGGTGAGTAGTAACTCATCATCAGCCGCGAGATGTCCACTGCTGAACAAAGGCCGTCTCAAAGGTTTTCCAAAACGATTGGTCCCCTGCTGCTGTGATCCAGTGGTTTCCCGGGTGTAACTACCTAATGCTTATTGTCTGAATACGAAGTTGCTCAATAGACTGTTTCCTCAGGTCGGTAGAAGCCGAAAAACATTGTTGAAATTCTACCTTTTAGAACATATTGGCTTATTGGCTTAGATAAAATATTTTATTCTGAATGTATTGTTATTCATAATTATACCTAGATATTTTTCTAGCAGAAACACCATGTGGTTAGTGCTTGACATAATTATAATATCAACAAACCTTTTATCGGTAACCACGACTTCAACGTAATAGAGGAAAAACTCGTGCATCATATCATTATATAGTTATTTAAAAAAAACACACAATGTCCTAAAACTCATTGAAGTACCTGCCTTATAAGAACAGCGAAATCATATCATCAAGGAAAAATTACAATCATAATTATGTCATATATCGCAATAAAATTATATATCTTGACCTGAAACTACCAACTGTCAAACAGGAGATCATGAAATATAGCATTAACTACCAGAAAAGACTTGCGAATCATAAAAATGAACTTGCTCTTGGAGCTGACTTAGAGCGTCGGTGGCCTATTGGCTTAGAGGGTCGACTCGTGATCGTAAGGTACCGAGTTCGAACCCCCGCGGTCACCATGTACCAATGAGTTTTTCTAACTTGAGTGCATTACCCGATGCTCTTACGGTGAAGGAAAAACATCGTGAGGAAACCTGCACATTCGAACAGCTGAGTGTGTAAGAGGGTAATTGCACAAAAGATCCTAAAGGGTCGAAGTGTATCCGAAAGGGCCCATCTGTAAGATAAGATAAGATGCTCTTGGACTGTGGGGAGATAAAAGTATACGCTATAGGAGATTGAAAAGACATAGTGTTCCAAGTCTAATAGGTAGATTTATCAGGTTGGAATGAGACACCCAACTGAGCAGTGTCTCACCAAGCTAAAGAACCCAATCAGATACCATATATCAAACATCGAAATGGCTTATTGTTGTGTTCAACAGATTGCCATGAAGCAGAAAAGAGAAAAAAAAAAAAATATGTCATATGATTCATATAACAACATGGTGCATTATAAAATAAAAGAATATTAACAAAACTATCAATTTATTAATATTTTACATACTTCAGTGAAAATCAGTTTATGACATTGAAATGGTACACTTATCGATAACAGGATTGTCGATGTTTTTATTATGTCAAGCACTAACAACACGTCGTTCGTGCTAGGAAAATCTCTATGTATATTCATAATCATTGCAAGTCATAAAGTGTTTTTTACTGAAACGGTTTTTATATCAGTGCTTTTATACTAGCTAGATATTTCAAAGATCAAGTGTCAATAACACTTGCGATGATTATGAATAACAATATATTCTGACTAAAAATAATTATGTGAAACAAAGCTCTCCTTCCGTAGTCTGTATTTCTGAGTGCATACAATCTGAACCTATCTAAAGCTAGGGTGAAGGCATCTTCTGGGTGAGCTCGCTTCATCGTCGATAATATCTTCGTCTTCCAAGGGCGAGAGTTAGTCAAGATCTAACCCATTATTAATAAAAAAGAAAACAAAACATTGTAAAGTGGGGATATACACCGCCAAAGACTACTACAGTTGCGGGCGTTGCGGCGCTTCACCACAGTCGATGCCGCTTCTGCGCTGCCCCGCGTGCCCCGACACCCGCACGCGGCAGGTTCTTTCTGACGCCACTAGCAATGCACTGGTCAGGGCCCGTATTATAGCCGCACTTTTTTTTAATTATGGCGATCTTTTGCGATAGATTTATTTTGCCAACGTCAGAGTAGACTTCGGTCAGAGAGTTGGGTTCAGTAATATTGATATATTTATCGCTTTGGATAAAGCATCCGTCACTTTTGCACTTACGTTCTTGTCAGAAAGTGACAGGTAATTTTATCCACGTTTATTCACATCGATAAACACGACCATAGAAGGCCCGGTGCTCACATTTAACACGCCGTCGACACGCTAAGAAGAAGGCTGTCGCAAGACCCCCGACAGAGACATGATAGAAAATGGTTACCGCCTACGGACAAAGCCAGCGGAAAAATCGAGGCGAAATTCAAAATAAAATATATGAATGTAACCCTAATTTTGGAAAATCGGTTTTAAATGTAACACAAAGGATGGGGCATCATTTTGGATGATCAAACAAATAAATCCCGAAATAATCCCAACAAAAATGTAGTTCTGTTCGTAGTCTGTTTTGTGACTAAGACACGGTTACCTATCTTAAGTTCAAAAAACTTTTGTCCGCTGTTTTATTTGTCCGAGACTCCTTTTTCTCTGAAACCGTTTAACTTTCCTGGATTGTTATAAAACTAACGTAACCTAACCTACAGTTTCTGTAGGTATAAATATCATAATAAATATCACGGGACAATGTCACAACAATTGACCTAGTCCCAAACTAAACTCTAGGCTTGTACTATGGGTACTAGACAACGATACAAATATTTAAATAAAGAAAAATACACTTAAATTCATAGAAAACATCCAAGACTCGGGAACAAATATTCGTGCTCATCACACAAATATCTGCCCTTACCAGGATTTGAACCCAGGACAGCTAGTTTCGTAGGCAGAGTCACTACCAACTAGGCCAGCGCGTCGTCGGTATATCTACAAACATTTTGGAAAGTTAATGGGTTCAGAGAAAAATAATTTGCGGACAAATGAAAATTCGTACAAACTATGTAAAAGTTTTTCGAAACATCGGTAGGTTACCTTGAGAAATGTATTTTTGTGGTTGTCGTAACTAGTTCAGTTTTTGCTCTCATAACTTCCCTAACAATAAATGAACTGACTGTTGCAGACATCATCCCATCGGAGGTGAAACAGGAACACTCGGACGTGAAAGACGAGGAGAAGCCTCCGGACGAGGACGGCGGGCCGCTCGACGACGACGTCTTGGACCCGGACTATGCAGACGATAGCCAGGACGGAGGCGGTATGTACAATCACGAGATTTAACTTGGTACCCACCTTAGGTCCAAAGTCAATCTGACATTCTACAACAATAAGGTTGAGTTTCCTAAAAGTTACAAATGACTTGACATCTCTAATGACATTGACGACTTCAAGCATATTTTTCTTGAAATGTGTTCCAAACTAACGCTTGTGACCGTACAATGACATCATATTTAATTGTCTGTTTTTGTAATCTCTATGGTTTGTACATTGTCATCATCAACCCCTAAAGCAAATTGACTTTTCAATTTTGACCACCAATCCAAAAGTTCTTTTTTAATTTTATTGCTAAATACAATTTCCGTTTGATCAACAACTTAGGTTTAAACTGATGTACAGTGAACTACTATTAAAACAAACCTTATATTTTATAGGGATTTAAAAACTTAGTTCTGACGCGTCCATACAAAGTTTTACAATATTTATTATTTAAAATATTTATAAAATTAAAGATTCGTTTTCAACAGAAATAAATTGTACATTGTTGATCCGTGTGGTTGCCGGGTTAGAATAGTGCCACTCCATGTCTTCCCGTGGATGTCGTAAGAGACGACTAAGGGAATAAAGGTTTGTAGTACTGTTAAGCGATGGGCTTGCAACCTGTCACTAATACGCTGGTAAACATCTTAGCCTAATTGTGCAAAATGTGGTTACAGAATTATCAACAACTTTTTAGAGTTGCTGGTAATTCTGTAGCTCTGCCTACCCCACTCTGGGAACGAAGGCATGAGGTTATATATGTATGTACACTTAAACCTTAGTTTATAAGTCAACGATAGGTGCAACTAAAAATAAAATTGGTTAAGAACTTTTTGATTAGTTGACAAAATTGAAACGTCATATTTGTAGACAATTGTATGGGAAAAACGCAAGTGTCCTATATGTACACAAACTTTCGAGCTTTCGGCAATCGAGCCCAGGCGCGCTAGCTTTGTAGGCAGGGCCACTACGCAAACCCTTAATCACCCAAAGGTTAGCTGGAAGAGATTCCTTAAAGGGATATGTTCACCTTTGTACATTCCTATTCTGTAAATATTTTATTTGATTGTCTGTATTTTGTGCAATAAAGTGTTTACTTACATATAGTACCCCGACGAAAATGTTAAGCACTTCAGTGCGTTGTCATAGTAAACTTCAAACAGAACATCAAATGACACACATGACAATGACAATGACATTCAGAGAAGGTTCTAACATATAATCAGTGATCGGAAATAGGTGAGCTAATTTGCCTAAACTTGACGCATATTCATTCATGCGTGAGAGAGATGGGAATACATTATTGAATGAACATTCATCAAGTTTAGGCAAATTAGCTCTACCTATTCCGATTGGGGGAGGCCTATGTCCAGCAGTGGACGTCTTTCGGCTGACATGATGATGATGATGATGATGATTCCGATCTCTGCATATAATACATACTACCGACCAGGCTTATTGCGTCGTCATATAATATTAAACTCCAAATATTTATTCCAGAAATAGCAGAGGTCGTGGAGAAACCAAAGATTTTGAAGAAAGAGAAGAAGTTGAAGAGCCTGAAGCGGCGGAAGAAGCGAGACGTGCTCGAGCGGATGAAGAGGACGGAGGAGAAGCTCAAGCGGCTGGAGAGCTACGGTAAGATAAAGATAAAAACCGGTCAAGTGCGAGTCGAACTCGCGCACCGAGGGTTCCGTATAAGATAATATGCTTGGTAACCGCAAAAGAAAATACTCATTTTGATATGAACTTTATTTTCGATGCCATAACGTCCATTTTGACTAGCCTAAATTTTAATACAGATTTTCAAAGTTTTTTGTTATTTCTCGCTCTGTAAATATGAACACTTCAATTTTATTTTATTTTAGTAATTATCTATGTCAATATTTTTTCACTTTTTTTGATTAATTATATGGTAACTTTATAAATTTTTGGCTATAAATCAAAAAGTACATCACTGAAAATTAAAAATAAATAAATTAAATTAAAATAGTTTTGAAATGTGCAGATTAAGCCCTTTCATATGACACCCCATTTGCTACAATCAAAATACTTTCATTTTTAAACCCCCCATTCTAGACCCCTTTTAAATTATTTATAAAATTCATTTCTTTTTTTATACTAAAAACAGATGCGGGCAAGAAATTTGTACAACTATACAAAATTTCAAGTTGATAGCATTTGTAGTTGCTTAGAAAACCTGCTGTGACATACAGACAGACAGACAGACAGACAACGAAGTCTCACCATAAGGGTTCCTTTTTTACCATTTTGGTACGGAACCCTACCTAACCTAACCGGGTTAGAGTATGACGGGCCATGCTCAGTGTGGGGTTCCGAAGTTGCTACAAACATAAAAATTATCTCAAAAAGATGATTTTTAGTTTTTACCCAACTACGGCAAAGAAAGGGCAATGATACATTTTAATTCATATGTACAACATGTATGAACTAATTTTCTAATTATAAACCGCCAAATTGCGGACGAAACCGCACTGCGGTTTGGTGCTTGAAGAATTAAGTACCTTTGTTTATTTTTGACTAGTACCCACCCAGCTGAATTTGTGGATATGCACCTGATATTTATTTATTATTTATTTATATCACCACCACTGCAACATCGTCTCAATACCCTTAATTGTGATCCGTTATTTGTCACAGATATCCAACCATCGTACGTCGAGAAACCAAAACGAGTCGTGGACACGGAGTCCAAAGCATACCGCGACTGCATCACCCTGGTCGAGACCTCCTTCGTCTGTCCCTTCGACACCTCCTTCAGCGACTACTTCTGCGTGTACTGCCGACAAGTCTTCACCGACCCCAGCAAGCTGAGGGAGCACACGCTAACCCACGATCCCTCAGGATACAAGGAAATAGTTACAGCGGTGAAAAAACTGCCCCAGATCGACGTGGACAGAATAGACTGTAGACTCTGCCCTGCCAAAATAGACAACTTAGAAGATTTCAAAGATCATGTGAACGGTGTGCACGGGAAGACGTTCTATCCCAACTCCAGTGATTTTCTAGTGTTTAAATTGACGATAACAAACCTAACGTGTATAGAGTGTAACAGTTCGTTCGGTTTTTTCCACGCGTTGAGGAAACACATGGCGGAACATTTTGGTACATGCATTTGTGATGTGTGCGGAGCGCATTACTTTGAAGAGAGAATGTTGATTTTGCACCAGAAGACTCATCAGAGAGTCGAAGAGAATTTTCCCTGTAAAGACTGCGGGAAGAATTTCAAATCGAAGCACAGTCGATACTTGCACGAAGCTAGGACTCACAAAAAGGAACCAGCGTTCCAATGTGTTAAATGTGATGCTGTGCTTTTCTCCTACTCCTTAAGATATCGACACATGATTGAAGTGCATGGAGAGGAGAGGTTATTTCGATGTGAGCACTGCGATAGAGTCTATGACAGTAGGAAGTCTCTCCGGGAACACAACAGAAGGTCTCATTTGAAGATATTTAAGCATCAATGCGACTTGTGTGATAAGAGATTCTACCTTCCATCGAGGCTTAAAGAACATATGGCTACTCATACGGGAGAAAGGAACTACCGGTGCGAGTTCTGTGGCAAGAGTTATCCTCGGCTGAGAGGTTTGAAGGTGCACATGCAGAGTCACAGCGCTGAGAAGAAGTTTCGATGTGTCATGTGCAACGCTACGTTTACGCAAAATGTTAATTTGAAGAATCATATGAAGCGGCAACATCAGAGTTTGGATTTGGAGGAGTTTCAGGAATAAAATTCAAACAGCGAATAAATTTCATAGTTTAGGTTAAAATTTCACTTTTGGTGTCAAATTTTAATCCTAATTAATCTATCCGCATTTAGCTTAAGGTGTTTTCCCAAAAAAAAAGGTGTTAGTTTATAAGAATTGTAAGCATTTTACCGAGTGATATATACAGATAATTATTTATATTTTACATAACCAAATAAAATGGAGTTATCAAAATAAAAACAAACAAAAAGCTTTTTGTTAAATTGTAGGCAAGTCCAAATGGGCCCTGCCTCAAAAATATAGTAAACACTTGAATTAATTCCAATGTTCTATTTTAAATAGGAAACCCGCGGCGCGCGAGGCCCTCTCGCACTTCGTCGGTTTTTGTAAACAGAATCTCTGCCAGTATTAATGTAAATACGTAAAAGACTTTCGACTTTTGTTTATGTATATAAATTAAGATCGTTATTAATTTATTGTAGTCCGTAAGTGTAGTTTTAATGTGTGAGATGGATGAATTTTATTTGAAAATAAACATTTATTTAAGTACTATTTTTTTACTGTTTTTTTTATCTCGTGTTGCTCATTCTAATAATAGGTTCTGGTTAAAAAATCATCATCATCATCATTATGTCAGCCGAAAGACGTCCACTGCTGGACATAGGCCTCCCCCAAGGCTCTCCACTCAGACCGGTCTTGTGCTTTTCGCATCCACCGCGTTCCCGCGATCTTTACAAGGTCGTCACTCCATCTTGTTGGAGGCCTACCTACAGCTCGTCTCCCGGTCCGCGGACGCCACTCAAGAACCTTCTGACCCCATCGGCCATCAGTCCTGCGAGCAATGTGCCCCGCGCACTGCCACTTAAGTTTGGCTATTCTTCGGGCTATGTCGGCAACCTTAGTTCTACTGCGGATATCATCATTTCTGATTCTATCACGCAGAGAAACCCCGAGCATAGCCCTCTCCATAGCCCTCTGAGTGACTTTGAGCTTCCTTATAAGGCCCATTGTTAGCGCCCGCGTTTCAGATCCAGTCTCGTAGGTTAAAAATTGTCGAGTACGATTTCAACTTAACATACATACAGACAAACGCAAAACGTTAAGACTAGTCTTATAAAATCCGAGTTGAAAACATCGCATTTTCTTTTTCTTGTTTATTGAAGGGAAATTCTTAATGTAGCTTATTTAAATTCTCACATTCAAGTACGACCGATTGGGGCCCATATTTTTTTTATAACGTGTTTGAAAAAAAAACATGATTATAGATAGAAGTTTGTCTCAAAAGCATAATATATTTTTCACACCACATGCACGAATTTGCCCAATTATATATCATGCAAACCTCACCTAAAGTAAGTGATTATAGCCATCGGCTAACCAGCGGGTTATAATGAGATTTGAATTCGTATGAAAAATTGTTCCATAGAACCTACAGCAAATAGAACTTATTTAAAAATCGAACTAGCCACTAAAAGCCATATACGCAAAACAAAGAAAATAAAACAAAAGGTGAGAAAAGTAGAGTATTCTCCTTTGGGATAAAGCTGTTATCGTCTTGGGCGAGCTTAAATCCCTCTCTGCACTCAAGACCCCGTTTTAATTCCCTCGCTTCGCTCAGGAATTAACTCATAACGCCCTCGCTACGCTCGGGAGTTAAATCTGGAGTCGCTCATTTGCTCAGGATTCAATATCGCGCCCGTGACATAAAACAGTGCTTTATCCCCTCGATGTATAATCTACTATAAATGTTTCTGATTATTATTTACTGCGATTTTTTTTATATCCATGTTTGCTACGCCTTCTTTGGAATAGTGATCGGAATGACGTCATCTTGTGTGTAACCGCGTTACGTAGCACTAGCTGTTACGTAGAAAATACCATATGGCGTTTAAGCTCTTTAGCCATTGGCAGAAATTTGTTTACTTGTTTTCTCAGTAAAAAAAGAAAAAAATTGTTTGACAAACCTCTATACTCGAAAATGTAATTAAAGACCAACGTGGGTTGCCACTACAAAAAAAAAATTGCCTTAGTATATTTCCACTTTTTAAAAGACCGCACTAAGAATATTTATTTGTAGGTAGTTTTAAACCTTCGATTTAAATAAACAAGTTAATTCAAGTTACTTACACAAATACAAGATGGCCTATTAAATATTTAACCATAGAAGATTTTTGGTAGCAAAACTGTTATTGGTTATTGCACTTGTAATACTTCAGGTATTAATAACATTTGGTACGATAAATAAACAATAGTTGTAAACAACGTTAGATGCAATTTAAATATTACATACGTTTAGCTATTCGACAAAATAACAGGATAAAAGTGTTTAGCTCACTTTATAATGACAATCATCGGGCATTTTACCAGCCATGACACCATGGGGTCCATGGGTACCTGTCAAGTTTAAATCAAGCATAAGTGTAAGGCATCCGAATTTAGCTTGTCATTTTGTTTTAGCTGATAAAAAAATCGCCATTGAACACACACACCCGCCATTTAATGACTTAACGCACTATATGAGAAAATATTTGTTTTGGGATATTTTAATGTTTTGAATATCAGGTAGAAAAAACATTGAATGCATATTCCCTATTGTTAAATATAACTTTTGATATTGAAAATGCTAGAATTATCTACAAATATTTACAACAATTTGATTATCAATGCAAAAAGATTGGCTAACTCTGAAATGTTCGATGGACACTGACATAAGTGACTTTGACACTTATGACAGTGACGTATCTGTCGTAGTTTTTTTGGTCTTAAATTAGAATTTCGAGTATATAAGCATTTTTTTCAGACCGTTTAAAAAAGTTCTTGTAGTCAATTACCCCGATGGTTCATACATAAGACAGTTTCCCTTTATCCTATGGTTTTGGGTTTCCCCATACTGTCGTTGCAGTCTTGAGGTTTCAAATATTTATGGGTCTCAGATCCCACTCACCATCAAATGGCCTGAGTACTCGCGTGCCTTCTCCTTGCCATAAAAATGGGGGGGGGACCTTGCGACAATGGAGGGGATTTGTATGCGCAAATACATCCCAGTTGCCAACCAATAGCGTGCGCGTATAAGCCGGCGGAGTGTCCCCCCGCCCCGCCCCCTTCATGCCACCAATTTGGTCGATAAATGCGCGCCTGCGCAGGTATATCGCGTACATATACGCAATCGGGTAACGTCAAATTAAGCGAAGTACATCTACTATACTTTCAACCGTATCGTCACCCAACACAAAGAAAAACAACAAGAATTACATTATAAATATGTATTTTATCAAAAAACTAACAAAATGGTAAAACGTAGGTCCTAATATAATAATTTATACTTACAGTTCACTATTTCACATAAATAATAGTATAAAATTTAATAATGATCAGCATCAATACAATTTTCTATTATTGGAGATTCTTTATTAATTATTACAAATCTGTTTGGGAATGGTTTTTTATTATTATTATGACAAACAATTATAACTTATAAGTATGTTAGTTCAACATTTCGAGACTCAATTATACATTCATTTACTGAATAATTGTAAGGGTAATGATTCACCAAAAATTAACATTGTAACCATACATTTAAGAGGATTACGAAGTTAAAATTTCCATACAAAATGGAATAACGTTTCTCTCCCCTTAAACCTGGTCCGATTTTTACGATTTTTGAATATGTTGTAGATATTATAAAAAACTAGGTATGTACGTCCTTTCCAAGGAAATATTTCTTGAAAAGAAACAAATAAAATAAAAAATCGGAAACGTAAAACCTAGTCATTCATATCAACTGCCACATTATTCAAAAATCGTGGAAATCGAACTTGATTTAGTGGGTGAGAAACGTCATCGCCCGGAGCTAAATTTGTATGGAAACTTTTGACAGTTACCCAATATAAGCGTCGGTTCATAATCCTCTTAAGTAAAACTAAACTTAGCCTAGTTGGAAGAGACCCTGGTATGATAACCGCGAGATGTATTTAAGTATGTATCTCTCCTTATAATAGGCTATTGTCCTAAAAAAATCTAATGAGTCATTTACATTATCAAAAAATATTTAACACATATTTTTTCTTTTTCAATTAAACAAAAAATGACGAAGATAAAGTGCGTTGAAGTTTCGCGTGACGTCACGCCGTGGCACACTCTATACCAGTGATCCCCAAAGTGGTCTATATCGACCCCCAGGGGTCGACGTCGACCAGCAAGGGGTTCATGTGAGCGGAAAAAAATTATGGGGGTCCATGAGATGAAAATGGGGGTCCGCGATAGTGGATCCCATTTAAGCAGGTCATGACTTTAATCCATATTCATACACAAAAATTCAAATTTTTTTTTTTTTTTTCTGTGCGTGTACGTTTTTATTTTATAAATGATGATTTCCCGCAATACATTTTAATTGTAACCTGTGTCAAGTTTTAGCCGGCTAGACCTCCCATTTTATCCGTGCAAAAGACCCCGATTTTTTTTGACATTAGGTAAGCTGGGGGTCTACCCAAAACTGAAAAAAATGCTAAGTGGTCTACGAGACAAAAAAGTTTGGGGACCTCTGCTCTATACCAAGTTGTGACGTCACGAGCCCCCACTCCCGAACTTTGATGCTCGTTATATTTGTAAATTTTTAATTGATAAATACGTGTTCAATCTATTTTGATTCTCTAACTGACGGACTAATGAGTTTTTATTTTACCCAGGACACACCGCTATTATGTTGATGATTGCCTAGTAGGTACGAATTGGTTCCTATAATAAAGCCTAGAGCTTAGTTTGAGTCTAGATAAATTAGATTTTTGTTTAAATTAAACAAATAATTCTGTATTATTTTGATATGTATGCAAATGACAGCGTTAAAATATCGCAGCGGACAGAAATGGGTTTTCAATTTTCATACATTTTTACTTTTAGAAACAAAATGATTCACTTCTTCTATCAAGAGCGAAGCCAAATCCGAATGTGTTCGAGAAAAAATACACATCGCTTCAAGCCTATCCTGTCAATTTAGCTTCAGGATCCCATCATCCTACCATGCCATCATGCCGTTTTCAGCAACAGCGACGGTTTACGGAATCCCAAAAGCAGAGCCAGATTGTGCAGCTCTGGTGTGCCCTTCAGTGGCTAGCGTAGCTAATTTTTACTGCGAACGTCCCACACTGGAGGACTGCGTTGCTGTATCTATAAGGTATGGCTGCTGGTGGTAGTCTTTAGGTCTTCCGTCTTCCTATTATCCGTACTCCGAATGCTGGCTCTTCATGTGTCCCTTCAGGCTGCAGTTTTGTATGAAGGCCTGCCCACACACGTGGCACCGGTACCTCCTGTCGTTCGTATGTATCCTCATGTGATCCTTCAGGGTCTTTAATCTTGGGTACGTCTTCTCACACACTTTGCACTTGAAGTTTCTCTCTCCGGTGTGTGTGGGCATGTGATTGTTTAGCGCGAAGCGGGTGAAGAACTTTTGACCGCAGTACGGGCATTCGTACCTGGGAAATATGCGTAATTATTAGCAGAGGAAATATTATTTTCATCATACTTGCTCGTAAATAGTGTCCTAATATGCTAGAAAAATCGACCGTAAATCCAAAATAATACCCGCGGGCCTTATTTTTAGCTTTTAGCTTAGTAATAGCTTTTTTTTTTAAATATAATACGTGGACTCCAACTATCATAATACGTCAGGACCCCAATTCTTGTGCCATTCGATAAGAAGTTTCATTCGAGATGAAATGTCAGTTGCATACCATTTTCTAAAAATCTCGCATATAAACTATTGATCTCGACTGTCACTAGAATCGGACTCCTGAACACGTTTGACATTATCTGTGGTAAGTCATAGACAATGATGTAGTCTGCCGCTAATTTATAAATACTGAAATCTTATAATCTGTGTGATTCCAAAATAATCATTAAAGGGGTGTCTTTGTGCACATATTAAAATTTATATATCAATAAAAAACATGTCGTCATCAGAAGAAATGGATAATGCGACTCGACCGGACATCGCCAACGCGGCTAAAATTATTAATGAAAATCGTAAGTTAAAAATATGATCGTTTGTCTGATTTTATTTAATTTCCTCGCAATTGTGGTGAAAAACATTGTATGTTACACGGGTGGTAAAGGAAATACAAAACTCGAGTCATTAAAGCTCTAACAGACTCTCGTTTGTATTTCTGTCTTTACCACCCTTAATACACAATGTACCAATCAGTTGCAGCTGTGTTGATGGATACAAATTTACGGTCTTCCAAGAAGAAACAACAATGTTACAATTTACAATACACATTTGTTTACGCGCATTTCTTTTGAAGTATTCCTGTTTCAGTGTGGTCCAATAACAATTTTTTTTCATGATTTCTCTAGCTAGAAAATCGTTAATCTGTTTACAAAAATCTTCCTGACAAGTTTCAGGTATCTCTTCTCAGAAACTTACGTGCAATGGCTGTCACATACGGACTAACACAGTCAGACTGATATAATCAATCATCCATGTTTCTTTGTAATATCCTATGGGTTGTGGGTTAGACGCGTTTACAGATTATAAAATGCGGGATATCATTGGATTGATATTCACCAAAGGAGTGTCATAAGCTATAAGGACCTCAGTATTGATGCTCCAAGATTTACATAAAACTAGAGACTAAAACATATTCTGTGATGGGTCTAGCCTATTGTACATAGTCTACGCAATATTTTTTCCCAGCAAATGCTTACGAAGCATGCTTACGACGGGACTCGTCGTTAATATGAATTGGGAGCGCATTCGTGAGCCGGGTTGCCTGAAGGGCCAAAGAGTTTGACATGAAACCAGTGTGGTGAAAAGGAATAGCGAGTTTAAGAGAGCTGGAGGAACGCAGTTACAGAAGTAAATTTACGTTGAAGAAAAAGGGGGGTCGAAGGTTCAAAAAGATTCGAGAAAAGAGTGATTAGTATTCAACCAATGTACATACATACATACATACATACATACTATACATTCACGCCTGTACAGTTTGGTCGTTCTAAGAGGGCCGATTTGACAGCTGTCAACGCAGTATAAAATATAACCTCAAACACATATTTTGTACTGAGTTGACAGCTGTGAAATCGGCCCTCTTAGAACGACCATACTGTAATCCCAGAGTGGGGTAGGCAGAGCTACAGAAATACCTACAACTCTAAAAACTTGTGATATTTTGGTAACCACATTTTGCACAATCAGGATAAATGTTTACTAGTGTACAAGCCTTTATTCCCTTAGTCGCCTCTTAGGACATCCACGGGAAGACATGGAGTGGCACTATTCTAACCCGAGAACCACACGGTTTCAATATAAGACTCAACCAATGTAAGAATCAATAATGATACTATACCTATAATCCTTGAGATGGTCCTTCCTCCTGTGTATCGTAAGCATGCGCCGCGTGCTGAACACCTTGTCGCACATGTTGCAAGAGAAGCTCAGCGGCGCCTCCCCGTGAACCTCCACCAGGTGCTTGAGCTTCTGCGTGTACGACATCAGCTTCTCATCGCACTTCGGGCAGAACACCCTCCCCCGCTTATGGTGCACCCTATCTATATGCAGATCCCTATTATACTGAGCTTTAAAAATCTTGCCACACGTCTCACACGGAAAGTCACCCACCTCATGCCTCTGCTGATGCATCACAAAACGACCTTTATCCACAAAACCTAAACCACAAGTCTCACACACGTAATTACTGAAATGTTTATTCATATGTTTATTCAAAGCGTGAAAATACGGAAATATTTCATCACACAACGCGCACTTTTGATCGTTCACTGTCAATTTAAAAGGGAGAATCAAGTCTTTCGATTCGAAATAGTATTTTTTCTTGTGAGCTGTAGATATATGTCTCTTGAATTCTTCTAAATCGTTGATTTTGATCGGACATAGTCTGCAGTCGATTCTTGTTATGTCCATTTTGATCATTTTCTTGTGTTCGAAGACCTTGAATTTCTTCGGGTTGTGGATGGAAACGGTGTGCTGGCGGAGCAGCGCGGGGTCGGAGTAGGCCTGGCCGCAGTAGTAGCACAGCAGGTGGTTGTGCCGGCACTTGAAGGGGCACGCGAAGGACCACTCCACCACGCTCACGATGTTGCTGTCGATCCTGTACGACGGGTCGCGCTCGCGCATCAGTTGTTGCACTTTGGACATCGGAAGCTCTGGAACAAAGAGCATCGGGCAATGTTGGTAATGCTATAATGTACAGTGCTGCAGTTTCTTAATAGCGATCGGCAATCTTCGTTGTTCTATGGAACATGAGTGACAAATATGCTGTCAGTCGCGAGCGCGAGTGTGATAGCGATAGCCGGCCTAACGCTGTTAAGAAGCTGAGAGTACTGCAAAATGTGTTTTAATATTCTATTGAGTTCTAAAATTTAATTTTATTCAGTCAAAAGATCCTTTTCTCAGGCTGGTTCTGAAAATTGGCGGACCCTTTCTCGTTTCGTTTAGTTACATTCTAAAACGCCTATTAAAAATCAACAAGCATCTTATCACAAATGCTACAGAATAATTTTGTACTTCATTGGCGCTAAAAACAAAAAATATTCCTATGTAATTATATTGGCTTCTCAATGCACAACTTATCACTAATCTCTCAAGGGTACGATGGAAGAGAGTCCTTAATAGGATAAGTTCTTCTTTTGTACATTCTTCTTCCATTGACAGTTCAAGATGACTTTCGCAAATAGCTAATTGTAGTAATAAATCAATTATCAGTTGCCAAATTAGCTTTCTACTCTTGGAATTTAAAGGGTTCCCGAGAAAACATACACATACATTGAATCACGTCTGCTTCCCAGAGGGGTAGGCAGAGACCACTTCTTTCCACCTGCGAGAAAACCGAATAGATGAAATGCAGACAAGGCGGTGATCAAAAGGTATGAGTACTATTCGATGAATATAAATAAAGGGCAACTGATACCAATGAATGTACTCCCAAAGTAAGCTCTATGCTTAGTCAAGTGTATAAACAAATATTAAATTAGGTAGAAATATTTGCGCACAGAGATATTTGTTCAAAAATGGGATCGAAGACCGCTACCATCATAGGCAAGGAATTATCCCTAGGACTTTCAACTAGGCGTTATGCGTCGTCTAATTTGTATGAGACTCACACTATTCAACGAACACATCGCTATGCTTCGACCGCATGTGCCCCCTCCAACTGCATTTCTGAACAAACCCCAGCCCACAATACTGACACTTGAACCTCCTGTCAGCTTCGTGTATTCTCATATGCTCTCGCAACGTCTTCTTCCTGCCATAGCTTTTCAGACAAACCCCACACTTAAACTCCCTCACGCCAGTATGCTTCACTAAATGATTCCGCAGTTGCTGTCGTTCGTAAAAAGACATGTCACATTCTGGACATTTATGTGGACGACGCATCAGGTGGTCCCTTTGCATATGTATGGACATGTGCCTTTGGTTTTTGAATGTCTTTTCGCACGCCTGACATTTTACCTCGCTCGATAGTCCGTGGGATTTCAACATGTGTTGCTCTTTGGCTCTGTAACTTTTGAATCTTTCTTGACAGACGCCACATTTGTTCAAAAAGTTTGAGCTACCGCAGACGTGTATATGTCTTTCGTGTAGTTGTTTCTTCTGATTAGTGTTGAATGTTTTCGGACAATAAGCGCACTGAAAAACGCCAGTTTTATGCATGTTAAAATGCTGGCCCAACATCTTCTTGGTCGGGTATCCCATCTCGCAAACATCGCAAATATAATTCCTAAAATGCAGGTTCATGTGTTCCTGCAAACTTCTGAATTTGGTAAAAATCTTCGAGCAAATGGCACACTTTAAGCCGTCATCAAATTTAAAAGGAAGAATATGACTATTTATGTCCAAGTGTAACTTTTTCTCGTGTTTGATTCTCAAGTGTTCTATTAAATCTTCTATGGAGTTCATATCGTTGCTACATAGCTGACATTTCAGTCCCGTAATATCTAACTTCACTAAAAATCCTGACAAGTATTTCTTCTGCATAAGTATACGTCGACTTCTTACATCATGTTTTGTTAACGTATGAGTCTTGAGATGTTTAGGGTCGCTATGTATGTCTGTACAGTAGCAGCACTTATACCCTACTCCGCTGAAACACCTTATAGGAGTGGCGTTGGAAAATTCTAGAATAATCTTTATGTTAGCCCGGTGTTTCTTAAGTTCTTCTTCTGGCGTCATTTTCCCCTCTTCTGGCTCTTCTTTACCTACAAAGAAAAACATAATTTAATAACGTTCTTCTTTCTCCTCTTCTCTGGGTATTCGATGTTTTTTATATTAATGTATTTAGGTTTAGTTCTCCTTTCCACTTCTCTTTTTCTATTGAGCTTAGGGATCATTCCACTAAACTTCACCTTACTAGACACTTATCTGGTATCCTTAACCTAGATCTTTTCAAATCAAGAATGCAATATTTTAATAAGTTCTTTAGTAGATATTTTCTTGAATAGATTAGAACATATTGCAACAAAAGTCAGCAAATAATGTGCTAGCAAATTGCTCCCATCTTGACCCATCCCTTGCTCCCATTATTGTGGAATAAGGTGCATTTCCGGAACTCCTTAAACGTTCAATAGTTAAAGCCCTATACAACAATAGAAACAAACATGAATTACACAGTTAATATTTTTCCATAACACTCGTGTTATTTTTCTCTAAAGTACTCAAAAAAGCACTCTCTAGCATACTTTCTCAGTTTCTAGACAAACGATATTACTGCAAACGAGTAAAATGGTTTTCAAAAGCATAAACCAACTACACACGAGACATTTTCACTTGTACGACGTATTACTCAATACATTGATAGAAATATCCCTGTTATAGGTACTTTCCTCAATAAGACCGAAGCTTTTGACTATGTAAACAATAAACTGCTGGTTTGTAAATGTGAAGAATATAGCTTTCGAAGAAATGCTCCGAATGGGTCAAGAGCTACCTAATAGCCGTATTCTAAACGTAACGAAATTAATGAAAGCATGGTTTACTCGTACAAGTCAACATACAAGCAATACAAGTGTGTAGTTCCTCAAGGAATGGTTTAAGCCCGATTTTATTCCTACTTTACATTACCGCCATTTCCAAGAGAGACTACGTACCCTATGACGCTGTATGCGTATGATATAGAAAAAGAGTTAGAAAGAGACTTCTGCTTGTAATTTGTAACTTGTAGCGTTGTGAAACGGGCCACAGATGATGAAAAAAACATTTTTTATTAAGATATACTAAACTACACAAACAATAAATCTAAATCATTACACTGTTTTCTCCAATGTAAACCCAACTGCACTCGCTCTGAACTGCCACGATACAGGCTCAGCTTTACCATAAAATGTGGCATTTTTGGAGGATAACTATATTTGTATTATGAAAGATTCATGGCTAAATAAAAACTATTTACTAACCAAATTTATAAAAGACCTTTTTTTTAACAATAAAGCGCACACTTAGACCTTAAGTTACAATGTCAGCGCCAAGTACTCCAGCGAGTAAAAAAAAACGAAATTTCTGAGTATAATATTAGGCCAACACTGTTGCCACATATACAATTTATTAGAGGAAAATTAGAGATGACTCTTTACGCATTAAAAGAATTGAGAATGGTCACAGGAGAGAAGTAGGCACTTCTCACTGCGGCTTTGTAATATCCGATGGATGCTAGGCTTTTCTGACCCAAAATAATGTGTAAGAGTGGTTAGGGGTGTTGGACTAAGGGACTCTTGTTGACCATTTTTCCGAAGACTGGTTAGCTTGCTACATTCGACTTTTTTCGAAATATAAAAAAAATGACAGTTAAAAAACGCTTAAGAGAAAGGGGTGAATTAAAATTGTTAATGCCAGTATGTACAACGTCTTTATTTAATCATAGTTCCTACATTACGTGCATTATTATCAGTGATCGGATCTATATAGGATGCAATTTAGGGTGAACGACCTCAAACGTTATGCTTAACATGGACGTGACTCGGGATTTCGCAGGATTTTGGGAAATGGGTTATTGTTAATAATTAATAACTTTTGTCGAGGGTTAACTAAATAAACAAAATGAAAATGTTCACTATCTATAATAGGTCATTTATTTTACATATACTTTTAATAAATATTTTATATATAAAATAACTCTAAAGCAGAAATGTAATGCTATAAATAAACGAGTTACTACTTACTGAAACAAAACTTAAAAATAAACATCTTAGTACCATATAATATTTATTTATTTATCTATGCAGTACTGTAAAAAAATGTTAAATTAAAAGTTATTTACGTTTTTATAAAGGTGAACGACCTCAAACTTTATGCTTAATATGGATGTGACTCGGGATTTCGCAGGATTTTGGGAAATGGGTTATTGTTAATAATTAATAACTTTGATGATGATACTTCACTAATTTTCAAGGTAGATAGAAAATCCGTAGACTACAGTAGGATTAACACCACACTAGTTAAAGTACTTAATTGCTTTACTAGCAACAATTTGCTACTAAATGCTAAGAAAACGAAATGTGTTAGGTTCGCTTTGCCTAATGTTAAACCGGTACATTCTAGTATTTTCCTAAATGACGAGTGTTTGCAAATGGTAGATAAGGCAATTTTCTTAGGCATAACATTAGATAAATATTTGCAATGGAGTCCCCATATAGCTGTACTGGCAGGTAAACTAAGTTCGGCAGCTTACGCCGTTAGGAAAATTAGACAAATAACCAATGTTGAGACAGCTCGCTTAGTCTATTATAGTTATTTCCATAGTGTCATGTCGTACGGTATTCTGGTTTGGGGTAAGGCAGCTGACATACAAACTATATTTGTGTTACAAAAAAGAGCCATTCGTTCTATTTACAATTTAAATTCCCGTGACTCATTAAGACAACTTTTTAAAGAAATTAATATCTTGACTGTAGCGTCTCAATTTATTTATGAGAATATTATTTACGTTATTAGAAATTTAGATTATTTCACCAAAAATTCTGATATACATAATTTAAATACCAGAAATAAAAATAAAATCGCTATCCGAAAATTCCGCGTCCGTAAAGTATATAAATCATTTGTTGGTCAATGCATTCATTTCTATAATAAATTACCTGACGAAGTTTTAAAGTTACCCTTTCCAGCACTTAAAAATTACTTGAAAAGGTCGTTAATGTCTAAAGCGTATTATAGGATCGACGACTATCTAACAGACAAAAATGCATGGCCTAAACCCGAAACTTAGTCAATAATAATTTATTCAAATGCAAAATCTTTATCTTGTCTAGGGGACACCGTTGATGTAGGAAAACATATCGAAACTTTTATGTGGTCGTCTCGCACCATCTTATATACACATAAGTATGTGTTTTTTTTTTCTCTCTATCTCTCCCGTAAGATTCTTAATTGGCATCTTTTCCTGCTGAACTACGCATGTTATTTGATACTATATTTAATTTAATATTTATAGCTTTATATAATGCTAGACTAAGTAGTACCATTGTAATAAGAAATATGTTTAAAAAATGACTGACTGCTGAGTTTCTTGCGGCGTTTCTTCTCAGCAGTGGTCTTCTCTTGGGAAGCGCTGGTAGATTCTTGACGTGTAAAAGTGCCCGTGCGGCCTACTTACTGAATAAATTTCTTTTATCTTTATCTTTTTTCGAGAGTTAAACTAAATAAACAAAAAAACAAAAAACCGCCTTCAAAAACGCAAAAAAATAACTTCTTTAAAATTGTAGGTACCTACCTAATAGGTTAGTCCAACTGATGTCGGCTTTTTGTTGAAAATATTGTGGTCGCCGACTTCAGTTGGACTAACCTATTAGGTGCCTACAATTTTAAAGAAGTTATTTTTTTGCGTTTTTGAAGGCGGTTTTTTTTTTTTTAAAACATTTATTTTATTTTATACTTTTCAGTGATCATAATACGCTGTGACGTAGTCCCACTTCTTAGTTGATATGAAACTTTAAGTTATTTCAAGCGCGCCGCAAGCAACGCCGCGGGAAAGTCATAGTCATATTTCAATAACCTCCTTTTTTGAAGTCGGTTAACAAGTAAATATTCTTCGTTGTAGTCGCTCAACTATCTTAATCGAGATATCTTATCGCCACCCTTGAAATCGGTACCGTTAAGGAGTTCCGGTGGCCATCTGTGGTCTTCATCATCAGTTCCACTTCATCAAATGATACTTTCTGAATGCAAATGCTGGAATTGTTACTAAAAATACTAAAATCGCTATATGTTTGCCTACAATATTTGAGGAGTTCCCTCAATTCCTCATGGCTCCTCTCATCAGATTCAGATTTGGTGACAATGGGACCACCCCGAAAGTATACTCTATCAAACCAAAAAAAAAAAAAATTGAAATCGGTCGACAATTGACGGAGTAATCGGTGAACACACATAAAAAAAAAAAATACATACTGTGGAACGTATAACCTCCTCCTTTTTTGAAGTCGGTTAAAAATGAAAATGTTCACTATTTATAATAGGTCATTTACACAAAATAACTCTTAAGCAGAAATGTAATGCTATAAATAAACGAGTAACTACTTTCTGAAACAAAACTTAAAAATAAACATCTTAGTAGCATCATAATTATATTTATTTATTTATCTATGCAGTATTGTAAAAAAAATAATTAAAAGTTATTTACGTTTTTATAAAGGTAGGTAACAAAAAAACTCGCGCGATTGTAAGTCATACTCATATCCATGTTAAAATAACGAACTTAAACCCTGGGTAATTGCATCCTAGATCCGATCACTGATTATTATATACAATAAAATGCCAATTGAGCGTCGAAAATTACAAAACCATTATTTTCGGAATAAGTTACGATATATCGAAATAGCTACCAGACAAATGTTTAAATTATAAAGAATAACTCTTGGAATACAAGATGTGGGTGCTCTTATAGAATAAATCTGTGATTTTCAATGATTGTTATTATGTTGTCGACCAAAATGTACCGACCGGGTCCAAGCAACTGAATTAATCTTATATGTGTTAGCCAGCGTAAGCACGAAAGCGACTGAAAATCTCAATTTTTCGCGACTTGATAACAATACATTGATTTATGTCCACTATTCAGAAATATAATTAGATTCTTATTTTATAATAACCCATTATACCTTTCCGGGAAAAATATTTAATGATAGTAAAAACCGCTTAAAAATCTATTACGTACTTTAGAAAAAGAAAGCGTTAAACAGACGATAGCGTCTTTGTTTTTTTACTATTTAGATAATAAAGAAGACATACACATTATACATAAGTAAGGCTCACTTCAAGTATAAGATAGGATAGGACTAACACTATTCAACGAACACATCGCTATGCTTCGACCGCATGTGCCCCCTCCAACTGCATTTCTGAACAAACCCCAGCCCACAGTACTGACACTTGAACCTTCGGTCGGCTTCGTGTATCCTCAAATGCTCTCGCAACGTCTTCTTCATGCCGTAGCTCTTTGAGCACACCTCACACGTAAACTCCCTCACGCCAGTATGCTTCACTAAATGATTCCGCAGTTTCTGCCGTTCGAAAAAGGATTTGTCACATGTTGGACACTTATGTGGACGACGCATCAGGTGGTCCCGTTGCATATGTATGGTCATGTACCTTTTGTTTTGGAACGTCTTTTCGCACGCCTGACATTTCACCTCACTCGATAGCCCGTGGAATTTCAACATGTGTTGCTCTTTGGTTGTATAGCATTTAAATCTTTCTTGACAGACGCCACATTTGTTCAAAAACTTCGAGCTACCATAGACGTGTACGCGTCTTTGGTGTTGTTTCTTTTTCTGATCAGTGTTAAACGTTTTCGGACAATGTGCGCACTGAAAAACGCCAGTTCTGTGCATGCTAAAATGCTGGCCCAGCATCCTTTTAGTTGGATATCCCAAGTCGCAAATACTGCAAATATAATTCCTGAAGTGCAAGTTCATGTGCTCCTGTAAGCTTTTGAATTTGGTAAATATCTTCGAACAAATGGCACACTTTAAACCGTCATCAAATTTAAAAGGAAGAATATGACTACTTACGTCCAAGTGAAGCTTTTTATTGTGTTTGTTTTTTAAGTGTTTCATTAAATCTTCTATGGAATCTATGTCGTTGCTGCATATCTCACATTTCAATCCCGTGGTATCTAACTTCACCAAAAACCCTGACAAATGATTCCTCTCCATAAGAGTAACGCGACTTCCTACATCGTGTTTTGTTAACGTATGAGTCTTGAGATGTTTAGGGTCGCTATGCATGTCTGTACAGTAGCAGCACTTATACCCTACTCCGCTGAAACACCGTATAGGAGTGGCGTTGGAAAATTCTAGAATAATCTTTATGTTAGCCCGGTGTTTCTTAAGTTCTGCTTCTTCTTCTGGTGTCATTTTTCTCTCTTGTGACTTTTCTTTACCTACAAAGAAAAATATACTTTAATAATATTCTTCTTTCTTCTTTTCTCTGGGCATTTGGCGTTTGTTTTCTTAATGTATTTTGATCTGTGTTTCGGCTTAGTTCTCTTTCCACTGCCCTCTTTAAGTACATGGTGAGCTCAGGGCTCATTCCACTAAACTTAAACTTACTTAGTCACTTATCTGGTATCCTTAACGTAGATCTTTTCAAATCAAGAACGCATAGGAGTTTCTTTATTCAGGCGGAACTTCCGCATTAGGCAAGAGATTTTGACAAAGAGATAATATAACATTCGCTAGGTCAAAGAAGACTTGAATATCTACATGTTGGTTCGTGGGCGCCATGAAAAACACCACCAGGAACATGTCAGAAAGGCAGATTACAGTTCTCGGCAAACTTCTTGAGAAACGAGTGAAACGACCTTGACTTCGCAGCGAATTTGGGTGTCTTTGGTGGCGAGAGTGCGGGGCGCCCATACATGCGCGAACTTTCCCCCACTACGTCACTACATTCTCAAGAACTCTGCCATGTTGCGATGCCATGCTACCCCTCCCGGGAAGGAGTAATACAAGCTACGTGCCAAAAAGCAAGATGCGACACAAGTTACGCGCTGAAAGGTAGCTACTAAGCTTCGCGTCGAAAGGGAGCTTTAAGCTGCATCGACAACGTACAACAAGTCCGGGCAAGCTCCACTATAGCTCATTTCTCTTATCTTAATTCTAGTTGTCCCCATATTTAATGATCTTTAAGCTAAAGAAATTTTCATTTTGTAATTAAGTACCCTACGAACTGTATGGGAAAAGTTTTCTTTGATTTGTGGGTGTTCTAGTACTCTAACCTTAGTTGGTCTCAAATAGTATTTTAATCCATGATAGAAACGGGACCATAAAAAAACAACAATTCTGTCGATTTTCTCGCTGACTGTACATTTTATCAAAAATCTGTAAATGTCGATTGTCATCACTTAAAAAGTTAGTAAAGGTCTCCTAAGAGCATTTTCCCGTAGCAGCAAGGGATCAGTACCCGCCCTTACTGCCCCATCTCAACTTTTCACTGGCTTACAGCTTAGTTTGGGACTAGGTCAATTTGTGTGAGATTGTGTCCTCTGATATACAGGGTGGTACTCGATAAACTGTACTATTGAAAGGGATGAAATTTTAGGTTAATTTATAGGTAAAACATTTTTTTTTTTAATTTAGCCCCATTTTTTTACAGATTTTAAATTTTAAATTACAGCAAAAATGTCATTTTGTTTTCAAAAAACACGATTTTCTCAAAATTTTGTAGATATTTCACCATTTTTTTTTGCTTATTATTATTCCTCGTTTAATTTTAGATCTAAAAACGTTAAAAAAAAATTGTAAAATATCTGCAAAATTTTGAGAAAATCGTGTTTTTATGAAAACAAAATGATATTTTTGCAGTAACTTTCCACAAAAAAAGCAGTTACTTAAAAAGTTTGACAATCTGTAAAAAAAAGAGGCTAAAAAATTAAAAAAAAAAATTGTTTTACCGATAAATTAACCTAAAATTTCATCCCTTTCAATATGTACAGTTTATCGAGTACCACCCTGTATATTGTCTGTGTCTTAGTTTTCATTTTTAACCCACTTCAAACCAAGGAGGAGGGTTTTTTTACTTTTAACTTACCGGGTGGTGGGGGAGGGCGGGGCGCACGGCGCCGGCGCGGCCGCAGCGGCGCGTCGTCCGAGTCCTCAGCATTGGACTCGGCCTTCGGTCGCTCGGGCTCCGCTGTTGGACACGAGTTATAATTACAAGAGGGTTCCCAAGGCCCACTGTATAACTAAATTCGTCAATGGTTTATGAATCTATTGTGAATTAAATAAAGTCAATTTTCTAATTTGATCATTAGTCATTAAACCACAAGAAATTACACTTTACTTTCTTTGCATTAGATTTTTGTTTCAATACACATTAAATGGCCCAAACTGTGTCTAAAATTGTTATCACCTGAAACTGTACTCACTTGTCTTTTGAATCTCATTAAGGTCATCAGTTGGATTGCTGGGGTCATCAGGAAGATCGCCAAGGTCATCAGGGAGGTCGTGAGGGTCACCAGGGAGGTCATCGGGCATGGGGGAGTCGACACTGACTTTATCTGATGGCTCGATTTTAATCTCTATTTCGAGTTTTGCTGACGCTTCTAGTCTGGCTTGATTATCTGTTTAATAAGCAGAATAAAATATTAACCCCCTTACTAATAAACGTTGAGTAACGGTGGTATAGCTATACAATGTTTTGTCCTTATCTGTCATATTCAAATGTCACAATGACAGATAAGGACAAAACATTGTATAGCTATACCACCGTTACACAACGTTTATTAGTAAGGGGGTTAGGATATATTTGGTACATAAACAATAGGTATCACAATCATACCGTAAAATGGGGTGAATAGAGATTCGCGGGGTGAATAGAAATACAATCTAAAATAAGTCATAACTTGTTACAAATAAGAACAAGTATTTCATTGACAAGTCTTTTGGAAAATTACGTTAAAATCTCAGTCTTATAATAAGTACAATATGCTTTATTTTAGGCTGTATTTTACCCCATTTTACGGTATTTAATTAAACAATTAATAAAAACTTGAGGGTATTTATACATTTAACATTTTCAAGTACCTATTTACACTAGTAACATAACACCAGCCCTATCCCAAAAAAAATTAAGTGTACAAGTCAACAGCATTTAGGTACAACGTTTTCTATGGAAAACCATACAATTTCATCAAATGATGCTGCTTGGAAAGCGTTTTTTTTTTCCAGCCCAGCATAAATTAATACTTAGGTGGTAGGAGTAAGTGAGGGACACGGCCGGTATCATTACTCTGTTAGTGCAGATAGAAAAATGAATATATATAATTTTTTTAAATGCAATCTTACCCTCGGCCTCCTCATCAATTCTGCGCAGCTGCAGGAAGGTGGCCTCGCACCGCAGCACCTGAGCGCGGAAGGCGGCCGCCTCGCGCAGCCGCGACACGCACGTTGCGCAGACCAGTCGCGCCGACGGCTTGGCATCCAGGTGGGACAGCTGGGGAGCATACATGTTACAATCAGATGGGAATCCACAAGGTTATGAATAAAAACATATATCAGAGCAAAATTCAAAATATTTATTTAGCAAATAGGCCACATGAGGGCTCTTTTACACATCGGTAATATAGAGTGAATCTACCAGCGCTTCGGACAAGACCATCATTGCGGAGAAGAAGCACCGCAAGAAACTCCAGCAGGTCATTTTTTCAATCATAAAAACATACAACAACAATACTTAAAAGTAAATTACATTAAGTAATTAAAAGGTAATAAAGTAATACGTTATAAATTCTTAAAGCTACCAAAAATAAACTTATTACAAATTTAAGGTCAATAAACCTAAACTAGGGTAACCACATTGTCAGATAATTTATCTGTTAAGTTATATTTTGGTGAATCTATATGTAAGATTGGATTTTTCTCTATACAATACAATACTCTTTATTGCACACTGCAGTGAGTTACAATTTTAAACAAGTAATAACAATTTTATGTAACATGGTAAACAACAGGCATTCTTATCTCTACATAACACTATCGT
The DNA here is from genome assembly GCA_946894065.1 of Acleris literana. Lineage (NCBI taxonomy): Eukaryota > Metazoa > Arthropoda > Insecta > Lepidoptera > Tortricidae > Acleris > Acleris literana. The sequence continues at coordinate 2,328,241 of OX335693.1, read as the reverse complement.
TCAGAAAACCTTATTATTGGAAGACATCCAAGAAACCAACTGTACCATGAAAAACCAAAAAAAAAAAGTTAATATATGAAAGTAACATAAATTATGGTTTGGATAAATAAAAAGAACCTATTATAGTTATTAATTAACAGGCCTTGAAAGTGAAATTAATGTTTGAAACTATTTTTTATTAGGAAATATTCAAATATTAATAGTAACTTTTAATTGTGCAACATTGTTTCTCCAGGAAATCTATTTTAATTTTTAATTCTGAAGAGAGAATAAGTAGAATTACAAATTGAGCCTTGATTTTAAAGGCTTCTGTTATTCTTACCATAATACCGAAGCAATCAATTATTATATCTGAATACACTTCCTTCTGGCCATTGCACTGGTATTCCTCATTTAATACCCGACATCGCTTCATTGACCCACAGCAACGACAGAGTCCTGGGTCAAAGATTGGACCTTTTCTTTTATCAACACTCATTGTTTGTTGTCATATAAGATTCATATTTTTAATAAATAACTTGATAAAATAACCAATTTCTATACAGTGTATAGGTAACTCTGGCATCTGCCTGAGATTTGCGTTTTGTGATTGCAAATGTAAGCGTCAATCTGCATTTTATGACGAATTGTATGTGAGTTCTATCCCTTATGTCAAAATGTCTTCTTGGTGTTGCAGCTAATCAACAACAGATGGCGCGTCAAAAAAAGTTTGTTCCTGACCTTAATCGCAAGTAGATTTCTAACAACTATTATTATAACACCTAATTTACAAAAAAAATTTATTTTCATTACATATTGTCACAATATATTTAAAAAGGTAATTTTTACAGTTATAAAGTAAACTTGCTTAAATTGATTGTTAAACGATATTAAAAGTCAGTTATTTCCGAACGAAAGAAAACAAATGTCATGTCAGTCAGTCAACAAATGGCGAAATGGTGCACCAAATTATACTGTTTTCGGAATAATTGTGTTTAAACTCTTTAAAATGAATGCCGCTCTCCGTAAAGGCCCTGTCTACGACCCGGGCCTTTGTCGCTGTTGCGGCTCAATCAAGAAATGCCGTGTTATGAACATAGAATACGAATATCAGGGACAAAAAGAAGTGTATTCGGACATGATCATGGATTGCTTTGGTTTGATGGTATGTTATTAACAAAACAGGCAGTAATTAAATACATCCTTATATTATTAGGTAAAACTTAAGAGTGTTTACTTGTGATCGTTAGGTTCGAAGTTTGAATCTGGGGTCACCATGTACCAATGAGTTTTTCTAACTTAAGTACATTACCCGATGCTCTTACGGTAAAGAAAAACATCGTGAGGAATCCTGCACATTCGAACAGCTGAGTGTGTAAAAGGGACGGAATGATTGTAATTATTTTCTGATGCTTGGTTTTTTCCTTTAGTAGTATGCACTTTTTTTTAGTAGTCAGTTATAAACAAGGATCGGAAAAACGACCGTAATTTTGAAAACATAACCCTGTTCCGTATAGAAGAGACTTCCTTGATATTAATTAAAAAATTTATTAGGTATTTTATAGATTTATTTTACAATAATTTATATGTACTTAGCGACAATTTTATTAATGAATGACACCGAAATGTTAATTAGAAAACACAAACACACATACAAACAGTAAACCAATGTCAACGATTGCCCCAATGTCCTCCGTAAACTGTGAACAAATTGTTTCGACTCATAAATAGGTCCTAAATTCACGTCATTATGGAATAACAGGCAAAAATTTAAAAAAAGACATTCTTTTTGATTGGCGAAAGTGTTTTTTTTCCATAACCATTATGGTTTTATTCATTAATAATATTGTTGCTCAATACATACATATAAATAATGGTATAATAAATGTAAAATACCTAATAATATTTTTAATTAACATCAGAACGAAGTCTCTCCTGTACGGAACAGGGTTATGTTTTTAAAATGACGGGCGTTTTTCCGATCCTTGGTTATAAATATATACATGTTCTAAGATGCCAAAAATATCTACACGCCCCTAAGCCACAATCAATAAGGTCTATGTATTATTATTATACATACATAATCTCGCGCCTTCGTTCCCAGAGTGGGGTAGGCAGAGCTACAGAATTACAAACATCTCTAAAAACTTTTTGATATTATTATTATTCAAGTATATATTTCTCTATCATAAGTATTTGTATCATTGTCTAGTACCCATAGTACAAGCCTAGAGCTTAGTTTGGGACTAGCTCAATTTGTGTGACATTGTCCCCTGATATTAATTTATTTATTATATTTGATGCAATGGCTGTGTAGATATTAATGCTTTTGACTTTGTGTAACATTAGTTTTTGACATTTGAAATAATTGTTAATAAAAAGGAACATTACTGAAAAGAAAGAAAATAATCTTTTGACTTAATCAAAATACACAATTTAATAAAAACATATTTTTCCCACTTAAAATTGTTACTTCATTGCGTCCCTCTAATTTTGTTCCTCCAGTATACATAGTATACATATTTCAAACTCAAACTCACAACATTTATTTGACAAAAACACACGGCAACACAACAAATATAATCGAACATTTTAATTGATACAACTATAAAGTAAAAGGATAGAACATAAAAACATTTATATACTAGTAGTGAATTTAGAGACGTTGCGCTGTAGTGTGAGGTCAAATAGAACTCAGCTCAGCATGTGCTGCAGCCGGAGCCACAGCATATTTTTATTTTCTAGTTGTCAGCACTAGACGGTTCAGCAGAGACAGAGCGACTCATCTGTGCCACCTGTGTGCTTCGTCTCCGGGACGCCAGTGCGTTCCGGGCCCAGGTGCTGCTGTGTGAAGAGAAGCTCCTGCAGGCCAGCATACACGTTCACCATCCTAATGGTAAGCTTGTTAATAACAAATATTTTTTTATCTTCTGCAGCATTTTAGGGTTCCATTTTCATGAATTAATGAATAAATAAATAAAAAATACATAGTCTTTATACTCCTTATTTTGTAAACATTGTACAAAAAAAGGTACATACATCGTTGGGTAATATACACTCAGGGCGAAAAATACCCGCCTACCTATCTTTTGTTTATACAATTGTTAACAACTTTTTAAATCAGAGAGCAACGTCAAAAACAGTAAACGAATTTTGATGTAGCTTGTAGGGTGATGACACCAATGTTGGACACTTTAAGCTGCCACGCACCAATAATGGACACTTAACTCTTAATTCCAAGATTCTATGGTCCTAAATTGATTGATGCTAAACAAATGAATGACCCTTATCTTCTGTAAAATAAGAATCGTATTACCATTATTGTTCCTTGTCCATTACCGGTTCCATCACCCTAGCATTTTGTTACTAATTAACCTAAGTCTAACATGGCCAGCAAATTTATTTCTTTAGAGGTCATGGGTCTTTCCAAAGGAAGCCAAAGAACCAATTAATTTGCCTTGGTATTATTGTCGGCGAGTATAGTAATCCAAAGCAGTTTTCACTTAAGTCGAGACTTTCACTTAAAATATCTGCTCATGGTCTAAGACCCATTGCAAATGAGAATAGTCTCGAACAAAAAAAAAACTCAAACTATACTTACACTGACAGTAATTTCATAAATAATTCTTTAAATTTAGTAACTTAGCAAAAAGTTTGGTAATTTTTAATAAAATACACATTAAATTTCCAGAGAACCATAGCAACATGGATTTCAAAACTGAAGTGATAAAGGAGGAACTAACAGAGACTGACCCAGCCGCGGACTGTGGAGAGGATGATCATGACCATTTGGGTGATGACTATGTTGATAATTGTAAGTTATCTCGTGGCGACTACCACGTAGCAAGAGTACCAAATGCTACGGGCCCCGCGCATTGGGAGGCCCCGCGTAGCTACGTCTCCCTGATATGTATTTCTACCCGGTTATATTTTATTTAGCACCCTAAACTTAGGAATAACCTAAAACAAACCGAAAGCCTCTTTATACACTTTGCTACGATCCCCGAGCTTGGTTAATCCGGCACTGAATTTATCGATTTATGGTTTCAGGGATTTAAAAAAAACCATTTAACTTGTCTTCAGATTTAAGATGCTATAAAAAACAGAATTTCCAATGTGTCTAATTTCAATTTCATGGTAAAAAACCAATAAGCTAACTTTTCGTGTTTATAATATTTTAGTTAAAAATTTTATTATTGTTAATTGTGATATCTGTAAATTGAATAAAATTTGTATACAAATTTAGGTAATATAATTTGAGTTAGGACTTTTGGTGGCAAATCGTGGTTCCAGAATCCATGGAGTCGCTATTTCCTATTTATTATAATACATATCACTTTGATTTTGACCTTCAGAATTTTAATATTTCAAAATTCACTTATTCATTAAACCACTTAACCAATTTAAATGAATTTTGTTATGGAGGATATCTCTGCTGTGAAAGCGTTACAAACAAGCAAATATTAGTAGTTATGGAATAACCAAACTAAAAATGTATTTAATTCATTTTGAAATATGACCATACTGAAGGTCAAAATCAAAGTGTCATATATTATAATAATTAGGAAATAGCGACTCCATCAATTCTAGAACCACGATATGCTACCAAAATTCCTAACCCTAAATATAATTGAAACGTAATGAAATAAATATATATTTTTTTATAATTGATTATATATTTTTTTAATAATTGCGTTTTTTATTTTGATTTTTGTATTAATTTATTTTTTTAGTATCTGACGCCAGCATGACACACGGAAGCGAAGGTAAACAGCGGCAGAGCAAGCGGCGGAAGGCGAAGACGGCGTCACACAGCAAGCGAGACATCGTGCTGCGGATGCGGAAGCTCACCGAAAAGTTGAAAATGATGGAGCACGATGGAATAGGTAATAATTAAATGAATTCTAATATTCCATTTAGCCTAGTTGGTAGTGTAGTCACCCTGCCTACAGGTTGTAATCGTTAAGTGTGTCCAGGCGATATCAGAAAACTTTACACTGATATCGAAAGTACGTTACCCAATCAGTAAAATCACATGAATTTTTGTTCAATGAAAAAAAATGGAAAAATAAAATGTGTTAATCGCTATTTAACCTTTTCGACTCTTTGACGGATATATCCGTACCATAGGTATAACGCTATTGACGGATTAATCCGTCAGGACAAACCTCATGCTCGAAACTCCGTGTCCATCTACCAAACACCCAGCATTAATAAATTACTTTTATCTTTACAGCAGAGCTTCCTCAACCCCCGAAGAAGCCGACCGTCCGTTTCAAAACCATAGACAAACACGATAAACTCTTCCACAACTGCACTACAATAATCGAAAACTCCTTCGTCTGTCCGTTTGAAACTTCTTTCAGTGACTACCACTGTGTCTACTGCAGAGAGGTCTTCTCCGATCCAAAGGATTTAAGAAACCACACCGAGACTCACGACCCATCAAAATACAAAGACTTGATTCGAAACCGAAGAATAGCACAAATAGATATATTCAGAATCGATTGTAGACTCTGCGATGAGAAAATAGACGATCTAGAAACTTTGAAAACGCATATCAAAACTGTGCACGAGAAATATCTATTTCCGAAAATACAGAATGAAGTTCTCCCGTTTAAATTGACACTAAGTCATCTAGCTTGTATTGTTTGCGGTAGCACATTTGGATATTTTCACGCGTTAAAAAATCATATGGCGTTGCATTATGGGAGTTGTATTTGTGATATATGCGGGGCGCATTTTTTTGAGGAAAGAAGACTGACTGAACATCAAAAAATACACCAAAAGAAACCAGATACGACGTATATTTGTAAAGAATGCGGGAAGACATTCAAATCCAAACACGGAAGATACTTGCATATTACTAGTTTCCATAAAAAGGAACCGACGTACCAATGCGGTAAATGCGCTGAGGTGTTTTTTTCCTACGCGTTAAGATGTCGACATAGGATTGAAGTGCATGAAGAAAAAAGGGAATTTACGTGTGAACACTGCGATAAGTCTTACGATAACAGAAAGTCTTGGAGAGAACACAATCGGAGAGCACATCTGAAGATATCTAAACACAAATGCGACATTTGCGATCGAATGTTTTACCTACCGTGTCAGTTGAAAGAGCATATGACTACGCATACTGGGGAGAGGAATTTCAGATGTGAATATTGCGGCAAATCCTATCCGAGACTGAGAGCGTTGCGGTTACATATGAAGTCGCACGGTGAGAATAAATACAGATGTGTGGTGTGCGACGCGACTTTTACACAGAACGTGAGTTTGAGGAATCATATGAAGAAACAGCATCAGAGCTAACAATAGGAGTCTTACTTAAATTATTTTTTTTGTAAGCTATGTACTATTTCAATGTCATAAATAAGTTTTTACGCATATTAAATTTTTGATCCAAGTTTTTTTGACGTATTTACTGCTTATATGTTGGCAGATAGATGCGTAAGGTCCTGTTCACAGAATGTCACCTTTTGCATAAGGTCCCTTTGTTTATCCCTTTTGCAAGCTAAGATCAGTAGGGCTCTAAAAGCGTCTAATTAAGTTTCAGATCAAAGTAGGTATGTGCAATAATGTATAAATATATCACCTTGCCGAATCATTCGAGGTCGGTGCAGCACTTCTTTATCTTCCATGTATAAATCTGTATATACTATTAAATATATATATTTACGATGTTTAATGATCTTTTATTGAACAACTTCATACAATTGCCTAATTATAATTTCATAGTTATCTGGTCAACCTATCAACCTGTCTAGCGCCGTTGACGGATACATTCGCATTACAAATCACCACCAATGACGGATTTATCCGTCACGGTTGACATTTTACCATCGCCTATTGGGTATTGTATGATGTTCCCACACCGAACTACCCGAATGTCGATTATAGTACTATTTGCCGCTACGCTGGCGTGTGGTCGGGAATTTGTTTCATGGACTAGCAGTGAATGCTAAGATATTATTTGAATATGTATGACGGCAACAAGTTGTTTACTTACCTAAAGATCTAAACACACATGCCTATGTATGTTTTATCATTATAGCGTTTGATTTGGCTTCGAAGAGGGTCACGCATTCGCTGCTTTGTTCAGTACTCCTCAGATCTTCTTCTCAAACGTATTTGCAGTATTACGGCTGTATTAATAATCTGATCTCAACTGTAATTTCTCGTCGCCAGATGCTTCAAAATGACAGCTTTCTATGGCTTGACGTATTAGCCAAGGTGTGTTTTTTAATACGGCCCTTAGAATTGTATCAGAATGCAAATGACTGGGTTTTAGGTCCCACTTACCACCTGGTGGCCTGTGTTTGCCTTCTCCTTGCCATAAAAAAGGGTTAAAGTCGATTAGTCTAGCATAAGAGCGTCTGAGCCCAAATGAGAAAAAAGGACAAACCCAAAAGACGGGGACATAACCTAAAATGAAGCATATGTTACTAATTATAAGTCTGAAATTATTTCCAATAGACGTAACGTTATTGTCCATTTAATTAATAAAATTGTTCTTATTTGTAACAAGTTAAGACTTATTTTAGGTTGTGTCCCTACTCACCCCATTTTACGGTACTGCACTGAATGAAACTTTGATTCCATCCAATTCAGGTTATATTCCATGGAGAAAGCAAACGAGCATACATCACCTGGGGCCTGTTTTATTTTACAGGTTACAAGTTTTCATTTGACACAACCTCTACCAATGACGACCAGCCATTTGAGTAGTGTTGCCAGTTTACACCTGTAAAATTGTAACTTGTTGTTTTATAAAACGTGCCCCTGATGGTAAGTGGACTCACAGGCAGTTTCAATCTTCAGATTGCAATCTTACAATGACAATCTCAAGACTAATGCGTTGCCAACCCTGAGGACATAGATGCCTCTATGCTAGTAATTTTACATGCGAACGATGCTGTTTTGAGGCAGTTTGAAGGGTAAGATGGTGGTAGCGATCCGGATGGACCCTGCACAAGGTCCTACCACCACTAAAGATTGTAACCTAAACTGGAAGCTACATGTAGAGATAACAAATAAAAAAATTACTAAATGTTGTTACGCAATATCAATACTCACCAATATAACGTCAAAAGAGGTAACTATACAGGCATATTATGGTAATGTTTACCCTCTACTCACCTATGGCATAATATTCTGGGGTAACTCAGTGAATATTCGATCGACCTTTATTCTTCAAAAAAAATGTTTGCGAACTATATTTAAGGTTAAAAATGTAGAGAGCCTAAGACCTGTGTTTAAAAGCCACAAAATCTTAACTCTGACGTGTATATATTTACTGGAAATTTGTTTGTTTGTCAACGAAAGGAAAGATATTTTTATCAAAAAATGTAACTCTAAGGTAAATTTGCGAAGTCAATATAGGTTTGACTTATGTACAGTCCGCCCTTCCAGCTTCATACTCAATAAAAGCACATTTGTGACTGGGATTAAGATTTATAATAATTTACCAGACAATGTTAAGGCCTTAGAAGGCGCACAATTTAAGAAGAAACTAAAGGATTGGCTCCTAAACAAATGTTTTTACGACCTTAACGAATTTTTTGAGTAATTTATGATTATTATTAAATATTATATAATTTTTCTAATAAACAAACAGAACTTTATGTTAATATTGTACGTCCGAAACGGGCAAACTGTTGATACCTACTAATTACTATATGACATGTTATAACAATGTACACAGTTTTGGCAATAAATGATTATGATTATGATTATGATTAAAACTTATTGATTGACGAAGACCGTGTCAAAAATTGATCTGCCTTGTATTTCACAAATGACAATGACATGCTGAGGATGAATCTCACTGACGTGAAAACAACTGCAATGTATACCGAATTGTCACCTGTCATTGTCAGGATGGTGAATCAGGGGCAGGTCTAGACGGTTTCATTTGTGGTAGAAAAGTAGAAAACAAAACGAAAACACTAATAATATCGTTGATTTAATTATTACAACTGATTATTTTTACATTTATTTATATAAATTAGCTACTTATTAAATAAATTGTTCATCAATATTTTTCATAAATCACCCTCCCATATAGGCTTCGCTTCGTTTACATGTTACTTGTAAGAAAATCAAAATTCGTCGCTAAACAGATTTATCAAATGAGAAATATTGATTTATATTGAACAAAATAATTATTACAATATTTTGATACTTAGCAATTTTTTATTTAGCACAAATACTTTCAACACCATTGACATCCGCACTACAGGTTTTCTACCAAAGACGGATAAATCCTTCAAGCTACACGGATTAATCCGTCAAGGTAGACAACGTAAAATATACCTTTGTATGTGCCCGTAAGTTTAAAATTTACGTTGATCAGCTTAGCTTCTGTAAAAAGCCTATTAAAAGTTGGCATGCATCTCGAAGGTCTGATGGTGGCTCTTCATATGACTCTTCAGGCCCCCGCTGTGCGCGAAGGAGGCCTGGCACGCGTCACACTTGAAGCGTCGGTCGGTGCTGTGCGAACGGACGTGCTCTTGTAGTGATTGCAGTCTGGAATATAAATTATATTCGTATGTTAAGTGTCGTAGTAAAGCTGTACTGGTAAAGCCTTCTTTTCCTTTTTCTCTGGTGTGCAACCAACATAATTATTTCGCGCCCTGCGTTCTCTTTCGAATAACAATATGGCCTATAGTACATTGTTGCAGAGGATAGAAAGTACGCGATTTTTGGACAAGTCATATAGAGGGGCCGAAACTCTAGTGTACGAGTCCATAAATTGCACTTTCTACCGAGGCATAGTGCTTTTCACAACTACTGAGAGGAAATAAAATAAAAATTCATATTCAAAACTCAATTTTTAATTCAAGTGAATGTGACATCACCGCCAATTTTACCATAGATACCTTTTTTTTTAAAATCTGCACCCCTATTCTCGTGGAACTCGTGATTAATAAACTAACATGCGAGATGAAGATGTCAACTCCATATAAAATTGTATTTGTTTCGCCATATCTCCCATGTAATTTCATCTCTAGTGGTTCGAGATTAGGGGCCAAGTATGAATTACATTTTAAAAAAAAGCTGTGACATAGTTTTTAGTCTGTGTATCTTTTAGCAAAAATACACCTAATATTTTACGCCACAAAATGGTGTGTTCTGATTGGTCGATTTCAATTTTTCATTGACGACTTCAAGCCAATGTTTCTGGAAATGGGTCACAAATTAAGGATCGCGATAGTAGGTAGTCAAAATTGATGTCTGACATGAAGGAAATGGTAAGGGAAAAGCCTCATTATGTGGCTACCACTGTATATTCTGGTTAAAATAAGTTACAAACCTTGGATAGCATTTGTCACAGAACTCGCAGCGGTAGTTCCTCTCCCCTGTATGTGTAGCCATATGCTCCTTCAAACGCGACGGTAGATAGAACCTCTGGTCGCAGAGGTCACACTGATGCTTATACACCTTCAAATGATTCCTCCTATTATGTTCCATCAAGGTCTTCCGCCTATTATACACTTTATCACACAATTTACACGGAAACGTCCTTTTATCACCATGCACTTCGATCAAATGTCTATTTCTCAACGCGTACGACAAGAAACTAGCTTCACACTTGTAACAATTCACTGTTGGTTTCTTCTCGTGCACTGTAGCGACGTGGAGATATCTACTGTACTTAGATTTCAAATTCTTCCCGCAAATTTCACAAGGAAAATTCGCTTCCACTTTGTTGTGAGACTTTATGTGAGTCCGGAGGGAATTCTGCTCCAAGAAACAAGCGCCGCACTGATCACAAATAAAAGTACCGAAATGTTCAATCATATGCTTCTTTAAACTGTCGAAATATGGAAACGTGCAAGTGCATTCTGTGCATTTCATATTGGTTAACGTCAATTTGAATTTTAGAAACTCGTTGTCAACTGGGTATATTCGTTTTCCATGTACGGTGGTGATGTGTCGTTTGAAATCGGCTAGATTGTCAATTTTGTCGCTGCATAGCCGGCAATCGATTCTGGTGATGTCAATTTTTGGCACTTTCTTATTGTCTGTCATACTTTCGAATAACTTATTGGGGTCGTGTGTTAGTGTGTGTTCTCTCAGTTCTGACGGATTTGTGAATTGGTCTCTACAGTAGTAGCAGTAATAGTTGCTTATTCGGTTGTGGAACGGACAGACGTACGAGTTCAGGACTATTGTGAGAGTGTTTGTATATGTCATGTGATCCTGGTCATCGGTTGTCTCTTTTTTGGGCTTGGGCTTTTTTTTCAATGGTGGTGCACGTGCTACTATAAAAAAAAGTTAAGTTATAAAATCCGGTTGAAAATAATAACATGTAATACGCGACCGTCAAAACCTCGCTTTTCATGTTACACCTCGGAGCAAACCGTTTTTCAAGCAGTTTTAGGTCTTATTAAGAACTACTTAAAGGCTTCCTATCGACGCCTCGATCGGCATCTTAGCTTCAAGCTTTTACGAGAAAAACGCACTTAAAAATTAAAAAACGAATAGTTCAGTCTCTTTTTGCACGGCCACGTTTTTAGATTACTTTAATTATTAAATTTTTTTAACTAGCTAGAAAACTTTAAAACTACACTTGGGTGCAAAACTGAGTCAATAATAGCACTTTAGTAGAATGTGAATATGTTGATGACAATTAAAGGTATTTTCAAATGCTTAATACAGAATGGTCCTCCTTGAAGTTCGCTACAAAACTGCTGAACAAATGATTTACTTGTCATTTATAATTGTTTAGTGATTTTGAACAAAAAACTGTAAAATTTTAAATATATTTTTTACTAGTCCTTTAGTTTTCTCTGTGGCAAACCCAAATAAGAAAATTATATAAATAGGGAATTTCATCCTCTTTAAAATGAGGTATCAACTGCCTGAATCAGGGACGTAGTTTTCTAGTTAGTGTAGATTTTTAATGTGAACTAACAACCATTTCGTATGGCTAATTTGTCTCGGTGCAAAAGTGTACCGCGCACCGAACTAATGTCGCTAATAACTACCACCGAAAAAATATGGCTGATTTCAATAATTTCCTACTCATTTTAAAGAGACTAAATTTCTTTACTTTTATCAGGGTCCTTATTTGGGCTTGCCATAAAGAAAATTAAAATATTAGACAAATAAAAAAGTTAAATTTAACAGTTTTTACGTTAAAATTACATAAAAACTGTAAATGACAGGTAAATCATTTGGTAGGCGGATTTGTAGCGAATTTCAAGGAGTACTTGTCTATATTAAACATTTAAAAATACCTTTGATTATCATCAACATATTCACATTCTACCAAGTTGCTAATATTGACTCAGTTTTGCACCTCAGTGTATATGACCTTAATCGGAGATTTACTAATTTTACTATAGGTTCACTTTTTTTAAAGCTATAGCGGTTTTTTATTTACCATAAAGAAAGACACTACCACGTTAATAAAGTCGCCAATGATAGCTTAAAAACACCGCTAATTTTAATCTTACGTAAGTCAGATTTACGCTGTCAGTTGTGACGGATAAATCCGTCATAGGGTATACCCGCGGTACGGATAGTACGGATATATCAGTCAATGGTTAAATTTAATAGATAAATATAACTCACCAGCTTTGTCCAGCATCCGGTCGAGTTTGTCCTGAAGCTCGAGTGCCTTCTCGAAGAGCTCCCGGTTGCTTCGCGGACGCCCCTTGCGGCGCTTCTCCGTCGGTCGCTTCGGCTCTTCTACTTTGCACATTGGTTCTGATTTAAAAAAAAACAAGGTTTTTATTGTGTGGCGATGGAAACTAGAATACTAGTCCCCTGATGGTATTTTAGTTGGGTTTTAAAGACTGGTAACCCTAAAAATTTTGACATAGAGCCCTCATTATTTTGAATATAGTTTTACAATATTATATAGTTTTATATTGACAAACTAAAGTCAAGCGGGGCTATTCCGACAGAGGGGTAAATGCGTCACTTAATTTTAACAAGGGAATTCAACGTTTTAAAACTATTTATGCTTCCTTTTATAGAAATTAATATACTTAAACTACTATAAAAGGACGCAAAAATAGCTTTAAAACGTTAAATTCCCTTCAAAAATATTAAGTATCGCATTTAAGGTAGCCTTCCGAGATGGGCTGCAGACCGCAAACTGCAAAAGCAAACTACAAGCGACACCAATGGTTTCTATAAATCTCTATGAATTTTTTTCCGAGCGCGGCGACACTGCGGCCTGCCCATCTAGACAGGCCAGCCGCAGTGTCGCCTGCGGTTGCGGTCTGCGGCCCGTCTCGGAAGGCTACCTTTACCCCTCTGTCGGTATACCCTGCTTGACCTAATATTTTTTTATCATAGAAGACTTTTAATTTAATTTTCTCCATCGTTTACTACCATTTTCTTTGCCGCGTAAGGCCCATACTACAAACAGAGAGTTTTTTTAACTTTGAACCTACCATCAAGGTAATAAAGTTCAATTAAGTTTGATAATGCCAGTTTCAGTTTATGAACATAGGAAAATAAACCTTATTCCCATTAAAACACAGTTCAAATTAAATCGCCTTGATTATGTGCATCCTATTGCACGCTGGGTCTTACATATAGAAGGCAAACAAGCACACAGTCCACCTGATGGTAAGTGGGTTCCGTGTCTCATAGACATTGGCATTCTCAAGACTGCAATCCGAAGACCGCAAATGCGTTGCCAACCCTGAGGACTAAGATGGAATGCCTTTATCTTTGATTATCACCGGTTCTTTGGGACTTCGGGAGTACCCACTCCGGAACACAGCAGTGGGAAGGATACCCATGGCGATATTTATTTAGAGTTCATCATCACCATGAAAAAAAAAAAGATGTCTCACTGTAAGTGTGGTCGTCGCGGTCGCCCATGGACACGTCCGACTCTCCGTCTGGGCACGGCTCGGGCTTCACGTCGACCTTCACGTCGAGCCATAGCTCTGAAACAAAACATATATTTAAAAAAATACATTATAGAACTTGTTATAACTAACCAAATGAGCACACACTCGTGAAGTTTTCTAGTAACTCCCTGGCTCCATCATCAAATCCTTGTTTCCAAATGCAACTCGTGGCTATAAACCAGTCCCATTCACTGGCGTAGCTACCGCAGGGCTAGGCGGGGCAGTGCCTTGGGCCCCCAAGTTTTAGGAGGCCCCGAAAACATGATTAGAAAACCTGTTATGGCGAAAAAAAAACCCACCTTCAAAATGTAAATAAAATAGGTTGCAACACTACTTTACAAGGTAATTGTCACGGCGATTAGTTGCAGGCAAGTTTTGCCGGCTGGCTGAATATTGATAAATATATTTCACTTACTAAGCAAAAAAAAGTTTAGTAATGATACAATAATAAAATAAATAAAAATAGCCTTTATTACTGAAGTTTTTTCTTACATATACTATTCTATTCTATATTATCTAATATAACTTAATATAAATAATATATAGGTATCTATTCTCCATCGACAACTTCAGTTTGTCTTCCGACATGGGCCTCTTCCAAAGTTTTCCATTGCTTCCGGTCCTTTGCCTTTCTGAGCCAGTCTCCTCCACCTACCTTTTTCAGGTCATCGGACCATCTAATAGTAGGTCTTCCTCTTCTTCTTTTGTAGCCTCTTGGGTACCACTCGACAATGTCTTTAGTCCATTTTTCAATGTTTTGTCTGACCATGTGGCCAGTCCAACGCCATTTTTGTTGTTTTATTATTGCATTTACTCTTTTACATTTTGATTTTTCTTTAATTATTGATAATTTAACTTTATCTTTGAGTTTTATATTTAGCACTTTTCGCTCTATGTTATTTTGACAAACGGCTAGTTTTTCATGTTGCTTTTTTGTTAGTGCCCAGGTTTGGCATCCATAGGTTATTATAGGTATTATGCACATGTTTACTACTTTGAACTTCTGACTTGTTGGGATTTCTTTTGCCTTCATAATCTCTTTTAATGACCAAAACTTCCTCCATGCATTTGACATTCTTTTTTCAATTTCCTTATTTGTCTGGTCTAGGGGTGATATTATTTGTCCAAGATAAATATATTCGTTTACATACTCTATAATATTACCGTTAATTATAATTTGCTCTTCAGTGCTATTAGTCATTAATTTTGTTTTAGACATATTCATGGATAGACCGACCCGTTTGCTTTGTGTGTCCAGTTCTTCTAACATATATCTCAGTTCTGTTGGATTATCTGTTACCAGAATGAGATCATCTGCGAATCTGAGATGGTTAAGTCTTCTCCCGTTGATATTGAGCCCATAATTATCCCAGTTCATACATCTAAACACGCTTTCGAGGACTGCATTGAATATCTTTGGTGATAAGGGATCACCCTGCCTCACTCCTTTCTTTATTTCAAATTCTTCGCCTAGTCTCTCTAATTTAATCTTAGCTGTAGTGCTTGTATAAATTTCTTTTATTATTCTAATATACTTTTTTGGGACTCCTTGTTCGCTAAGTGATTTCCATATCATATCATGTTTAAGTGAATCGAAAGCCTTATTGTAGTCTACAAATGCTACATAGTAATATCTTCCATATTCATGGCATTTTTCTGTTATTTGTTTAATTACTAGTATGTGGTCCATTGTAGAAAAGTTTTTGCGGAATCCAGCTTGTTCTCTCGCTTGGTTTTCATCCAGAACCCTTGTTACACGTCCTAATAATAACTTTGAAAATACTTTGTATAGATTACTCATCAAGCTTATTGGTCTATAATTATTTATTTCATTTTTATCTCCTTTCTTATGTAGAAGGGTAATTGTGGTCTTTGTCCATTGTGTTGGTATAATTTCCTTTTCTAAGATTTCATTATAAAGGTCAGTAAGTTGATCTATGATATTGTTAAGGACTGCCTTTAATAACTCATTGTTGATATTGTCATCTCCAGGTGATTTAGCATTTTTTTGTGTTAAGACAGCAAGCTCTACTTCTCTCCTTAAGAAACCCGGAACCCCTTCACTTTCTTTTTGATGGTCTTCAATTGTGTCGACACTTTGTTGATTTTCTGATACTGCTTCGCCAGCGCTGTAAAGGCTTTTATAAGACTGCGTGGTTATGTCCATTATTTCTAGTCTTTTCGATGTGTGTTTTCTATTTTTGTCTTTAATAGATGGGATCCATGATTTCTCTTCTCTAAGCTCTTTCATGGCTTTCTTCACTCCTCCTGTTCTTTCTATGCAATTTTTTATTATTTCTATCCTTGTTTTATGTCTATATTTTCTGATACTTTCATTAATTCGTTTGCTGATATCTGTTATAATTTTTCTATTGTTTTTCCTGTCCATAAGTAGTTGCTGCCTTTGTGTTATTAGACTCCTCGCTTCTGTTCCCATTTTATCTTTTTTCTCTGATATGTCAAATCAAATCAAATCAAAATATTTATTCAGTAAATTGGCCACATACGGGCTCTTTTACACGTCGGTAATATACAGTGAATCTACTAGCGCTTCGGACAAGACCATCATTGCGGAGAAGAAGCGCCGCAAGAAACTCCTGCAGAAGGTCATTTTTTCAAACATAAAATACAATAATACTTAAAAGTAAGTTACATTACAAGGTAATAAAGCAACAAATATAAATTATTAGCACTATCACATATAAAAAAAAATACAAATTCAAAATTAAAAACATTACAAATAAATGTAAAAATTATCAAGATTACATGTCAAATACATGAAACTAAAAATAATGACTAGGAGAACAACACGACGAGGTCTCTACGTCAAAAGCCATAACTGGAATCATTAACTGAGCAAAAAGTCTTTGCAGACGTGAACAGACCGGACCCCACAAACAGCACCCGTTCACGAGTATGACGCATATCTCAGCCATCGCCTCCCTCAACCATGTGTTCGGGAAGGTGGCGACCCGATCAACGACGCCGCCGTAAGCAAAGACCTTTGAGCGAGCATGACGTGCTCATGCTGCCGGACAACATAAAAGTAATATTGTGTGATATAGCTGTCCGGCGAGAAACATCACAGTGTGCTCTCATTTAAAAGCGTCTTGTACACACAAGAACTAATAAAGATAAAGTACAAAAGTAAACATACAATTTCGTGTTTGAATACACAGTTTGCTTAAAGGCATTTTTATCAAGATAGAAATATCAGAAATAACCTAGACTTAAAAAAATTACCTTAAATAAGTAATAGCCTAGACACTACTTAAATACATCTTGGTCACCAATGAAGTCATTTATAGTATAGTATGCCCTACCCAACAAGCAGCGCTTGATGTGAGACTTAAATTTATTGAACGGCATATTGACGATATCAGATGGTATCTTATTGTAGAAACGTATACAGTTCCCTGCAAACGAAGTGCTTACCTTACGGAGACGGTGACCTGGAAGAGCGAGCTTATCCCTATTTCTAGTATTTAAATTATGAACGTCGCGGTTATGCCTAAACTCGTGTATGTGTTTGCGTACATACATAATATTCTCAAAGATATACTGCGACGCGACTGTAAGAATATTGATTTCTTTAAATTTATCCCTAAGCGAAACACTGGTATGGTTCTGAACTGATTGTTTATATTAGTTAATTCTTTTTCCAGTAAATTGTATTTTTCTTGTATGCTAGTGACATATTTCGCTTGTGTAAGTGACTCTGATAGTTTATTTTGTAGCATTTCAGGGATGATATGAGGAATTACAGTTTTATTTATGGCTATATGCTTCCTTGACTTTTTGGTGTTATTTGTTTGTATTTTTCCACGAATCAGTCGATGGTCTGAATTAAAATTTACATTGTTTAGTGGTTCCACATCTAAAAATACTTTTTTATTATTACTCAATATAAAATCTCTTTCATCTCTTAGTCCCTGTGGAGACATCCAAGTCCATTTCTTGTTAAAACCTTTTTTGAAAAATGTATTCATTATGTATAGTCTGTTTTCCATTGCAAATTCGATTAATCTATTACCATTATCATTTCTTTTTCCTGATGTATATTTGCCAATTATGCTATTATTGTTTGTCTCACCCGGTCCCATTGTACTATTAAAATCCCCCATTAATATTAAATTTTTATGAGTACTGTCCAAAACATTTCTTAATTCTGTATAGAACAAGTCTTTCTCTTCTTGACTAGCTATATCTGTGGGTGCATATGCTTGAATTATGGACCATTTGTTTTTTGAGCCTGCTATATTAATGTTTAACACTGCAATTCTTCCTGAAACACCTATAAATTCTTCAATTTCCTTGTGTAGATGCTTTTTTACTAAGAACCCGACTCCAAAAAAGCCTTTTGTTTCACCTTTATAGAAGAAGATATATTCATTTCGGTCTAAGATTTCTTCTCCGAACCTTCTCACTTCGCTCAACCCAATGATATCACATTTTATTTTTTCCATAGCTTGTTCTAATTGTATCAATGACTCTTCGGTTCTTAGTGTCCTCACATTAAAGGTTGCAATATAACTGATATTTCCTTTTTGATTTTGTTTGTTTCTTGTGACGTTTTTGTTGTGTAACTTTGGAAGGTGATGGTCGCTAACCCCACGGAGACCAGCCGGGTTGGGGTGATGTTTTGCTTTGTTACTTTTTTTGTTCTTTTGTATTAGTTTCCAGTTGTCGATGGCTCTGTCCTATTCTTTGTTTTCCGGTGCTGGTGGAAAAGTTAAAGAGTTAGACCTGTTCCTCATTACATCAAAAGCATTTGTCCTGCTTGTCCTTGAGGGGTTCCAAGGCAATTTCTTGGTTTGGGTACTTTGTTCAGGTGATGTAGATGGCATTCTCTTCCGCTTCTCTTTTGTTCCTTCTCTATTTATCACAATTTTATCATAATTTATGTACACATGGTTTCCCTTCTTTCTTTCTTCTTCTAATTGTCCTTGAAGTTCCTTCCTCTTTTCCAGTATTGCTTTAGGATAGTCTTCTGTTATATACACATCCTGAAAGCGTTTTTTATTACTGAAAATTTCGTTCTTCTTCCACTCATTCACAAAAGATATCAAGACAGGTCTAACTTTTTCGTTGTTTGCCTTTCTCTTACCAATCCGATGTAGTTTATTAATTTGTGATTTTTCTAGTGTAATTTGCAGGTCACTCCTTATCTTTTCTTTCACAATCTCTATCAGTTCATTTTGGTCTTTTTCTTTTTCCTCCAGCCCGAATAATTAAGCTTAGTCGTCTCTTACGAATCCATGGGAAGACATAGAGTGGCACTATTCTAACTCGGCAACCACACGAGGGATCTATATTCTATATCTAATATATATTAGTATGATTAAATAGTAATGAAAATCTCTCTTAGCCTCGTGTGGTTGCCGAGTTAGAATAGTGCCACTCCATGTCTTCCCGTGGATGTCGTAAGAGACGACTAAGGGAATAAAGGCTTGTAGTACTGTTAGGCGATGGGCTTGCAACCTGTCACTAATACGCTGGTAAACATCTTAGCCTAATTGTGCAAATTGTGGTTATAGAATTATCAACAAGTTTTTAGAGATGTTTGTAATTCTGTAGCTCTGCCTACCCCTCTGGGAACGAAGGCGTGAGATTGTGTGTATAATTTCTCTTTACATGCTATTTGTGAAATGAACTAATATAATACCTAACTATAAAGATTAATTTTTATCTCTCATTGTTGAGTGAATTTTATTCTGTATTTTAAGAAATAAATGTCTTAAACCATAAATTATACCATCTTTGTTCTCCAGCTTGGCATTAAGAAGCACCTCTTCACACTGCAGCACCTGTTGCCTGAACGCGCTGGCTTCTCGGAGTCTCCCGACACACGTGGCACAGATGCAGCTCTCTTTGGGGTCACCGTCGAGGTGGGACAGCTGAAAATCAAAGTTTGAAGTTACATTCTTTTGATTCGAGCCTGCAGTTTTTTAAAACTATTATTTAGTTCAGACAGGCATTAGACACTGATATGTCTAAATCATTGTTCACTAAACAGAATGACACACTAATTTGGAAACTTAGGCAAACATATTTTTGAACTGGCACTTACGTTTTAGACTGAAATATTTGAAACCACCTAATTACTTTAGGTTAAGTTAAATTAAACTTATTACAAACATTTAAACAGCTCTGACAGGAAATAGCTTTCTGGCAAATGAATATTTGGGAAACAATATTAATGTTTTGGCCAAACCCCAAAAACTCTTGAATATCCAATTTTCTGATATCATAATTGGATATTCAAGAGTAGGTTAGTCCAAAAAACTTTTGGTATTTCTAGTACCTGCTCCTGCTTTACTCCGGTTACAAAATTAAAAATATTACCTATATTGATCAGCGATAATCTAGCTTCCTATTTATAAAATATATTATTTAAATCTGTTTGGTATTTCCAGAGATTACTCCCAAGATACAAACAAATACAAATTTTCTTTTAATAATTTTTTTCCTCAGTCTCCCTGCCATTTCCAAGCCTGTCATTTCAATAAACTAATGAGAAAGTCGTCACCAAAGTTACCTATCAATTAAAATTGTATTTGTTATTGATTCAGGTTCTTTACGTAAACAAAACTGTCGAACCCTTGTTCGCAAGCAACTTTTGAGCCTTTGTCCAATTCTATAGTGTATTTAAGCCTTTGTATAGATCAAACAGTAAAATACTTACAATTAATCCGTAGCAATCCACGAGCATATCAGAATAGACTTCCTTGTGGCCCGACCACTCATATTCGCTGCTCATAAGTCGGCACTTCTTTATGGAACGACAGCATCGGCAAAGTGCGAAGTCAACTATAGGCCCTTTGCTCTTAGTCGGAGGAGCTGGGTCCGTCGCCATCGCGTTAAACACTTATAAAAACATACAATAAATGGAGAAGTTCAAAGGAAACGCGTAGTGATTATAATACTTTGATGGGAAATCGTAAATCAGTGAAACTGGCATGACATTAGAAATAGACACGTTCGAGTAGACTCTCAACCTCGACGGAAAAACTACTGTGGTTGGTAAGATAGTTAGTTTTATATGAAAAGCGCTCGATTCATATTATGATCTTACGTACCTAGGTTAACTAGGTTTACTATGTATGAAACTTTGATCAATTGAAGAAAAGGAAATTAAAGTTTTTTTTTAAATTGGCATCGTGTTTACTTGAACTGACCAATTTGCGTTTTGTTTCTGCTGTGATCTGACATCCGAAGAGGTGACCTAAACTCATACAATCGATCGATTATGACGACGTGTAATCGAACATTTATTTGAAACGTCTTTAACGCTGCAGCCATACCTGCGGGATTAGGTAAAGATCCATGTCGACATCTTTTACTAGAAAGAAAGAAAGAGAATTAAATCCAGAAGAAGATAATTCAACTCGTATATTCGTGGAAAACTCCAGGGGCCTGTTTTATAAAGCTACAAATTACAATTTACAGGTTTTTGTTCCCATTTGACACAACCTCGACAAATGACGACCAGAGGCCCGTTTCACGAAACTACAAATTACAAGCGGAAGTCTCTACCTAACTCCTTTTGCTAGAAAGAGAGTTCCGCTTGTAATTTTTAACTTGTAGCTTCGTGAAACGGGCCACTGGGACCTGTTTTATAAAGCTACAAATTACAATTTACAGGTTACAATTTTCCATTTGACACAACCTCGACCAATGATGACCAGCCATTTGAGCAGTGCTGCCAGATTAGACCTGTAAAATTGTAACTTGTAGCTTTATAAAACGTGCCCCAGTGGCCCGTTTCACGAAGCTACAAGTCACAAATTACAAGCGGAACTCTCTTTCTAGTAAAAGGAGTTAAAAAGGGACTTCCGCTTGTAATTTGTAACTTGTAGCTTCGTGAAACGAGCCTCAGCCATTTGAGCAGTGTTGCCAGTTTAGACAGTGTTAATCATTAGAGCAATGCGGTTAATGCGGTTTGCGAGTGTATTGGTTAACACAACCAATAGGTAACGGTGGGGAGGTTAGTTACCTCGCCTATAAGATCACCTCGTGTGGGTAGATCATTGTTATATTTAGCATGAGGGTAGGAATAACATTACTGGAATAAATCAGTCTGCATCTTGCCCTGGAGTTTGTCTTACGTATCCTTGCCCTTCAACATGGCGCAGCCGGTAGTTGATATTAAGCCAGAGTAATTATAAACCGTAAATTACAAATTTTTATACTTTTGAGTAGACAATACGAGTGGACTCTTGTAGTAAAATCGTTAGTGTGTCGAATTAACGCGTGAGTGTTTCTATCACAATGGAGTCCGTTTTACCACCGCCGCCGCCATTTACATTTTTAAATAATGTAGAAAATTTTACATTAGGAAATGTATCTAAGGACTGGGAAAAATGGAGAAGCTCGTTGGAAATCTATTTCGATGCGTGTGAACTAACAAAGAAGGACGCACAAGTGCAAATAAGTATACTTTTACACGTTATCGGCGAGCAAGGGCGTGAGGTATATGAACAGTTCGACAGCAAACCTACAGATTTAAAGACTGCGCAAAGCAAGTTTGATTCTTATTTTCTACTGAAGAAAAATATAACAGTGCAGCGACATACTTTCTTTACGCGGGAGCAAAAGGAGGGAGAATCAATAGAACAATAAGTACTCTTTTGAATTAAGGAAGTTAGCGGTCAGGTGTGAATTTAAAGACTTGTGTGATGACTTGGTGCGAGACAGGCTAATATGTGGTATAATAGACAGTGCCATGAGAGAACGACTTTTACGAGAACCGAATTTGACCTTGCAGAAGTCCATTGATATATGTAATATTGCGCAGATGTCGAAAGTGCAAGCAGGGACAATAAAGAAGGAATCCGGAGAGCAGCATATTTACAGTATCGATAACAATAATAGTGAGATTGGTACTGGAGAAGTAAGCAACGCATATTTTTTATATCGACGCGGCGGGTCAGCTGTGAATCGAGGTCGCGGCCGCGGCGGCTGGCGCGGCGCGCGCGCCCCTCGTACACATCTTCCCGCGCGCCCGCAACCGCCGGCTCCGTTCCCCGGATCAGCTCTTCCTGATGAATCGCATACATCCGCAATAAAAAACATGCCTAGACCAGAAAACATTAAGGACCTAGAACGTTTTTTAGGATTAGTTAATTATGTGGGCAAGTTTGTCAAAAATATATCCGATAAGACTCATCATCTCAGGCAACTACTCAAAAAAGATATTGAGTGGCACTGGGAAAGTACTCACCAGCGGGCTTTTGATAGTTTAAAGAAATGCCTTTCTCAGGTACCGGTATTACAGTATTATAATGTAAGCAAACCTGTAGTTATATCGGTAGACTCGAGCAAAAATGGCCTTGGGGTTTGTCTACTTCAAGATGACCATCCCGTGAGCTATGCATCTAGGTCATTCATTAACAAAAGCGGAGCAAAATTATGCTCAAATAGAGAAGGAATTGTTAGCATGTGTTTACGCTTGTGAGAAATTCTATTCCTATATTTATGGTAAAAGCGACATTACTATCAAAACAGACCATAAGCCCCTGGTCAACATAATCAGTAAGCCTATTGCCGACGCGCCGGCTAGGCTACAAAGAATGCCGTTGCGTTTACAACTTTACACGTTCAGGTTAGTGTATAAACCAGGAAAGTATTTGTATGTGGCTGATACGTTGTCTCGCGCCGTAGATCCAACTGTCTGCGCGGACGCGGAAGCCGGGTCGGGCGCGCAGCTCGCGCCGCGCGCGCAGGTGTGTGCGGTCGTGGCGTGTAACCCGCTCACCGATACGCATTTCATGCAGTTACAGAAACACACCCAAAATGACAGTGAATTACAGTCAGTTGTAGAATATGTCAGGAATGGCTGGCCAGATCACAGACAACAATGTGATGATATTGTCAAGCCATATTGATGTTACAAGGACGAGCTATCAGAGGCCTACGGTATATTGTGGAAAGGCAGCCGAGTTGTAGTACCTAAGATAATGCGAAGTGAAATGCTTAAAAGAGTGCATATAGGTCACAAATGTAAATTACGAGTTCGAGAAACCATGTTTTGGCCAAACGTCAACAGTCAATTAGAGGATTTTATTACAAAATGTTCAATTTGCTTAACCCATAAAAACGAAAATAGAAAAGAGACCATGTTATCTCATGACATACCTAATAGAGCGTGGTCTAAAATTGGCACAGATTCATTTCATTTCAACGGAAATAAGTACTTACTAGTTATTGATTATTATAGCAAATTTATTGAAATGCGTAAGTTAAATAGTTTAACGTCAGATGAAGTAATAAATAATCTGAAAATAATATTTTCTAGACACGGGATTCCTGACATAGTTATGTCGGACAATGGACCCGAGTATAGTTCCGAAATGTTTTGTGTATTCGCTCGCGAGTGGTGTTTCAATCATGTTACGTCATCGCCCCGGTATCCACAGTCCAACGGCCAGGCTGAAAGGGCAGTTCAGACTGTAAAAAATATGTTAAAGAAAACTCATTCGGGTAGAACTGATTTCAGACTTGCATTGCTGGAATATTTAAACACGCCGCTGGGTGATTCCTTGGCATCTCCATCCGAGTTATTGAATAACCGGAAGTTAAGGAGCATTGTACCTTGTGAACTTGTGATCCACGCCTACTTAAACCTAAAATTCCAATAAATGTTAGGAGAGAAATCAACAAACGACAGCGAAATCAAAAGAAATTTTATGACAAGGGAGCTAAGGACATGGCCACATTATCAGTTGGTCAGCGAGTAAAGGTACGTGTAAACAAAAACTGGGTCAGTGCAGTCGTCCAAGCGGTAGTAGGTGTTCGGTCTTATTCTGTGCGATTAAATGAAGGGGGTTCGTTAATACGGAATCGTCGACACTTAATTATACATAATACAGAGAACTCATGTCATAGTGAAAGGTGTACTTTTTCTTACGATGATATCACTATCCAGAATCCATCAGCATCAGATCAAAACCGCTGTGTTCGTCAGCCGCAAGTGAGACCTGACCCTTATATTACTTCTTCCGGCAGGGTGGTGATTAGATCTGATCGGTGGGGCTTCGACTCGTCATGAAGTATGTCTCAAACACTTATGTACTTACCTACTAAGTTACTAAAGAAGTGATTTCTTATTTTCTTTGTTTAGTTAAAAAAAAAATATATTATGTTACTAGTATAAAAGTACGTTGTTGCATGACATTAGTAAAATTTTAATTTAATTCCATTATATTTAAGTCATTATTAATAATTGATACTTATAATTCATTAAGAATAATTATATTAATTAATGATTATGTTTGTTAACAATTAATATACAGGTAAAGTTATTATATAAAATAAACTAACAACTGATTATTTTATATTATCAAAAACTACAATATAAATATATAGGTAATTTAACTCTTGCTTTAAGTATTAAAGCTTTGTTGTAATAATTATTACAAATGTTAACAATTAAGTACTCGATGAATGATACAAAAATAATTATATTTCATAGATAAAAAAGAGTTTAAAAAATGCATGCCTGTTTTGTGATGTAAGATGTAAATGGAAACTTTATTTAAAAAAAAAACATTTTCTTTATAATTTAAAAAGGGGAATTGTGGGTAGATCATTGTTATATTTAGCATGAGGGTAGGAAAAACATTACTGGAATAAATCAGTCTGCATCTTGCCCTGGAGTTTGTCTTACGTATCCTTGCCCTTCAACACCTCGCACCTCAAATGTCCGTCACGCTGTGGGACAGTTGTGTAATAAGTTAATAACTTGTTCCACTATAATTTTCATACTACAACTGA
Source organism: Acleris literana (assembly GCA_946894065.1). NCBI lineage: Eukaryota > Metazoa > Arthropoda > Insecta > Lepidoptera > Tortricidae > Acleris > Acleris literana. Next base: position 2,302,607 of record OX335693.1, on the reverse strand, counting down.
AGCGAGCAGAGTTTAAACTCACTGCGTATATAGTAGGTAAATACTTTCCCAGTAGCACAGGTATACAAGCACGTTGCTATATTTTATTTGTTTAGGTAATTAAAAAACCACGTGATATAATTCCTCAGCCAATAGAAGTAAAACACTGATACGTTAAAGCTCGAAAACCGTTTTGATTGGCTGATTTTACATTGCCATGTGGTTTAATTTGTTTACATATTCTTTGGCTAACATTTAGGTTATTACCTAAACGAGTTTTAAATGGGGTAAAACCATGAAGTTATAGATAAAGGTGGAGGCAACACTCTGAAGCCGGATGAAGCGTCCTTGAAGTCATTCTATCTCAAACACTTTGGTCCCCTCCTCTCTTTCTAACTAGTAGTTGTTTAGAGTAGTTAGAAAGAGAGGAGGGGACCAAAGTGTTTGAGATAGAATGACGAAAAAGTACATCCAAGACGCTTCATTTTGGTCTAGAGAGTGTGGCCTCCACCTTTGTCTATAACTTCATGCGTAAAACACCTAATTACTGGCCTCTAAAATATAGGTGCCAATATTTTAGAGGCCAGTAATTAGGTGTTTTACGCATGAAGTTGTGATTGTTGAATGATTGTCTCTATTACCTTATGTTAAAGTTCATGGGGCCAATAATCGGTAGCTGGCCAACCCAACACAGGTGACATAGGGCAGTTCACCATAGCTAGTTTAATTCCTCCATGGTCTCGTAACAAGTCAAAAGTGGCTAAGTGTTTGACCAATACTTTTTACAAAATCACTTTCTTTCCTAGGTAGTGATGCCAGAGGCCCTACTTTGAACATTGAAGTTCGAAGTTACGTAAGCTCCATCCCTGTCACTCGTCATTCCAGGCTAAATCGAGAGAAAGGGATAGAGCCTACGTAACTTCGAACTTCGATTTTCAAAGTAGGGCCTCAGGCGTCCGGATAAAGCCGGATACAGTCACGCTTTTTGGTTGTGGGTACGGTCAAATTAGACGGTGCCTGAGGCCCGTTTCACGAAGTAACAAGTTACAAATTACAAGCGGAAGTCTCTTTCTAATTCCTTTTGCTAGAAAAAGAGTTCCGCTTGTAATTTGTAACTTGTAGCTTCGTGAAACGGGCCACTGGCCTGCTTTTGTTAGACTTTTTAAATTTGTGTTTGTTTGTTTTAAATGTGTTGTATATAAAGAGAACTTAAAATTCATTCAATTTTATTGTCTTTTCATTAGAATTTAAGATTTTATGTTAATTTATAAAAAAGCCTTCTTTCTTACTCTTTAAAAAAAGTCTAATTACGACAGGGACAGGGATAGGGTCGTGGCAACAGGTAATTGTCTATGTCAGTATTTTTGTTGTTTTGTTTGTTCTGTTTGTCACGAAACAATGTTTTTTCTTTCTTTCTTTCTTACTAAGACTAAAAAATTAAGGGTGTCCTGCCTTTTTACCCAAATGTCCGGCTAGACTGGCTGGTTTGTCCGGTTTTTCGGTTTTCGACCTGGCAACCCTATTCCTAGGGAAGGAAATGCCATTTTCATTCCGCTGTTAAGATTTGAAAATCCTAAATTTCCAAACATTAAAGTAGAAAAACTCCTTTAATAAATAAAACGTCAAATATCGCAAGAAAAAATATTTTATTAAAAAACTTTATAATTTAAACTTATTTAGATTAAATCTAATTTGTATACAATACTTAGGTCAATAATTCCTTTTACAAATTACAAATATAATATAATATAATATAAGATAGCATTATTAGGACTAATAAGGTATGATTATTGCGTCGAATATTAAAAATATGTAAAAAAATCTATTGTCCGTCAAGTTCATGCACGACCCTCGTGCACTTTCCGGGAGGGCGGGGGGTTTGCTATTATATTAAGTTTATATCGTTAGGATGAATACTTTTTTGTATTATCTTTAAATATCTACGTTATAATTTTTTTAAAACCCTGGAAAAATAACGATATAGAGATAACTTTATGGTATATTATAAACATTACAATATTCTGTCTGTCACGCGAACAGTCGCACATGAACTTTTCGGATTAGTTATATTTTGATATTTAAAAAAAAATAGTGCCATAATATTAACAGTTTTGGGAATAAGATACAATATAAAATATTTTAATTTAAATCTTATTTGATGTCTAAAGCCTATTTCTAATTTTAACTGTTTTTTGTATCTTTTTCCCAGAACAGCCTCAAATTGTGTTAGATTAAAACTAACAACGTAAAATTAAGTTAGCAAGTCGTGTCCTCTTGAATTTAAAATATTATACACTAGTATTCTGGGGCTCAGTTTCGTTCTAGACTGTAAAACCAAATTGCTATTGGCCAGCGACTTTTCAACTCGGCCGCCTTTACTGTCAAGTAAATAAGAGCTATCAAAACGTTGGCAATACGGTAACATGACAAAAGCAATATGTTTTAACCGGGTTACCTTTGTTTCGGCGAAATATGTTTGCCAAATGTATCGTTTCCCAACCGTTTAATTTGCCAACCCGCTTTGTTTTCTGTAACCGTAAATATTTCAGGATTTTATAAAAACGAACCTAACTTATACATGATGGTACTGAAATAAATCCTGAAATATTTAAAGTTACAAAAGTTTCGACTGTGTTACAACAGCCGTGGTCACGAGAAGACCGTGGTGAGAAGGTCGTGGTCTTCTCGTGACCACGGCTGTTGTAACAGTCGAAACTCTTGTAACTTTAACCATTTCAGGATTTATTACGTGTAACACGTCGAGGTAAATGTTCATTTTATGACGCTATTAAGTCCCGTTTTATAGTTTTAGTATGAACAATACATTTGGCAAACATATTTCGGCCAAACGGCAGGCTCCCGATTTGATAGTACAATAGAGCCCCAGGATTTCTTTTCAGTGAGATCTTTTCTATCAAAAATACATAGCATTCAAGTGTTTTTCAACAAAACGACTCGACACACGTAAAAAGAGCCCTGAGCGACCTACCTGCGCAGTGAGCAAATTCCGGACCAAATTGGTGGGGCCCGCGGGGGGAGTGTAAGCCGCTCCGCTTTGCTGCCACGCTATTGGTTTTTCAGTAGACAACATGCGCAAAAATATCCCCTCCACTAGCAGCTCGGAGCTCTTTTTACGTGTGTCGACCTATATATTAATTATAAGTACTTAGGCCAGTTTGTAGAGACAAAAAAAGTGCCTTGCTTTACAAAATGTTACTTTTTATCGGGAAGACTGTGCACAAATACTTGTTTATACTTCTTATAGACATTTTGATGGTAGAGGCAATCGTTGAAAAAATATTTAAAAAATAACCAATTTTGTCACCTTCAATTCAAGATGGCGTCTCGCTCCAGGTCGAAAACTTGGATTTTGAATTAGGACCCAATTAACAACATAGAAAAAAAATGCATGCACCACCTTTTATAAAGCAGAAACCCTACAGACTGGCCTAAAGTTCGGAAACGTGTTTTTCTAGCATATTAAGAGTATTGCATTGTTTTGTATTTATTATACTTAATAAAAAAGTAGAGTAAAATAACACAATTTCATTTTCATGTAGATTATTTAAAAAAATTAAAAGTATGATAGGCGGATATTGTAATAATAAATTAAAAATTGTGATGTCTCGTTATGTCACGATCATATTTTGCTTCCATATCGTTAGTTTCGATCCCTTTTTTCATAATAAATCATCAGTTTTACAGTATTTCCTACAAAAACAACCATTTTGACAATATCATTAAAAATAAAAGAATTTGACCCATGGACTGTCATTCTAGACAAAAAGAAAATTGATATTTTATCAAAAAATTTTTTACTCGTTGTCTGTTTTGTTACCAAAATTGAATACATTTCTCGGTAACGGAACGGACCCCTATTTTTTTGCTGAGTATCATGTTTTTATTTTTGTCCAGAACGATGATACCCTAGCTTATTGGGGTACCTTAGTACCCATGTTTTTTATAATTCGACAAATACACTCTATATTATTATTTTTCAACTCCGCATAATAATTGATAAACATCAATAAATCTTCTTAAATACATTCTCCTAAAAAAGCAATTAATTTGATTAGTTAAGTAGTGCGGCAGAAGGAACAAATAGATTATACTTAAGTGAGTAAAATGTCGCCCGCCTACAAACCAATATAGAAGATGACATTTCAATAATTTAATTAAAATATACCTTAAAAAAAAGGATTTGACGCGACGACATAGCCCAGTAACAACCACCACGTCACGGTCAAAATTGAACCTCTATCTAACGAGTTGCCTAAAAAATTCTACTAAAATTCTACAAATAAAACGCTTTGCCTTATTTCGTATTAGAGGAAAACTTACTTGTATACTTAATTTAATTAATGAAGTGGCAGTAAGTTGTGAGTGTAGCTAATTAGCAATCAATGTACTTACGGTAAAGTATGAGCGAAAAATAGACACGAGACAGTGGCGTCATCTACGTCCAAGACGTACGTTACGTACGTGACGTACGGTACGTTGATACTTTGATTCGAACAATTTGTTCTTCAAGAATTCGTTTCATTTTCAACCACTGCGTGTCTTTCTTCCGCTTGCATACTGTAGTTCTCTCTATGATTAAGAAACTCCTTGATATCTCTCAGTATGACAAAATTGTGTAATTCTTAAGTGTAGTATAATTAACCCTGTGTTTTGGTGTATTTAAATGTGTAATGCAAATATTGTCTTGTGATTTAAGCATGTAAATGAGTACTAGATCCATAGTACAAGCCTTTAGCTTAGTTTGGGACTAGGCCATTTGTGTTTTTTGCCCCCCCCCTGATAGGAATTGTTTTTAAATAATTATGAACTTTAACATTGTCTTCATGGCCAGATAATCTTACATTAAAAAAAACATGCGTCGATTATGAACATACACCAGATTGACGGGGGCAAAAATGTACCAGTGCTAGTGATTCATTAAGTTTATCGACAACTTTTTTCGTGACATATGGATCTTACATTTCTTGCGAAAGTAAGTCGTCCCTTTATCTTCTATATCAGAATTTTCTTCAGAGGCATTTTTAACCGACTTAAAAAACAAAAAGGTTCTCAATTCATCAGAATGCTAAAGAATATTGTTGTACTAAATGAATTTCTTATTCAATATAATTTCAATGGGTGTCAAAAGTGACTCGAGTCCAGAGTCAATGTCAGATACCGGTTGTTTATAGTTCCGAAAAGTAAAATAAAAGAGGTTTGCACATAATTAAAAGGTATTCAATCTAGGCTATTACTTATTAATGATGATTAAATATTGCTTTTTATCGATGTCGATAAACTTAGTCGACATTAAATGAATCACCAGCACTGGTACATTTTTGCCCCTGTCAATCCGGTGTTTGATTATGAATCAGATTAAAGATATCGAGGATTTAATACAAACTACCCTTTTAAAAGTAACACTGCTCAATATCACACTCGGGATGATGACTCTTAATGTGCGACTTTAAACTAGCATTCTGAATGAAGGCCTGCCCGCAAATATGACACCTGTATCGCCTATCATTCGTATGAGTTCTAATATGGTACTGCAACGATTTGAGCCTAGGATAGCTTTTGTCGCAATACTCACATCGGAAGTTCCTCTCCCCCGTATGCGTCGCCATATGCTCTTTCAAACGAGATGGCAAATAAAATCTTTGATCACAGTATTCGCACTGGTGTTTTAAAACTTTTTGGTGGTTCCTCCTTTGATGCTCTGTTAGAGTTTTCTGCCTGTTGTAAATCTTATCACATAAATTACAAGGGTACGTCCGCTTCTGACCATGCGCTTCAGTCAAATGCTTATTTTTCAAAGCGTACGACATAAAGCATTCATCACAACGCGGACAGCGTATGATAGCCTTTTTCTTATGAACTATATCAACATGCATGTCTTTGTAGTGATTAGATTTAAACACCTTACCGCATACTTCACACGTGTGTCTCTCGTCGTCTTTATGCCGCTTTAAATGCGCGTCCAACCGAGGTTTCTCCAAAAAGCACATACCACACACATCACAAGTGAAATTACTAAAATGTTCCACCATATGGGTGTTTAGAGCATTAAAATCTTCGAAAACATTACTACACATCACACAAACTAAATCGTTCCACGTTAACCTGTACAAAAGCATTTTGTCTGGAGCTTCAAAGTATATTTTCTTAGCGTGTATCTGGTCTATATGTTGTTTGAATGTTTCTAAGTCATCGATTTTGGTGGTACAGAGACGACAGTCGATTCTGGTGATATCTATTTTCGGCATCTTCTTGTATCCCATTAGCAGCTGGAAAGGTTTTGTGTCGTGGGACACAGTATGCGCGCGTAAATCCTCTGGTTTGGCGTAGTAGTCTTTACAGTAGAAACAATAGTAGTTATTGCGTCTGTTCTTAAACGGACAGACGTAAGAGTATTCTATGATAGTGAGTAGATTCTCCTCAGACATGCAGTCGAGATCTCTGTCGTACGTGTTTTTCTTTTCAACTGGAGGTTTTTTGATTATTTTGGGAGCTTTCTTTGTGGCGGAAGTACCTGTGGACAAATATTTGATATTGTAATTAGTTGTATGGAAAGAAGGCAAACCCATAGAATCTCAAGCAAGACTACGCATCATCCACAAACATTAAATCGGATATTTGTTTTTTCCATTCTAATATTATTAAGAAAAACCAAATAAGATGAGTTTGTTCGGGAAAAAACGTGCAAGACAATGCTGTTTGAAACCAAGCTCTATGGGTCTCAGTTCTCACTAATTGCCAGGGGGCCTGCCTGTGGTCATGTTTTTACATATTTATGTTGTTGATGAAATGTTTTTAGATGGTAAAATTGATGACAACTATCAGGTTTCACCCAATCACTTACTACGGTAGGATATTTAGTAGTAAAATCCAAATGTAACATGCTACTAATCCTACAATTCCTACTACTCCTGGGGCCTGTTTTATAAAGCTACAAATTACAATTTACAGGTTGCAAGTTTCCATTTGACACAACCTCGACCAATGATGACCAGCCATTTGAGCAGTATTGCCAGTTTAGACCTGTAACATTGTAACTTGTAGTTTTATAAAACGTGCCCCTGAAGTGCCCTCACTTGTTATTGCATAAATACAGTACTTCCAGTAGAGTTGCGCCCGCTAGATCTTTAAAGGGAGCGCTCCGATCTCGGTCAATCGGTGAAAGGAACTAGTTCGGTCTTTTAGTTCCTTTAGGTCCTTTAGCTCCGGAGCAAATTTTGAGATCTGAGCAGGACACGCTTTGAAATAGGTACTATTGGTCTCGTTCACATCGAGTGCGCTCTTTACTCGTTCGCTCTGTTTCGCTCATACGTACAACAATTGCTTCTGACCTAAAGGACCGAAGACCGATAAAGATCGTTTACGTTCGTTTCGGTCCGTTTCAGGAATTAATTTCTTTTAGTTCTTAGTTCCTGACCGACACAAACCTAACTCCTAGATTAACAGCCTTTGGTTGGCTATTGCTGTCACACTTGCTCTCGCAATTGGCAGTATATTAGTCACTTGTGTTTCTTTACACGAAGATTGCCGATAACTATTAAGTATTATGTTTGTCTCGTTGGCTATGATTTAAAATAACGGTTGATCATTAATAATTAACAGGTACGAAACACATGTGTGTGTCACTGTCCGTTTTGATACCGAGAACTGTATTGGATTAAGGGTCTCCGCAGACCTATCGACGCGGAATCGGCTTGAGCCGGTAAGAAGTTTTCTGTCCATGCAATAAGAGCGAAAACGACTTCATTCTGTTCGCAACGCCGAGCCGAGCGGAGCGACGCCTTTTTCACTCTTAGTGCACGGACATAAAACTTTTTCTTACCGTCTCAAACCGACTCCGCGTCGATAGGTCTGGGGAGGGGTACGTATTGCAATGTCTAAAATTAAAAAGCCTAATGTATCATAATCCCTAAAAGTTCATAATACCTAAAAGTAGTTTTTTCTGAAACCATAAACTTTTCAGGAATTTTGAAAACGGAATTGTGTACAACTCGTTAGGTTAGGTTAGGTTTGTTTTCTAACAATCCTGAAAAGTTTACGGTTTCAGAAAAAACAACTTTTAGGTATTATGAACTTTTAGGTATTATGATACATTAGGCTTTTTAAATTTAAGCGTTCTGATACGTACCCCTGGGGAGACCCGTATGGTAACAAAATGGACTGCATGAAATCATTTTTGGGGACATTTATTTTTCTGTCTTTGTGTTGTACCCGTACCAATGAGCTATTTTTCTCTAACATGTAAAGAAAAAATATCCTGTTAATTTGAAACATCCTATTTCTTACCTTTTTATTACAGCAAGGGATCAGAGGTAAATAAATAAACGAAGTAAGGATCAAATGATTATATTTCAGCAATACAAATGGACAAAACTTAATCAAATACAAGGCACTGCGCTTCGCAATAACATAGGGACCTGAGCCTTTTTAACCTTTTAAGTTTTTAACTTCTTGATCACCACACTATACTGCATTTTAGGGGAGTGAAATAATAGTAACCAATTTTAAAACGTACCTTTATGTCCGCTTTGTTACCAAAATGCAATACAATTATTGGTAACAAAGTGGACACTTTAACTTTTTTACTATATATTAGGTGATTCTTATTTTAATTGTCCACCAACCTACCTAGATTATCACTATTAGTTGTCGTATTATATGAACAAATACGAAAACCTACGAAAAGGCGGCTTTTCTGCAGATATAACTAACATTTTAATATTACGAACCACGTCAGTTGTTAACGACGACGAGCCTATTTCACCAACCTGACAACAACAAGTGACTGATAATTTGATAAAATTTGCAAAAAAGTTCAAAAGGATATTTATCATGATTAGCAAAAATTTGCACTTGCTAATTTGGAAAGGATGGATGAAAGAAGATTGACGAAAGAGATATACAGAGCAAAAGTGAGTGGGAGGGTCGGAAGGGGCCGCCCTAGGCGTACTTTTTCGAATCAAATCGGAGAAATACTGGAAAAGGGCCGGATCTTATGTACCCGAAACCGACGTGCATGCATGACTCGATGTATGAATGTGGAAGAAGCGAAAGAGATTTGTCAGGATCGTAGCAGGTGGAAAGAAGTGGTCTCTGCCTACCCCTCTGGGAAACAGGCGTGATTTAATTTATGTATGTATGCACTTGCTAACGTGAATCGATTCGAATGATTGTTTAGATTTTAAAATATAATAAATTTGTATGTAGTTTATATTTTGTTAAAATTGGTCGAATTATTATGAATTTGGCAATTAATTATAAAAAAATACAAATATTGTATAATATGTCCCAGTTTCGTGATAATTATCCAATAATGTATGTGAGTAAACTTTTAACTACACATACCTAAACAATACAAAACATGTTTGCATCGACATTAAATGAAGCTAGGCGAACCTATCCCATATGAGATCTCTTCCAGTTAACCTTGTAGTAGAATAAGCAAGGACAATGCCTCTTGCATTGTCCTTGTTTACTTATAGGCAAATTTAAGTAAGTAGCAAAAAAATTACAAATAGTACCTACATCCGAAAATCAGAAAAAAACTGCTTTAATAAAATATATACATAAATAAAATGAAAAAATGCACTAATAAATCATCATTAATTAGTAAATATACCAATATCTTTACACTGTCAAAGTCAAAATTATATTACGTACCCACGGCGTCAAAAATATCTACACCGCTATGCCTCTGACAATAAGGTCTATAATATGTATATATATTTGGCGCGATGGCCGTATAGATATCAGTGCTTTTGACTGTACACTGAATTGTTAATAGCCACTTCTCAGTAACTAACTAATACAACTTAATAATATCTTGGTCATAAAAACTTCGCATGTAATGTTTATTACATTCATCGACATTGATTGTTTTATATAGTCAGTGATCGGAATAGGTAGAGTATATTTACCTAAAGTTTGCAAAAGGACATAATATAGAGTGGTTAAAACCGGATGAAATATTATTTTATTTTTATTTTATTCCGGGATCCGGTATTTTTCTGGTACTAGTCAATCGAGTAGCAAGGAAGTCCCCAGAGGGCCCTGCAAAGATGCACTACGCTAACTAACGTTTCTATTCGATTCGTTTTTAAACCAATCGCGTCACTGGTAGACCACGTGACTTTTCGTATCACGTCATCTCCCAGTGACGCGATTGGTTTAAAAACGAATCGAATAGAAACGTTAGTTAGCTTAGTGCATCTTTGCAGGGCCCTCAGTTTATGTCTCTGTTCTACGAAGTTTAGGTAAATAATTATACTCCACCTATTATTTAGATACTTACTTAAAAGACATGAGTTACAGGCGGTTACCTATCACAACTTCGAAAAATGTTTGACCGAATTTTGGTTCGACAAATACTTTTCGTCAATTATGGTTTGGGTTTTTTTACGTTTGGCCGAATGATCATTTCGAATAGTTTTATTTATTCATTACTTGTTTTGGTTTTTTAACGATTTGACAAATTATCTATACTCATTACTGGTTTCGGCGTATCAACAGTTGTCCAATGTAATGCTTTGTCTATTTGTCTTTTTCCTATTTCTGATTTTACCTTAGTATCCTTTGCCCAATATTACGGCTCGGTTTATTCATAGTTTACCTAATTTTAATTTTTCGGGGCAGAAAAAAAATAACCTCGAAAGCCAAGGCGGGAGCAAAGCTCCCGCCTTGGCCTTCTAACCTAACCTATCTGAGTCGGTTCTGCCCTGACTCGTCTTGCTCGTTGCATTTTGTAGATAGTTGAAACTAATTACAAGCAAGATTTTTTGGCCGAAATGAATATTTGACGTAACGTAGCAAAATCTATATGTAACATTGATGAAGTGAAAAATGGGTTAAGAAACAAAATACAAAACGATCCACAGGCTAGTTGTAGCATTGGTGTAATGAAAAATGGGCTTTGAAATAAAATACGTAACAATACATAGGGTACGTGACTACAAGGAGAAAAGTTGCTTGGACTAACGAACCATTTACTTAAAGTCAAATGGTGAAATAAAAAAATGACGAATCGTGCCATCGGAGAAACGATAAAAAACGAAATGTTTTCGGTCAAATGAAATTCGGTCAAAAACTTTTCGAGGTTGCGATAGGTTACCGTTACAGGCCCCTTTTATCACAAAATAACAAAATATCCCATACCGTAAGTAAATATTACGTATATTTAGCATTCAAAATACTGGAAATCCGGAATTCAATAAAGATAAATTAATATTTCATCCGGTTGTAACCACTCTATATTATGTCCTTTTGCGAACTTTAGGTAAATATACTCTACCTATTCCGATCACTCTATATAATACTAGGTTAAATACTATCTTGTCAAAATATTTAAAAAAAAATACCTACTGTTCTTGCGTTTCTTCTCAGCAGTGGCCTCCCCTGGGAAGTGCTGGTAGATTTTTTACGTGTAAAAGTGGCAGAGGCCGTACAAAAATCTACTAAAAAAATACTTTAAATTTGGTTACTCTCTGATGACTTGACCTCGCTGGTTAATAATTGAGACGTTATCTATGAAAAGGGACCTTATTGTCGATGGCGCTTCCGCCATTATTAAAGATGCTCCGATATAAATACAACGTCGCGTGTCGCAGTGCGGCATAAGCGCCATCGACAATAAGGTCCCTTTTTTATAGATAACGCCACATCTCACAGTTAATCGAAATATGTTTAACATGCGTTATTTAAATTACAGGTTTTCAAACAAGTTGCGGTATCGTCGTGGATAAAGCCTCCGTCTGTCTCTCACTTACATACTGGTTAGAAAGCGACAGAAGTTTTATACACGCTTATCCCCGTAGATATACACGAACATAATAGGCCCGCAAAAGCAAAAATATAGTTTGGAAAGGTAAAATAGGAAGACAATCCTGACATCCATCTTTCAAGTACAAATAATAACTAGGGGCACGTTTTATAAAGCTACAAGTTACAATTTTACAGGTCTAAACTAGCAACACCGCTCAAATGGCCGGTCGTCATTGGTCGAGGTTGTGTCAAATGGAAACTTGTAACCTGTAAATTGTAATTTGTAGCTTTATAAAACAGGCCCCAGACCGTCTCACCACACCCAAATCCAATATCATCTGTCTTGTTAGTTACATAAATACGTCATTTCTTTTATTTTTATTTTGTAATATAAATAAAGTTAGAACTATATTAATATATAATTAGACAAATTTTACAGAGTTGCTCCATGGTGAATAATAATGTACTCCATAATTATCGTGTATATCAGGATAATGTACCTACAATATATACGTCGTGGATGTACTTTTTTTTACATAAATAAATAAATAAATAACCCTAGACCCAGAAATCCATACTAATATTATTAGTGCGAAAGAAATGTATCTGTCCTGTTTGTTACGCTTTTACGATTAAACCGGTGAACCGATTTCGATGAAATTTTGTGTGATGATCTGATGATAGTTTGAACCCCGAAGAAGAACATAGGGTGCTTTTTATTTCGGAAATGGGACAGTTCCCGAAGTAAACGACTTCCACGCGGACGGAGTCGCGGGCAACAGCTAGTAGGTAATAAATCGACGTGTGCTAACTCGGGACACGTTCTAGGGATTTGATATCGATAAATAAGATGTCGATATATATATATTCATATATCGACATCTTAAATAGTCATAAAAAAGGTGAAAACTCACAATATCCTGTATAAATCAGAAAACGACCTTGAGTCATTTTAAATATTTGATCACTGAACGTTGACAGAACGAATAGTAATTTATCTACGCGGCAATCTTTATTACCGACAAATATGGAAAAAAATATTGATTTAATTTAAAAATGTATAGAGAATAAATAATATTTATTAATGTCGAATAACATGTCTTGACAGTAACATCGATATATTTTCTGTCGCAAAAATATTATGCTACATCACTAGTATTCGTACCCGGAGTTAGCACACGTTTGCATAAATCGTATTGCGATGACAGCTGTCAGAATTGACTTACTTTTTCACTATAGTATAAAGCTTGGGATGGCGACAGAGGCTCTTCTTAAATAAAAATACTTATTCTTAATATCTACTTAGTAGGTAATTTCACGTTAACGAGATATGTCAGTATACAAATGTCTTAATACAAATCAGACTTTAACTATTCAATTGTAGATTCTTCAATAGACTCCACTGTCAAATTATGCTCAACTTTCACTATATCTGAAACCTCCGAGGGGCTTTGAACACTATTTAACTCCTCTTGGAGAGCGGATTCCTTGAAATACGCAACAAACTTTTCCCTAGTAGCGAGAGCAACATTACAAGCCCTTAAATTAAGAGGTCTAAAGGACACGAGACCTTTTAATTTCTTTTTTTTACCAATTGGTTTTTCAACTGTTTTAATATGAGTCCCATGCATTGCTTGTATAAAGTTGTGCAAACAGCACGCAGCTTTCGTTAAATTGATAGCGTTTTCCAAACGACACTCTATTGGCCTGCAGAAAAACTTCCAATTCTGCGTTAGCATATCAAAAACTTTGTCAATCGTCCGCGCTTTCTGTATTCGCTTGTTAAAATTCTGCTGGACAGGGTCTCTCGTCTGTTTGGGATAAGGCCTCATCAAGTACGGTTTCAAGACGAAACTTTCATCGCCTATCAGAACATGTCTTACTGGAATTTCTTTGCCTGGGAGCGGCTTGGCAGGCAAAAATTCCTTCTCTTCAACGTAATCCCTGTAAAACGCGGAAAACTCAAAGATATGCGTATCGCTATGCTCTCCATAGTTCCCAATGTTGATCATAGTCAAATTATAATACGGGTCCGCTATAGCTAGCAACACAACAGAAGTGCAATTCTTGTAATTTTTAAAATCGTGCGTTTCCCTCTCACCGTCCATCCACCATCGGCTTTTAACAATGATATGCTTGCCCCCGATGCTTCCAACACAGTTTGGGAAGTCAAAAACCTCCCTGAATCCCTTTTCAGATTCCGCCCAGATGTCGTTTCTTGGGGCCGGCATGTATTTAGGTTGTAGAACATTCCAGATGGCAATAACCACTTCGCTAACTATGTTCGAGACTGATGATCGACCTATGTTATGTGATTTGGCTACTGCGGTGTAAGCATCGCCGGTTCTCATGTATCTGAAATTAAATATATAAATATCAGGGGACAATGCCACAACTCCCAATAAACTCTTGGCTTGAACTATGGGTAAACAATGATAAAAATTAGAGATGGGCCGACTAGTCGACGATTAGTCGGGGAAGCCGACTAATCGGCATAATTTCTAGTCGGTGATTAGTCGGCGACTAGTCGGCAAAAACTGCCGAATATTCGGCACTTTATTTCCTATAGGAAATATCGTCAAAAAATGTCCACATATGCGATTTTCTTTTCGACATAGTTATAAAAAGCACTAGGTAGTTCGTTTTAATACTATAATTAGGGTTCTAATTGTTTTTTTGTCGTGCAGGAAAAACGTAAACAAAACTGGTCAAAGGTAGGTAACAAAGCGCGACGAACGAAGCGAAACGAACCTACAATCGGCAAAATCCTACAATCGGCATTGCCGACTAGTTGGCCGATTAATCGGCAAATTGAAAACCGATTAGTCGGCCGACTGGCCAGTCGGCAAAATACGTAGTCGGCCCAATAAAATATAATTCCCTAATAATCCTCTAATAAAAATACTTTAAATATATGTAAAACAACAAAAATACCAAATACTTGTGCTTATGACACATATATTTGCCTGGAATTGAACCCAGGGCTGCTAGCTTCGAAGGCAGGGTCACTAGCAACGAAGCAATTTGCGTCATCGTATTTAATTAAATATCCTGAATACTTTGCAAAGTTACTTTAACCCGTTACTGACAACGTTTTGGTTTGGGAGGGAATGACCTCTAAAGAAATATAGAATATATGTTGTTCTTTTTCGATATCAACAATTAGATTTGCTTAAAATAAGACACCATACAAATAACATGCGTTTTTGCATAACATAGGTACTATTGAAGTTTTTTTTACCTCAAAAATGAAAACAAAAAGCTCACTAACCATTCATATTTTTTTCTATAAGAAATAAGACAGTAACACGCGCACTACTTTAACTTTCTTAAGGAGGAACTATTCCCGTTACCGTGACGAAAAAAAAAATTTATGGAGGCGTATTCCAACTCCTCAAAAAATACATATTTGTGTGGAATGGTAGTTGCTATCAAAGTCACCCCGCAAATCAAAGTAACCCCGGTTTACGCTATTAATTATACATACATACATACATACATACATACATAATCTCACGCCTTCGTTCCCAGAGTGGGGTAGGCAGAGCTACAGAATTACAAACATCTCTAAAAACTTGTTGATCATTCTATAACCACAATTTGCACAATTAGGCTAGGATGTTTACCAGCGTATTAGTGACAGGTTGCAAGCCCATCGCCTAACAGTACTACAAGCCTTTATTCCCTTAGTCGTCTCTTACGACATCCACGGGAAGACATGGAGTGGCACTATTCTAACTCGGCAACCACACGAGGATTAATTAATTATACATACCTTAAACAAACCGCCAGTCTTTCCCTCGCTAAGATAGGTTTCCTATAATTCGTGTATTCCTTCTCAATTTTCTCTTCCAACATTTTAAATAGCTCTTCAAAGGCGTCCTTAGACATGTTATAATATTCATAATACAACTCCTCATTTTCCTCTAGCATTTTGCATATTTGCTGATATTCTGAAATTTCGGTGTCATGAGGCCTCACCCACATCCTTTTCTTTTTAACGTTGGTATAATCAATCCCTGTTTCTTGAGTTGAGTTATTTAAACCCACGATATCGCTAAACTCGACTGGCACTACAAAATCTTCTTCGGTGATATCGCCTGTGATTTCAATTTTGATTTCGGTGATGCAGTTTTCGGTGATGCTGTTTTCGGTAATGCGGTTTTCGGTGATCCGGTTTTCAGTGATGCGGTTTTCGGTGATGCTGATTTCGGTGATGCTGTTTTCGGTGCCACTGTTTTCGGTGTCACTAATTTCGATGGTGTCTTCCGTGTCTGCGTAAAGAAAAATTACTGATAAATCGTAGGAAGTCATTGTCATGGTAGTGTTGGCATTATTATAGTTATTTTAAAAAAACTCGATTGTTTGTTTTCTTGTATGATAGGTCAGTCGGATGATATATCTTCGTATATGCTCAACCACACTTTTATAATGACTTCCTAACGGATTTATCTGTAATAATTCCTTTTTGGACACTTTTGAATTGTCGAAATTAAAAAAAAAAGTGCACAGTAAGCACATACGACGATAAGTCGAGTCACTTAACACTAAAGAAAGATGTTTTTTTTTTAATGGGGCGAATATACTTAACGTCTTACATTACAGTACTGCCAGCGAGCCTAGTATGGTTGCGTTTATGTTTAATGTGGATAAAGCATCCGTCAATCTCGTGCTTATATAAGTGTCTGAAAGGGTTTCCTTTTATTTGGCATAACTTTTTTTGGTATAATCATCATTTGGCATAATCATCATTTGGCATAATCGTCTTTTCAGGATTGTTATAAAATAAACCTTACCTAACCTAATGGGTTCAATGAAATGATATTTTAAATAATCCTGAAAAGTATACGGTTTCAGTTAAAAATAATGTATGCTAAAGATGATTATGCCAAATGATGATTATGCCAAAAATAGTTATGCCAGATGAAGGGTACCCGTCTGAAAGTGACGGATGTTTTATTCATATTTCGTCACGCGATAAACGCAGCCATATTAGACCTTCAGGACTAACCTACTGGGTACAACCATATCACCTTTGATACGTTGTCGTATTGTTTACAATCCGGCCGCCATTACTGTCAAATACAAGATATTATATACCTTTGACGATACGATAACATGTCAAACGCGATATGTGACATTATCTACGAAAAGTGACCTTATTGTCGATGGCGCTTCCGCCATTATTAAAGATGCTCCAATATTAATACAACGTCGCGTGACGCAGTGCGGCGTAAGCGCCATCGACGATAAGGTCCCTTTACATAGATAACATCACATACAGGTACATTCACTAAAGTTGGCACGAATGGAATGAACAAAAGTAATGTCACCTATCACTGTGTGAGTGCCGTCCTTTGAACCGATGTTCGAATTTCAAACCGAAAATCTGTTATTATTTTACACACTTGTATACTTTCGTTCACTCATTCAATCCATTCGTGCCAACTCTCGTGAATAGACCTGTATGTGGCGTTATCTATGTAAAGGGACCTTATCGTCGATATCGGAGCATCTTTAATAATGGCACATATGGTTTTACCAGCCCAACTTCCTAGTGCAGTAGCGTTCGGTTGGCTATCGCTAGCCTATTCGCACTCTTAACTAACAGTGTATATGTCACTCGTGTCATAGAAAAACGAAGATTGCCGATCGCTATTAAGAAACTGGTAGTACAGTCAAGCGGAAAAATATGTATCGAAAGAATTCTCTCATAAATATGTTACGAAGTTGTTATTACACTGGAATAAGGTGCATGGGGACATATTTTTGAGATGTTGCGTTCTCCCATATTTTTACACTTGACTACATATACATAACATTTTTTTTTTTTACTTTGACGCTTTTACTCGTTCCGACTCGAATTAGTCGCGTTACACACCGGACATTAAAACGATAAGGTACAAATTATACGACGGCCGACAAGGGTGAACGGTGTTATCCATATTTTTAAACCACCTTGCTAAAAAAAGTAACCTAAAGAAAAAATAATAATATGCAACTGTTACATAATGATGGCTCTTAAGATACGAGTGGTAAAGTTAGGACAAGAGGCGTATCATAATTCTTTTGATACCATTAACAATATTTAAAAAATGTCTGTTTTTTATACAAAATGGACCCGCCTAGCGGGTCGGTGGCAATGACTCCAAAGCCCTCTTTCGTCTTACCGTGCTAAAACTCCGAACCCTGCTACTCTAGCAGCTTCAAAGCTTTGATATGGTGGATCCTTAATATACCTATATTGTCTCTTTACTAACCTGCCTTCTGCTTCTTGGCCTTGCCGAGTTTCTTCTTGGTCCCGTTCCGTTCCTTCTCCTTGCCCTTGGCTTTCCTCTTAATCTTCTTCTTGATGGGCTCATCGGAGTCGCTGGAGCTCTCCCTGGCAAAGTCCAGGGAGTCTTCACTCTTCATCTCATCTTCTTTTAAGGGGAGGGGTTCCGCTGGTTTCGGTTCTTCTTTTTTCAAAGGTTTGTTGTCTGTAATGAGAAATGTTGAACTATCGATCCTCTACCTACTAATTTTGTACGTAGGGGATCCTACCAGGTGATCTTCCTGGACATCCCCTACTTTTCGGACAATGTTCAACTGAAGTCAGGTATAAAGTTTTAGAACAAGATAAATTGTGAGTAAAAAAAGTACACATATATGTATTCCGAATTAGAACAACATTTTTGCAAAATATACTGGTAACGCAGGAGACAAACCATTTTTTTTAAATACAAAAATTGGGGGACAACGAGGTCCACTGAGTTAGGTATCATTATTTTTAGGGTTCCGTAACTTAAGAGAGCCCAACGGGACATTCGTCCGTCTGTCCGTCCTCACTTTAAAGTGCTGTATTATTTTATATATATATATATATATATATATATATATATATATATATATAATAGCGGGTTTTTGAAGTGATAACTTCTCATGGGAGGGTAAACCGCTTCGTTACGTAACGCGTTACGGCGCCAGTCTGTCTGGCTTCCCTTTCTCTCACGCATACGGCAGCGGGGCGGGGCGGTATAGTTCAACTTAGATTAGTAAATATCACTTCTGTCGGGCGTCCCGAGACGCACACCTTTTTTTTGAAGAATATGTGTTCAAATTCAAATTGAAATATAATAATATCTACTGTGCGACTGTAATCCTATACTGAGCATGGTCCGACACGCTCTTACCCGGTTTTTTACCCATTGTATATTTTTAAGTATTTGTATAGTTATTGGTATGTTACCGTCGGCGTCGTCGTCGCTGTAGGCGACGCAGTCGTCGCGGTCGTCGAGCGAGTTGTGGTCGCTGCTGTAGTCCTTCGGCTCCGTCTTCAACTCTAGCTCCAGTTTCTTTAGCTTGCTCTCTGTAACAATTTACACGTTCCTATATGCAATATAGTACATTGTAGAGGCCCGGGAAATAGGGTTATCCTGACCTAACTCCTCTTAATAAAGCCTCTTTATTTCGGAATATACATAACAATAAGATATATTAGTACTACAATTAATATTAATCTTTGTCCGATTGCTCTATAGCAAAGGCCTCCTCCCTTTCCTTCCACTCCGTTCTTTCTCTTGCAAGTCTCGTCCATGTTTTGCCAGCAAATTGTTTGAGCTCATCTATCCATCTTCGGTATTGCCTTCCTCTTTTTCTTATTTTATCTCTTGTATACCATAGTGTTGTTCTTTTGCTCCGTTTGTCGTTGTCTCTAATCATGTGGCCTGCCCATCTCCATTTTAGCCTTTTAATAGTTTTTCTCACATCTTGCAATTCCGTTTCTTCTCTAAGATTACTGATTCTTATTTTGTCTTGTCTCTTTACGCCTAGTATACTTCGTTCCATAGATCGTTGACATACTTGAAGTTTCCTTTTCAGTGCTTTTGTTGGTGCCCATGTTTGGCATCCATAAGTCATTATTGTTTTTTTTTTTTACCCGTTAAACAGACCAAGCCTTTATTATATTATATTATATTTAATAGAGAAGGCTAACGAGCGAGCACACAAGCCATCTGACTTGCGTTCTCAAGATTATATCTTAATATTGCAATCGTAAGACTGCAAATTTGTAGGGACTCATTGTTGCAGTGTGCTTCGTCAGCTCATATTTTAGTACACCTGCACTGGTAGCAGGAAAAATGATAAGCTGTTTGAAGCTGATACACGGAGACGGAAATGCTGGAAAATACCAAAGTGCCGCACAAAATTTGCTCAAAGGCACGAGTACGAGTCATGTCATGAGGCAATTTCCCAAGTCGCTTAACAAAGTGTCAAAGCCACCTAGCAAGCGTTCTATCAGAGTGGCCCATGCGTCACGACTACCATCAGACCGAGAAACTACTGGAAGTCCCATATTAAAAATATATTTTATTTTTCCGTACTAAACAGTTATTTATTTATATGGTATTAATAATATTACATATATATTTTAAGACACGCAAATCCATTCAAACACACGTACCCGCTCACTAGAATTTGTATGTTTAAGTTGTTAGTTTTAGTTTAATATGTAAGTAATAATGTAATAATCGTCTGCAAAGTTTTATTTTATTTTATTAAGAGTGTATCTTCAAAATTGTATACTACTGGGTCCTGTAACACAGGGCTTCCTAGCTCAGGATCCAGGACTAAAGATAAATTGTACTAAGTTAGCCAATAAATATTTTTCATTTTCATTTTCATTTGGTATACGAGTTGACGCAGCCAATATCACCCGCCGCCCGGGACGCGGGTCCGAGCTTTAGTCCTGTCGTGGCATCACTCAAGAAAGTACGCAAGATATTCTACTGAGTTTTGTATGGACTAAACAATTAGTTTTCATAAGGGTTTTTATTTGTGAAGAGTCTCCAAGGAGTAAACCTCTATACATTTCTTGCTAACCTTGGGAATTAAATGGTATATAGGCCTCTATGATAGTAATTCACCAGTTGTCTCATCCCCACAACACAACAATGCGAATGCTGCTTGGGGAAGGATAGTGTAGGTACACTAAAATATCTTGCTTTGCTAAAACAAGAGTCAAGCAAACCTGGTATCCAGCACGGCATAAAATGCTTTTCTCAGATGATGTGAGAATTTTATAATATTTATCACTATTGTTCTCTACCTCACAAATGTTATTATAATTATAATCATGTTGTGACTGCTCCTTTTGAGAATACATTGAACATTTGACTTTTAAATTACCAGATCTTATCTTATCTTACAGACGGGCCCTTTCGGATACACTTCGACCCTTTAGGATCTTTTGTGCAATTACCCTCTAACACACTCAGCTGTTCGAATGTGCAGGTTTCCTCACGATGTTTTTCCTTCACCGTAAGAGCATCGGGTAATGTACTTAAGTTAGAAAAACTCATTGGTACATGGTGACCGCGGGGGTTCGAACTCGGTACCTTACGATCACGAGTCGACCCTCTAAGCCACTAGGCCACCGACGCTCTAAATTACCAGATAATAAATAATAATAATAATAATATATATTACAGGTTGAAAATAATACTATACCATCTATCTCATCGCTGCCAATGCCCAGCGAAAGGGGTCCCTCGAGCTTGGCGTGCAGGAACAGCTCCTCGCACTGCAGCACCTGCTGCCGGAACGCGATGGCCTCACGAAGTCGCACCACACATGTTGCGCAAACGCCAGAGTCTTTTTCATTGTCGTCTACATGTGATAGCTGAAATAGGAATACATTTTTTTGTTAAATATTTCTCAGTTTATTTCTCCAATACCAATTTGTGTGAGATGGTTCCACAATATTTATTTATTATTATTAATGGTTCTCAGTTATTTATCACTACCGCATTCTATCTGGTCTTTTATCATAATGAAGGTAAGCAAGCACACAGGCTATCTGTTGGTTAATGAGATTATTTTATATTAAGGGCGGCCCTATTTGATTAATTTGCCACGGGCCTCAGGTGGTATAGTTATGCCATTGGCCTGTATGCTAGTCATATAAATAAATAAATAAATATAACCAGTTTATGTTATTAGGTTTTATTATTGTGTGCAAAAACCACCCTTCATGACATGAGAGTGCTGTTCTAGCTAAGTTTAGGGTAAAAAAAAATGGATCACGTTGACAATTTCACACTGAACATCACTCTCACTTAACTATTTTTGCCAGTGTTGAAGCAATTTACAATGATTGAAATTTACTTTGATGTGATAAAACATCTTTTCCTAATTCTTTTTTCATGTTTATTTTAGAACCAATAAACAGATATTGTACATTTTTTTTCTATTACCTTTGACAGATAACATACAAATGACTTTAAATTAAACATATTTATTAATAAAAGTTATTTTTATACTTTGTTGTCTGGAAGAGATCGCTATTTAGCGGTAAGGCGGTCTTACCAACTTGTACAACTATAATTTAAATGTACTGTTCTGTGATTTGTTTTCTTTTGGTGTTCAATAATGAGTATTTGTATTGTTTTGTATTATATACCTATTTTACATTCTTAATACGTTAAATTAAACGTCATCAAGTACACCATAAAAAAACCTTGTACATACAGTACAGACACGTTAAAACTTCATTTTTATAACAACACAACAGTCCGACATAATGTACCTACTCACCAATATTCCATAGCAGTCCATAACCATGTCCGCATAAATCTCCTTCTTGCCCATCCACGTATATTCAGCAGTAAGAATTCTACATTTTTTAATCGCCCTACAGCATCTACATAACGCTGGATCTATTATAGGTCCATTATTCTTTTGAACACTCATCTTTTAACTTTACACTAAAACGCAAAGTGCACTATTAGGAGGTATTTCAAGTTGCCTGTAACGTTTAATTCTACATGATTTAATATATTATTTACTTGTTAAAGCTTAGAATAATGGTTTGAGATATAATAAACCAATGAATAGCCGACCCAAAGCTTCCCTGTACGCTAAAATGTCAATAACCATACCATAACCAATTGCGTTTTGTTGTTGCTTCCGCGTGAAAAGGAATGTTTACTAGGCGTTACAATCGTTCGATTATGTTCAGAAAAAGTATACAATCTGTGGTTTTAAAAAAATACGTAAGATGGCGTCTGACTTTTCGCTTGTTCGAGTTCCTTGCAATTGAGCTTGTTGCAAATTGAAAACTGTAATGGATGTCGAAGATAGTAAATATTTTGGCTTATGCAAGTGTTGTCTTCGTGATGGCTGTTTCAGGAGTTTGTGGGTTGATTACGCTGTGGATGGAGTGCTACATAATTACGGAGAAATTATCAACGAATGCTTCGCTTTGAATGTAAGTATTTAGATTATTTTGACCGGTTTTGGGTTTTTATTCTTGAAGGCGCTCTTTTTAAGTTACTTCTTAAACTTTTTGTTGGATAACTTGATTATCAAAGTTACCAATTATAACATTAAAAATAGAAACTATGAGAAGTGAGAATTCTTTGAAGAGGTTATACACAAATAGACATGATCAAGAGGTACAGTGTACTATATTGTCATGGTAAATTATTGAATTATCTAAATTCATATCATAACTTGTGTCTCGTTGTATCCGTATATACATGATGTTGATGCTATATGATAATTCCTAAAGTATTTTACATATGTACATACATATTATGTTTACTTGAGTAACAATTTAGTAGTATTAAATATTAAATATTTTGAATGTATTGTAACTTATATTAAGTTTTTTAATTCGCATATTCGGATCTCCATCCGCAACTGTGGAACTTCCGCATTAATGTGAGAATCCACATTCCCATCCACATCTGCAAAAATCGATGCAGAGCTTACACAGATGCGGATCTGTGTAAGTCACTCCAAGAACGAGGCCCAGTGAGAGCGCGTGCTACGTGTTTGCGCGTGTTAGTTTAGTTTTTAGGGTTCCATACCCAAATGGAGACCAATATGGCACCCTATTAATATGCATACGCAGTCTGTCAGTCCATCGATCCATCTGTCCAGGCCCGTCCTAACTTTTTAAGAGCTGTATGTAATAGATTGTGTTTTTTTTTTAGAATATTTGTTATACCTGTTGCCCGCGACTCCGTACGCGCAAAAAAGTAAAACATAGCCCATGTTACACAGGGTTAATGTAGCATTCTAATGGCGAAAGAATTTTTGAAATCGGTCCAGTAGTTTTTGAGTTTATGCGTTACAAACATACACACAAAAATACAAATCTTTCCTCTTTATAATATTAGTATAGATTACTATTGTTATTGTTATACTTACTACCTTAAACTTGTACAACTCCACAGTGGGAGAAACCAGGAAATGATCTCTTGGATCAGATCTGCGACAGGTGTACACAGAGAGCGAGGGATGCCTACAGCTTCCGGAGACAGGTGCTCGCAAGCCACCGTCAGCTAAATAATTTGAAACAGGAGGAGAATGAGTCTGAAGTTATTGGTGACATGCTATATGAAGATGAAGAGGTTCTTGGTAAGAACTATAAATATACAGTAGGTACATAATATGTGGCGTTCCATGGCTAAAGGGTCCTTATGATACATATTGAGTTAAGCATTGATCCTAAATCTGCGTTAAATAGGCTATCTAATAAAGAAAGAGTCACGACCCTAAGTCCCAAACTTTTTTAAATTTTATTTATAATACTTACACAAGCCGAAATTGCACTTTTGAGAAATCGTTAAAAGAAGTTTGAAACTCATATTAAGTATGTTCCCATTGGAAGTTACATAGATGATGATTGATTATGTATCTCAATGTGTTTTTCTTTGATATTCAGTTATGGTTTTTATAATGTGACTTCTAGACTTTGAAAATTCAGCCTTTGATTAGAGCAACTTGCTAATAAGAACGAAATTAAGAAAAATAAGATTTTCGGAATGTTCTTTAATATGTTGTAATTTGTACCATAGTGTATAGTTGGGGATATTTGAATTTACGTCTTAGGATAGAAATAAAATAACATAGTTAACAAAATCCTTTTTTAAAAATTAAATATTTTTTTTTTTATTTTTTTCATCTTGCTCTGTAACATTAACATTTTTTGTGTAGTGAGATCTAAATTATATTCGATCAATCTACGCAAGTATCACTAAAGTGTCATTGTTACTCTATAAGTCTTATTTCTATAGTTACAAACGATTTGAGTTACATTAAAATCACAAATTCACGCCCATACATTTTAGGGAATTACAGATAATTGCTGATAATTACAGTAGTATAGTAATATCACGATAGTAACATTGTCTATTATTAATCTTATATTAAAACAGAATACCCAAGAAAAAACGTTTTTACAAGTTTACTTAAAATCTTGTTTTATAAAGAGTACCTGTCTCAAAAAACATTTTTGTTGATTATTTAGTTCGTTCTGATTTCCTTTTTTTGCAAAAATAAACACCATTTCGTATTTGGTTCCTGTAGCTACATGTAGGTTTTTAACGTTTTGTAGTTAATCTATCAGACCTACCTATTCATTTGTCATATTTTATAGCTCGTAATATATTTGACAGTACTTACCTAAGTTGGGTATTTTTTGTTATTAGGCACGTTTTGTAAGTGGACCAATATAACTTAAGCAAACATTGCAAGTAAATTTATCACCAGATATATCATTCTTGAATGTGCTCTGCCATAAGGACCCTTTTCTACTAAACTTTGTACCCAATTTTACTTTAGAAATATTTAACATACACGAGTGAAACCAAGCTACGAATAGACGTCTATCCCTTTATTTTACTATTTCGTATAAAACAAAAAATATATATTTTTAATGATTTTTACAACATCGTCAATATCTCCGTAACTAGAAACTGCCATAAGGACCCTTTTGTGATGGAAAGCCACATATAGATGGTTTTCATGAGCCGCCCTGGTTTTGCTTCAGTTTATGAGAGTTTTCAGTTACACCCGTACATAAACCACAATTTATTATACATAAAAACCTTCCATGAAAAATTATCTAACTACTTGTGAAAACCGCATCTTAATCCGTTGCGTAGTTTATGAGGAAATGGCGGATATACGCACATTTGTTTCATACTATGTAAAGATACATGTTTTAATTTTCCAGATGAATATATACCTTTAATTAAAAAAGAGGAAAGATACATCGACAATGATCAAAATGACCCTAACAAAATCACTGTTGAATACCCCAACGACCCTGCAGAGTACCCCAATGACCCCAATGAGCCTAATGACTACTCCAATGACTCCACTGTCTATCCCAATGATGCCAATGACCCCAATGACTACCCTAATGACCCCAATGATCCCACGGACTATGCAGACGACCCCAATGACCCAGATTACCAAGAAGACCCTCAGGACGCCCAAGAGTCTGATAGCCCAGATTATGTGGACGATGCTGATGGCTCCCAGGATGGTCTCAAAGAGGAATATCAAGAGGTCGAGTATTTGGAATTCGATGTTGATGCACAGGAGAGTGTGGCTGGTAAGATATCTTGTTGTTTTTGGGTTCCATATCAAATAGTAATAAATTCCTCAGCTTTCTGCTTGTCTGTCTGTGCATGATAATATAATATAATATATATTGTAAAGGAGAAAGTATTTCTGTTTGTTTTTTACACATTCAAAAGCTAACTACTGAATTGATTTGCAAAAAATGTAGTAAGGAGAGGGGAAGGACACGTGACCCATAGACAATTGCAATCTCAAGACTATTCAATTTCCATTTCAATTTCAATTAGCCTTTATTCCAATGACCAGTATTAATACATTTCATATGTTTTGGCATGCAATACAATATATTTTGTAAAAAAAAATTAAAAAAAATTTACTTTGATGAATAAATAAACTAAACTAAACTGACTAATATTCATTAAGTATTGCTATTTGCTTGGTCATGCTGTCGATTCTCGACATAGGCCTCCTCTAGTGTCCTCCACATTTTCCTGTCTTGTGCGACCCTTCTCCATTGTGGTGGGAAGTCATCTTCCCATCTTCGCACCAGTCTTCCTCGACTCCTTTTCCCATCCCTTGGGTACCATTCTGTGATTTGTTTTGTCCATTTGTTTATTTTTGATTTTAGCATGTGGCCTGACCATTTCCACTTCCTTTTCTTAATTGTTGTTGTCACTCCAGTTATTTTAGTTATATTCCTTATTCTTGTTAATCTCCCTTTATCCTTCCTTTTAATGTTGATCATGCTTCTTTCCATTGCATGTTGGCAGACTGCTAGTTTTTGAGTGTTTTTCTTAGTAAGTGCCCAAGTTTCACAGCCATATGTCATACGAGGAAGTATACATGTGTTGTAAAGCTTTGACTTGATCTCTACAGGTACTGTGGTGTTTTTCATGATTTCTTTCATTGACCAGTATCGGCTCCATGTGTTGTTAATTCTTCTTTCTAATTCCTTGGACATCTGGTCTACAGGTGATATAACTTGGCCTAAGTATATATATTCATTTACATATTCAATTTCATTATCACCCAATAAGACTGCTTCCCGAGTGTGGTTTGTCATTATTTTTGTTTTCTCGGTGTTCATGGTAAGGCCTGCCTTGGCGCTTTCGTGTGCTAGTTCTTGGAGCATTGTTTGAAGTGTGCAAGCCTCTTCAGCAAATATCACAATATCATCTGCGAATCGAAGATGAGAAAGTTTGGTACCGTTTATGTTCAATCCATGCAGGTCCCACTCAAGATGTCTGAATACAGACTCCAGCACAGCGCAGAACAGCTTTGGGGATAAAGGGTCTCCCTGTCTCACTCCTTGGCTTATTCTAAATTGTTCTCCTTTACTTTCCAGCTGAACTACTGCCGTGCCCAACTCATATATTTTCTTGAGAACTTTAATGTATTTTTCGTTTATTCCCTGGTACCTTAGTGCTGCCCACATGTATTGATGGTCTATAGAGTCGAATGCCTTGTTGTAATCTATGAAAGCCATGTAATATTTTTTTCCATATTCATTGCTTTTCTGTATTATCTGCTTCACTACATGTATATGATCGATTGTGGAAAAGTCTCTTCTGAATCCTGCCTGTTCTTTCGGTTGATTTTCTTCTAGTGTGTTGTTTAACCTACCAAGTATGACCCTGGAGAATATTTTATACATGTTGGGCATCAGACTTATTGGACGATAATTTTCGATGTTGTTCTTATCTCCCTTTTTATGTAGTAGGATTATAGTAGATTTTGTCCATTGTTCTGGAATGACTTCTTGTGAAAGTATCCGGTTAAATAAGTTGGTAAGTGGTTTAATTATTTCCTCAAGAGTCCCCTTTAAGAGCTCGTTGTTTATTCCATCATCCCCGGGTGATTTGTTATTTTTTTGGGAGAGAATAGATTTTTTAACTTCACTTTCTAGTATATGTGGTACGTGTTCTTCATTCTCATTTGTCCTGATTTCATTCCCATCTGAGGCTGTCAGAAATACTTTTTTACTGTAAAGATCCTTGAAGAAGTCTGTAGCTGTTTCGGATATTGCTTGTCTTGAACCTGTTGCAGTTTGAGCTCCCTTGCTATCTTTTCTCTTTAAGCTTGGAATCCACACAGTATGGTCTCTTAATTTGTTTAATACTTGTTTAGTCCCTCCTGTTCTTTCTATCTCTGATTTGATTATCTCAATTCTATTTTGTTCCCTATGTGTTTTAATGGTTTCAGTAATTTTTTTGCTAATTGAGACTATTTCTGTGTGGTTTAATCTTCTGTTTTGGAATAAGTGTTTCCTTTCTTCTAACATTTTTCTTGCTTCTTCACCTATCTTGTCCTTTTTTTGTGTACATGGTAGGTGTCGACTTAGGTTCTGTAGCTCTTTTTCGAGTGTGTTGTATGTTTGTTGTATGTTGTCTAATTCTTTGATTTCTTGCAGTTTGTGCTGAAGTTCATCCTTTATATAGTCTGGCAGTGGCAGTGGTATGTGTTGTTTGTCGGGTTTTATGTGTTTTCTAGTCCTTTTTGGCTCCTTTCCGTAGATTGAACCTCTTAACATTCGGTGGTCTGATATGAAGTTAAACTGTGCCACTACTCCAACGTTTTTGAAGAAACAAGGTGAGCTTGTAAGAATGTAGTCTATTTCGTTCCGGTGCTGTTCATTTGGTGATTGCCAAGTCCAACGTCTACTTGGTTTTTTCTTAAAGAAGGTATTCATAATTGCCAAATTGTGTTGCTGAGCAAAATGTAACATTTTTTCCCATATCAAATAGTAATAAATTCCTCAGCTTTCTGCTTGTCTGTCTGTGCATGGTATATAATATAATAATATATTGTAAAGGAGAAAGTATTTCTGTTTGTTTTTTACACATTCAAAAGCTAACTACTGAATTGATTTTCAAAAAATGTAGTAAGGAGAGGGGAAGGACACGGGACACATAGACAATTGCAATCTCAAGACTATAAAAGACTGCAATCCCAAGATTACAAATTCTTTACCAACCCTGAAGACTAAAATAATGCCTACGCTAGTAATTTCACTGGTTGTCTTAAAAAAAAAAAGTAGTAGCGATCCGGAGGCACAAGATCCTACCATCGCTAAACGGTTATCCACGTCATCGAAAATGTCAGGGTTGATAAAAATCATGATTAAAAAAAATCGTTTATTTTTGGGTTTTTTTACTTGCTGATCTTTTTTAAATCAATATAATTGTTTAAAAAACAAACTTTCATTTAAATTAAGAATTAGTTTAGTTTTTTCAAAAGGAAGACTAATTTGGCTTCCTTCTCGGTACCTAATGTATTTCTTATTTTGCTTGGCACCAAATTGAATGCCGAAAACCGGTGTAGGTAAACAGCATTAAACACGTGTGCGCCGTAGTTTATGTCGGGGGAAGTCCCTTGACATATTTCGGCTGATTTGTCGCAGTAAAAAAGTATTGATTTAAATCATTGATTTTTATAAAAAAAAACAATTGATTTTAATCGCGATTTAAATCATATCAACCCTGGAAAACCTGTTCCAGCACCTGCCCCCCCCGCTCCCCCCCAACCCAAGAAGAAGCGGCGCGGGGGCCGCCGCGTGTACAAGAACTACACCATCGAGGACCTCCAGCAGAGCGTCGAGGCCGCCATGAGCGGGAGGATGTCCGCGGCGGAGGCTGCGCTGCGGTTCAACGTGCCGCGGAAGACCATCGCGGCCAAGATACTCAGCGAGAAACGGGGCGGTACGTAATATAGTTTTCGCTTCTCTTTACAGTTTTTGAGAAATAAAAAAACTTTGAAAATCATTATTAAAATTTAGGCTTGTCTTGTTGTTTATTGCGTAGAAAATAAAGTTCATAACAAAAGGAGTATTTTCTTTTGCGGTTACCGAGCATATTATCTTACATACGGAACCCTCGGTGCGCGAGACCGACTCGCACTTGACCGGTTTTTTTGTTTCTTAAGACATTTTTTTTTAGGGTGCACTTGCGCAGAGAGATCTCGAAGATATAGAGAAAGATTAAAACGAGAGGACCCTGAAAAGTTGGAGGCCCAAAGACTGAAAAATTTGCAAAGAATAAAATCAAAGAAGAAAAAAATTACAGAAATGACACAAGAAGAAGCTGAGAGAAGGAGAAAAATTTGGCGCAAAGAAAAACGAGTTAGTAGACTGAAACATAGAATCAGTGGTCAGCATAGCGCACAGGAAGATGATATTGTAGACCGTGATGGAAATAATGACAATGATTCACCACAAGACAAAACTGTTCAAAAACTGAAGAAGAAAAATAAATACCTGACAAAGAGGATTATTAAAAACAATACCAAAGACAAAATCAAGAGAAAGAACAGGAAATGAATGATCTGAAATCATAGTTAATGAAAGTAAGAGCAAGGGAACAAATGTTAGAGCACATCCTGAAGACAACATATAATAAGCTATTTGACAACATTGAAAATATACTACAAATTGTGGCCATCCTATCAGTTTTTTTTTTTTTTTTTAAATACACATATTTTTTTGAAATATTTTTCTGAAATTTTATCTGTGTCAGAATCGCTATGTGATTCGTTTTCAGCTTACTTGCTGGAGACGTCACACGCAAGTAACCACAGATCATGAGAGTATATCTCTTCAAATGATTGTTTATCGTTTACTTGCGTGTGACTTTACACTTGTCATATGGCCAGCGCCATGATAGAAACAGCGTTTGTAGCGCGATTTTGAAAATTTAAACTTTAACATAGACTTTTATTGATAATACAGTGGAATCTCAAAATAATATCAATGTGGTGTGCTTCATCATCATCATCCGAAAGACGTCCACTGCTGGACATAGGCCTCCCGCAAGGCTCTCCACTCAGACCATAAGTGTGCTTGTTATGTAATAAAGAATCATTTGAAAAGGTTTTCTAAAGTTAGTCAAATAGCCTATTGCTTTAACTAAACGATAAGAAAAACGAACTTAAAAGAAACTAGTAAACAATCAGAAAACAAAAGGATAAGAAAAACGAAAAAAAGAACGAGACAAATCAAAATCGAAGATATAACAAAATTCTACATACACAATCTCACGCCTTCGTTCCCAGAGTGGGGTAGGCAGAGCTACAGAATTACAAACATCTCTAAAAACTTGTTGATAATTCTATAACCACAATTTGCACAATTAGGCTAAGATGTTTACCAGCGTATTAGTGACAGGTTGCAAGCCCATCGCCTAACAGTACTACAAGCGTTTATTCCCTTAGTCGTCTCTTACGACATCCACGGGAAGACATGGAGTGGCACTATTCTAACTCGGCAACCACACGAGGCAAAATTCTATATGACGTATAGTCCATACCAATAGACTTGTCTTATTTAGTAAACACTTTTATAACCTCAAAATGCTCCCTTTTCGCCTAAAATAACAATTTTGTCATAAAAAAACCAACCATGATGGAAAATCAGGAAAAGTGGTGTGCTAAATGTGGTCTGTAGTTGCTTTATTCACCAGAAAACGGTCGTTTTAGCAAAAAATGATGCACTTTGAGGTTATAAAATTGTTTACGACACACCTGGCCATAATGTGAGTTTTATCGCACGCTGCGCGCACGGTAAAACTCGCATTGTGGCCAGGTGAAGACGTAAAATTGTGTACTCATCACGGGCAGTAAAAAAGAAAGCCCTCTATCGCATATTTACAACCCTCGCCTACGGCTCGGGTCTCAAATACCTGCGATTTCGGGCTTTCTTTCTTTTACAGCCCTTGTTAAGTAATGTACTATTACTAAATAAGGCAAGTCAGTTGGTATGTACCATAAGACGCAATACTGCAGGGGAGAAGGAGACACGAACCAAGAATAAAAATAAACAACAGATACGACACTTCTGTGATACAATGATGAACACTTTAAAAAAATACAGGAGTGAAGAAGGCAGCTGCGGATACACAACCTTTTTTAGAAGTTAACCGTTTTTTATTCTTTCGCCAGGAATAAATTCGAGAAATACTTCTGCCCTTAAGCACTGAAATAATCATCTCTGTACTTGATATTTTGTTTAAAGCAGTGTTAATGTTGATTTAAAAAAATATTGGTCTATAACAATAAACAATTATAATATTACAATTATATTTTTTTTGTATTTTGTTTTCTCTTATGTGTACCCAGCCTTAGATTTGGTCTGTCAGTTTTGCGACTGTCCCAAATTTTGTGACAGTGAAATTATTAGTTTTTAACAATTTTTAGGGTTCCTTACGTCAAAAGGCAAAAACGGAACCCTTATAGGATCACTTTGTTGTCCGTCTGTCTGTCTGCCTGTCTGTCTGTCTGCCTGTCTGCCTGTCAAGACGCATTATCTCAGGAACGCTTGGAGGTATCGAGTTGAAATTAAAATCATATACTCAAGTCTATAGTCCCTTAACGCTGTGAACGTAAAAACAAGATACGACTGTTTACGCCGCAAAAAACGTATATTTCGACCCTCGCAAGGGAATCAAAATTTATAGAGTATTTTGACCTAGAACTATGAAATTTGTGCAAGTAATACCGTCTTACACTACAAGTATAGGAAAAAAACTGAAAACTATACATTTTTAATTAAATCGCAAAAAAACGGGGATTTTATGCGAGGAACGGCGGTCAAAATTTTGAATTGAGTTAACCGTGTCATCTTAAATACGGAACCCTCGGTGCGCGAGTCCGACTCGCACTTGACCGGTTTTTTTTTATATGAAGGGACGTACAAATAATTTGATGCATTATTTAAAATGGATTTAATGTTAAGGATACAATAATACATTGCCCGATTAAACTACCTAATTTATAACTATTTCTTAAAAGTAACGGTTACAGATGTAGTGAAATATACTTTCACATCGTATTTTCTCGGAAATGTTCGTATTTGTCATGCTACTTCAGTCTGACTCAGTACCCATCAAGACAACGTGGGGGAACGTCGCATCGCGAGAGTGATAATCGATATAGAGTGGTTAATACCAGAGGATTTTTTTGTTAATTAAGATTTAGTTTGTTTTCAGTTCTTTTTAATAGTCATGCCTAGTGATGGGCGATTTCTGAAACATTGCATAACTTTCCTTACCTGCGAAAATTCCAGCTTCTGAAAGTTACATAATTAGATGGAAATAATTCTGACACAAGTAAATTTCATTTAAATTTCGTGAAAGGTTTCCGTTACTTATGTTAAATGTCAAAAGTATAGTAATTTTCAGAAATTAAACGATTAGACTTTGGTAACTTTCAGAATATTGCATGAAATTTTAGGTGAAAGTTTCACTTTTGAAACTTTACGAATATTGCAGGTATTTAAGTGAAAGTTTCACTTTTGAAACTTACAAGCCGCCCATCACTAGTCATGCCAACAAAAGCATTAAGACCTGGGAAACGTTTAGATCGACAAGCCTGTGAAATTATTTCCAACAATTCTATTATTTATTATTTCTTCTTGTTTACCTACACCTATTCTCTATATAATTTGATCGTGGTGATTTAAACATCTCAGTATGATATACTTCAAACTCGTGGTTTGATATTTGACACTGATAACTAAAGTACTCTATTTAGAGTTCTTCTCTAGCTGTCATTTTGAAAACATCTGTCTATTTATTTCATTTTTTGTAAATTACTTTATCGTTGATTTTGGTTCGCAAATCCAGGGCAACTTTGTGAAGTAACCTCCAACACTGACGAAGAATATGCATCAAATAAAATATCAGTGAAAAGTTGATTCTGAATGAGCAAGCGGTCAAGAACACTCCAAGCCAATAAGCCATTGAAGTGGATGCCCGCCATCTTCAATGGTGTGCCGACTGGGACTGGAAGACGCCGACGACAACGACGATTCACCGTACAATTGCTTATATATACTTGACATTGGCAAAATTACATAACTTGTAGACGCCATTAAAATAAATAAATAATAGTACTCTATTTATTTAATACAAGCATGTCACTTAATAATTCAATAATTCATAGACACGTCGGCATCATTCGGAAGTAGACGTGAGATCCGAGTTTTCACAACAATCAAACCACTTACGCCTTTCTTCATAGTTTAGTAACTAAGTTAGTTTTAAATTTTTTCTACAGTGCCAGATTAATTTAATAATTTCTCGTAAAATATATAATCTGCAAGCAATTAAATATCATTTCATAAACTATTACTTTTTGGTACACTTTTTTTGAAAACGCTCATAGCTCATGTCAGCGTTTTCAAGCCCCGAGGGCCCTGCCAAGATGCATTGCGCTAACTAGCGTTCCTATTCGATACGTTTTTAAACCAATCGCGACACTGGTAGATGACGTGATACGAAAAGTCACGTGATCTACCAATGACGCGATTGGTTTAAAAACGAATCGAATAGAAACGTTAGTTAGCGTAGTGCTTCTTTGCAGGGCCCTCTAGTCTGAGGGCGCCCTACTCCACGTTTGCCAATTCGTGGTCTCCACTCTAGAACTCGTCAATAGAATAGTTATAAATAACGCATTTTATTTTTTCGTTTATACGAAACGAACGAATGGAAACGCTAGTTAGCGCAATGCACCTTGATAGGGCCCACTGGTGAGGTCGATCCTTGTCTTTCTGACTTTAACATGTTTCTAAACTTCACCCAACTTCCAGAACTCCCGAAGCCGACGGTGGTGATGGCGAACAGGAACCGGTACTATCGTCTGATCGACGAGGTGAAGCTGCTCCTCACGTACACCAACGCGACCCCCTACAAGACAAGGACGGCGCACTACCACTGCGCGTACTGCTCCACCACGGGCCCGCTGTTCGAGGACCCGGACGAGCTGCGAACACACACCCGGACCCTGCATGCAGGTCGGTGCCCTACCGTCCGACCGACGAGGTCACGGGTCACGTATACCCACGCGACCCCCTACAACACCAGGATCTTTGACCTAAAGGCTGACTGGTAGAGATGGCTTGTAGCATTATGTATAAATAACTTTTATGTATAAATAACTTTAACAAAAAGCAAGCTTTCAAAACCCGACTGTTGCTAACCAACTTAAAATCGTTATAAATCTTAAATGATCATTCAAAATGAAAAATGATGAAAGAAACCTAAAGATGATTTTTAAATCCCTATTCAATGATACCCCACTTGTGATACTTGGTCGAAGTTTTTTTTTTAATTTGCACAATATGGCGTCTGGTTGCCGCTATATTGAATTTTGACTACTGTCATATCTTCAGTGACACTCACCAGATTAAGACAAATCGATTGACATAAGAATCATCAAAATCGGACAACGGGTTTAGTTTTTATAGTGACACAAAGAAACAAACATACATATATAGGCTGTGAAACACATTACCCTCCTCTTTCGGCAGTCGGGTAGAAAACGTCAGTATTTAGCGTCCAGAATGACCATGACATTTCAAGTTGTCGTTGGGCGACGCGGCTAGCCTAGTTGATAGTGACCCTGCCTACGAAGCTAGCGGTTCCGGGTTCGATTCCCGGTGTGTGTGATGATCACAATTTTTTTTTTTAATAGTCTTTTGTTTTCTTTGTATTTTTAAGTATGTATTTCTCTATATAAATACATATGTCTATCGTTGTACCCATATTACAAGCCTAAAGCTTGCTTTGGTAGTCGGCCAAATCGAGTGACATAGTCCCCTGATTTGTATCTTTCTTTCAGGAGAAAGAACAAGAAGCGTGGAACAATTCCTAAGGCCCCTATGGCTCAACGAAGTCCTCAAAGTCGACATCGAGAACTTACACTGCACTGTGTGTTGCACCATCCTTATGTCCTGGAATGATATGTTCCAACACTTAAAACAGAAACACGACTTGGATTTCGATGATGCTTACACCAGAGTCATACCCTATTTGCTTACTAGGGAACTAAAATGTGCTTTATGCAAAGAACCATTTCCAAATTATCACCATCTCGACGCACATATGAACGCACATTACAATAACTATATGTGCTCAGAATGTGGAGACACATTCCTTTCTGAAACTCGTTTGAAGAAACATTTGAAGATACATAACACTGGGAAATTTCGATGTGAATGCGGCAAGACGTTCACACTGGAGAAATACAGAAAGAAACATATAGAATTGGTTCATAATCAGGAGCAAAATATCAAGTGTTTGTATTGCTCTGAGAAATTTATAGGAACGTATCCTAGACACTTACATGTGTTACAGCATCATAGAGAAAAAGTCAGTATAATTACTTGCGAGTTGTGTGGAAAAACCTTCGATTGGAGACCGTATTACTTGGTCCATGTTAGGCGAAAACATAACAATGAAAAGAACCACACTTGTGATATTTGTAAAATTCAATTCTTTCTTAAGTCTGAGTTGACGAGGCACAAAGCAACGCATAAAGAAAAGAAGATTGTCTATTTGACGAATGTCAAAGGTTAGTTAAGCTCTAACCTTGAAATTCATGAACGCGCATTGACAGGATGCATTAATGGGGTCACGTGTACTTTTTGTACATTAAAATCCATTAATGGAATCGAGTGGAGATGTAAATTTAAATCCATTTGGAGTCATTTACACTTTTTAACACTTTCATTGCCAAGGTCTCTGATTTTCATACAAAATTGGCCCGCCTAGCGTGTCAGCTGCAATGAAAGTGTTAAGACGCTGGGATCCATCAATGGATTTAAATATACTATGAAGTCCGCAAAGATCCATTAATGGATTCTATTGAACTTTTTATATACCGGGATCCATCAATGGATAATAAATCTGCCTTCCTAAGCAAATAAACAGTATTGCAGATTCAATTGCCAGA
This sequence comes from Acleris literana, assembly GCA_946894065.1. NCBI lineage: Eukaryota > Metazoa > Arthropoda > Insecta > Lepidoptera > Tortricidae > Acleris > Acleris literana. The sequence goes on along the minus strand of OX335693.1, from coordinate 2,265,773 downwards.
GTAGATTCAATCTTGTCCTCTTAGTAATGAGGTTGTGATTGCCACAGGAGTTTTATTTGAGATACTGCTATTTGGTTTAGCAGGGCAGAAATGTCCACCCCTCCGCCCACTAGGATCGATTGATAGGATCCAATAATGGGGTCAATTGGACTTTTTGCACATTAAAATCCATTAATGGGGCCATTCTACTTTTCGTTGTACATAAGTTTTAGCCACGTTCTCACTAAACTATTTTTATTTCAAAAAACTGTAAAGTGCTGCGTTTTCTAACTGGTGACTCGAAAAGGGACATTAATAAGCTTATATTTAGAACTATCCTAATTCATAAAACGTTATTTGTAATAATTGTAAAGTGACTAACGCAGCGGATGTTGATGTCCCCGCCTTTTCTATAGAAAAAGTGCAATTTACCACTGAGTTACCAAGATTCTTCAACGATAATTGAGTAATTTAAGACTTGACTTTTTGAAAACCGTTAATCTTAAACATTCTAAGTTCATGTTATTTATTTATATTTGGATTCATAATTTGGTATACTTTTTATCGGACGATAACAAAAGTGTACACGGAAAAGTAGAATGGCCCAATGGAGTCGAGTGGGCTTCAATGTACATTTAAATCCATTTGGAGTAGTTTACACCTTTTAAGACGCTGGGATCCATCAATGGATTGAAATATACTATGAAGTCTACAAAGATCCATTAATGGATTGTATTGAACTTTTTATATACCGGGATCCATCGATGGGTAATAAATGTCCACCCCTCCGCCCACTAGGATCGATTAATGGGGTCAAGTGGACTTTTTGTACATTTAAATCCATTAATGGAATAGAGTGGCCTTTAATGTACACTTAAATCCATTTGGAGTCATTTACACTTTGAGGCGCTGGGATCCATCAATGGATTGAAATATACTATGAAGTCTACAAAGATCCATGAATGGATTATATTGAACTTTTTTATATACCGGGATCCATCAATGTATACAAAACGTCCACGAGTATCCATCAATTGGTGGAATCAAGTGTATTAAAAGTTTAATAAAATCCATTGATGGATCGAAGTGTAATTAAGAGTGCAACAGAATCCATTGATGGATTCCAGAGTATTAAAAAGTGTAAACGAATCCAAATGGATTTAAGTATACAATAAAGAACTCTCTACTCCATTAATGGATCCTGTCAATAGATCCTAGTTTTTGAAATATGCTTTGTTTGTATCTGTCATTGTGACTTCATTTTACAGAAAGGGATAACGCTTTAACTAAAATAGGTTTATAGTGCGTTTATTAATAAGCAGGTAAGTTTGTGTTTGTGTGTAAAGTCGGGGTCAATAGAAATGACAAAATATGTAAACAAAACGGACCTATTTACCATTATTACACCATAATCACGTGCTTTTGGACATCGCGTGAGGTATTTAACGATGTACACGCTTGATTGTTACTTTTACATTCTGTTTAAGATTAAATAACTATTCATTATACGTTTTCTTAAATCGAATTCGTGAGCATAAATATTGAGGTTATGTTTTTTTACAACTTTTATCATTTCTATTGACACCGACTTTATGTTTCTCTATATAAGTATGTATATCGTTTTCTAGTACCCGTAGTACAAGCCTAGAGCTTAGTTTGGGACTATGTCAATTTTTTAAGGTTCTCCCCTGATTTTTATTATGTATATCGATGACTAAAAATATACTTAAGTATCTATGATATCGATTTGGATAAGTGTATTCCCCGTGGCACTACTGGTCAATATGAGGTATCATAAATAGGAGGTAGGTTTAGGTTACGTTATATCTTCAACAGGCCCGAAGGGCCAAGAACACCCAGAATAGGAGCTCCGCGGGAGCGGAGCTCCGTCGTCACTGTTAAATTGCTTTTGGTTCGAAAGAATTGGTACTGTAGTGGCACGCAGTAGTGCCTACGTATAAAAAGGTTTAGATAGTGTTCAAAAAATAAATTGATTTTTAGATACAAGTTGAACCCTACTTCACACCTGATATCTCTATAAAAACTTAGCTAAGAACCACCGTGATTAAACAAGCTTCCTTTAAAAAAAAAACCGCGTCCAAATTGCTCCACCCGTTTGGGAGCTACGGTGCCACAAACACACAGATACACGTAAACTTATCAACTCTTTTGTCGCAGCTTAAAAATGGAACCGTGTCACAGTGAAGTTATAAATCAAATCGCAACATTGTCTAAATTCATTTCACTGTGATATGGTTCTATGGGTGAGAGATCCATTTTGCCGATTGTTTGATTATAAACTGTAAATAAAGATGTGCTGATTAATTGTGTTGTTTTTTCTTCCTTTAACGGGTTCAGTAACACTTTCCCAAAGCTACTTTAGGGATTTGGACAATTACCAAGGGAACAGCGATAAAAGACAAAAAAATACGCGGACGGCGTTCCGGGCAAGAACTAGTCATTTATGTTTTTTCACACCGCATGCTCGAAATTGCCCAATTATATATCATGCAACCCTCACCTAAAGTAAGTCATTATAGCCATCGGCTAACCAGCTGGTTATAATGAGATTCAGTACCATATTATGACCCGGCGGGGTATAATATTGTACTGAATCTCATTATAACCCGCTAATTAATAATGAGATTTGAATTCGAATGAGAAATTGTTCCATAGAAACCTACAGCAAAAAGAACTTATTAGAAAATAGAACTGGCCACTACAAGCCATATACGCAAAACAAAGAAAATAAAACAAAAGGTGAGAAAAGTAGAGTATTCTCCTTTGGGATAAAGCTGTTTTCGTCTTGGGCGAGCTAGAATCCCTCGCTGCACTCAGGACTACGTTTTACTACTCGTAACACCCCGCTACGCTCGGGAGATAAATCTGGAGTCCCCCAATTTGCTCAGAATTCAATATTGCGCCCGTGACATAAAACAGTGCTTTATCCCCTCGGTGTATAATCTACTATTAAACTTCTCATGCTCTTAAAATGTTACTTTAATCTCTGCACATCGGGACTAAAGCTCCTTATTAATCTCTAGGGATGAAAGTTTTTTTTCTAAATATTGTTTGGAAACCCCTAAACAGCCAATCACGGTGTTTGTGAATGGAGCATTATCGCCATTTTTTGTGATTTTTAGGCCGTGAAAATAACAACTGCAAAAATATTTAAGAAATACGATTTAATTTCGTGAAACACGATTAATGATTACGAATATGGATCTATTATAGGTTATAGGTATAGGTTAGAGCGGGCTGGTTTCCGCAACTCGACGACTTAATGTATGCGCCTTTTTTGCGTGCTGGGTTGTTGGCACTACTCTTGCCAACCCAGTTCTACCAGGAAGCCTAGCAAACCCTTGATGTTGCCGACGGCTTCCGGTAGCGACCTCGGTGTTCCGAGGTGACGTGCCCGATATGTTGCCACCTCAGGGCATTCCATGATGACGTATGGACGATGACGTATGACGATAGATCTATATAAATATATAAAGGATAATTTTATTTTGTTAGGCATTGTCCAAATACTTCTTAAGTTTGTATCTGTTGGCAAAATATGCAAGCATTTGTGTAACTTTGTAAAGTGTCACTTTCCAAAAAACTAACAACCGCGAATTAGAGATGGGGAAAAGCGTTACATTTCAATCGCCGTGACTGTTGTTCCCGTTCCAAAAAAATCACTGCGAAATATCACCGTGACTTTGTCACTCCTGTTACTCACATAGCGATCATGATATAACGTAATTTTAATCGCACCTGTATTCGCATCACGGTATGATATGCGTTCCGGATAGAATATTTCGATATTTTAAAGTAGAAATAGACATAGGTATTATAGGTAACCGTTGATCCGTAATAACCTTAACACTTTTACAGGTTTAAACTTTTTACAATTATTTGATATGTACATAATTTACAATTTATACACTATGTAAGTACATATTTTTTTTAATGTGTGTCAGCATCATAATTGGCATTCAAATATTTTTTAAATCAGTTTAATAGTTCTGAACATTGTCCTCAACAAACAAACAAACTACCTAACTAACAATCAATCAATCAATCACCTCTCTAATATTACTATAGATCCAAACTAAAGGTCAGTTTTTTCATTCGCCATTTCTATCAGATAAAAACTTTTTGGGCCGGGTTGTGAGTGAACGAGAAAGTATTCACGACATTCACGCCTTCTCATTTGCACTCGCGGGCGTCGCCACATAGCCTTTTAAGACTATTTCCCACTGAGACCGAATAGCGCCGTACGAACCCCGAGTCACTGATACCAAACGCTGTAAAGTCGTGACGTGACAGGGTCTCTCTCTCTCTAGGTAGGAGCAGTAGGAGCGAAGGAACGACCTATGTGATTTTGTAACGTTGATCGCTCGTGAGAAGTCACAGTGATACTTTTAGACGACTGAGCGCTGTGACTTTTTCATCGTGACGTTATTAATCAACCATCTCTACCGCGAATCAATTTTTTCAGAAACTTTGTAGCAATATTGTAATTTTGTATAGACCGTCGTTTTTTTTTCCTCGCATTCAAAGTGAAAAGTAGAGTGTTTAACGCGAGACTAAACAACCATAGCTCGCTCGCTCGCGTGGCTAAATATCTCGTGTCATTATGGCTTGTTTCAATCTCTCGTTGAACAATATGCAATAATGTTTATGTAACCGTTTAGGTAAGATTTAGGTACTGAATAGATAATTATGAATTATCACTAGAAACAATTACCGTTAGATAATTAAAGGAATATTTCCAAAAGAAAAAACGTACCTAATCTTATCTCTAAATATATATGACATAACGATAAAACTACAACATGACGATTGATAACCATGATAAGTATAATTAGATAACTTTTTCCCACATGCTCGGAAATGTTAACCTTACTGTTGTCAAATCAGCCCGCGAAGTTCTGAGTTCCAGGTCCAGGCAAAATAAAAAAAACAAAGTTATTATTTACCAACGGCAGCGGCCGCGAAAATGTATGAAATTTCATTACGTACCTGGTGTTATACTTTTTAAAACCCTGTTTGGACTAGGGTTACTAACTCCAGACAGCCAAACACTCGTGCAATCAAAATTCTTCCTTGTATATTTTACTTTTTAAATGTCATAGACCAAAAAGTTAAAACTTTTCAAGCAGCGTTTACAACGTACCTTAAAAGTGTGTAAAATAGATTGACGTTTTTTTATTAGAAATTGCGTTCATAAACAAAATAAATTGCCGAAATAACATAAACGCGTAATAAATGTTATAGTTTAAACTATAAGTATTTTATTCCAATTGAATTTAAACCGTTTAAATTTGTGCTTTTATTTACCTAATACTTTATTTCAGTGTCATACTAAATCGTACGTTTCTGTTCTTTTTTTCAAGGAAATGTTGGGACTGTGTTTAATATTATTAACAATTGTGTTAAATTTCCTCACATTGTTGGAGAAAAGCACTATACAAGCCTCGACCGGGAAGGGCGGTTGCTGGACTCGGATATAGCGTAACTCTACTCGTCCCGCAACGGCCTATTTCCCGGTCTGTGCAGTAATGTACTATTACGTTACGATTCTTGCCCGTTATCAATTTGTTGCACCCATCTCGATTATCTTTATAACTAACTGTGTCAATCGAAACTGGAGCCTGGTACACTCTCCCTACCGAGCTATCCCTACTGCAACGGTAGAGATAAGAGCACGTGTTTGTAGATTTAATTCTACCGGTAGGTATAGGTGCACTGAGGGCCCTGCCAAGATGCATTGCGCTAACTAGCGTTTCTATTCGATTCGTTTTTAAACCAATCGCGTCACAGGTAGATGACGTGATACGAAAAGTCACGTGATACACCAGTGACGCGATTGGTTTAAAAATGAAACGAATAGAAACGTTAGTTAGCGCAGTGCATCTTGGCCCTCTGTCCATTTCCACTATTCGCCACTCTTTTACTAGTTAACCAAAGAATGATGGGCAAATTGGCCCATATACCTAATCAATACAAATCTCATGTATACCACGTGAAAGCTAGTTACATAAGCTTCATTTTCTAATGCGGGGACAAACTACAAAAACCCCGAAGAGAGTTATCAGCCTGCAAATATTTACACACACACAACGTTTATTACTAGCACGTTTATTGCCGCGCAAGCGTTGCAATGCTATTTCCCGTAAATCCGACTCACGCTTGACCGATTTTTTAAACTAAACTATTACTCATGAAACTGGCTATCATGTACAAAAAGATTTATTCCAATCCGACGGTTAGTTCCAGAGGTTACCCCGTTTAAACAAACACACGCGCATACGCACTTACACGTCAAACTTATAACACGTCGTTTTTTAACCGACTTCAAAAAAGGAGGAGGTTATACGTTCCACTGTATGTTTTTTTTGTTTTTATGTATGTTCACCGATTTCAAAATTTTTTTTTTGTTTTGATAGAGTATACTTTCGAGGTGGTCCCATTGTCACCAAATCTGAATCTGATGAGAGGATCCGTGAGGAATTGAGGGAACTCCTCAAATATTGTAGGCAAACATATAGCGATTTTAGTATTTTTAGTAACAAATCCAGCATTTGCAGTCAGAAAGTATCATTTGGTGAAGTGGAACTGATGATGAAGACCACAGATGGCCACCGGAACTCCTTAACGGTACCGATTTCAAGGGTGGCGATAAGATATCTCGATTAAGATAGTTGAGCGACTACAACGAAGAATATTTACTTGTTAACCGACTTCAAAAAAGGAGGTTGTTGAAATATGACTATGACTTTCCCGCGGCATTGCTTGCGGCGCGCTTGAAATAACTTAAAGTTTCATTTCAACTAAGAAGTGGGACTTCGTAACAGCGTATTATGATCACTAAAAAGTATAAAATAAAATAAATGTTTTAAAAAACAAAAAACCGCCTTCAAAAACGCAAAAAATAACTTCTTTAAAATTGTAGGCACCTAATAGGTTAGTCCAACTGAAGTCGGCGACCACAACATTTTCAACAAAAAGCCGACATCAGTTGGACTAACCTATTAGGTGCCTACAATTTTAAAGAAGTTATTTTTTGCGTTTTTGAATGCGGTTTTTGCGTTCACAGTCTAGTCGTCATAATAACAATTACAGCAAATAGTGGGGTCAATAAGCCTACATACGTTATAATTCTATTGGTGATTGGGCTGGGTTCCATACATTTTTGCCCATCATTCTTTAGTATCATAAATATGAGGTAGGTTTAGGTTATGTTAGTTCGTGAACAAAACAAATAGGGCCTCCGCGTGAGCGCTAGAGATTAATAAGGAGCTTTAGTCCCGATGTGCAGACTAAAGTAACATTTTAAGAGTATGAGAAGTGAAAAGTATGTAAATCAATTGACGACGACGACGACGCGCTGGCCTAGTTGTTAGTGACCCTGCCTACGAAGCTAGCGGTCCTGGGTTAAAATCCCGGTAAGGGCAGATATTTGTGTGATGACCGCGAATATTTGTTCCCAAATCATGGCTGTTTTCTATGTATTTAAGAATATATTTCTCTATATAAGTATTTATATCGTTGTCTAGTACCCATAGTACAAGCCTAGAGCTTAGTTTGGGACTAGGTTAATTGGTGTGACATTGTCCCCTGATTTATTATTATTATAATTGTGGGTCAATAAATTAATTTCTGTAATAAATTAGTACAATCGGCCTTATTAGTCGGTACTAAGTACATTTTAGCACCTTGTCGCTTTAACGCCTTTGATAGATTAATGCAGCAATTCAAACATAAGGTTAAAGTGACAAGGCACTAAAGTATGAAGCTAGGTACAGTTAGGGACATTCGCATTCGTCCACTTAAGAAAACTTTGGCTTCTTCGTTGCAACCAGACCTTTAATAACCGTTATTTGCGTGTAACGTTATCTTTCATAAAGTTATCTTCAATGAATAACGTTATACTATAACGTAATTTGGCGCCTTACCTGTATCGGTATCCATTATAACGTTACCAAACAAAACGCTATACGTATAACGATACTTCGGTAAGCGCTATAATAACGTTAATAACCGTTATTTTCGGGTAACGTAATTTTAAAATCTTCGTTTGTTATTTGCATTTTAAAATGCATTTTTTGTGACAAAGCAAAGTATTTTAGCTGGCTATGTGAAAAGGGACGGAATATATGAACGGACATCGAAATGACGTTGGTTGCGATGTCTTTCTAAACGGACAAAAATCGTCTCTTCTCGGACGTCGGCCAGTCAAACAAAATTCCTACCTAAGGAGCGGCAACAGCGCGTAGTTCATAAGTTTCATAACGTTATTATAATGTTATTTAAGTGTACCGTTATTACGTTTTCGTTACGTTGTAGCGAAACATTATGAAAAAATATCGATATATTAAAACAAAATTTTGAGCACTCACGAAATATAACGTTATGATAACGATATTATTCATAACGTTATAAAGGTCGCGTCACTGGTAGATGACGTGATACGAAAAGTCACGTGGTCTACCAGTGACGCGATTGGTTTATAGACGAATCGAATAGAAACGTTAGTTAGCGTACGAGGGCTGCTACTTATGTATCCGGAATCTGGGATTCCAACATTTATAAACGTTATATCTGACCTCCATGGTAAAATTTGAACTTTTTTTTAATACTGGCCGCTATATTTTTTTTCTTATGTACGCTAGTCTTTTGTTTTTGGTGGGATCAAAATGTCAAAATGAAATGAACTCACTCGTGAAAATATTCGTGCTATGATTTATTATGATTTTCGGCGTGGTTTAACGCAACAACAGTGCATAGATCAATTAACTTCGACTTTTGGTGATGAAGCTCCATCGAAAAGCACTGTGTACCACTGGTTTAGTGAGGTCAATCGTGGACGTAGTATGCTCACGGACGAAGTTAAGGAAGGTCGCCCGAAATCGGTCGTTGTACCACAAAATATTGAAGCTGTGCGAAAACTTATTATGCATGACCGTCATGTTACATATCGCGAGATAGAGGCGACTCTGGGCATATGTATGACGAGCATTAATAAGATATTACATGATCATTTAGATGTAAAAAAAAATTGTTCCCGTTAGATCCCTCACAATTTAACTAAGGATCAAAAAGAGGCTCGCGTCGAATGGTGCAAGAAAATGTTAAAAAAATATATCCGTGGTGACTCAAAAGCTGTTTATAATATCTACACAGGTAACGAATCCTGGATCTATGCGTATGATCCGGAAACTAAACAACAATCAACAGTGTGGGTGTTTCAAAATGAGCCGAACCCTACGAAAGTAACTCGTGCAAAAAGCACCTTGAAGCAAATGGTCGCCTGCTTTTTCGGTATTAATGGCCATGTGGCTACAGTGCCACTAGAGAATCGTAAAACGGTTAATTCGGAATGGTACACGACCATTTGTTTGCCGGAGGTATTTGAAGAAATACGTAAAAACAACCAGCGACGCAGAATCGTTCTTCAGCATGACAATGCCAGCTGTCATACATCACGCGAAACGACTCGATTTTTGGAAGGTCAAAATATAGAATTAACGGGTCATCCGCCGTACAGCACTGATTTGGCACCCAATGATTTCTATTTATCCCCAAATGTAAAGAATAAATTACGTGGTCAACTATTTTCGACCCGTGAAGATGCAGTCGACGCGTTCAAACAGCACGTTTTGGAGATACCTCAGTCAGAGTGGAAAAAATGTTTTAAAAATTGGTTTCAACGTATGCAAAAGTGCATCGATCATAAGGGAGAATATTTTGAAAAACAATAAAACCATGTTTAGTCATATACGTTTGTTATTTTTTTCTATTCCGGTTACATAAGTAGCAGCCCTCGTAGTGCATCTTTGCAGGGCCCTCTGGTTGCAACTAGCTAATCCTACAGCGCTGAGGTCGTTACGAGTCGAACGCGCAAACGAATATCACCCCAGAGTTAGTCGACCGGGAATGCCCCTGAGAGTCCCCTGACTGTACCCCCAGTAAAATTAGACAAAATTTAGACCAAACTTGTACATTTAAAATTACTAAGCGGGACCTTTTGGAATGTGTTCGGACACCTTCCAGGATGACGCTCGCGAAAGTCCCGGCTTTCCCTAGTGGGACAGCCGGGATATCCTGGAAAAATCTGGAGCGTGCCTAAAATAGTTGTCATCATCATCATCATCAGCCCACATCAGTCCACTGCTGAACATAGGCCTCTTCCATAGCACGCCACTGAGCTCGGTTTTCAACTCTCCTTCTCCAGTTGCCACCAGTTACTTTGCGAATATCATCGCTCCACCTAAGGGCCCTGCAAAGATGCACTACGCTAACTAACGTTTCTATTCGATTCGTTTTTAAACCAATCGCGTCACTGGGAGATGACGTGATACGAAAAGTCACGTGGTCTACCAGTGACGCGATTGGTTGAAAAACGAATCGAATAGAAATGTTAGTTAGCGTAGTGCTTCTTTGCAGGGCCCTCTAGTCTGAGGGCGGCCTACTCCACGTTTGCCAATTCGTGGTCTCCACTCTAGAACTCATCAATAGAATAGTTATAAATAACGCATTTTATTTTTTCGTTTATTCACTTTTTTTTACATACGAGACATCTGAAATTTTACATTTATTATCCAGTACATTCCAGTGTCAAAAAACCTGGAAAAACTGGAATTTTCCTGGAACTGGGAGGAAAAAGCTAGGATTGGTTTAGAGCAATGGCGGGACGCCTGTTTTTTTAATACTAAACGACTTTCTATTTTTAACCGACTTCAAAAAAGGAGGAGGTTATACGTTCCACTGTATGTTTTTTTTTTAAATGTATTTTCACCGATTACTCCGTCAATTGTCGACGGATTTCAAAATATTTTTTTTGGTTTGATAGAGTATACTTTCGAGGTGGCCCCATTGTCACCAAATCTGAATCTGATGAGGATCCGTGAGGAATTGAGGGAACTCCTCAAATATTGTAGGCAAACATATAGCGATTTTAGTGTTTTTAGTAACAAGTCCAGCATTTGCATTCAGAAAGTATAATTTGGTGAAGTGGAACTGATGATGAAGTCCACAGATGGCCACCGGAACTCCTCAACGGTACCGATTTTCAAGGGTTGCGATAAGATATCTCGATTAAGATAGTTGAGCGACTACAACGAAGAATATTTACTTGTTGAAATATGACTATGACTTTTCCGCGGCGTTGCTTGCGGCGCGCTTGAAATAACTTAAAGTTTCATATCAACTAAGAAGTGGGACTACGTAACAGCGTATTATGATCACTAAATAAAAAGGATAAAATCAAAATAAATGTTTTAAAAAACAAAAAACCGCCTTCAAAAACGCAATAAAATAACTTCTTTAAAATTGTAGGCACCTAATAGGTTAGTCTAACTGAAGTCGGCGACCACAATATTTTCAACAAAAAGCCGACATCAGTTGGACTAACCTATTAGGTGCCTACAATTTTAAAGAAGTTATTTTTTTGCGTTTTTGAAGGCGGTTTTTTGTTTTTTAAAACATTTATTTTATTAATACTAAACGACTTTCTATTTTTCTTAATGATGTTGACGTTAAATATTTTAGGTTCCAGGATTCCAGGGCACCTGCAATTTACCTTGGAGCGAGCGTAAAATAGTTCGAAAATAAGCTACTTTGATAATTTCTTATGATATTTTTGCGCTCTACGCAACCATTGCTTCTATACTACTCAGATTCAGGCTCATGCTTATTGCAGAACAGGATTCCGGGAAATCCTTGTTTGTCATGTTAATTAACTTTTCATATTATAGGACACTTTCGTCTGAAATGAGTGAGAAAGCTAATGATATGATATTATGATTATGTGATTATGTCTTAAACTCTGACCACAGTAAAGATTTTCCCTTAGGGGGATCATTATGTAAACATCTCCCCTAAGTAAATCCACCTCCTAATTCTAAATGATAAAAATATTTTTTATCACCGCGAGCTGTCTTCAGCACGGCTGAGTTCCATATCAGTTTCTGAAACAAATAAGATAAGTATATTACATATTACGGAGAAGTATATTAGAAATTTAAAATTTTCGATGTCTTGTATGTAAAAAAATGTGGCCAAATGAAAAAATAAAATGCGTTATTTATAACGATTTTAGGCAAGTTCCAGGAATTTCCTTCAAATTCTAGTTTTTCCAGGATTTTCCGGCAATCCCGCGAGGGAGGGCCTGGGACTTTTTTGAGCCTTATCCCAGAAGGTGTCCAAACATATTCCAAAAGGTCTCGTTTAGTAGTAATTTTAAATGTACAAGTTAAAACTTCATTTGACTGTAGTATTATAACAAAAGTAGTTCAGTGTGTCGAGTAGAATCGATCGTTGCATTTAAAGCCCCAAGTTCAGATCTTAAGAATACTTTGAGGTCTGCGAGGGACAGAGCTTCGACTCGCTATCGAGTATACGTAGTTAAGACGTAAGACACTTAAGTAAAGCCGGAGCCCCACTGCTGCGCACGCTACGCACGGACACGCTATACACGCCGCCCACGTGGGTCCATTGGTCTGGATACGTGTGTCAACATTTTCACAGCAACCAATGCACGCACACGTAAAACGTGTGGGCCACGTGGCTACGTTGGTCAGCTGTCTACATTCCCCACTGCGGGCCACGCACATCCACGCGCGCGCGGGGGGTGCGACGCCCTTGAAGCCCCTTTCCACTGCAACACACAGGCAGCGTGGGTCGCGGTGGGGCTTTGCCTGCCACTCGCTAGCGTGTGCGTGGCAGCCACTTCGGAACAGACCACGCGTGTATCAGTGACGTCATTTCGTGCGCAGCGTGCTCGTGGACTACTGTGGAAGTATCTACCTACATTACAATACAAAGCTTTTTTGTACCCACGTGTGTAGCTCGTCCTTAAGCTCCTGCATGTACCTAGTCGTAACACATCTGTATAGACCGTTTGACATTCTATATTTGAAATTTGACGTAAATTCCATATAAGTGTTGTACACAACTACATGCAAGAGGAGAGCTTTCCGTACCTAAGTTTTTTACCTACGTTATTTGTAACTCATGGTAAGGGTCCTGACCTGGCCCTTTCCTAATACGTTGGCATTTTTTAGGGTTCCGTACTCAAACGGTAAAAACGGGACCCTATTTACTAAGACTCCGCTGTCCGTCTATTCGTCTGTCTGTCTGTCACCAGGCTGCAATAGCTAGACAGTTGAAATTTTCAAAGAACATCTTCTTCATCTTAATTTCTGATGCCGCTATAACAACAAATACTAAAAACAGAATAAATTAAATATTTAAGGGGGGGGGGGTGATTTTTTGTCGTTTTTTGCTCGATATTAATAACGGCAACAGGAAGGCGCTTAAAATATTCACAGAATATTTAGTTGTATATTCCCTTTAAAAATAAATAATTAAATTAAAATAATATATGTATAATAATATATGGGAATAATAAATGCGAAAAGCACAAGGCCGGTCTGAGTGGAGAGCCTTGGGGGAGGCCTATGTCCAGCAGTGGACGTCTTTCGGCTGACATGATGATGATGATGATGATGATGTATTTAAGGGGGGATCCCATAAAACAAAGGTGATTTTTTTGCTAATGTTGTATAGATGATGGAACGGAACCCTTCCAGCGCGAGCCCGACTCGCACTTGGCCGGTTTATTTATTACTAGCATTATTAAAGTAGGAAAACAAATAGTTTTTTCGTGTTTTTTAGCACCGTCGTATTTAATATACTTAGGTTATTTGCTCTTGTAATCGCACGGCTGCTTAACTATGTACGCATGATATTTTATTTTATCTTTTTAGTTTTATATTTAATGCTAGATTAAATATTATCATTGTCTTACGTAATATGTAAAAGAATTACTGACTGTTAAGTTTCTTGCGCCGCTTCTCAACAACATTGCTCTCTTGGGAAGCACTAATATTTTTGACGCGTATTAAAAAACAAAAAACCGCTTTCAAAAACGCAAAAAATAACTTCTTTTAAAATTGTTCCGTACCAAAATGGTAAATATGCAGTGCCAATCATGGTTCATAATGATCTGTTGTAATAGTATAGCTACTAATTAAAGTACCTGGAAGACCGAGCGTCGCTCGGGTTGAAAACGTAATTTCCCGAAGATGAGAACTTGACAGATCGATTTTTCGCCTCCCTAAAACCCTATATTTCATATTTTGTCGAAATCGTTGGAGCCGTTTCCGAGATTCAGATTATATATATATATATATATATATGCCATGTTACATGTCAAATAGGAACGTAATAACAAACTACAATTATTATAATTATTACAGAACACAAAATTTATAAAATACGTTTTACAATAAAGGCAACTGGTAAAACTCTTCTAACGAGTAAAATATACTCTCGAGTAGCCACTTGCGTAATCGCTTCTTAAACACCATCGTGGAAGTTGTATTACGTATCGCATTAGGCAGCCTGTCATAGACCGATGGACCCATTACGTACACCGACCTTTCCGACTTGCGCAGCTTATGTGCCGAGGAGGTGGGCAAACCTGTTGCTGCGTAGGTCATGAGACGTGTTTTCGCCTCTCCGCTGGAACGCGTCTGTGTTGTGCGTGAAGAGAGCCACCTGATAGATAAGTTTGCAGGCAAGGGGCATTATGCTAAGATCTTTAAATAGCTCTCTGCACGACACATCATCCGGTACGCCTATAATGGCGCGCACCGCTCGCTTCTGCATTCTGAAGGCCCGCTCAGAGTCCGCAGCCCGCGCCCACAGCTCCACACCGTAGGTGAGGATGCTGTGCACGGTCGCAAAATAGCACGACAGCACCACGCTGCGAGACGCAGTGCCGGCAAGACGCCGCAGTGCAAAGCAGGCGAGGCCCAGCTTGGACCAGAGACGGTCAATGTGGGTGCTCCAAGTAAGACCGCTATCAATCTGGAAGCCCAACAGCTTAGTCGTATGGACCATCTGTAGTGCAGTATCCTGCGCGGTGACTGTGCAGACTGGCGATGCTTTGCCGTTTAGATTAAAAATCGTGAAACATGTCTTTTCCCTGTTTAAGGCAAGACCGTTCAATCGGAACCACCACTCTAGCTTTCGCACAACAGAGTTCAGCTTCCGCTCCAGCCCGCTGTGCGTCGTTGCGGTGACAACCGCAGCTACGTCATATATACAAGAATTGCTCGTTTAAAGGTATTAGATAAGACCTTTGTCATATTATGATATTGCAATAAATTATTGATAACTGATTAGGTTAGTCCAACTGATGTCGGCTTTTTGTTGGAAATATTGTGGTCGCCGACTTCAGTTGTACTTACTAACCTATTAGGTACCTACAATTTTAAAAGAAGTTTTTTTTTGCGTTCTTGAATGCGGTTTTTGCTTATAAAACATTTATTTTATTTTTAACTTTTTATAATAATTATTATAGCATTGTTATTACCATGGTTACGGTCATTCCAGATATCAGTCTTGGCGTTTAGTGAACACTT
Source organism: Acleris literana (assembly GCA_946894065.1). Lineage (NCBI taxonomy): Eukaryota > Metazoa > Arthropoda > Insecta > Lepidoptera > Tortricidae > Acleris > Acleris literana. The sequence continues at coordinate 2,250,372 of OX335693.1, read as the reverse complement.
GAGATACTAATTTATATAATAAACCGTTAAAAATATGTTAATACCAATTACAATTACGTATATTAAAAACAAAATTAATTTTGAGACTAATTATATGTATATTTTAAATCTTTTAACTTAGGTAATTTGTTCTTTGAACCTACACGGATAGGAGTTTCAAGTGCTACCTGTTTAGACAATATTTATTGTAATTGTTTGGATAAGGAAATATTTAATTGCTTTAATTCTGATCATAGTGGCCAGAAGGCTTCTTTTTTAAATGATTTTCATCAAGAACCGCAGGCAATAACATACAGACCCATAACTAGCAATCGTTTAGAATTATTCAAAAATAAAGTTGAGAGCAATCTCTGTGGGTTATCCTTTTCAAATAATGATTCTAATAGTATTTATAAAGATTTGTTTGATGTAATTCTTCATCAATTTAACAACAATTTTAAGATGAAAACTGTTTCTGGGTCAAAAACTAAGTTTAGTGAATGGGCTACTGTAGGCATCCATAGAAGTAGAAATAGGCTTTATGAACTATATAGAGAGAGGGAGGAGAACAAGAATGCTGACTTCTTAGTTTACGTTAAGAATTATTCGAGGACCTTCAAGCGAGTTTGCTTAACTGCTAAGTCAAACTTTTTAAGTCTTAAACTCAAAGCTTCTGATAATAAGGTAAAAACGGCGTGGAAAATTATAAATAGAGAAACGGGTAAATCTAAAACTCGTGATAATCAAGTCACCCTAAACAAGGGTGACAAACAAATCACGTCAAACAAAGACGTGGCCTTAGCGTTCGAAGATTATTTCTCCACTATAGCTATTAATACAACGAAATGTCTTCAATCATCTGCGATTGTAGCTCAAAAACTACTTTGTGCTAATGTTACTAAATGTAATGTAACTTTTGATTTTAGCCATGTAGATTCAATTTCTATTGTTAAGGTATTTAAATCGCTCAGTTTAAAAAAAACTGAGGATTTATGGGGAGCGTCAGTTAAAGTGATCCATGCATTTTCAGAGGGGGTTTTTCCAAATCTTATGAAATATAGTAAAGTCATACCACTTTTTAAATCGGGCGACATGAGTGATTTAACGAATTTCCGTCCCATTTCTATTCTACCGGTTTTAAGTAAAGTTTTTGAGAAGTTAATGTTAAAAGATATGTTAGGTCACTTCAATAGAAATAAACTGCTTAACAGTAATCAGTTCGGCTTCACCAGAGGACGATCCACAACTGATGCAGCATCTGTACTCATTAAATATATATACAATATTTGGGAGAAATCCTGTGATGCAATAGGAATTTTTTGTGACCTTTCCAAAGCTTTCGATTGCGTAGATCATGCGACTCTTATATTAAAATTAGAACATTATGGTCTGTCAAATAATTCTCTAAATCTTATGTCTTCATATCTTAGTGATAGAACACAAACGGTTGTTGTAAACCAAACACAGTCCATTGGAGCAACTGTTAAATTAGGTGTGCCTCAGGGCTCTATATTAGGTCCTTTCTTATTTCTGGTCTATATAAATGACTTACACCCACGGTAGATAAACTTTGTGATATTGTGCTATTTGCTGATGATACTTCATTAATTTTCAAGGTGGACCGAAAATCCGTCGATTACAGTAGGATAAACGCCACGCTGGTTAAAGTACTTAATTGGTTTACTATTAACAATTTGCTACTTAACGCTAAGAAAACTAAATGTGTTAGGTTCGTTTTGCCTAATGTTAGACCGGTAGAATCTAGTATATTTCTAAATGATGGGTGTTTGGAGATGGTGGACAAGGCGCTTTTCTTAGGGATAACTATAGACAAAAACTTGCAATGGAGTCCCCATATAGCAGTACTAGCAGGTAAATTAAGTTCGGCAGCTTATGCTGTTAGGAAAATCAGGCAACTTACCAATGTTGAGACAGCTCGCTTAGTTTATTATAGTTATTTTCATAGTGTTATGTCGTACGGTATTCTGATTTGGGGAAAAGCTGCTGACATACAGACTATATTCGTGTTACAAAAAAGTGCCATTCGTTCCATATATAACCTAAACTCCCGTGATTCCTTAAGATTACTATTTAAAGAAATTAGTATTTTGACAGTAGCGTCACAATTTATTTATGAGAATATTATTTATGTCATTAAAAATCAAGACTCTTTTGTTAAGAATTGTGATATACATAATTTGAATACAAGAAATAAAAATAAAATTGCTATTAAAAAATTTCGTGTCCGTAAGGTATATAAATCATTTGTTGGTCAATGCATTCATTTCTATAATAAATTACCTGACGAAGTTTTAAAGTTATCATTTCCAGCACTTAAAAATTACTTGAAAAAGTCGTTGATGTCGAAAGCTTATTATAGGGTCGAGGACTATCTAACAGATAAAAATGCTTGGCCTAAATTAAACACCTAAATAACTTAGTAATAGCTTAGTCAGGAAAATATCTAAACATTGTAGGTATAATTATTGTCTAGGGGACACGGTTTCTGTAGGAGAATGTATCAAAACTATGTGGTTGTTTTGCACCGTCATGGGTAAGTATATGTATATATATATATATATAATTATTATTATTACTATTTAAGAGTTCATCTGAACATACTGAATTTTGACACATTTTCCTGCTCAACTACGCATGATATATATATTTTAATGTTAAATTCATTGTTTTATATAATGCTAGGTTTAAGTTCTATAATTGTATAAGTAATTTAAAAAAAAAACGACTGACTGTTGAGTTTCTTGCGGCGTTTCTTCTCAGCAGTGGTCTCTTGCGAAGCGCTGGTAGAATTTTGACGTGTAAAAGTGCCCGTGCGGCCTACTTACTGAATAAACATCTTTTATCTTTTTATCTTTTATAAAATTACATTTTTATTAAATTACTAAAAATAGATGGTTAATATCCATCGATTTGTTATTTGGTTACCATGGTTACGTTCAATATGGATGTCAACAAAATGGCGTTTCGTTTAACATTCCAACTTTTGTCATACATTTTCAGAACTGTTTTTAGTAAATATTAAAATATGCATGAATTTTTTAAATATTTACTTAACAATAAAATTCACAAACTATTAACGCCAATTGGAATAATGAAAATGACTTTGCTGACAAGTAATTTGTTCTAGCAGAAAAATCGAGTAAAGTATACTTACGAGAAAAGTAAGCGATTGTTTATTTTTACGCGACTGCCCCCAAAAAAGGAGTGTAATGTTTTCAGGGTTCATGTTTGTATGTTTGTATGTATGTATGTGAGTTTCTTTATTCCACTATAACTTCTAAATCCCTTGACCGATTTAGATGTGTGAGGTATCGTTAGAATCCTTACGTCATCCCGGGTGACATAGGATACATAAACTCTCAAAATTGAAATAACAACAATGGCAAAATGACAATTATTAACATATGTAGGTATATCGACGACATATACAAAATGCAGTCGGGTTTTTAAAGCTTGCTTTTCATATAATTATTTACCATTTTGGTACGGAACCTTAAAAATTGCTGTATGGCGTATGACGCCATAGTTTTACTCTGTGGTCGCGGTCAATTCAGAAACCGCTTGTAAGAACTAAACTTTGTAGTTTCCTTTTTAGCTTGTAAAAAAAGTTACGCATGCAACGGTACGTAATTAGTTATTAAGGTACTCGTGCCTTAAGAACCTTCATTATGTACCAGTTACATAAATAACTATTATCCTCGACCTAATTATCCACCCTCGCCTACGGCTCGTATGCGGGTGCGCTCAATCTTTTCCATTTCCATCCATTATAACTTGCGCAATCAGTTTAAAAACATTTTGCATAGTTTCACCTACGAAAAGCATAATTAACGTTTAACATAAAAACAAATTGTATAAAAATTTATCTGATATACGATCAAATAACAATTGTTTATTTTTACACGGAGTGTAATGTTTTCAGGGTTCATGTATGTATGTATGTATGTATGATTTATTCCACAATAATTGTCATTATCATTTTAAGCGTGTAGAAAAAGTTATGTATGCAACGGTTCATAATTAGCTCTTAAGGTCTTCGTGCCTGTAATTAGAGCGCTCGCAATCTCGCGCTCTAACCTCATCACTCGTACCTTAAGAAGCTTCATTATGTACCAGTTACATAAATAACTATTATCTGTCTTCTCTCTATATTTACCTAACTATTAACACGATAACACTGTCGTTATCAAAAATAAAAGGTACCTACTTTGGTTTCATGTTTAGTTTCAATCTAGTGCCGGTTGTGTACGCACGAAGTGGAGATGCTCAAGAACAAAAGCTACGTGTATGGTGCCGAGGCTGCGGAGGTGCCTGTCCACCTCAATTTTGGACAAGACTTGCTCCGGAAGATCTGGTCGTATGGAGACGATATTGCTGTTGTAAGATTTTTTCGCGCCAAAGTTCACATATTTTTTTGTGTTCGATTATCGAAAGATCAATTTGTCTAATCTAATGTTAGACCGGTAGAATCTAGTAGAGGAAAAAATGCAATGGAGTCCTCATATAGCAGTATTAGCAGGTAAATTACGTTCGGCAGCTTACGCTGTTAGGAAAATTAGGCAACTTACCGATGCTGAGACAGCTCGCTCGGTTAGTATATTATAGTTATTTTCATAGTGTTATGTTGTAGGTACGGTAGGTACGGTATTCTGGTATGGGGTAAAGCATCTGACATACAGACTACTCGTGTTACATGGAAGGGCCACGTTCTATAGTATAGGTATAACTAACTTTTAAACTCTCTTGATTCCTTAAGAGTACAGTCAACAGCATAAATAACTGATCATTTATGTCGTATACCTTGTCGCTTTCAATCGTTTCACAATTTTGTATGACATTTCAAACACGACGTTAAAGTGACAAGGTAGATAAATGATCACTTATTTATGCTGTTGACTGAACTATTTAAATCAGAGGTCCCTAAACTTTTTTGTCTCGTATCACTTGGCAATTTTCGGTTTTGAAGGACGCCCTGCTTACCTAATATTTACATTGTCACGTAAAAACTAACCAAGAAACATTCAGGATTTTTGCACGGATAACGTTGGAGGTCTATTCGGCAAAAAATTGAAAAAGACAACAAAAGAAAATACAAAATAAAAACTTACACGCAGAGAAAATTAAAACATGATTTATATAGATAGATATGTGTATATTTATATATTTATAAGAAAATATTACGTTAAGTTAGTGCCTACTATCTGTGTATGAATATGGATTATTCCATTAATGGAAAGCTAAAATTAAAGTCACGACCTGTTTAAATTTTAAATGGGATCCACTATCGCGGACCCCCGTTTTCCTCTCATGGACCCCCATTTATTTTTTCCGCTCCCATGGACCCGTTGTAGATCGTCGTCGACATAGTCACCAGTAATGGACACTTAACTCTTAATTCAAATTTCATACGGTCGTAAATTGACTACTGCAAAACCAATGAAAATGAATGTCATGTACCTAATTTATACTGTGTTATATTGTGTAATACAATCTGAATCTGAATCTGAAATGAATAACCCTTATCTTCTGTAAAATAAGAATAAAAGAAAAGAAAAGAAAAATACATTTATTCACTACACACAGAAAACAAACGTAAAAACAGAAAACAGCAATAAAAAGAGTAGTGAGTGTGTCTTCGCGGCAGTGAATCGGACACTGGCTCAGCATAATGCTGAGGTGTTAAACACCTGCAGCGCTGATTTTCAGCCAGCTCCGTTTGTGACAGACGGACGGTACGCTAAACGAATAAATAGTCTAGGTAATACAAAAATATATACTACCGAACAAATACTTATAGATAGTGACAGAATAAATACAAAACTACATGCAAATACCTTACAGAAATATAATATTTAAAATAAATATACCTACTTAGCCAGTATACAGCATCAAGAGTCCTTCATTGGTACTTGTCCATTACTGGGTCCGTCACCCTATGACGGTGCAAGACAACCACATTCATCATCATCATCATTATCGGCCGCAAGACGTCCACTGCTGGACAAAGGCCTTCCCCAAGGTTTTCCACAACGATCGCTCCTCTGCTGCTGTCATCCAGCGGTTTCCCGCGACCTTTATCAGATCGTCAGTCCACCTTGTGGAAGGTCTGCCAACACTTCATCTCCCAGTTCGCGGTCGCCACTCTAGAACCTTTCCGCTCCAACGGCCATCAGTTCAACCACATTAATAGGTTTTATCTACACCCATATCACAAGTCCTCTATTATGCGTTCAAAACCCGTAGGCAATGACCAGCCTTACCTGTGGTAGTAGGTGACAGCGAGGACAGCTGTTAATTTTGGAAGATGTTCCATTGGATCTCATTACCTTACAATATTCGATAACGTAATTTCAAAATTACGTTACAGCTGTCATCGCTGTCACTTGCTATCACAGGTAAGGTAATGCTGGTCATTTGCCTTTCGGCTTCTGAACCCATCTTAGAATACTATCGTGATCGTTAATTTGTGACCCATTTCAAGAAAAATAGGCTTGAAGTCGTCAATGTCATTAGAGATGCCAAATCATTTGTAACTTATAGGAAACTCAACCTTATTGTTGTAGAATGTCAGGATGACTTTGGACCTAAGGTGGGTACCAAATTAAAGTTCGTGACTGTACTTATAATATGTGTGTAAATAAATATTGTACGAGACTCTGCGTAATTAGCATTACGCAACCGTCACGTAAAGTACTATTAAAATACAGCCAGAAATGGCTTAAGGATAGACGAAGATTCATAATTATACCTTATGACAACTGACGGTTAGGGATTTAGAGATACCAATATAGCCCCTATGACGACACGTTAACCAAGTTCGTAAGTATCTCCTACGAGGCCAGCGGCCCCGGGTTCAAATCCCGGTAAGGGCAGATATTTGTGTGATTAGCGCGAGTATTTGTTCCTGAGTCTTGGATGTTTTCTATGTATTTAAGTATGTATTTCTCTATTTATGTAAGTTAATTGTTGTCCAGTATCCTTAGTACAAGTCTAGAGCTTAGTTTGGGACTATACTAGAAAATCTAATTTAAGACCAAAATCCAAACCTCAACCGGCGCACATTCGCTGTGATTACTGCATTTTGGTTTAAGTGTAGGTATTTTTATCAATAAAACTTACCCTAATATTACTGGTTACACAAGTTCTCATTCATATTTTTATGAAATAATGTTAAAATAACGAAATAATCAAGATGGGAACTGACGGTTTGGTCTTTAATTAGATTTTCGAGTATAGCTCAATTTTTAGGGTGCCTACTGCCCGTAGTCCATATGTTGTTCACCTATGTGGATTACGGAGAGTAGAATGGCCAAAATTAACAGGTAGGTTTAGGTAATGTTAGTTGTTCAGAGGGCCCGAAGGGCCAAAATAATCCAGAAATAGGAGCTCCGCGAAAGCGGTGCTCCGTCGCCGCAATATTTAAGGTTCCGTAGTCAAATGGCAAAAAACGGAACCCTTACGGATTCGTCATGTCTGTCTGTCTGTCTGTCCGTCCGTATCACAGCCACTTTTTTCCGAAACTATAAGAACTATACTGTTGAAACTTGGTAAGTAGATGTATTCTGTAAACCGCATTAAGATTTTCACACAAAAATAGAAAAAAAACTTTAAATGTAGGGGTTCCCCATACTTAGAACTGAAGCTAAAAACATTTTTTTTTATCAAACCCATACGTGTGGGGTACCTATGGATAGGTCTTCAAAAATGATATTAAGTTTTTTAATATCATTTTTTTCTAAACTGAATAATTGCGCGAGAGACACTTCCAAAGTGGTAAAATGTGTGTCCCCCCCCTGTAACTTCTAAAATAAGAGAATGATAGAACTAAAAAAAAAATATATTACCATGCAAACATCCACCGAAAATTGGTTTGAACGAGATCCAGTAAGTAGTTTTTTTTTAATACGTCATAAGTCGTAAATCGCAATTTACCTTTCACGGAACCCTTCATGGGCGAGTCCGACTCGCACTTGGCCGCTTTTGTGAGATTGTCCTCCAACATTTATTATTAGCGACCCACCTTCGCTTCGCTTCGAATTATGTAAGTTTTCGGTAACACCCGTATATAATTAATCCAATGAATAACTATCTATTGAAAAGGACCGAATACTATGTAAAGTTTTTTTTTTGTATTCTCAGATTAGCGCAGACACGGGGGAAACTCTGACCTACCGCCAGTTTGCCCAGCAGGCGGTGGACGTGGCCCTGTCACTGGTGAAGCGTGGCATCTCTGTCGGGCAGCGGGTCAGCATCTGCAGCGAGAAGAGGCAGGAGATACTGCCCGTCACACTGGGCATCATCTGCTCCGGCGCAACCTTCTCGCCGGCGGACATCAGCTGCAGGGGAGGTATGAACAGGCCTTTGTTATCAGTGGTCCCTTCGTGAAATATAATGCTGCTGAATCTTGAGATCTCAAAATCAGATTTAACATAGTCGACGGAGCTCCTATTTTAGGGTGGTTTGGCTACCGCGGAAATCCGTTGACAGTTTCGTACTGATTTGAAATTAAGGGTAAAAACTGAAGTAGGACAGACAGAAATAGTTCTCCCTCGTACTAATAGGGCAAATTAGTAGGACCACGAGAAAACGGGGAATAAAGAGTGTACCTACAATCATAGACATTAATATAATATACTTACAAGCGGACGCACAGGCTCCTAGCCTCCTATTTCCCGCGTCACCAAAACAAACATGTCTTAATGTCTTTAACGTCGTAATGTCAGCCATATTATTCAATTTAAAATGATTCTTCGAAGAATGAAATAAGTACTGAATTACGCTGTCGTCAGTGTGCTCTACGAGTTAAGAACTAAAGAAACTTTGGTTAATTGTTTCAGCGTTTGAACAAGCATTAATGCATGCACTTAAGTGAGAAACTCATAATCAGATCATAAGTGTTACATTACAGCTTTCTTCCAAAATAATCAAACTTACACAATTATAATAAGTGCTTATTTAAACAAAGGTTTTCATTTTTCCCTCATGATATTCTATTATTATTATTACTCTTTCTTATTGTTATTATTATTATTATTATTTTTTACTTTTACTTTTACTTTTTATTGCATAAACAAATTTATGTAGAGACATGTGGAAAATGTCAGAGTCTATCAACCTTTCATTATGATGTTTACACGCTCTGAATAGAAATCTATTCTTTGCATATACCGTACTACAAAATGGAACTGAAAAAAGATTTAAGGAACGAGATCTCCTATTAGGGCACCGCAACGAGATACAAGAGAGAAGATTTTGAGAGTATCGAGCCGTTCATGATTTTGAAAAGAAAGATTTGATCTCTAATTTCCCGACGCGTCTGAAGAGTTTCAATGGAATCCGCGTTGAAGCTTTTGAATTTATACTTCATTCGTCTAATGATTTTTTTTTGAATGTTTTCTATTGCATTGACGTATACTGCATAGTTAGGATTCCAAACTGTAGATGCATATTCCAACTGAGATCTAACAAAGGAATGATACAACATTAACATAGTGTTGGGGTCTTTAAAATCCTGACTCTGACGAAATATAGCATTCTATAAGCTTTAGATGTAATCCTACTAATGTGTGAAGTTAATTGTACCGTATCATCCAAATACACACCAAGATCTTTAACCTCTGACACTTTTTTAAGATTTTGGTTATTAAGTGAATATGTATAAGTAATGGGAGTACGTTAACGTGAGTATGAGATGTGGCAACATTTTTCTACATTCAGATAAAGCTTATTACTGACACAATACTCACTCAATCTGTTTAAATCAGCTTGTAGGTTAGCGCAATCCTCCTCGGATTTGATGATATTAAATATTTTTGTGTCGTCAGCATATAGCAACGTGTGTGAATGATGAAAACAGTCAATAACATCGTTAATTAATATGTTAAACAATAAAGAACCCAAGTGAGAGCCCTGGGGGACCCCTGAGGAGACCGGAACAAAACTAGACGTATGTCCTTTAACCGCAACTGCTTGCGTTCAATTATTGCGATCTTGATTAGATTAAGACAAATCGATTGACATAAGAATCATCAAAATCGGACAACGGGTTTAGTTTTTATAGTGACACAAAGGAACAAACATACATATATAGGCTGTGAAACACATTACCCTCCTCCTTCGGCACACAGGTGATGTTTGTATTTAACTTCCGTGTGACATACGAGTATCGCATGAAAAACAAAATAATCGTGAATGTCATGAATAAAATAAATGTTACGAAATTTTCTATCGTAAGTAAGATTATTCATAATAAAAGTAAATATATTATTAAAGAATCAAAAAATACAATTTCATGTTATTATTTAATTAAATTATGCACACTTATAACTATTTCTCTAACAAGTCTATTATTGTTGTCACATTGGTTGTCACATAAAATATGCTTTTAACTTCTCATGCTCTTAAAATGTCACTTTAATCTCTGGACATCGGGACTAAAGCTCCTTATTAATCTCTAGGGATTAAAGTTTTTTTTTTAATTTACTTTAGAAACCCCTAAACAACCAATCGCGGTGTTTGTGAATGGAGGATTATCGCCATTTTCAGTGATTGTGTATGGACCATTTTTAGGCCGTGGAAATAATCTAAAAATGACAACAGTGCAAAAATGAAAAAAATAAAAATATTCGTGAAACATTTATCTATTTAAATATATTAAGGATAATATTATTTTATTAGGCATGGTCCGCTCGCTCGTTCACTCGCGTGGCTAAACATCTCTTGTCATTATGGCTGCTTTTAGCCTCTCGTTGAACAATCTACTATTAATAATTTTTTCTTCCTCAATGGATTGACCGGGAAAAAAATATTTAGCCAACAATTTCGCTGTATCCATGACAATCGCAGTACTCGATTATTCGGTTTTATACATTTAGGGCTTATTTTTCAATCTCCAGATAACACGATGTCAGGTTAATTCAAGGACCTTTTACTAAAGCAGGACTGAGGACTAACCAAAAATTGTTTTTCTAAAACAAACCTTATGTTATGAACTTAAGACATAATTTGGGCTGTTAGATTTACAGGAGCAAAGCCGGTCCGAGCGGCATAGATATAATGGAGGCCGTTTGTCTCTTTCTAACACTTGCCATGCGCTAAAATTTCGGCATTTAGTAGAAAATTAAAATTATTGTTTTAGACAATTTATTAAATTTGAATCGTAACTTATAGTTTACGATATTCGTATAATTAAAATTCTTACAGTACATTGTATTTCACCCCATAAACTTTAAAATATAACGATTTAAACCTACTTGGAAGTATTACTTTTTATTAGGCTGTCAACCCATTGAGTGTATCAATCATACCATGGCGGCGCGGTTTTCATCAAGTTTCGATTTAACGATTCTCAGTTTTGCAAGATTACAAAATGGTGAAAAAGTGTTGCATACAATTTTGTAAAAGCGAATCCTATGCTGGTTGTGGGATATCGTTTCACAGGTAAGCCGATAAAAAGAGATTTTGGTTTGTTACAAATAGGGTGACCTTGCGAGATTAATAACAAGTCCATGTCTTGTCTATCAATATAAAGGTAGTAGGCATTGGATAATTTTCCTATCAAGTTTACTTATTGTACGATCGTGACTTGTGGCTCGATTTCTTTGCTCCCAATTGTAGTACAGCTACATAATCAAGCGTTCATTACATGGTGTGAAAATTGCTTCATACTCGTACAAATAAATATAACTTTTTGCTACAATGTCATGGTCACCCTATTAGAAAGAGATAAACCGCATCTGTGCTTCACATCCTACTCGGACCGAGTTTTGGTTAACAGTGCTCAGTCCTGCTTTAGTAAAAGGTCCTTGGGTTAATTGTAGCTCTGTCCTTATCTACAATTTACATGACAGATTGTGTTATCTGGAGATTGAAAAATCAGCCCTTGTACATTGGTAAAAATAAATCCAAGATAATTGTGAAGATACAACAGTCTTCTGAATGACAATGTCATTAAGTACTCTACTCATTTCAAGTGACGATATCTTAATTAAAGAGGTTGATAAATGATAAGTGGTAATTGTTTACGAAAATACTATTTGAAATCATGCTGAGTGGTTTGACGTCATCCGCATGGTTTGTTCGAGCCCTGGTAATAGCGATCCGAACAGACTCTGGACGAGGTCCGACCACAACGATTACTTAACCTACTTCTGTGATTACAAAATAAAATATTTCTTCTTTCCAGCCACGATGCTCCACCGTGTGAACATCGCTAAGCCGACCCTGATGTTCTGCTCCCCGGAAGCCTGGGAGGCCCACCGGGAGACCCTGCAGCAGGTCGATAGCCTGAACACCTTCGTCGTCTTCGGGGTAGAGGTGAGCAGACCAGGGGCTGTAGCCAAGACGCAAACGTTACTAAGTTTTTCTTTTCTATCACTTAAACTGTTTGGGATGACAGTTATCCACGTAGTTTGTCGCAACGCACGAGAATGTCATCCCATTCCTACATTTTGAGCGATAGAAAAGAGAAACGTTAGTAGCGTTTGCGTCTTGGCTAGGGTCTCAGTGAGAGTGAGGCATAGACAAGTTGCTAACGCTAACGTGAAAGAATTTGGAAAACTGGCAAAATTTATGAAATTAACGTAGGCGCTCGACGCGACTGTCTTATAGCTTCAGTGACCGGAAAACCCTTCATTTGATTAACCCTGTCGATCGGCTGAAATAGGGGACCGCTCGTCACGAAATAAGTTGAGAAAGAAAGAAAGAAAGTAGAGATAATTCGTTTCATTTCGTCACGACCACTATATGGTGTTTATAGTTAATTATTTAATTAATTTAATTTCAAATCAATAAGACAGTGTCGACGGAGGTCCGCTACCGCGGAGCTCCTATTTCTGGGTGGTTCAGCCCTCCGGGCCCGCTGCAATACTAACATAACCTAAACCTACCTACATTAGCGTGACAAATAGAAACAAAATTTATTAACATTTTATTTATTTCAAAGATGTGACCAAATAGAACTTATTTCGCGTATCAAAAATATTTAACCTCAAAAAATACTTCTTTTCTAATGGTAACAGGTCAGTCCAATTGAAGTCGATATTGTGCGACGCCGACTTCAGTTGGACTGACCTACTAATTGGATAATAAATATTTTTTTGCGGTTTAGAAGGCGGCGTTTATTTTTATGGTTTAAATATTTATTAAAGAACGCCGACTTCAGTTTGACTGATCACGAAGATAAGATACGATTAAGGGCCGAGTTCAACAACAATTAAACGGATGATTAGCGGTTTAACGGCTGTCAAATGTATTGATTAACAGCTGATTAAGACTTAATCGTACGTTTAATTGTTGGTGGACTCGGCCCTAAGGATAAGGATTACGTATCACAATCATCGATGTTAACAAATGCACGGCCGTGGCGGTGTGCAAACTGAAGTAATCAGTGACTTTCTAAGCGACTGACTCGTGGACCCACTATATTTGTCCTACTGCTACCAGCTGGGTCCACATTTGTATCATTTCGTCGTATCGTATCTTCGTCGCGTTGCACCGACGCGTATCAAGATCGCTAGTGTGGACGCAAAAACAGCGCGATCATGCGGCGCGCCGTATCGCTCGGGATCGATGTTGATACGCGTTTATTTTATACCCCGCACACGCGATCGGATACGCGTATCAAGATCGGTAAGTATGGGCGTGTTTTGATACTGTATCACTATACGAAGTTATGATTTGATACGCGATACGCCGTGATCGCTCTCGAGGCTTTTCCCCGATCAATTCTGTGCCCCGGCGTTGCTTACGGGTAGCTGACATTCTGCCCAGTATCAGTCCGCGTGATTCACTTATCTTGGCAAATTATATCTCTAGATACAGTCAATGACTTGAATGATTATGTCGATATGATTACACACTTCTGAGATAGGTATATGTAGTGCCTATTCAAAATACGTCTTTAGATTCCGCGTAAATCGAGTTTATCTAAATAAGTAACTACAGCACCAATTTGAATGAAAAAATCATCTTTTGAAAAAAACATCATTCATAAAACTGCTACTTCTAATGCCCGACCACACCTTGGCAAACAATGGCAAACAGCGAACACCAAACAACCACACGATCATGAGGACGGGTGTTTGCCTGTTTGTGTTTGTGTTCTCCAGTGATCGGCGTTGGTGTCGGTTTTTTGCACAAATAAAAGGATGTTCGGCAAACGTGTTTGCCCATCTGGAATGTACTACCACGTTCGCCAAGCATGGCGATGCGGTGTTTGTGTTGGCTGTTTGTAGTCGGTGTTCGGCACGTGTTCGGTGTTTGTGGCAAACAGTCAGCATATGGAGCCCGCATAAGGGCCGGTACAGACCAGCGCCTCTATTCTAGGCGGTGTAAACGATATCGTAGTTTTCCTGTTATGGTATTGTTATGACGTCAGCCGCCATTACTGCCAAGAAAATAAGAGCTATCAAAACGTTGACAATTCGATAACAGATCAAATACGATATTGTTTTTACCGTCTTGAATAGAGCCACAGACGGACTGCAAAATGACAGTTCGAGTGCAGTTCTGATGCAGTTGACGTAGCTCCGTCAAAACGTACGTACGTCAACAGTTGACGTTACTGCACTCGAACTGCCATTTTGTAGGTGCCAAATAAAAAACGTGTACGCGTGCGATAGAAAGATTAGAAAGTAAAAACGCCGTCGCCGTCGTATTATTTTTCGTGTTAGGTACCCAGTTAGAGGTTAGGTTAGGTTAGGTTAGGTTAGGTTAGGTTAGGTTAGGTTTCCGATCTCTCCCTGCACAGCGTGGTCTCGGTCATGCTGAGCAGCGAGAGATCGTGGTTGGCGGTCGTCTCCTTCTGCGAGAGCATTATCTCGCAGAAGGAGGCGGCGGAGCGGGAGCGCGAAGAGGACGTGGATGCGCACCCGCTCCGGCGTAGACGTGTGGGGCGAAGGCGGAGGCAGTTTGCCGCCCGCCTGAACCCCTAGTAGGACCGTGGGGATAGGGTCCCACACTATGGTCCTTCACGTCTGGGGGAGGGTTCGGGGTTTTAACCGAACCCTCCCTCCTTTGGCGCAGGTGCCCCAGCAATGGACTGGGACGGCTGGGGGGCACCCAGTGGTGAATAGCCATCAGCCCACGGTGCCCCCGTTAACAGCCCTTGGAGGTTAACACCGGAGTGGTTTTAGACGGTAGGCTACTCTCGCTAGAAAGTGGACGGGAGGAGAGTCCGTCATACCCCCCTGTAGCATGGCCAACCCCTAGGCCGGGGGATGATGCGTAAAGCATTTACACTCCGTCAAAAAAAAAAGGTTAGGTTAGGTTACAAGTCGGTAGAGGGAGCCGAGTCTGATCTGCCACGAGTGCGGCGATCCGGACGACACGGCCCAGCACACCTTCGCGGTGTGCACTCAGTGGGATCCGGAGCGCCGCACTATGGCCGTGGAAATTGGTATCTCCGATCTCTCTCTGCACAGCGTGGTCTCGGCCATGCTGAGCGGCGACAGATCGTGGAGGGCGGTATCCTCCTTCTGTGAGAGTGTCATCTCGCAGAAGGAGGTGGCGGAGCGGGAACGCGAAGACGTTGTCGACGCACACCCGCTCCGGCGCAGACGGAGGGGGCGGAGGCGAACCCAGTACGCTGCTAGCCTGAACCCTAGTAGGACCTGTGGGTTAGGGGCCCACATTGCACGGTCCTACACACGTCTGGGAGAGTGGTCGCAGCGTTTGCCGACCTCCTTTGGCGAGGGTACCCCGGCATCAGGCTGGGAGGGCTGGGGGGCACCCAATGGTCGCATCCTAGGCAGCCCATGGTGCCCCCGAAAACAGCAGCGAGGTAAAAGCCGGAGTGGTTTTAGAAGGTAGGCTGCTCCTTCTAACTCTCTTGAGAGAGTTGACGGGAGGAGAGAGTCTGTCAAACCCCCCCCCCCCCTATAGCATGGCCAACCCTCATGGCCGAAGGATGATGCGTAACGCATTTCCAAACTGTCAATAAAAAAAGGTTACAAGTCGGTGCCCCCACAAGGGGCTGCGTCACAGGAGGCCTGCAGAAGTTCTCCACAGGATATGGAGTCATGACGTCTCCCCCATGACAAACGAGTGAGAAGGGGCAGGGCGCGAGCCTTAACTAGTCTATTAGATTAGCCTTAACGTAACACTTAAAGCGATTGAGGACCAGCAGAGGGATTTTAGTGGGTACTTTAGTTTATTGGTGGGGAGGGGCGAGGGGAGAGTCCCACATAACCACCGCGTTCGCCCAAGCGCGGTGGTATGCGCAAAGCATTTCCCCTCTATAAAAAAAATAATGTTATGATAGGTTAGGTTAGTTGTCAAATTGATTTGACAATTGATTTTGATTAGTTCGCGTCTTCGCGTGATTCTGCTTATCGTTGCGATTATTTCAAAACAAAACACTGATTAAACTACATACTGCACACCGCCAATTTATTTACATTGTGATTAACTAAGCTGTAGTCTTGTGCTATGGGTACTAGATGACGATAAACATACGTATATAGAGAAATACATACCTAAATACATAGTAACATCGAAGACTCAAGAACGAATACTCGCGCTTATCACACAAATATTTTCCCACACGGGAATCGAACCAGGGACCGCTAGCTTCGAAGGCAGGGTCACCAACTAGGCCTTGTTCAGCCGGCCCGAAGGGCCAAAACAATCAGGAATAGGAGCTCCGCGAGAGCGCAGCTCCGACGACTCTTTTATTTTTGATATTCAGATAGAAACTAAACTAAAATTCTTAACATATTGTAAAATTGTTCATGACTTTATGAACACTGACAAATGTGGGATGGCATAAAGTGACCCGTTGAGGAAAGCGACCAGGGGTGTTATTCACTTAAAAACGGCGGTCGGTCGAACGAACGAGAGAAGGCGCAGCGGCGAGTTTAAGTACCTAGTCCCGTCGGAGCGAACAGTTAAGCGCGTGCATTCTCAATTAGGCGGCCTTTCACGTTCGAGAAGCCATACAAAATACAAATGTGTTTTGTTCGCTCTGACGGTGCTACTTAAACTCGCCGCGACATTCACTCGTTCGTCGGTTGGCCCTGCCAAGACGCATTATGCTAACTAGCGTTTCTATTCGATTCGTTTTTAAACCAATCGCGTCACTGGTAGATCACGTGACTTTTCGTATCACGTCGTCTACCAGTGACGCGATTGGTTTAAAAACAAATCGAATAGAAACGCTAGTTAGCGCGATGCATCTTGGCAGGGCCCTCTGTTCGTCGTTGTTCACACCCCCAGTTAATGGAAAATGACGAGTTTAACATTTTCACATAATTATGAGTTGACGAAAATTACGTATTAAGGAAATTCGCTTTGAATAGGCTATTGACTAATTTTAGAAAACCTTTTTGATATTTTAGTACATAACAAGCACGCTACATTGATATTTCCTTGAGATTCCACTGTATTATCAATAAAAGTCTACGTTAAAGTTTAAATTTTCAAAACCGAGCTAAAAACGCAGTTTCTATCATGGCGCTGGCCATATGACAAGTGTGACGTCACGCGCAAGTAAACAATAAACAATCATTTGAAGAGATGTACCCTTATGGTATGTGGTTACTTGCGTGTGACGTCACCAGCAAGTAACCACAGCTGCAAACCAATCACATAGCGTTTCTGCCATGGATAAAATTTCAAAAAATATTCAATATTTTCGCTTAGTTTCCAAAAAAATATACATATAATATTTAGTTTAAAATAAAGTGAAATATATGTTGTTTTACGCTATTATCTGATAGGACGACCACAATTTGTAGTATAATTTCAATGTTGGCAAATAGCCTATTCCATAAGAATAAATAATAACTACACGTAGAAGCGAATCTCCTTTGACCAGGCCCCAAATGCCGCGCTTTAAATACCTACTTCCCCCTTCACCCCGCTACGCCCCGCTGTCTTCCGCGCCCAAAGTTAGGGCTGTCAATTGCGAAATATTTTAATCGGTTAATGGATGTGGTAAACAAGTTTAGTCATTAATGTTTTACTTTAACGTGGAAACATTGTTGCAAAATGAGTTTTTTACATTTACGTTAGATTAGGTAATAATATTTTTTGATGATATTAAGATTATCTCATAAAACTCCTTCATTCAATCAATTATTTCTAATTAGTTTGCCGTAAATAGTCCTTCACTGTTTAAAACACTACCTTAGTTCAACCATAAACACTAAAACCAACACAAATACGAAAACCAATTCAAGACACAATATCAATATCTTGGTTAATGTATATTACGTGTGTGACGCCCCTGACTGACTAGACACCCCAGGTGTCGCCAGGCGGTAGGTATCTAACGCGTCGAGCGCGCGTCGGGATCCGGCAGTTTCGCTTCTACGTGTAGTTATTATTTATTCTTATGCCTATTCCTTGTGGTCGAGACTTCGCTATGAAACCGTTTGCCGAAATAACTATAGGGACAATGATCGTCCAGTCAACATCCCACATGGCGGTCACCTCGCTCATTTTAGGGCCGGTACAGACGGATTGCATTTGAACTGCAATCCAGCTGCAAAATGGCAGTTCGAGGGCAGTTCTGATGCAGTTGATGTAACTGCATCAAAACTGCAAACCAACTGCGCAATCCGCTTAGGTAGACTGCAGGCCAACTGCATCAGAACTGCTCTCGAACTCAGTCCGTCTGTACCGATTGTTCGATAAGGCATGCTGCCAAATTGAAAATGCACTCGCTAAAATGTGCTCTGTTCGCCCGGACGGGACTACTTAAACTCGCCGCTGCGATTTCGCTCGTTCGTCCGTTTTTGAGAGACACACACCTGGTCCTTCTCAGCCTTCACGAGGTTGTCAAGACGGATGGTGACTTGACAATCATTTTTATTATTATTATGTGTGCGTTGAATAAATATGTTCTATTTCTAAAAAGTAAGGCTTAATTAAATCAATAATAATTCCAGGTGGAAGGCGCCTTATCGTTTGACCAGTTCCTCACCGAGCACGGCCCCGTGGAAGACTTCATGGCGGCGCCCGTGGAGGGCTGGAAGGACCTGGCCGTCATTCTATACTCTTCGGGCACCACGGGGCTGCCGAAGGGCATCCCACTGCCACATTTGACCTTCATCGTGTTTATCAGTACCATGATTGGCAAATGGTAGGCTCTATATATCAACCTAGCTGTTGCCCGCGACTCCATCCGCGCAGAAAAATAAAGCATAGCTTATGTTACTCAGGGATAATGTAGCATTCTAGTGGTGAAAGAATTTTTGAAATCGGCCCAGTAGTTTTAGAGTAGTGAACATCGGTGTGTAAGCTTTCCACTTCACTGCTTAAAACAAAAGATGGTCAATTTAAAAACCGTGCGAATTGCACCTTGCAAGTAACGTTGCAGAGAGAGTATTTTACGTTACTTTATGGGGCTACCACACGCGCAAACTTCACCACAGTTTTGCCTGCGCAGGCCGGCTTGTACACGGAACACGGAGCTTGTAGTTGGAACTGTAGCACGCGCCAACCCCACGGCGCGGCTTGCGCCGTCTGCGCAAGCCTGGCCTGTGCGTACTTGTCTGTGCGTGTGGTTGGGCGTTCAGAGGGCCCTGCAAAGATGCACTACGCTAACTAACGTTTCTATTCGATTCGTTTTTAAACCAATCGCGTCACTGGTAGACCACGTGACTTTTCGTATCACGTCATCTCCCAGTGACGCGATTGGTTTAAAAACGAATCGAATAGAAACGTTAGTTAGCGTAAGTGCATCTTTGCAGGGCCCTCAGAGTTCAAGCCACAGTCGGGGCTCGCTCGTCGTTCATTGGGAAACATTGTTTCCACGACAAGGATTTCGACAAGAATGTGGCTTGCGCGTACTTAACTGTGCCGTGTGGTAGCACACGCAGTGTTCCGTTTTTTCGTGCGAGAAGCTTGCGCAGTCCACACTGTGGTGAAGCTTGTGCGTGTGGTAACCGCATTACGTGGAGTTTATATGGCCGAACTGCACAATGACGTCACCGGTGCACTTCGGATCTCTCTGTCTAATTAGCAATTTAAAATGCTTGTATCATCCGTATTTCTTAACCGATTTTAATTTTAATTTCAGTTTTAGTGATCTCTTTTACGGTATTTTCATATTTTGTTCGGAAATGCGATTTAAAAAAGATTTTTTATGGACTGCTCTTTACAGCGTTTTTTTTATAAAGTGCAGGCTGAGTTCGTCCAGAGGGTTGTGACATCTTTAGAGTTCCGTACCCAAAGGGTAAAAACGGGACCTTATTGCAAGACTCTGCTGTCCGTCTCTCCGTCTGTCTGTCATCAGGCTGTATCTCATGAACCGTGGTAGCTAGACCGTTGACATTTTCACAGAAGATGTATTTCCATTACCGCTATAACAATAAAAACCGATATTTACGGGGGGCTATACATCAAACGCCGTTTTTTGCTAATGTTGTAAGGTCTGTTCATCCTTACTTGTCTTATATAGTAAACAACTTTCTAACCTCAAAATAAACCTTTATTGGCTAAAACAGTTATTTTAAACAAAATAAAGCAATCACAGACAATACATTCGCCAAGTGATGTCCAAAATGTTTACTCAGTTTACTTTATTTACGATAAAAGAGCTGATAAGCCAAAAAAGGTTCATTTTGAGGTTAGAAAGTTGTTTACTATATAAGACAAGTAAGAATGGACAGACTTTATAGATAATGCAACTTGTGCACTACTTTGTTTGCTGCGTCTGCTCTAGTACAATCAAGGACTTTAATTGTTGTGCCACTACGGAACCCTGTCACATAACGTTAATCATTCATTTAAGCGTAATTTCTGTCATGTGGTTCGACACTGTCATTATGACAGGGTCCCATAGTGGCATAACATTTAAAGTCCTTGACTGTACGTTAGTACATTATACCTGAATGAATTTGACGATACCATCAAAGCGCGCGCGAACTATCTCCGTCTCACATCTCACATGGGGAAGCATATAAAGGCATCCCTTTTCGTTCTTTTCTTTTTCTTCTGCCTCTAAAAGTAAGGGAATAAGAGGATGTTGTTTTTATTCCAGTAACTACAGAGGAAAGCGAGTTCTCAACACACGCGAGTGGGCCTACACGTACGGCCTGAGCTACTCGCTGTCCTGCGTACGCGCCGGTGCCACGATCGTGTACACCGGGCGCAACACCGTCGAGGACATGCTCATGGCTATCCAAACTTATAAGGTAGCTTCAGAATGTGCGCTCAGGTTCACTTTTTCCATATTTCGATTTCGTCCACATTCTCATCTCAGCCACATTCCCAACTCGTCCACATACCAATCCCAAATTGTCCACTTCCTGTCTCGTCCATATTCCCAACTCGTCCTCATTCCCAACTGGTCCGCATTCCCAATTAGTCCACATTCCCAACTTGTCCTCATTCCTAACTCGTCTACAACCTAACTTAGGGCTGTCGGGCTGTTCGATATAAATTCAATCACTCGGTTGTTCACTAGTGGTTGGGAATGTAAACGAAATGGGAATGTGGACGAGATAAGAATGTGGACGAGATGGGAATGTGGACGAGATAAGAATGTGGACGAGATGGGAATGTGGACGAGATAAGAATGTGACCGAAATGGGAATGTGGACGAAATGGCAATGTGGAAGACATGGAAATGTGACCGAGATGAGAATGTGGACGAGATGGGAATATGGACAAAGTGAACCTGAGCGAGAGAATGTGTTTAACCTGTAACCCTGAACCATCATTTTATGGGACAGTCTCCATCGACTTGATCCACTAGTGGAGCGGACAGCACTCTGGAGTTTACTGTGATCTGTGGCCTGGGCGGATCCCGTGTCACTTGCAACTTTTTTAGGATCCACCGTCTGCTCTGACTGTAGATTGAACACCACTCAGGGAGTTTGGGAAGATCCATCAGTGATCCCAATTATAGCAAAAATGTGAGGTAGGTTTAGGTTATGTTTCAAAGGGCCCGAAGGTCCGAAACACTCGTAAATAGGAGCTAGGTTACTGCGGAGCTGCATCGACTCTTTTAAATTGACCCGATATTACTATTTGGCCCCCTTCCTCAGCAGTAGCCATTGATCCTTTACCTTGTACCTTCCTTTTTAGGGTTCCGTAGTCAAACTAGGAACCCTTATAGTTTCGCCATGTCCGTCCGTCCGTCCGTCCGTCCGTCCGTCCGTCCGTCCGTCCGTCCGTCCGCAGCGTAGCTCAGAGAGTCTTAGTACTAGAAAGCTGTAATTTGACATGAACATACATAATAGTCACGTCATCAAAGTGGTAAAATGAAATATTGAGAAAACAATTTTTTTTAGTGTATCTCCCCCACACTTAACGTGGGGTGTATTTTTTTTCTCGTCTACCCCATAATGTGGGGTGTCGTTGGATAGCTCTTTCTAAATTATTGCGGATGTGTAAACAATTTTTCGATTAAGGTATCCGTTTATGAAATATTAAGCTTTAAAGCGCTAATTTTTGTTAGAGTCAAGTGCCCCCTCCCCCCTACAGCCAAAACTACAAATACTAAAAATCTGAAAAATATCTCAAATGAAAGCACATATAATGAATTTAATAGGAAAACCAACACGACTAAGTAGACTTCAATGGTTCTTGAGTTACAAACGGTTTAAATGTTTATACCTACCGAAAATTTATTTGCGGTGTTGATAAACTGACCGCGACCTATGTCGATGTATGGGGATAACAGTTTTCCAACGGCAAAGTTAAGTTTGTCGCGAGGTCTAATTTGTTTGTAGTAACGGCTTCGGAACCCTATACTGAGCATGGTCCGACATGCTCTTGCCCGGTTTTTATCTATCTACAACATACACAAATACAATCACGCCTCTTTCCCGTAGGGGCAGGCAGAGACCATCGCACTTCCTTCCACTTGCTAAGACACGGACAAACTTCCAAACAAGTCTCTTCCTACACGGTTTAGGGATTTATCTATCTACCTAATACCTATTTATTATTGTAATTGCAGGTACACTCGGTCCAGCTGGCGCCGTCGACCATAGTCCAGATGCTGAAGTGTGAGAAGCTGTCCCAGTACGACGTGAGCTCACTGCAGCGCATGGTCTCCGCCAGCACACCGGCCAACGCCGAGCTCGTCAACCACGCCAAGTCAAAGTAAGGGCAATAGTCCAGCTGCTGAAGTGTGAGAAGCTGTCCCAGTACGACGGAAGCTCGCTGCAGCCCAGTCTCCGCCAGCACCCCGGCCAACGCCGAGCTCGTCCACCACGCCAAGTCCAAGTAAGGGCAATAGTCCAGCTGCTGAAGTGTGAGAAGCTGTCCTAGTACGACGGAAGCTCGCTGCAGCCCAGTCTCCGCCAGCACCCCGGCCAACGCCGAGCTCGTCCACCACGCCAAGTCCAAGTAAGGGCAATAGTCCAGCTGCTGAAGTGTGAGAAGCTATCCCAGTACCACGGAAGCTCGCTGCAGCGCAGTTTCCGCCAGCACCCCGGCCAACGCCGAGCTCGGCAGCCACGCCAAGTCCAAGTAAGAGCTATAGTCCAGCTGCTGAAGTGTGGGAAGCTATCCCAGTACTACGGAAGTTCGCTGCAGCGCAGTCTCCGCCAGCACCCCGGCCAACGCCGAGCTCGGCAACCACGCCAAGTCCAAGTAAGGGCAATAGTCCAGCTGCTGAAGTGTGAGAAGCTATCCCAAAAAGTCGGAAGCTCGCTGCAGCGCTGTCTCCGCCAGCACCCTGGCCAACGCCGAGCTCGTCAACCACGCCAAGTCCAAGTAAGGGCCAACTAAAATCGATTTCATGTCTCACACTCTGAAAGTAGGGCGTTGTTAATCTTAGATGCGGGCTGAAACTGACGCATGCCAACCCTAGGGAAGAAAACCAATTTGAATAAAGAAATATGTCAATGGACTTGTGCAGTAGCAGAAACCTATACCTACGGCCTCTCTGTATTCAAATTCAAATTCAAATTCAAAAAATTTATTTCAGACATGTGTCCATAGAGTGTTAGTTAGTTATAAACGTCTTATAAAACTACGTTAGTAAAATACAATGAGAGACCTCTACTTAAAAAATATTATATATATTAAACCTGGACTCCATATGAATGGAGTCCCAATGGGCTAAGAAACCGAAACCGAAAAGAGTATTACATTTGTAGTGTACTTAGTACCTACTTACCTGCCTATCCGATATTGACGATGATTTTATATTGTGTATAATTAAACTTAACATTAAAAACTTAATCTTACCTTAATAATACTTATTATCTTAGTTATTGTTATAATATAATAAACATAAATAAATAAATCCTAAAATATGTATTTACAACATGCATAGCAAATAACAATGTATAACTAATTACTTAGAAATATGATAGAATAATATTTAATATTTTGTACGTTGCGCGGACAAACAAACTAAGAATTCATATTAGCGACCGCGCATCCGATGTGCAACCGAACGTTTCCGAGCGCGAGCGAGCCGAAGCCGAAGGCGCGCCCGCGCCACCGCGCTGCGTGTAGTCCATGTCCAAGGTTTGTTTTGTTTTGATGTGCACGCCGCTCGTATTCCTAACATACCTACCTAACTCGGACGCGTACGCTTTTTAATAAAACTTAATTTATAAGTTGGTAATTGTGTTCGTCAGTTCCGTTTTATATGTACTTACTTTTTCCTTCGATCTTTTGTGGTAAATTTCTCCTTCTATTATTTACATTATCGTGAATTAAATCTGTGTTGTGTTATTTACGGACTTATGATTTAAGTCCCGTTCATACAACTACATTGGTGACCCCCGGGAAAGAACATAACCACAATGCCAGAAGACGAAAAAGAAATCAGCCGAGTCGGCGTGAGGCTCCCGCCGTTTTACCCTGACAAGCCAGCGTTATGGTTCGCGCAACTGGAAAGTCAATTTACGTTGGCCAAAATAACGACGGATTCAACGAAGTTCCATTACGCGTTGGCCCAGCTGGACTCTGAAAGCGCATCAATAGTCGAAGACATCATTACTGCTCCAGCAGCAGCAGATAAGTACGAGCGACTAAAAACCGAGCTCATCAAACGGCTATCCATTTCGCGTGAACAACGGATAAACAAGCTTCTTACGGACGAGGAGTTAGGAGACAGCAAGCCGTCACAGTTCCTCCGACGGCTGAAAAGTTTAGCAGGACCGGGTGTCCCTGATGACTTTATTCGGACGATATGGACCAGCCGACTGCCAATCAGCACGCAGAGCATCATTGCATCCCAGTCAAATCTACCATTGGGGGAGTTAGCCGAGTTAGCCGACAGGATTCACGAGGTCGTACAACCTCGACCGCAAGTGGCAGCAGCGTCTACATCATCAGCGCCAAGTTCCTTAAGCCAGGAGATCGCGGCACTGACCCAACAGGTGCAAGCATTGACGTCGAAGGTCGATCGGATATCGCGCCAGCAAGGTCGGTCGAAAACACCCCAAGGACAAGGCGGACGAGGACGTTCATCATCAGCACGAAGGTCGAACTCAAATTCCAGGAGGTACCCAACATGCTGGTACCATTACAAATTTGGAGATAAGGCTAAACGCTGCGTCGAACCCTGTGATTTCGCGGGAAACGGCACGGGCAATCTGTAATGGCGGCCGACGACTGCCCAGGCACAGGTCGCTTATTCGTTACGGACCAACGATCAAAAATACAATTTTTAGTGGACACCGGAAGTGATCTATGTGTTTTTCCTAAGACAAAGTTAAAAAACGTAAGGTGCGTAAAGACTGATTTAGTTTTAAGTGCAGCCAACGGCACCGTTATTAACACGTACGGGTTTGTTAATTTTGTTTTAAACCTAGGCTTGCGCCGCGACTATGCATGGCGATTTATTGTAGCAGACGTAACGAGGGCGATAATAGGCGTTGATCTTTTATCGCACTATGGGCTTGTCGTCGACGTGAGGAATAAACGCCTCATCGATGGCAATACATCACTTACGACCCCGGCTTTGCTTGCGCGGAAATCAGAGGACGTCACTTCGGTAAAGGTAGTGTCTGGTAATTCTATATATCATTCCATTCTCGAACAGTACCCCGAAATTACACGTCCACCTGGAATACACCGCACACCCACACATAGTACAGTACACCACATACGTACTACACCTGGACCGCCAGTATCTAGTACTCCCCGCCGTTTAGCTCCAGACAAATTAAAAATTGCCAAAGCCGAGTTTGATGCAATGTTACAGAGTGGTATCTGCCGACCATCAGAATCCCCGTGGTCTTCTCCACTCCACCTGGCTCCAAAGAAAAACGATGGGTGGCGTCCATGTGGAGATTATAGGATGCTTAATGCCCGGACTATCCCGGATAAGTATCCAATCCGCCACATACAGGATTTTTCCCACAGCCTTTCCGGTTGTACAATTTTTACAACCATCGACCTGGTAAAGGCTTACAACCAGATCCCCGTACACCCTGACGACATCGCGAAGACCGCTATAACGACTCCGTATGGTCTCTACGAGTTCCCATTCATGACGTTTGGGCTCCGTAACGCCGCCCAGACGTTCCAGCGCTTCGTCGATGAAATGCTTAGAGGCCTGGATTTTGTGTACGCCTACCTCGACGACTTTTTGGTTTTTTCACAGGATCAGGAGACCCACGAGCAACACTTACATCAGCTCTTCCGCAGACTCAAAGACTTCGGCATGGTGGTGAACACAGCGAAGTGCACCTTTGGCGTGTCTGAAGTTACTTTCCTTGGTTACCGCATAACAGCCGAAGGAACCACGCCGCTGCCCTCCAAGGTTGAGGCTATTCAGAGCTTCCCGGTGCCGAAGACAGTCAGAGAGCTGCGTCGTTTTTTAGGTATGCTTAATTTTTACCGCAGGTTTATCCCGAACGCGGCCAGCCACCAAGCACCCTTAAACGCTTTACTGACCGGTTCTGTCAAAGGTTCCCACCCTGTTAATTTTTCTACACAGGAGACTGCTGCATTTCAGGCTTGCAAGTACGGTCTTTGCCAGGCAGCTATGCTGGCTCACCCAGACTGTCACATGAAGCTCGCGTTGGTGACTGACGCTTCTGATAAGGCAATCGGTGCAGTACTCCAGCAGAAAAAGGACGACGATTGGCAGCCGTTAGCTTTCTTTTCGCGAAAGCTCTCTCCAGCGCAGGTAAAATACTCTCCCTATGATCGCGAACTTCTGGCGATTTACGAGAGTGTGAAGTATTTTCGACACATGGTGGAGGCTCGAGACTTCACGATCTATACAGATCATAAGCCTCTCACCTTCGCGTTCCACTCTCGTAAAGAGAATTGCTCCCCACGACAGTTTAGACACCTGGACCTGATAGCCCAGTTTACGACAGACATCAGGCACATATCCGGTAAGAATAATGTCGTGGCGGACAAGCTTTCTCGCATAGAGGAAATCTCACAGCCTGTCTCCGCCGAGAAGATAGCTTCTGCTCAACTCGAAGACCGAGAGCTCGAACAGCTACAGGCAGACTCGTCACTGCAGCTGGTAAGAATAAATATCCCTGGTTCTCAGAGTTACCTCTACTGCGACGTCAGTAACACCACTCAGAGACCATTCATTCCCAAAGAATTACGTAAGTCCGTGTTTGACAGTCTCCACTCCTTGAGCCATCCCGGCGCTAATGCCACCGCCAAGCTGGTTGCAGAGCGTTACGTCTGGCCAGGAGTCAAAAAAGACTGCAGAGAGTGGGTACGTACTTGCTTAGCCTGCCAAAGCTCCAAGATCACTCGCCACGTCTCTGCTCCTTTAGGTAGTTTCAAATTACCACAGTCGAGACTAGCTTTTGTCCACATAGACTTAATAGGCCCGTTACCATTGTGTCAAGGTTTCCGCTATTGTCTCACAGCCGTCGATAGATTCACGCGGTGGCCAGAGGCAATACCATTGGCGGACATGACGGCTGAAACGGTGGCAAAAGCATTGCTGAGTGGCTGGATATCCCGCTTCGGTTGCCCAGCAGATATAGTGACTGACAGAGGGGCTCAGTTTGAATCGGACCTTTTTAAGCAGTTAGCCATTATAGCCGGTTTTCAGCACCGAAGAACGACCGCTTACCATCCCGCATCAAACGGTCTCGTCGAGAGGTTCCACCGGCAGCTCAAGGCTGCCATCACCTGCCACAGAGGTAGCAGTTGGATGGAGGCACTCCCACTCGTCCTTCTAGGAATACGCAGCGCTTATAAAGAAGACGTTCAGGCGTCCACGGCTGAACTTCTTTATGGGCAACCTTTGCGACTTCCAGGCGATTTTTTCAACCCTCAACCAGATGAAACCACTGACGTGACGGACTACTTGTCACGGCTTCGCAGATTCGTCAGGGACCTACGCCCATCACCAGCCTCACGGCACAGTGGTAAGCGCAGTACCTTCATCTTTAAAGATCTGTCCACATCGACTCACGTTTTTCTTCGAGATGACACGATAGGGGGATCCCTGAAACCAGCATACACAGGTCCTTACGAGGTCATCACGAGAAAGGATAAGACCTTCAAGATAATGGTAAAAGGTAGACAGGTAACAGTATCCGTTGACCGTATCAAACCGGCCTTCATACTGCGCGACCCAGACACCCCACCTCATACTCCATCAAACACCTACACAAACATTCATCGCTCAGGTTCATTCACTCAGCACCAGACATTACCGAGTGCCAAGGATGACGTCGTCAAAACGACGCGTTCGGGACGTCACGTTCGTTATCCCGCCCGATTATTATCGCCCTAGACGGTCTCTGGAGGGGGGTGATGTAGTGTACTTAGTACCTACTTACCTGCCTATCCGATATTGACGATGATTTTATATTGTGTATAATTAAACTTAACATTAAAAACTTAATCTTACCTTAATAATACTTATTATCTTAGTTATTGTTATAATATAATAAACATAAATAAATAAATCCTAAAATATGTATTTACAACACTCATAGCAAATAACAATGTATAACTAATTACTTAGAAATATGATAGTATAATATTTAATATTTTGTACGTTGCGCGGACAAACAAACTAAGAATTCATATTAGCGACCGCGCATCCGATGTGCAACCGAACGTTTCCGAGCGCGAGCGAGCCGAAGCCGAAGGCGCGCCCGCGCCACCGCGCTGCGTGTAGTCCATGTCCAAGGTTTGTTTTGTTTTGATGTGCACGCCGCTCGTATTCCTAACATACCTACCTAACTCGGACGCGTACGCTTTTTAATAAAACTTAATTATAAGTTGGTAATTGTGTTCGTCAGTTCCGTTTTATATGTACTTTTTCCTTCGATCTTTTGTGGTAAATTTCTCCTTCTATTATTTACATTATCGTGAATTAAAATCTGTGTTGTGTTATTTACGGACTTATGATTTAAATCCCGTTCATACAACCACACATTTATGAGTTTTATATGGTTTTATCATGAAGTTTCCTCAAAGTCGACATGAAAATAGAGTGCTTAACTCAGGTGAAAGTCACCTATTTATTTCACATTTTGCGGGAAGGTGGTTGTTGTATTATAATAAGATTAAGTGGTGGTTCAATTCAAGACCAAAGTCTGACAGTTCCCATCTTGATTATTTGGTTATTTTAACATTATTTCATAAAAACATTAATGAGAACTCGTCTAACCAGAAGTATATATTTAGTTTCTTGTTGAACAATCTACTATTGTTGTATCGTAAAAGCGGCAAACATACAAGCTTCAAATTTGGTATGGCTATTAATAAACCCTGAAGAAAAAGAACGAATATTAAAAAATGGCCGACTGTGAGTTGGGTTCGCGCTGATTGGATTCGAAATCGAATTCAAATTGGAATATAATACCTACTTTGCGGCGTACGGAACCCTCGGTGCGCGAGTCCGACTCGCACTTGTCCGGTTTTGAAGTTCCATTATTAATTATTCACTGAATATTCAGGTTCCCGAACTTGCAAGACGTGTACCAGTTGTACGGCATGTCGGAGGTGGGGGCTCTCTGCACGGAGGAGGGCCCCGGTCGGACCAAGCCGGGCAGCGTGGGGCCGCCCACCTCTGGGGCCGTCATAAAGGTAACGCTTCCACAACGATCAGGGGCGTTCCTAGCTTTTGGCCCAGTGGGGGTCTTTTGGCCTAGGGGGTGCTTTTGGACAAGGGGAGGCTTATGGCCCAAGGGGCGCTTTTGGCAAAGCTGGGCCCTTTGGGCCCGGTGGGGTCTTTCGGCCCAGGGGAATGGTTTTAGCCCAGGGGGGTGGTTTTGACACCGGGAGGCGCTTCTTGCCCAGGGGCGCTTTTGGCAATGGTGGGCACTTTGGGCCCTGTGGAGGCTTTTGGCCAAGGGGGCGCATTTTGCCCAGGGGGGTGCAGCCCAGAAGGGGCTTCTGGCAAGTCAGAAACTTAGGCCAGGTCTCCCGTGTTCGTTAGGTTCTACATACAACGAAAACTGCAGGCATACAAAATCCAGATGGGGCAGCTGCTCCCCTCTGCCCGCCCTGTGGGCGCCCTTGACAACGCTGCTCTCATCCATATATCTTCCGTGGCTGACTGACAAACATATCATTGGCCTGTACCGTCTATGTCAGACGATTAGTACAATGTCTGATGTAAAAGACACTTTGGTCACTATAAAAACTAATACGAGACCGGCACGTTTTTTTTTATATCATGGAGAAGGTACCCGAGCACACCGGCCACCTGGGGCATGATTTACAAAGCTACAAGTAACAATTTTACATGTCTAAACTGGCAACACTGCTCAAATGGCTGGTCGTCATTGGTCGAGGTTGTTGTCGAATGGAAACTAGTAACCTGTAAATTGTTATTTGTAGCTTTATAAAACAGGCCCCTGATGGTAAGTGGGGTACAGATCATACTCATCATCAAGAGGCCTGTGCTCGTATGCCGTCTCTGTGGCGACCTAGCGACATCTAACGGTAACTTGTATCAACCAACTCGCCAGCGCCACCAGCGTTAGACACCGGAGCTAAAGTGTTCTACATCGCGCTAACGAAGTTTCTACTACATAATAAGAACATATAGTATAGAAACCGGACTATAAGACGTACTTTGCGTCAGCTATCTTTCTCTACTTTTTAGATTACGTATTACATGAGAAAAAATGAAACAAAAAGTAGGCTGTTTTTAATTTTTTAACTGTCATTGTCACAAGGTTTTACACAGGGACTTCTTTGTCCTTCCTATAGGAAGGATTTGTCTTTCCTTGTCTATAGGTCCAAATACTATAGGTGCTTATAGGTCCAAATCACGCCTTACTTGTGACGATGTACCATAAAACGAAAGAACAGCTATAGATTCATCTCTTTCCAACTCACTATGAAAACCATAAGTAAAAAGAAGTGAACCGTAACGTATTTTCTGCTTATTTAGTACGGTTTCTATGCCTTTAGTCTTTATTCTGTACTTTCTACAGCCGGTTGACATACATTGGTGGCTACATAATTAGGATCGCTTGCGTCTTTCCCATAAAATTGCCTAGACCTAGTTCTTAAACAATTTAATTTTTAATTAAACTTAACGTTAACTAATAAGCTAGCTTTAAATGTATGTACAATCAGTCGCTGTTAAAAATGAATATTTCATTTTATAAGGATTTGAAATAGTACATTGTTGTAGAGGTTAGAAAGTTAGCAAAAGATGGACGAGTTGGTTCGAGGGCCGACGCGTAGCGGAGGCCCTCGAAAGTACGAGTCCATCTATTGCACATTCGGCCGAGGCTTAACATAGTGCTTTTCACGAATACTGGGAGGAAATAAAAAATCAATTACTACCTACTCGTACTAAAAAAAATACGCTCTCCCGCCAATTTTTACTTTTATTTTTTAACGATACCGTTCTTACTGGCCACTCATTCAAAGGCGTTTTTAAACTGACGACTCTGACCGTGCCAGAACTATATTTCAGATAATTAAAAACAGATATATATGGCTGTATGGAATCTGATTCCTTTGCCTATCCGTGAAGAGATGAATATTATTAAAAAATAAAACGACTTATCATTGGCCAATTTAATTTCATATGCAGCACAAGTTGTGTTCTGATTGGTCGAAACAGTGATCAGCGGACCGATGTGATTGGTCGACTTGCTTAATGGAACAGACCAACTATGTTTTAGTTGTCCAGTTTCAATTCATAGTTGGCCTGCTCATTCAATGTACAACTATTGATTGTTTTGGGGACCAAGAACAGACATGCCAAAAAACACATTTTCGACCAGTAGCGTGAAAATACGTTTTTTTGGCGTTCATACTATGTTGTAAAACTTTGTAAGGAGGCGTCAGCGCTAAGTGTTTAAAAATAATCGTTTATCTAAACTCATATCATAATTCCTCTATTAAGGTGCGACCCCACCGCTGCGTAAAATACGGTGTCGTTGCGTAAACAAAAGACGGGGTCATAGTAACAACATGGCGCCGATTTTGACGCACCGTAATATACGCACCGTTAAGCAGCGGTGCGGTCGCACCTTTATGCGTTCAAAACCCGTAGGCAATTACCAGCATTACCTGTGGTAGTAGGTGACAGCGATAACAGCTGTTAATTTTGCAAGATATTCCCAATTTGGATCTCATTACCTTAAAATATTCGATAACGTAATTTCAAAATTACGTTACAGCTGTCATCGCTGTCACCTAACGGGTAAGGTAATGCTGGTCATTTTCCTTTCGGCTTCTGAACCCATCTTAGAGTACTTATAATATGTGTGTAGAAGTATTGTATGAGACTCTGCGTCATTAGCATTACGCAACCGTCACGTAAACTACTATTTTAACAACGATTAATTGTACATACATTTAAACCTTAGTTTATTAGTTAACGATAAGTGTAACTAAAAATAAGATTGGCTTTTGTAATGCGTCAAAAGTGAAAAGTCATAATTGTAGGCGATTTTATGGGAAAAACAAGCGTTCCTAATTATGTGGCCACCACCGCTTCCAACTCCATCCCAATAGGCTTCGGTCCCCAGGCATAACACCCGCCTGGAGAGAGATCTCTCAATTGTTCTCTCTTACTACATGCCATAAAAAAAACTGTCCTCTGGGTTGGCAACGCATTTCAAGTCTTGCGGCCTCACAAGTGAATATGCCAGAGCGTTATCATCATGTATCTCTTCAGGTGGTGGACCTGAACAGCCGCGAGCCCCTGGGCCCTAATCAGAGAGGGGAGATCTGCATCAAGTCGCCGTCTCTCTTCCCAGGTATGTGTCCTAATCTTATGTCAAGGTCAAGTTCTATTTTAGAAAAGAAAAAAAATACATTCACTACACACACAAGACACACAGATAAAAAATAAAAACAGAAAACGGCAGTAAAAAGAGTAGTGAGTGTGTCTTCGCGGCAGTGAATCGGACACTGGCTCAGCATAATGCTGAGGTGTTAAATACCGGCGGCGCTGGTTTTCAGCAGGTCCGTTAGTGAGAGACGGTATATATGACATACGGCTATAGTGGTATTTTTCTAATAGCTCATTTACATTCTCGCGGCTCGTCTCGTGTCTCGCCAGGCTCGCGTCGGGAGCGGTCTTTTGGGCACGATTGGCACGAGTCAAAGGGGCTCGCGGGGGAGGTGCCGCGGTGTTCACACTCGCCGGCTCGCGCGAACCTGGAGCCAAGCCACGAGACCAGCCGCGAGCCGCGAGTGTCAATCAAATATAAGATGTCCGAATGGTCATAAATAACTTATCTTTAGCAGTTCAGAACGAAAGGGAATATTTAAAAAGATAATCCGCTTAATTAGCTACATTCCATTCTAAATTAAAAGGATCAAGTTGTAATGACTTGACATTAAAAACAGTAGCGGCCTTTGCCACACGCCTCGCCCGGCTCTCTACCTTGGACCTGTTTTATAAATATACAAATTACAAGTTACAGGTTACAAGTTTCCATTTGAAACAACCTCGACCAATGACGACCGGCCATTTGAGCAGTGTTGCCAGTTTAGACCTCTACAGTCTGTGAGCACTTAGAAGGTGCTTCGGATTTGAACTTCCCCCTCACTCGCTCTTAATAGGAGCGTATGAGAGCGAGTGAGAGAAAAGTACAAACCCGAAGTATCTTCTAAGAGCTATCGCACTGTAAAATTGTAACTCGTAGTTTTATAAAACGTACCCCTGTGGCCTGTTTTATAAAGCTAAAAATTACAATTTACAGGTTACAAGTTTCCATTTGACACAAACTCGACCAATGACGACCAGCCATTTGAGCAGTGTTGCCAGTTTAGACCTGTAAAATTGTAACTTGTAGCTTTATAAAACGTGCCGCAGGTGTAATGCCCGGCTCAAAGGACACCCGGCTACTGTCTAGTGGGACAACTCGGCGAGTGTTAAGGTTGGAAGTTACAAGTGATCTTTGTTTTTCTTCTAAAAACAGCTTCTGACTCATCAGTTCCTTATTTTAAAAGTATTCGATTTTTTTAATTAACTTATAAGTTGTAATTTTAGTTTCAGAATTTGTGGTTGTAGTTACACTAAAGTGTTATTTTCTATAATTTATCTACACTCATATCATAAGTTCTCTATTATGCGTTCAAAACCCGTAGGCAATGACCAGCGTTACCTG
Source organism: Acleris literana (assembly GCA_946894065.1). Classification (NCBI taxonomy): domain Eukaryota; kingdom Metazoa; phylum Arthropoda; class Insecta; order Lepidoptera; family Tortricidae; genus Acleris; species Acleris literana. The sequence goes on along the minus strand of OX335693.1, from coordinate 2,215,924 downwards.
CGGTAGTAGGTGACAGCGATGACAGCTGTTAATTTTGGAAGATGTTTCAAATTTGGATCTCATTACCTTACAATATTCGATAACGTAATTTTCAAATTACGTTACAGCTGTCATCGCTGTCACCTACCTACTACCACAGGTAAGGTAATACTGGTAATTTGCCTTTCGGCTTCTGAACCCATCTTAGAGTACTTATAATATGTGTGTAGATAAAGTATTGTACAAAACTCTGCGTAATTAGCATTACAACACTCGTGTGATGTATTATGAAACTCGCGTTGCGGCTCGTTTCATAAACCACACTCGTTGTAATGCCTGTCATTACGCAACCGTCACGTAAACTACTATTGTACTGGCAGTTATTATTTGTTTATTTCGACGATATGAATTCTTTAAAATTGATATGTGTGCAATACTGTAACTTGTATTATGATATGAGATAAGTAAATCTAAAGTCGGGGTCAATAGAAATGAGAAAAGATGTAAACAAAACCGAACGAACCATAATCATGTGCCTTTGGACATCGAGTGAGGTATATTTAATGATGTACACGCTTGATTGTTACTTTTACATTCTGTTTAAGGTTAAATAACTATTAACTATACGTTTTTTAAAAATCATAACTCGTTTGCAGAAATATTCAAGTTATGTGTCATACAGTACTGATTTGTTTACATCTTTTATCATTTCTATTGACGCAGACTTTAAATGTACCTAATCTACTTTCCGTTGTTCCTCCAGGCTACCTGAACATGAGCTCCCGAGACCACCTGGACGGGGAGGGCTTCCTGCTGACCGGCGACATCGGCCACTACGACGAGGACGGCTACTTCTTCATCGTCAGCAGGATCAAGGAGCTGATCAAGTTTGACTCCTTCCAGGTACCGCCTCTATGAGACTAGACAAGAAGTTTAATACAAATTTAAACAATTTTCGAAAACGTATGGAGTTGACGTCAAGGCCCTGGCAACACTGCCAGGGCCCTTGACCTTGAGTCGTAAGTTACGTTTCGTTTCCTGAAAAGTTAAATTTTTGTTGCAAGAGTAACATTTTTTACCCGATTGCGGCGGAGCCCAAAAGGAGGGTTATGTTTTCCACCGTCATGTATGTCCAGTTCTATGTTCCCCCCTACAGCAAAAACGGCTTTGACGATTTTGAAAAATGAGGTATCATTGGATTCGTCTTCGCAGCGAGAGTGTCATAGGATACCTAAACTGTTAAAATTGAAATAGCAACAATGGCCAAATGACAATTATTAACATAAGTAGGTATATCGACGACAGTATAAAAAATGCAGTCGGGTTTTTAAAGCTTGCTTTTTATATAGTTATTTAATGTAACTTGTAAAAAAGGGTAAGAACACCTCAATGCAAAAAAAAACAGTAAAGACGTTATATTATAGACGATGACTTGATGATCACTCACAAGAGGGACGCAGCAATACTTTGGAATGAGATGGAGATATCTTCATACGTATCTACGTATTGTGGCGTACCTTTTGTCGGTGACTAATTTAGGAATGTGTATTATGTTCTTTGAGTGAAATAGTTTTATGGCGCGTTAGTTTTAGGTGCGTGAATATGGATGCTACCGTTTACTGTTACCAATTACAATCTAGTTTAATTAATAATCTCGTTGTTCTGAAAAGTTACGAAATTAAAATGTAAGAAATGTAACCATTTGGCAACACTGGTTGACGTAGGCGCTCGACGCGACCGTTTGACAGGCTCGGCGTTGTCTTAACCTTTTCAACGCTATGTCAAATACAAAAGACGTCACTCACACGCCAATGACAGCTTAAAACCAGAGCGAATATCAACCTTGCCTTATAGACATCAGGTAATATCCGTCGTTGTCGTTGAACCAGTGGTGCGGATATATCCATCAATGGCGTTGAAAAGGTTAATAATCCCTAAACTAATTGAATATATTAATAATAATAATAATAATAATAATAATAAGTTCTTAATAGTCTTTTGTCGGGTGGCAATAAGGTGCGCGTCTTCAATGGCTGGGTGATGCCGCTGCTCACATATTCCTTTGGCATACTAAGGTGGACTCAGACTGAGCTGGACGCCCTGGATAGGAGGGTCCGTCTACTGCTTAAATCACATCGCATGTTGCACCCACGCTCATCTGTTATGAGATTGTACATCCCGAGGAAATGTGGTGGTCGAGGCATGTTAAATGCTAAGAATCTCCACAACCGCGAGGTGTGCAATCTCAGGGATTATTTCCTTAGCAATGAGTGTGGGATGCATCGTGATGTGGTTGCAGTAGACAAGAGCCTCACGCCTCTTTCTTTGGCAAACGAGAACTGGCGCAAACCAACGGTGTTGAGCACTGAAGACCGCAAGAACGTATGGAAGAGCAAGGAGCTACACGGACGCTTCTACCGGGCCCTAACAAGGCCCGACGTAGACTTTTTAGCATCTGTGAACTGGCTACGATTTGATGACCTCTTTGGGGAAACCGAAGGTTTTGTCTGTGCAATTGCTGACGAGGTCATAATGACGAACAATTACCGGAAATATATTCTGAGGGATGGCACGGTTGACATTTGTCGAGCATGCCGTTGCCCCGGCGAGTCCCTCAGACATATAATTTCCGGTTGTTCGCATTTGGCCAACGGCGAGTACTTGCAAAGACATAACCTCGTAGCCAGGATCATCCATCAGCAACTTGCTCTTCAATATGGTCTTGTTGAGTCTGAAGTGCCGTACTATAAGTACGCACCGGAGCCAGTTCTCGAAAATGGTCGTGCTACGCTCTATTGGGATCGATCTGTCATCACGGACAGGACTATTGTTGCCAATAAGCCTGATATCGTGTTGACAGATCGATCTCAACGCCGGGCAGTGCTCGTCGACATCACCATCCCGCATGACGAGAACCTTGTGAAGGCCGAGAAGGACAAACTCAGCAAGTACCTTGACTTGGCTCACGAGGTGACCGCCATGTGGGATGTTGACTCGACTATCATTGTCCCGATAGTTGTTTCGGCAAACGGTCTTATAGCGAAGAGTCTCGACCAACACCTCAAGAGACTCTCGCTAGATGGCTGGATCAAGGGCCAGATACAGAAGGCAGTAGTCCTCGACACGGCACGTATTGTGAGGAGGTTCCTCTCTCTGCAGCCCTAACCACCGGTAGCTTGAGCCCTGTCCCGCTGCCGGCGGCACTCGTAGGTTAGGTTTTTTATAATGTCAATTTTTTTTGTATTAGTATTTCTATTTTACTTTTATATTTGAATATTTGTTATAAAAAACCTAATGTACAGAAAATTAAATAAATATCTAAAATAATAATAATAATAATATTTATTGGCCAAGTAACAATACATTACATTTAGCAAGTCATGTTTGGTACATATTTCCCTTAAAAGTAACATGCATCTATATTACTTATAACATTTATAGCTCTAATAAACATTTACTTCTAAGTAGATCCATGTATTCGTTGATGGAGTATTTAGCAAGTTAAAACTACAGTAGCGGCAACGAGTGACGGCACTTTTGAAGTTTGCTCGCTTATGAAGTACCTATCCCTTAATATTGACAGCAAGTATAAAGGAACAGATGTCAAACTTCATTGTTGCAGGTACCGGAATAGTGATGTACTCCTGGCGCTGTAATTTACCGAAACGCATTTCGTAACTAACTTCATCTTGAGGTGGTTTTTATTTGCTCGCACTCTAGCATTCAAAGTTCGTTTTAATTATAACTAACAAAAACATCTCAAAAAAACAACTCAACACTTCGCGTGATTTTAACAAAGGACCGCTGACTGGTACAACAACGTATGACAATGAAGTCACTGAACTTTCATGTCACCGCCGCTGGCAAACTCGCGTCCTATATAGCTCTGAGTTAACGTGGTTTAATGATTATTTATTCACTCATTTATCTTCTTCTTCTTCTTTTTTCTTTATGGCGTTCCGCAGTGATTTCGCCAATGTCAAGTTTGGTAAGGGAGACTCTGCTTAAGGAACGGGTTTCGTGGAAGAGCAAGTGTAAAGGAGAAATGGAATAAAACGGAAAGGACAGGAAAATTAAGAAAAGGATGCTGATGAATCACCTGAGACAAAACATACAATTATTATATTTTATATATATAAATATTACTTAAAAACTTAATACTACAGTTTAATGCTATTATACTTAATATATTCACAAAGAGTATATACAAAGGGGGAATAAACAAGAGCCAGGAGGGATTTGAAGTTTATAGGGCGGGGGATTTCAGAGGGGAGAATATCATAGAGGGAATTGGGATATTTAGGGCAGCTAAAAAAGATGTGATCAGGAGAGCCCTCGTCTAGTCCACATTCACAAACAGAACTATCTTTAATATGAAGCTTAGCAAGATGAACAGGGGTGCAAGCATGACCAAGTCTCAACCTGCGAACTGTTGAGGCAGTACTCTTGTTGATGTCTTTGAATTTAAAAAACCATGGTTTGGGAGGAATCGTGGCCTGAATGTCAGCATAATATTTACCTTTAGTAACACTAACTGAACTAAAATGATCCTTTCAACGACAAGACAAGGACTGTCTAGCGAGTGGAATGAGGTCCGAGGAAAAGGCAACAAAGTGTTCAAGAGAGCCACTAGTAATAGCATTTTTAGCACAAATATCTACAGTCACATTTCCTTGAATTCCACGATGACCCGGGATCCAAGCCAGAATAACTTCAATTCCTTGATGGTGACAACGTAGAAGAACCTTCCTGATATTTAAAATAAAAGGGAATTTGGTCTTGGATCTGAATTGGTTAGACAATATTGCTTGGAGGCAACTTTTTGCATCAGTCAGAATGACAGATTTATTAAGTTTATGAGACTCAATATACATAAGAGCCTCAAGGATAGCAATAGATTCTCCAGTGAAAACAGATGAAAAAGAAGGACACTTAAAATTAAGGATAATACTATAGCTAGGAATCCAAACTGCTGCACCTACGCACCCAGTGACAGACAGTTTAGAAGCATCCGTGTAGACCATTAGCCAATCCCTCCAGTGTTTACCTAAGTATGAGTTCAGATTAGCATTAGCAAATGGGGAGTTATTAGCAAACGCCTTATCAATGCCAAGATCCAAAAGAATATTAGGTTGAATAACTAAAGCATCAAAAGGAGTATCGAAAAGAGGGAGTAACTGACTTTGAAAAACTGGACAGGGGAGACTAAGAAATTTTCTAAAGCTATTAAAGAGGCATGGGATACTTCTGTGTGACCAGAAACTTTCAGAGGAAATGAAGTTGGAAAGAGTATGTAATTTATTAATAAGAGGATGACAAGATGATTGAACTAACTTAAACAGAAACCTGTCAGACAAATATTGTCTCCTTATATGAAGAGGAGGATCACAACACTCTACCTGAAGAGCATTGACAGGGGAAGACTTCATTGCACCAAAAATTAATCGAAGGCATTTATATTGAATCTTATCTAAAAGGTCAAGGGCAGCCTTATTACAAGGTTCAAATAGAAAAAAAACCATAATCTAAATGTCTACGAACTAAAGCATTATATATAAGTTTCTGGGTGAATGGGTGGGAACAAAAATCAAAACTCAAAATCAAAATATTTATTCAGTAAATTGGCCACATACGGGCTCTTTTACACGTCGGTAATATACAGTGAATCTACTAGCGCTTCGGACAAGACCATCATTGCGGAGAAGAAGCGCTGCAAGAAACTCCAGCAGAAGGTCATTTTTTCAAACATAAAATACAATAATACTTAAAAGTAAGTTACATTACAAGGTAATAAAGCAACAAATATAACGGTCATTCTCCAGAATTGTGTTCTCAGTCTAATTAACACCGCCCTTTTTTTCCACTTGGTTTTTGATAAAATTTATGCAAAATTTAGTAACATATCGACCATTCAAACTTTAATATTTATTGGGCACTTAATTATTATTAGCGGTTAATTAACTAGAAGGGTTTTAATATTTGCGTGACGCGCGAATTAGAAAAGCGATGCGTTAATTAGATTTACTTGCTTGCGAATTAAAAAAACTACGCGTTTATTAGATAAATGTTCATGCCAGATATATATTTTTTAGGAAATAAGACAAAAACTGTCAGACTGTCTATTAATTTTATCATATTTATTATATTGCAACGTTGAAACTATTAGGAACATAAAATATCCATCACGATATACATACATAATAAGCTAACTAATATTTCACTGAAATAATCGTTCTATAATCAACAATGGAAACGATAACAAAAATCAGAATTAATAACTTTATATTATACCTTAGGTATTATGAACAAACGATAACAAATAAATTGCCGTATCTGCTAAAGAAAAAATAATACTTCTTCCTCCTACTTTTTACATTCCCTATCTATCTTTAAAAAAAGTAATTTAAAATTTAAAAACCCGATGAACTAAAAGGATATAAATAAACTAGTTAATTTTATTGAATCTAAGGACACCTCATAATTCATAATGCTAAAATCCGTCGAGCCGTTTAAGCTTTACATACATAAGTTATGTAACATAACATACCTACAGACATTCAACTTTAAGTATGTAGTTTAATTATTGCGGGTGGTTTTAATACATAATTTATACAAATATGAAGAATGATGCCGGGTCCCTAGGATTTTCCTTACATGATTAGAATTACAGTTGTCACTTATTGTCAAAATGCAACTTTTTAATGCGGTCAGCAAAATTTTCATGTTTTCCAAGAGAAATATGCTAGGAAAAATAAAATAACCTCTAAAAAACATATTGTCCAAACACTTAAGCACACAGATATGATCATAAGGATGATTTTAAGGTTAGGGCCCCTCTAATAACACCAGTTTGACATAATATATGTCATTCTAATCATGCCATCATTCTTCCGGGAATTACATTTTTGTAAAAAAAATATTCCTGTAAATTAATTTAAACTGGTTTAGCTCAAGCGAGCAATTAGAAATAAAATACTTTTATGTACCAAAAACCTTTTTTACTACTCTTAAACTAATTAACGCGTTCATTTTTGGCCCGTGAATTAGACGTGTGTATTAGGGATTCTTGATAAAAAAAATATAACTTCTTTTAGGTACATGTGATAAACTACATAATCCAGTAACTGTTAAATACTGAGGTTCTTAATGTATACAATAATTTACAGAGCTATAGAGTTATTGGCTGATTTTAAAAACGTGAACGTGTTAATTAGAATTTACGAGAACCAAAACATGCGAATTAGATACTTACATTTGTAGTGTGCGATCCACACAACATTAACACGTCTTTCTCTCAAGAGGGTCTTGACATGAGTGTCTGCTCACGCAAAATGCATTACAAACGTCTGTCTATTTCTTCAATGGCCTTGCACGGACAAGAATGAAAGCGGCGCGGGAATTAGTACACGTATCGGGACAAAGTTTCTTTATTTTATATCTTAGTGATATATTACTAAATAAATTAGGTATTTTTTTTGTAATTTGGATATCTTATCTTTCATTAAATAAAAATACTTTCATTCATCTTTCCTCTTGTATATGATCGGGGAAAATAGTTATATTAGTGATTTCGGAAGTGGGACGCGCGGTTTTAATTAGGAGAATGGGGTATTGATTTTTTTTTTCTCCTAGAAAGGTATTGAATATTTACTTGAAAATTCATGTACACCTCAATACGAGTACCTTCTAGGAACAAAAAATATAAATTATACCAAATTCAATAGTTTTATATTTTTTAAGCCCGAGGACATACAGAAATGGCTGTCTGGAGAATGACCGATAAATTAAATAAATGTAAAAATTATCAAGATTACATGTCAAATACATGAAACTAAAAATAATGACTAGGAGAACAACACGACGAGGTCTCTACGTCAAAAGCCATAACTGGAATCATTAACTGAGCAACAAGTCCTTGCAGACGTGAACAGACCGGACCCCACAAACAGCACCCGTTCACGAGTATGACGCATATCTCAGCCATCGCCTCCCTCAACCATGTGTTCGGGAAGGTGGCGACCCGACCGAACCGAACCCCACCAAACACCTGAAAGAGACCGCAAAATATTAATATTCTTTTCACATTTCTTGACAACATAATTAGAGTGGGGCATACCAGTCATCCTAGAATCTAGAACAACTCCTAGAAACTTTACCTTATCCTTTATTGGGAATGATTGATTATCTGACAACACAGAAATATTGGGTGTAGATATCTGTCGTGAGAAGGGAACAACACAACTTTTGGAAATTGAAAGGGAAAGGCCATGAGCTGAAAGCCAATCATTAAGATATCGAATAGCAGAGTTGAGAAGATCAGAGGCCTTACCCAAATTTCTAGAGGAGATGTACAAGGCTATGTCATTAGCATATTGAAAAATGTTGCAAAAAGGAAGGACTGAGAGTTCCAAATCATATGTATAAATACTGTAAAGAATAGGACTTAAAACTGACCCTTGGGGGAGACCCTTCCAGACAAGTCTAGGAGGGAGTATGGAATTTTTAATTTTAATTGCAACAGACCTACCTAAGAAAAGATTACATATAAAATTTATTAGTCTTACTGGGATATTTAATTGCAACATCTTCTGCCTTAAAACTGGAAGGAGGACATTATCATATGCTGATGACACATCCAAGAAAACTCCAACAAGAGCTTCTTTTTTAGATAAAGCTATGTGGATATCTGTAACCAAAGTACTGAGACTATCCATAGTACTTGAACCCTTACGAAAGCCAAACTGGCTACTAGCTAAAATACCAGAACTCTCCACAAACCATTCCAAACGATTCTTAATTAGGTGCTCCAGAATTTTCGACATGGTGCAAGACAAAGCAATAGGTCTGTAACTACAAGGATCGCTGCTTAGTTTACCAGGTTTCAAGATTGGCAAAACTAACTGGTTTTTCCACTCGTCAGGGGGAGCCAGCAATTCAAGATAGTTAGCAAATGTTTTTTAACAGAAATACTACAATGGCAGATAAAGGAATAGGGGATCCCATCAATTCCTGGAGAGGAATCTCTGAGACCCTCTAAAACAACAAAGAACTCTTCCCAAGAAAATTGAGCATCAAATTTATGAGTAGAAACAAAATTCGAAGAATAAAAGGAATATTCATCCCTAGAAGGAACAGAAGGCGGAGCCAACCTATTACAAAAAGATTCCACCCAAACAGGAGCCTCATTACATGAGATGGTTTCTATAGATAAAGGGCCACGAAAACTTCTTATGCTTTTCCATACCATAGAAGCTGGAGTAGTTGGAGAGAGAATTTCACAGAATCTACGCCATCCAGACTTTTTATTTTCAGCTAACATCCTTGTAGCTTTTGCGGCCACTCTTTGATAATTTAAATAATTTTCAATACACATTGACCTAGCATAAGCTCTTTCTGCCTCTTTACGGTCCCTACATGCTGCAGAGCAGTCACTGTCCCACCACGGTAAAGACTGAGATTTATTCCTACTGAAGTTTTTGAGGGGAATAGATTCATGAGCTGCTTTTAAAATAGCTTCTTTAAAATTAACATAAGAGGAATGGGCATTGAGAATAGAAACTGAAGAAAAACTTAATAACGATAGGTCTAAAGAAGATCTAAATAAAGACCAGTCAGCCTTCGATAGGTTATATTTCAAAAGAGGGACATAATCAGATTGGGTGGGAGGGGAACAAGAACCATGGAGAGTAAGGAAGATTGGAAAGTGATCACTGCCATGGGAGACATCATAGATAGACCAAGAAAGAAGGGAAGCACAGGAAGGAGTTAGGTCCACAGCACTTTTAACATTTTGATATGGAGAAACTCTACGGGTGGGAGCACCATCATTCAAAATGCAAAGATTTAAAGTATCACACATATCTAAAAAAAGGGTGGACAAAGAGTCACAATGATGTGAGCCCCAAGAAGTATGATGGATGTTAAAGTCCCCTAATATGACCACAGGAGCAGGAAGGGAGGCAGCAATTAAATGAAATTCAGCAAGAATAGAGGCATTAGGATCTGGAATATAGACAGAAAGAAAAGATACATCATGAGCTCTCACAGCAATAACATTAATACCACTGCTGTGAGGCGGACGAGTAATTTCATTAAAAAAGATTGATCTAGAAACTAAAAGAGCAGAACCAGCATAGCCTTCAGTCCTATCATCCCGAAAACATGAAAAGCCAGAGACCCTAAAATGGGACCCGGGCTTAAGCCAAGTCTTCTGAATGGCAAGGACTGAGAACTTAAATCTATTTATTAAATAAAGTAATTCATTTTTTTTATGACGGATACTATGGCAATTCCACTGAAGAATTTTGGCCATTAATATTAAATTTGGAAAAAGCTCAGACAGTTTAGCTACGACAGTGTTCGGTGGGCAATCAGATTGCGAAATAAAGTTAATCAGGATGTTCACCAGAAGATCTAACGAATTATCATTAGATGTAGTTGTATTGTAGGTATTTCCCAAGAGGGCACTGCCATTAGGAAGACAAGATTTGGGTTGAGCAACTAATGATTGATGAGCTTTTCTATCATATCCAGGGCTAGAAGGGGGGGGAGACCGTATCTGGGGGTTAGCGCTGTTTTCCTATATGAATATGTCTGAGGATGTGAAGTCTGGGATAAATCAGAAGCATTCTGACTATCTTGAGATGGGAAAAGCAGGGGAGACATACGCGCAGTATCTGCAAAGGAACGCCTAACTTGTGGGAAGCGAGCCGAAGCTTCAGTGTAAGAAATACTTTCCTGGGACCTTGATGAGGCTGTGCGCAGATGAAACAGCGCTCTTTGGACCGGCATTGAGAAGCTACGTGACCAAATCTGCAACAGTTGTTACATTGGATTGTTGGAAGAACATATGTAGACACCGGGAGGGAAGTGTAGAAACAGTACACACAAGATGGGAGCTTATGACCCATAAAAGTCAGAACCACCGTTTGCGTAGGAATCCATACAGGAGAATTGCTATCATTGAAACTCTTTCTGTTAAGTCTCCGCGCTTTAACTATCTTTCCAAATCCTGCTGGAACCTCAATCGCCGTCACCAGCTCCTCTAAGGTCCACTCAACTGGGACTTGGCGAACAATACCCATGCGAGTAACATTGTAAGAGGGGATAATCACCTCATACATAGCAGATGATAGAGATGGGTGGACCAAAAAGGAGTTTGCGTCATCGGCTGATTTGAATTGAACGGAAACACGGTTCCTCCCAATCTGTTTAATGCCGTCATTAATGACATTTTTTTATATTGTTTCGAAACAAGAAATGACCGAATTTAATGCTACGAAGCGTACTGCCAACAGCAGAATCTGCAACAGTTTTGCTAACATGGACCAGAAAAGGGCCCACATCTTGACTACTATAGGTCTTTTTATTAAAGTCAAAGTCCGGGAGAACATAAGTGGATTGCACGGAACCAACAACTTGCGCAGAATGCAATTTTTTCTGAGGCAAATTCGAGCACTCGTCGGAAGGAAGGCGTTTTCTGCCCAAGTTAGGTTGACCGGAGGAATTTATATCCATCTCATTCGAATTGGACAAAATAGACGAATTTGTCCCGCCATTTTTCCCGCCTCCGGGATCTGGAGGTTCAGCGTCCATTTTATTGACTAAATAGAGTATAAAAACAACAAATACTTACGTGAAAACAATAACAAACAATAATAGTACACAAATAAAAGAAAAAGATGAATCAAACAGCGCAAATAACAATATTAAACACGAAAACTAGTAACTAACCACGGAAAGCACTTTTGTCAGGCACTAGACCATAGAGCAGAGTCCACTCATTTATCAATAATTACACATGTTGTATATATTGACATAATATTTCAAATTTCTGACAATATGTCGTCTTCTTCTAGCTATACAGTTTATTTCGAGAGCTTGATCTACAATTTATGGCCTTTTATTTTTATGCGTTATTTCTTTAATAAACTTTTTAAAAATATACTTCTCGCACTTGACTGATTTTTTTACGATGATACTGTTTGACGATGATTACTATTTGTCAGCTATCAAAAGTGTCATCACTCGTTGTCGCTACTGTATATACTGAAGGTAGGTGTAAAAGAATGCTGTGGCGCTAGCTAAACTCATAACGTTGCGCCTCTCTCCCGCTAGGTGTCGCCGGGAGAGCTCGAGGCGGTGCTCCAGCTGCACCCGCTCGTGCTGGAGGCGGGCGTGGTCGGCGCTCCGCACGAGACCTTCGGGGAGGCGCCGCTGGCCTTCGTAGTGCTGCGGCCGGGGGCCAAGATCACTGAGGAAGAGCTGGTAGCTTATGTTGACACGCAGGTTAGTCAGTGACAAGTTTTTTTATGTATATTAAACGAGAGGACGCCCATAACTTCGTACGCATAGAATTAGGTTCTCGCTACTCCTATTTCTGTCCGTTGGGGGTTGATTTTCGGAAAATCCTTTCTTATACTCCATTTACTTCAACGAACTAGTATAGACTTCTCTCACTCGCACAGCGTCATACAAATTACAAGGACAAAAGATACCTCGCGTACGAGGGCTCCGTACCACCGCACAGTAGGTATATTCCGATTTGAATTCGATTTCTAATCGAATGTGCGCGAGCCCAACTCACACTCTGCCATTTGTTTGTATTTGTTGTTTTTTTTCCACCAGCATAACCTGTGGTAGTAGGTGAGAGCGATGACAGCTGTTAATTTTGGAAGATGTTCCATATTTGGATCTCATTACCTTACAATATTCGATAACGTAATGAAATTACGTTACAGCTGTCATCGCTGTCACCTACTACCACAGGTAACGCTGGTCATTTGTCTTTCGGCTTCTGGACCCATCTTAGAGTACTTATAATATGTGTGTAGATAAAGTATTGTACGCGACTCTGCGTTAGTATTACGCAACCGTCACGTAAACTACTATTAATGGATTTGTGGATCGACTAATGTTTCTTTGAAGGTATCCAAGAGGATGCGGCTGGAGGGGGGGGTGCGGTTCATCGACGCGCTGCCGCGCGGGGCGGGGGACAAGCTCGACAGGAAGGCGCTCAAGCTCCTGCTCTGAGCTGAGACCACACTCAAGCTCATCACCCTATGGAATAGGACTCCTGAAGTACAGGGAAGGATTCATTCGAGGACTACACTTCGGGCCCTTTTCGATATTTCTATAAATACCTACTCAGTTCTGCATTTTTTACAGCAACCTAATTTTGTACCTAACTGGGATTTTCGTTGATCTTTGTATAAAATTAATTAAATAAAAAATATTTTTTCAATATTTTATAGTTTTCTTATTAACTCAGTCTGGAGGGCTACCACATGTTGTCCGCGTCTTGGTTGTCGCTTGGATCTCCCTTCCTATCTAGTCTGTAACGATGGAGATGCACTGAGCGACAAGCGAAAAAATGCAACTTGTGCTACCCGTGCAGAAACAAAAGTCTGCGACAAAACCCTGAGTATTCTGCACAGAATAAGAATATATAGCATACAAAAAAAGAACAAGGACTAAAGGCATAGAAACCGTACTAAATAAGCAGAAAAAACATTATGGTTCACTTCTTTTTACTTATGGTTTTCATAGTGAGTTGGAAAGAGATGAATCTATAGCTGTTCTTTCGTTATTTGGTACATCGTCACAAGTAAGGTGTGATTTGGACCTATAAGCACCTATAATATTTGGACATCTAGACAAGGAAAGACAAATCCTTCCTGTAGGAAGGACAAAGAAGTCCCTGTGTAAAACCTTGTGACAATGACAGTTAAAGAAGAAAAAACAGCCTACTTTTTGTTTCGTTTTTTCTCATGTAATACGTAATCTAAAAAGTAGTGAAAGATAGCTGACGCAAAGTACGTCTTACTGCCGCACTCAGAGACGTCAATTAAATTTAATGCTTGTTTAGTGACGTGTTGTCTTATTCTATTGCTATAGCAAAGAAAGTAACACCAGCAACTCTAATCAAGCATTAAATTTAATTGACGTCTCTGAGTGCGGCAGTTATAGTCCGGTTTCTATGCTTTATGTCCTTATTCTTAGCATACAATATAACTTACTTTGCGTCAGCTATCTTTCTCTACTTTTTCGATGACGTATTACGTGAGATAAAATGAAACAAAAAGTAGGCTGTTTTTTCATCTTTAACTGTCATTGTCACAAGGTTTTACAAAGGGCTTCTTTGTCCTTCCTACAGGAAGGACTTGGCTTTCCTTGTCTATAGGTCCAAATACTATAGGTGCTTATAGGTCCAAATCACGCCTTACTTGTGACGATGTACCAAATAACGAAAGAACAGCTATAGATTCATCTCTTTCCAACTCACTATGAAAACCATAAGGAAAAAGAAGTGAACCATAATGTATTTTCTGCTTATTTATTACGGTTTCTATGCCTTTAGTCTTTATTCTGTGGTAGAGTGCGCATCGTCATTGCTTTGAAAAAACATCTTATCTAGTATTTCGTGACGTACGATTTTGTACTTAAGCATGAAGAGAATTAAGTTCAAACTCATACATCTCGAAATATCAGATAAGGGATTTTTCTATCGTACATTGTGAATAAAGGGCGGTAAATAAGCAATTACGATCGAGGCTCTAGTAGAAGCCCGAAGTCGAAGACTGAGGGCTTTCTGAGTCGAGGTTCGTAATTCCCGTACCACCCGTGAAACATACAATGTTTTTCATCACAATTGCGAGGAAATGAAATCAGACAAAAGGTCATATTTTTAACTTACGATTCTCACTAATAATTTTAGCCGCGTTGGCGATGTCCGGCGGAGTCGCACTATCCATTTCTCCTGACGATGACACGTTTTTTGATATATACATTTTAATATGTGCACGACACCCTTTTAATTATTATTTTGGAATCACACTGTCGCACAATTTATAATCAGTATTTATAAATTAGTGGCAGACTACACATCATTGTCTATGACTTATCACAGATAATGTCAAACGTGTTCAGGAGTCCGATTCTAGTGACAGCCGAGATCAGTAGTTTATATGCGAGGTTTTTAGAAAATTATGTAACTGAAATTTCATCTCGAATGAAACTTCATATCGAATGGGACAAGAATTGGGGTCCTGACGTATTGTGATAGGAGTCTTCGTAATATATTAAAAAAAAATACTTACCGACCTTGGGTTTCGTGACAAAAAGAAAGCTCCAGGGTTTTATATGGGGCATTGCGGCCAAGTTAACCTGTATGTTTAGATACTGTTTACGTGCAAGTGTGATGAAAAAATACAACAACTTTGAAAGTGCTGCCCTCGCGCGGTGGGTAAGTAATACTTTTAACGACCAACTAACGAGAGGGCAGCACTTTCAAGGCTGGTCTGCGTCGATCCAGAGTTACGAAGGTAAATTGATTAGGTACTCTGGGTGGTACAGTCGAGTACACTTTAGAACTTTGTCTATTTAATGTCATGTTTATCCCCTTTTGTCCCACCGGCAGTCATAGCTGCCGGCCCCAATAAGCAACGTCTCCCACCGGCAAGCATAGGTACCGGGTGGTTTCCGGTACACCATGATTCTATTTTCTGTCCTTAGTCTCTCACATTAACACATAAATTCCCATGAATTGTATGTCAATGGATTCAGTGTGAAATTAGCTATAAACCAACATCAACCAATCATAACACTTAAACGGAAGAAATCTGAATATGGTCAGGTCAACTCATGGTGAGGATTCTCTTTGGGTTTTCGACAAGATGGCGTCGCTTTCTTAGTTGTAATTTATTTTTTGCATATTTTGTTGTTTAATGGATAGTAATGATGTATTAATATGCAGTAAATTAACATTCAAATGTGCAGTATAATGAAGAATTCAAGTTTGAACACGTTTCGCCTTTGGAAGGATTGCTCCAAGAAAATCCCATCTGGTCTTCGTAAAGTTACATCGCTTCGCGGAGGCTAGAGGATCACCGTACAACGTCGAAATATGATTTTTTTGATAACATTTACACCGTTCACGTGTAACTTCCAACCTTGACACTGGCAGAATTGTCCCACTGGACAGAAGCCATATATCAAAGAATTGAACTTGAACTCATGGTGAACTTCAGTCTACTTTATCCAAACGTTGCGTGAGTGCATGTGCGCACTGCACTCATATCTTTTTAATTTATGTGATCTACGGTATTTTTTCATACTTTTTTAATCAATATAACATAGAGAATCAGATAATTACAAAAATATATACGATAGTGTGGTATTTTTTTAGATATGACAGTTTTTGTGAAACTCTCTCAGTTTAACTTTTCTCTGAAATCAATGGGCTGTATACACTGGATTATGCATTATTCCGCTTAATTTTGGACATAATTGGAAGTTATATTTTCACCTTTCTAAAAAGTGTACGAGTAAGTGGATAGGACGCGAAAACCTAATCAAGTCGTTAACGCGGTGGGTGTCTTTAAAACCCGTGGGACACGCTGCTTTTTGTGCTCGCGGAGCGTGGGACACAAGGGGTTAAACTACCATACATGAATTGTCACAGCGTTTAAAGTGACAAGGTACTAAAGTGTACACATATGAACTCTACTGTACTGATAGTGGTAGGAGTTTGTGTAAGGTCCGTTCGGATCGCTACCACCATCTCACATTTAACCCACCGCCAAGCAGCATTCGCATTGCTGTGTTTCGGGGTGGGATAAGACAACCGGATAAATAAAGCATGCGCCAGACGGCATTCTAACACAGTTTCTGCCAGGTGACCTCGGTAGAAGCGCGGTAGAAGCGCTGCTGTCTACATGGTTTAAAACAAGCCCCAAACTTCAGTGTACTTGAAGCGCTTGTGCTGAGCTAACGTCGTGGGCAAAACTCCTATAAACGCTATGGCGTCTACACTCGGAGCGTTCGGCTGCGAGACTGTCCTTCGAATCGTTTACAGCAAGCGGCCAGACGGCATTCTACCACTGTTTCTGCCAATGGTTTGAAGCGCACGCCCGTCTACCAAGGGCGTTTAAAGGTCAATCGAAATTTGGTTTAAAACCACTGGCTACATGGTTTAAAACCACTGTTTTTCTACCAAGGTCACCTGGCAGAAACTGTGGTAGAATGCCGTCTGGCGCATGCTTTACTAGCACAGAGGCATTCCATCTTACTCCTCAGGGTTGGCTACGCAGTTGCAGTCTTAGGGTTGTAATCTTGAGCTTGCAATAAGACATTTGCAGGTCTCAGATCCCACTTATTAACATTAACCGAACCAAGTGTCAGGCTATTATCATTGATATTTCTAGCCAGGTGAATAAAATTAAGCCGGAGCCCCACTGCTGCGCACGCTACGCACGGGCACGCTATACACGTCTTCCATGTGGGTCCATTCTGGATACGTGTGTCAACATTTTCACAGCAACCAATGCACGCACACGTAAAACGTGTGGGCCACGTGGCTACGTTGGTCAGCTGCGTGTGTCTACATTCCCCACTGCGGGCCACGACGGGTGCGACGCCCTTGAAACCACCTTTCCACTGCAACTCACGGGCAGCGTGGGTCGCGGTGGGGCTTTGCCTGCCACGCGCGCTAACGTGTGCGTGGCAGGCACTTCGGAACAGACCATGCGTGTATCAGTGACGTCATTTCGTGCGTAGCGTGCTCGTGGACTACTGTGGAAGTATCACGTGTGTAGCTTGACCGTGCGCAGCAGTGGGGCTCCGGCCTTAACCTCGATGCCGTTCAGCCACTACCCCTTTAGCTCCAGCTTCAAGGATCTCGGTATTTATATAGACAACTCCCTCAGTCGGAGAACAAATGTCACTGAAATAACTCGTAAGCCGCGTTTTCACTTAGTTTTCTGACTAAACTTTTGTTTAGAGCAAATGATTGTGGTTCTGCCGATGGACCCGATTCTTCAGTGGGCTCTAAACTTCGTAATTTTATTTAGGTATGCCGCTAAAACATTTTGCTATTTTATGAGCAGCTTTTATAATCAAATGACAGCGCTAATTTGAATCTGACGCTTCTTATTTTAGACGGTCTATTCAATATTATATTGACATTCTAGGGCTCGTTTTATAAAGCTACAAGTTACAATTTTACAGGTCTAAACTGGCAACACTGCTCTAATAGCTGGTCGTCATTGGTCGAGGTTGTGTCAAATGGAAACTTATAACCTGTAAATTGTAATTTGTAGTTTGTTTATAAAACAGGCCCCAGGAACAGCACTTGTTAAATCTGCCGTCCAAAGTGTGTCTAAAAAATTAGACAATTTAGTTTTAGGCTATTTAAGCGATGTGTACGTAGAATCGGGTCCGATGTTTGCTCAAAATAGAAAATATCCGTTTTCATGAATGAGGAAACTTACAGTTGTTTAGAACAAAATCGTACCGAACGAAATTCGCTGGCGGAGGTGCGTTTTCACGGAACACGGAATAGAAAAAACAGTGGAAGTGCCATGAGCTTCGCTTAGTATCAGACCTGTTGTCGCCAATACTCACACTATCATAAAAACAACACGCCACCATGGAATTTTTTTTTGGTGCGGCTATCGTTTCTACATTCCAAAATAGCAAGGCATGCTTCTGCATTTATTTCCTTTTTTAGAAATAGCGAAATATTGAAATAAGCGATCGCGGCAAAAGTATGGTAGGTTGCGCGGAACTCCGCATAACCATGCCACACGTTACACGCCCACTTGACACTTCTACTGTTCTTAAAAAAAGCAAAGCAATAGCTCAACTCCATCGTGAATTGAAAACAAAGATCGGACACCCACCGAGCACGTACAACGCCGTGCGAATGCACGCAACAGCTCGCTCGCCACAGACGTCGCGTTTTCACTGAATGAATGAGTGAGCGAGTTATCGTTCGCCGTGTCCAGCCGATCATCACTGAACAAACACGTTCGCTCGCTCAAGTGTTTTCATTTAAGCACGAACGAACGATTGCTCGCTGAACTGGAACACTAAGTGAAAACGCGGCTTAAGGTTATGGGCTATCTACATTTGTTCATTCATACCTTTACGCTTGTATCCCAATAAAGAGATTCTACAACTCAAAAGAGAATCTACAACTCAAAAGAGAAAATACTTGTGCATTGACTAGGATCCTAATTGGCCACTGCAAATTGAACAGACATCTGTTTCTAATGGGTATGAAACAAGAAGCGACATGCAGGTTCTGTCAGGAAACAGGAGACAGCAATGCACATCCTCTGTTCTTGCGGACCACTAATGCGCAACAGAAGTATCTAACTAGGGCGACATATCATAGACCCACAAGAGATACAACTCCTCACGGCCCAAAGCATCTAGAAATTCTTAGACGCAACGGGCCTCTGTGGTGAACTCTAAACAAAGGGCTGTCACAAAAGATCAGCAATGGTCGAAGTGGCTCACAAGGCCCATCTCAACCCCCCAATAATAATATTGTCTCCCAATGGGGTAGGCACAGACTATGGAACGCCAGGTGCACCGGTCTGAACATACAACTTTCGCTTCCTCTACATTTATCAACCTCTTCATGCACGTACGTCGGTTTCGGGTGGTTTTGATTTGGCCCTCAATACATATTGAATCTGACCACTGTATGTGCATCTAGGGCGTCCCCTACCGACATCTCCGCTCACTCTCGCTCGCCATACCTCTTTCGTAACTCTTCTTTCATCCATCCTTTCTAAATGACCAAACCATCTTAACATACTCTTTTCAATCTTAGTCATTACATCTTCTTTCAATCCACATCGTTCCCGGATTTCGCTATGTCTAACTCTATCCATCACCCTAACTCCACACATACTTCTCAGAGCTGTCATTTCAACAGCATTAATCCTGTTTTCACTCTTCTTCTGCCATACCCATGATTCACTATGATATAGCAATGTTGGTGTCAATACTCGCTGAACAACGGCAAGGCGAGCTTTGCTCGATATGATCTTGTTTGCCAAGATTGAGTGTACCTAACGCCTTATTGATGATATTTTTTTCATCATATCAGCCTGTTGCAGTCCACTGCTGGACATAGGCCTCCCCCAAGGAGCGCCACAGCGCGCGATCTCCCGCCCTTTGCATCCAGTCACTGCCAGCTGCCTTCTTCAGGTCATCGGTCCATCTAGCCGGGGGGCGTCCTACACTATGTTTGCCTAAGCGTGGTCTCCATTCGAGAACCTTCCTGCTCCACCTCTCGTCGGTTATGCGACAGAAATGGCCAGCCCACTGCCACTTCAGCTTGCTACATTTTTGGACAATATCAGTCACCTTAGTCTTATGACGTCTGACCTCGTTCCGGATCTTATCCCTTAATGAGATCCCCAACATAGACCTTTCCATAGCACGCTGAGTGACGTGCAGTCGGTGGGCCAACTTGACTGTCATGTTCCACGTTTCGGCTCCGTAGGTTAAAAACATATTTTTTTTAATATCCCTAATTCCATAATACACATTTTCCATCTCTCATAAACATAAATACACAAACTCATCCACTTGTTGAACTTTTTCATGTCTAATCATTATTCCACATTCTGTTAGAGTTTCATCCCTCTGCACGACCTTCATTTTCGTCTTTTTAACATTAACTTTCATAACTTTCCTTCTCCCTCAATTTTGATGAATATCAAAGTAAAAATTGTTTGCTATTGCTTTAATAAATTAAAGCACTTTTTGCCTAAGTATTAAGATTATTAATTATTAAGATTAAGCTATCCCTTGTCGTGCAGTCCCTAATTTTTCCCACATTGATAACGGTGACGCGAGTTATCGGAACGTTATTCTAACCACAGATATAAATACACATAGATAACGCAAATGCATCTACTTCGCGTGTCCGAATCCCGACTTAAACCCCGACCATGCGTCGGAGTTGGCCGTAGCTCCTGACGTTCCGCGCGCCTGTTGTTGCAGCCGGTCGGCCGTGAAAATTAAGAAAATCGTTGTGTGATAATAAACTTGCAATCGCCCAAAAAAGCGACGACTTTCAACGACTGGGAATCGTCCCAGTTAGTAGAAAAAAGTGACACGGTTGGTTTTCATACAGATTAAGGTGTTTACGTCATGTGTATTTAAGTATATCTGTGATTCCAACATGTCCATTTAAAATATTAAAAACTCCACAAAATCTTTAATAATCCCTTTAATAAATAAAACATACTTGTAATAATATCTTAAATAACAAACAATAACTTATATAAATTGTTACTTATCTTTCTTGTCATCGTCGGCGGCTTTCGGGTACTGCTTCGGGTATTTCCGGGAGAGGAGGCTGAACTTCCTCACGTGCAAGTCGTGCGGTATCGGTTTAGGTCCGTGTTCGTCGACTATAGTGCCTGCGTTCATTGTTTTTCTAAACTGAGTCTTATTGTAGACCGACTCGGACGGTATGAGGCGGCAGCTGCTCAAGTAGAAATGAAGGTCCCTAAAATAAGTAAATTTTTATGTAAATTGTGTCCATTGCAAATTATATAATATGAATATATTGTGAAGTAATTAACAATGATAACCATTAATAACAAAAAGCAAGCTTTCAAAACCCGACGTTGCTAACCAACTTGAAATCGTTATAAATCCTAAATGACCATTTAAAATGAAAAATGATGAAAGAAACCTAATAGTACATTACTGCACAGACCGGGAAATAGGCCCTTGCGGGACGAGTAGAGTTAGCGTGGCCGAGACGCAGTCGAGGCCGCGCTATATACGAGTCCAGCAACCGCCCTTCCCGGTCGAGGCTAAGGCTAGTGGTACGCGTAGCGTGTTTAAGGAACAAATAGTTTGGTACCCGGACTAATCTGGAAAACGTTACGCTGAAATCTGACACCACGCCGAAACAACCTCCAGACCTCCCCCAACCTTCCCCCCAAACCTTCGTACTCGTACCCCCCCTTAACCCCCGCCCTCCCTCCCTCGCCGTATCCAGTTTCCCCAAACATTGTTCTCCCACATATACTCAAACCCTCGTACCTGTATCCCCCTACCATCCCCCCAATTTTTTTCTCCCTCATCCCAAACCGAAAACAACAAATCCCCAACGCACCCGTAATCTTGTAGGATGATGCAATAAACAGTATAAAATCTTCCAACCCCCTTAACCCCATCTCTAATAACCTCTGTTAAAAAAAATCTCTCTTTGTTCTAACGTAATGACCTCTATATGTTAAACCCAGAGCTAGCTCTAACCTTCAGTGTTTAACATACACTTAAGGTTAGAGTTAGCTATATTATAAGCAACCTCCTGACGCACGCACCTCCCGACTACCTAACGGGTGTCGGTAAGACGGGGGATGGGGAATCCTACGGCCTCCTAAACGGGGGAATGATTTTCTCTCCCGGCCCTTCAGCACTGGCTGGGGTAAGGCTCCGCGCGCGATTCACTGGTCCCTCGTCAAATTGACACCTGCCCCCCCCATTAAATTATAGCAGATGTATAGGCTAAGTTGCAATAGAAGAGGTCACAAAAGAGGGCGAAAGCCTCAAAAAGGGTAGCCCCTCCCATAAAGATGGTATCCGCAGCCACACAAGTGGTTCAAAAAGATCTCCGACCCAACCCTTCCATTGTCGGGCAAAAGACCTTTTTTTTTCTAAGCCCGTAGTCTGTAAGCATGCATGCGTCAGGATTCCCACTCCGCGAGTCACATAGCTATAAGTCTCCCCACCATCCCAACCCCTATTCCTATCCCCCCTTTTTGGAAATACCCCGCGGATAAGTAAACGGAGGAAGGACTTTCTCCTCCGCCCTTCAGCACTGGCTGGGGTAGTATCCGCGGGAGTCTAAATTGTAGTTGGTAATAGGGGCATGGTGTTTTTAGCCGGTGCGAGCCGGGCAGTACCTGGGCCCTCCATTCCCAGGTCTCCGGAAGGGATTTTCACCTCTGCCCCTTTTTCTTAAAGTAATTAAAGCAAAAAGCAAACAAAAGCAAGGACTTTTGTCTTTGGCCCTTCAGGCGATTACCCAAAAAAAAACAGCCTAAGTTAGTTTTGTAGATGAGTTAGGAATGAGGAAGAGTAGGGAATGTGGACTAATTGGGAATGCGGACGAGTTGGGAATATGGACGAGACAGGAAGTGGACTATTTGGGATTGGTATGTGGACGAGTTGGGAATGTGGCCGAGATGAGAATGTGGACGAAATGGGAATATGGACAAAGAGACCCTGAACGCCGTCAATACAGGCTGAATTTTGGAATACATGTGTAAACCCGATGACAATGAAATATTATGGTAAGCGAAAGAGATTTGCCAGGATCGTAGCAGGGGGAAAGAGGTGGTCTCTGCCTACCCCTTTGGGAAACAGGCGTGATTTAATGTATGTATGTACAGTCGAGTTCGTAAATATGTGTACACTTTAGGGTTTAGCAGCGAGATGTCTACTATCGCACTTAGTTGAGTTTTTTACATTTTCAAACAATAGGTAGCACAACGCCAACTGACCAATGATTTCTATTTCAAAATCAAATCTAACAGAGTAGACGTAAGCGCGGAGCTCCTATTTCTGAACATGTTGGCCCTCCGGGCCTGCTGATAAACTAACATAACTAGGGCATCCAAAATTACGGACATTTCAATTACGTAACCAGTTACGAATTTATTTATTTAAAATGCGTAATTATGTAATTACGTAATTTATCTGATTGAAATTTTTAAGAAATATTCACGGACTTCCCCGTCGGGATTTATCTGCACCGCCCCGCACCGGTATACTAATAATATTCGGGAGTTCTCCTTAAAATATTTCTTTAGACGACATTGATTGAACTCCATTGTTTATTAGACAAAATTTATTTTCATTAAATACGAGTCGTGTTGTAGTAGGTATGCTAACTATCCGAGCCAAACTATAATACACGGGGCGGGGAATAACCGGTACGCGGGGGTTCCTGTGCGTTTTCCTTGAGTAAGTTAGGTATTCTATGTATGATTTAACGTATTTTAGGGTAAATTGGATCTATTTTCGTCACTTTTTTCCAATAAACAAGTAAAGATGCGTACTTACGTAATTACGGAATTGTGGCTTGCAATAATGTAATTAGAAACGGCCCGAAATGAATCCGTAATGACGGAATTGCGAAATTACGTAATTACGGAATGGAAGCCCTAAACATAACCTAAACCTACCTCATATTTATGTTGTGCCCTGGGGAGAGTCACTGCTAACAATAAAGTAGGCATAAGTAGTGCGATTACGTGTATGGAGGTTCTATAAAGTTGGCGTTACGCAATATGTTGTATGAAAATGTATAAAAATCAATTAAGTGCGATACTAGACATCTCGCTACTAAGCCCACTTTAGTACCTTGTCTATTTAATGTCATGTTTAAACTGCCATTATATGAATTGCCACAACGATTAGAGCCCTTTCACACTAGCGTTTTTGCCGGCGGTTTCTCGGCGGAGCAGGAACGTGATCGGAACGCTGCGCACACGCGACCGAAACGCGGCGTGATTATAATAAGAACTGCAACACGCGGCGTCCACGCCGCCGTTCCGCGACGGTTAAAAATCGCGATGGGCACGCCGCGTGTTGCAGTTCTTATTAAAATCACGCAGCGTTACGGTCGCTTTCCCGCTCCGCCGAGAAACCGCCGGCGAAAACGCTAGTGTGAAAGGGCTCAAAGTGACAAGGTACTAAAATGTACACTATGAACTCCACTTTACTATGACATAGTCCATACCTGTTGTCATAGAATGTGAACGGCTCATGTACTCTGGTGGCGGAATTCGTCTTGAACTCCTCCCAGCGACAGCGGAGGAACTCGTTGGTCTCCAGCGAGTAGTGCCGTCGGTACACGTCGTCGAAGAGCATCGTCTCGAACACAGGCAGCACCCGGTAGCTCTTAGCGATTTCCTCCGCTTTCTCTGGGGAAACAATAGACAATATTCATGAGACAACTCGCTAAAGGCTTCAATAAAGGCTGATTCATAACACAACCAATTGGCAAAAATCTTTGATCAGATATAAAAATAATCAAGATATGAGCCAACAAAGATTTGTTCCTATCTCTTTCAAGAAAAACAGAATTTAACTTTGTGTTCATATGGCCGACCTGTTACATGACGTCACAATACATATCGAATCTCTGTGTCTAATTGCTGTCTAATTAGCAGTTTAAAATGCTTGTACTAGTAGTCATATTTCTTAACAGATTTTAATTTAATTTGACTTTTGGTGATGTCTTTTACGGTATTTTCATATTTTGTTATGTTATGCGATTTAAAAAATACCATGCATATTCCCTATCTAGGAAATCTATTCTAAATTGCCTCCTTATTTGTGATGTGTAATTGTGTATAGGCAACCAGGGGCAATTTAGGAAATCGACCCTTAATTGCCCCCTTAATTGTGATGTGTATAAGCAAGCCGGGGCAATTTAGAAAATCGACCCTTAATGGCCCCTTAATGCCGGCTACTCACACACCTGCCGCAGGGGCAATATTGGAATTGGATCCTTAATTGCCTCCTTAATTGTGATGTGTATAGGCAAGCAGGGGCAATTTTTAGATTGGGCCTGCGGTAGGGCGGCAGTGGCGCATGACCTTCCTAGCTTTGCCGCATGTGTAGTACGATTGGGGCAATTCCGGCCAGTTAATTGGCGACAACTACGCGGAGTGCAAGTGTAACAATGGAAAATAAAGAGCGTGAAGTTTGGACACGGGTAATAGACGTTTACAAAGACCGGCCCCACATGTACTACTTTCACAATGTTCATGTGGTGTGGCACAATCCGCTTCATTTCTGCAACCACTACTTCATCCAGTATCTCATGTTTCTTTTTTTTTCGGTAGCACCACAGAAAGAGCCAAGACTATACCAATCCTTTGGTGTTTCGACAATTCTCGAGCCATTCTCATGGACGTGCGTTCCGCAGGACGTTCACTTACACACTGAACGGCAGGCTTGTGTGTAGAGAACAGACGAAATTGCTCCGACCGCCGTGCGACCGGTATTGCCCCTGCGGTAGGTGCGTGAGTAGCCAGCTTAACAGGTCGGCCAAATGAACACACACAATGGTAAATTCTGTTTTGCTAGAAAGAGATAGGAACAAGTCTTTGTTCGCTTATATCTTGGTTGTTTTTATAGCTATTTAAAAAAAGATTTTTCTCACCTGTTTGTTACATGAATGAGCTTTTATTGAGCCTGTGAAAAAGTCATTAATATTCCCTATTGCCCCTGCTTGCCTATATATATCACAATTACCTAACCCGGCTACTCACGCACCTACCGCAAGGGCAATACCGGCCGCATGGCGGTCGGAGCAATTTCGTCTGTTCTCTACACACAAGCCTGCCGTTCAGTAGCGATGTGCGATTACGAATGATTAGACTAATCGAATAATCGAAGATTACTAACATAAATAATCGAGTAAGAAATTAGTACTATACTAATGTTGATACTTGATTATTGACTACTAATTAGTAACTAATGTCAATAATGGTCGTTGGTGGCCTCGATTATCCCTTCGGTTCGACTCGGGAATCATCGTGCCGACTCAGCTTAGTGGTTCTCATCACCCACGATTTTCAGAATTAGTAGTGTGACGGATAATCGAATGATCTGCAAAGTGATTCGAATGAATCGAATGATGTAAATAATCGACTAATCGATTTAGTATCATTAAAAGTCGCGCATCGCTACCGTTCAGTGTGTAAGTGAACGTCCTGCGGAACGCACGTCCATGAGAATGGCTCGAGTATTGTCGAAACACCAAAGGATTGGTATAGCCTTGGCTCTTTCTGTGGTGCTACCGAAAAAAAAGAAACAGGAGATACTGGGTGAAGAAGTGGTTGTAGAAACGAAGCGAATTGTGCCACATGAACCTTGTGAGAGTAGTACATGTGGGGCCAGTCTTTGTCGTTTACAAAGTCTATTACTCGTGTCCAAACTTCACGCTCTTTATTTTCCATTGTTACACTTGCACTCCGCGTAGTTGTCGCCAATTAACTGACCGGAATTGCCCCAATCGTACTACACATGCGGCAACCTAGCAGGGCGGTAGATACAACCTAGAGAGCTAGGAAGGTCGTGCGCCCCAGCCGCCCTACCACAGGCCCAATCTAAAAATTGCCCCTGCTTGCCTATACATATCACAATTAAGGAGGCAATTAAGGATCCAATTCCAATATTTCCCCTGAGGCAGGTGTGTGAGTAGCCGGCATTAAGGAGGTAATTAATACGGCTCAATTTCATAAATCGGCCCTGTGGCAGGTGTGTCAGTAGCCCACATAAAACTGTAATACAACAAACCCTTATCAACTTCGAAACTAGGCTTCATTCGACTTAAATGTTTACAAGTTGGGTACGACTCCATTTTCCTTTTTTTCTTGCCCAATATTCTTTGTTTGAAGGTTTTTATTATGAATTTTCACTACGATTTCTCCTTATTAATATAGTCTTCTGATTGTTCTTTTTTCCTATTTTATTGTTTTACTTCTTTAGCACAACACACGAGCCCAATTCGCAAATGTCAAGAATGACCCACGTTTGAAAATGACAGGTTTAGTTTTGAAATTGTAGTTCGAATTGCCGGCTGTAATTTTTTTTCTTGGTCGTGTAAATGACGTATATGAGGTGTTAGAGTACAGAATAAGACCTAGCATAGAGGAGTAATAAAAAAAAAAAAAAAACGATACAACTATAGCGGTCATCTTTACTCTTAAGGGAAATTGAATATGCTAAAAAGAGAACACTATATGTCTGAAAAAGTAAGGTTTTCGTTGGTTTTTGGAGTCAAATTCACAAAATTTCAATTCAATTTCAAATTTCAATTTCATTTGTCAAAAGTTCACATTATGTAATCTACAGAATAAGAACATATAGCATAGAAACCGGACTATAAGTTGTTCTTTGCGTCAGCTTTGTTTCTACATTTAAGATTACGTATTACATGAGAAGCTATGAAACAAAAAGTAGGCTGTTTTTTCTTCTTTAACTGTCATTGTCACAAGGTTTTACACAGGGACTTCTTTGTCGTTCCTTTAGGAAGGATTTGTCTTTCCTTGTCTATAGGTCCAAATTCTATAGGTGCTTATAGGTCCAAATCAGGCCTTACTTGTGACGATGTACCAAATAACGAAAGAACAGCTATAGATTCATCTCTTTCCAACTCACTATGAAAACCATAAGTAAAAAGAAGTGAATGATAATGTATATTCTCCTTATTTAGTATGGTTTCTATGCGTTTAGTCTTTATTCTGTGATGTAAAAGGTCTAGACGAAACATATGCGATAGATATACTTTTCAAGTTTGCTTCTCATTAAGTTCATTCTATATAATAATCCTATATCTGTGTGTTAGAGGAAGCTAAATACCAGTTTTATGCAAATACTTAACATTGACAACAGTAACGTTTTACAAACTGTTCTGAAAAAAAAGACATCCTAATGGCCTGTTGTTTGATCGGTAGTTAAACTAAGTAATGGTCAAAAAACGTTACTAATGGTTAAAATCTCAAGGAAATGTGTCAAATTTTCCATTCCTTTTTCTAATTTTAACAATTATTTAGTTTAACTACTGATCAAACAACAGGCCCTTAGTGCTGTTTACGGAGAGGCGGGGCGTCGCGCGTAGCGTTGGGCGGCGCGGTCTGCACAAATTCAAACATATGGCGGTATTGGCGGTGTATAAAAGCGTTTACGGAGAAGTGGTTTTATTTCAAATACAGCGTTACTTGCGGCGGAGCCCGCGGATGGCATCGCCGCGCTGCACGCAGCGTCGGACGCGTCAGTAACGGCGGTTCCCGCCACTGCGCCCGCAGGTGGAACCTTCTAACAATCTTGTGCTCCGCCGCACGCTCCGCTACACGCTCGAGAGTCTGCCACGGATGTAGCGGAACCGCTACTCTCTACGCCCCACACCACGCACCGCATCACGCCCCGCATCTTCATAAACAACACCGTACATTGCCATATGTTTGTGTTTGCGCGTGTGATGACGCGGTGCGCTGCACGCGCCGCGTCTCTGTAAACAAACGGAAAAAACGCCCGACGCGCCGCGCAACGCCAAGCCGCACGCCACGCGCGGCGCTCCGCGTCTCCGTAAACAAGCCCTTACGGCCTGGCCACGACATTGCGCGAATTGCGGCGCGGTGAGCGTTTTCTTAATACATTACACGGCCGAGACGCGCAACGTTCTGCGGTTAGTTGGCATCACACGCGATGTATAAGAAAATCGCTTGCCGCGCCGCAATTCGCGCAATGTCGCGGCCAGGCGATTAAGAGGATAATGAAGAACCGCTAAAATCGCGTAGCTGTCAAAAAAACCATACAAATTTAGCTCCGAGCGATAACCAAAATCAAAAAATCAAAATCAAAATATTTATTCAGTAAATTGGCCACATACAGGCTCTTTTACACGTCGGTAATATACAGTGAATCTACTAGCGCTTCGGACAAGACCATCATTGCGGAGAAGAAGCGCCGCAAGCGACGTTTCTCACCCCCTAAATCAAGTCTGAATTCCACGATTTTTTAATATGTTGTATAGTTATTTTATTAAGAAAAACTGAGTGTGCACGTTTCCGATTTTGTTTATTAAAGTTATTTACAAGAAATATTTTCTTGGAAAGGAAAACGTAGAGACCGACTTTCTCATATTATCTACAACATACTAAAAATATAAAAAATCGGACAAAGTTTATTGGAGGACAAAACTTTATCGAATTTTGTATGGATTTTTTTAGATTCACATTCCTCTTAATTCTTCGGAATTAATGTGCATTTATTTACTTTATTAGCATAATGTGCCTCACGGTGACTCTGTATATCTGTTTCAGGAGGAAAAAACAGGATTTATTATTCACGATATTCATATGGCAATGTTGCCTTCCCAAGTCAATTTAAATTTCACCGCTTGTCGAAGTTTGTTATTGTTTCGCACAATCAGGCTAATGGCCTTTTGTTTGATCAGTAGTTAAACTAACTAATGGTCACAAAAAAGGTTGGTAAAGGTGGCCTTACGCCCTGTGGTTTGATCACTAGTTAATCTAACTAATGGTTAAAAAAATGGAAAATTTGACACATTTCCTTGTGATTTTAACCATTAGTAACGTTTTTTGACTATTAATTAGTTTAACTACCGATCAAACAACAGGCCATTAGTAACGTCTTTAGACCATTAGTTAGTTTAACTACTGATCAAACAACAGGCCATTACCAGTGTATATTTGATTGACAGGTTGCAAGACCATCGCCTAAGGCCCGATTTAAACCAAGCGAACGAACAAGAGTCAAGAATTTTATGCATTATCATCTCTTACGTTTTCTTTGTATAAATAAAGGTAAAACATGTTCTATAGCACTCCTTCGCTAGGTCTAAACGCACCTTAACAATACTACAGGCCTTCGTTCCCTTAGTCGCCTCTTACGACATCCACGGGAAGACATGGAGTGGCACTTTTCTAAGCCGGCAACCACACGGCCAAAATCCAATAGTTATTAATGATTATTTATTAATATTATCTATTTCTTGTGGGCACTCCAAACGATGCTCTCGATCCAGGTGACGTAGAATTCCACCTTGGTGTATACCCCAGGGACGCGTCGCCAGCCGCAAGCCTTGCCGTACGACGTGATCCCAATCACGGTGTAGGTACATACAACGGAGTCTCTCGTTCTTGATGGAAAAAGAGAGATAATTGAATCATTCGAGCAATATATTTAGGGTTCCGTACAAAAAACGAAAAAACGGAACCCTTATAGGATCACTCGTGCGTCTGTCTGTCCGTCTGTCTGCTCAATTTGCTCCGAAACTACTGGACCGATTGCGTTGATATTTGGTACATAAATGTAAATTGATGACCCAAACACAGATGTGCAAAGTTTTTTTTTTTTTTTAAGGTAAGGGTCATTTTCTGGGGACAAATTAGGAAATTAAAAAAAATACTTTTGCAAAGCTTACTAAGTCATATATCAAATGAAAGGACTCGTTATGAGGATCTCAAATATATTTTTGTTATTATTTTAAAATAAATAGTTTTGATTTTATTCATGATAGAATACGAAAATTGACCATTCCCCCCAGAGGGCCCTGCGAAGATGCATTGCGCTAACTACCGTTTCTATTCGATTCGTTTTTAAACCAATCGCGTCACTGGTAGATCACGTGACTTTTCGTATCACGTCATCTACCAGTGACGCGATTGGTTTAAAAACGAATCGAATAGAAACGCTAGTTAGCGCCCTCTGATCTCCGGAAAACCTATAAGAATTCTACCAACAAAAAAAACGTATGTACGGAACCCTCTCCACGCGATTTCAACTCGCACTTGGCTGGTTTTTATGTAATAAAGCAGGCCACCTAGTGGGATCTGTGACCCATAGACATTAGCATTCTCAAGGCGACAATCTGAAGACTGTAATCCTAAGACCGCAAATGCGTTGCTGATCCGTTTGACTGACGGAGTTCCCTGAATTCCTCATGAGGGGATCCTCATCAGATTGCAATTTGATGACAATGGGACCACCTCGGAAGTACACTCTATCAAACAAAAAACATTTTTTTAAATCGGACCATAATTGACGGAGAAATCAAATCAAATCAGTCAAACTGAGAACCTTTTTTAAGTCGGCTTGAATACCAAAACCTCCTAAATGTAAGAAATACTTTTCTGAAAACCGCATCAAAATCGGTTCAGCCAAACGCGAGATAACCGCCGACACACATACATACATACATACGAGTCAAACTGAGAACCTCCTTTTTTTGAAGTCGGTTAAAAAATGTATTTCTTCGCTTAAAATATATGGTTAAAAGTGACCGTTTCGTCGGCCAAAAATAAAAGCAAGCGCCAAAAAATAATATTTTGAAAATATTAAAATGAAGTTTACCAATTTATAAACGAAGTAAATGTTGGTTAAAACAAATTTCATTGAAATAAAAATGTAATAAGAAAGTAACTATCAGTAAATTACTTTGTTTTTGCTTTATCATTTTGTTTACTTTGTTTTTGCGTAGATAAATCGGTATGATATTTACTTTTTTACAATACAAAAATCAAGTAATGCTATTTAATTTCTTTTTAGCTAAATCTCTGTCTCAATATAAACATTTTTACCAAACAAAAAACCAAGTGAATCGATTCACAACAAAAAAACAAAGTAATCGACATGCTATTACTGTATTTATGATTTGTAATTGTGTTTTGCTTTGTTTTTCGGTAGATATTTTTGAGAAGTGCCAGTTACTTTCTTTAGCGAAATTGTATCTCTTAAACTAAAGCTCTTTTGATGATTCCAAGAATGTAGCAACACCCGTTACTGTCTAAAAGTGCCAAAAATGTATAAACATTGATTTTGAAAAAAAATACAGTTTATTTCTCTTTATATTATGAATATGCAGCAATGTGTCTCGTGTCATTTGCACTTCCGATCTCTCCCGATGAATGGCGAAAATTGCCGAGTGTCAAAGTCTAATTAATCGTACTGTAACACCATGTCATTATCGAAAATGAAAAGATACCTACTTACTTTGGTTTCGTGTTTAGTTTCAATATAGTGACAGCTGTGTACGCACGAGGCGGAGATGCTGAGGAACAAAAAATACGTGTACGGTGCCGAGGCTGCGAAGGTGCCTGTCCACCTCAATTTTGGACAGGACTTTCTCCGGGAGATCTGGTCGTATGGAGACGACATTGCTCTTGTAAGTTTCTTTGGCGCGCCAAAGTTGGCATAATTTTTCATCTAGGTTACCTTTGTTTCGGCGAAATATGTTTGGCAAATATAATTTCCCAACCGTTTCATTTGCCAACCCGCTTTGTTTTCAGTAACCGTAAAAATTTCATCATCTATTTACGTATTTCATGATATATTTATTTAGAATTTCAACCTTACATAATACAGAAGTATGTACTTAAAAATATAATACAAAGTAACAATTAAAAATTAAAACTAAAACTAAGGCAAATTAAAAATAAATAAATTAACCAATTAAAACTAAAATAAACAGAAATATAACTAAGATAAAAACTATAAAATTAAAACTAAATAAAAGCTAGAAAAGAAAGGGCCCCCGTGGCAAGTACCACAGATGCTAGCAGCATTTCCCCGTTGTATAGCAATACTTATGCGTTGGCCGAGGCAGCTGCCAGCTCTGTGGTCTCCAGTTGTTTCTATTAGCCTTCTTAAAATGTCTTTAAAAAGGCTAATAGCACTGGGTCCCCACGGACCAAAGGTCTCGACGCCGAAAGGAACAAAGTGATATTCTGCGCCGAGACCCTTATACTTAACCGTAAATATTTCAGGATTTTATAAAAACTAACCTAACCTAACCTATAGGGTTCTACACGATGATGAATATTTAGTTACAGGAAAAAAAAAGTTTGTAGTAAAAATTAAAAGTTGAGAAACGATACATTTGGCAAACATATTTTTGCCAAACGGCAGGCTGCGTTTTCATCTACGATTATTGAACTCTCGAATCATTTATTATAAAATTTTACATCATAATTGACAACAATTCATATCTGCTAAAGTAGTAAAATAAAATACCGATTGTAGATTTTATACTGCTGATTACAGTAAAAATATTTTTACGTAACACCTGGCCATAATGTGAGTTTTATCGCACGCTGCGCGCACGGTAAAACTCCCATTGTGGCCAGGTGAAGACGTAAAATTGTGTACTCATCACGGGCAGTAAAAAAGAAAGCCCTCTATCGCATATTTACAACCCTCGCCTACGGCTCGGGTCTCAAATACATGCGATTTCGGGCTTTCTTTCTTTTACAGCCCTTGTTAAGTAATGTACTATTGGATTTTTTTATGCAGTAGTTTTTTTTATATTTTGGAAAAACAGTAAAAAATGTTGGATTGTGAATGTTAGGAATACACTTATATTGCCCTTAGTCCATTTATTACCATAGGAATTGAAAAAAATATACAACTGTCATGTCCATTTTTCATCTGTCTGACGGATTACTTGATTCTAACGACACGCTTTCGATTCTCGTAATACTATTGTTTTGATATACACTATTAAAAATGAAAG
This sequence comes from Acleris literana, assembly GCA_946894065.1. NCBI lineage: Eukaryota > Metazoa > Arthropoda > Insecta > Lepidoptera > Tortricidae > Acleris > Acleris literana. The sequence goes on along the minus strand of OX335693.1, from coordinate 2,182,071 downwards.
TGACTAACGGATTTGTAGAAGCGGATAGCCGCAATCTGCCCTAAGTCGACGAATTCGTGTTGTTACAGTTGTTATGGTTGACAAGTGACATGACATGACAGTCAGTTCTGTTTCTGTTGAAAGTTGCCTTTTTAATTTTATATCATGCTAAGATCACGACATCAGTATTCCTAACTTTGTATATACGGTCTTTTTAATGACTATTTCTTTAATAAATTATTAACGACGAATTTAAGTTAAATAATGAAAAACCGAGAAACACGGGTAGTCTAATTTTTAACCAGCTATAATAAACGCGAAAAAACCAAAATGCTTTTTTTTTTTAAATGTTGTCAATTAGGTATCACTAAGTCCGAACACACTACTCGAATATTCACGCGAATGCTCTCTGTGAGGACGCTCCTTAACACAGCACCAAATAACTTCAAATAGAGAATAGTTCATAATTGGTATTTTTTGAGATAGTTTTTGCGTAGTAACGGCTTCGGAACCCTACACTGAGCATAGTCAGACATGCTCTTGCCCGGTTTTTTGAAGTGATAACTTCTTATGGGAGGGTAAACCGCTTCGTTACGTAACGCGTTACGGCGCCAGCATAGAGGTTGGAAAGCATAGAGGGAGTATAAAAACAGCTAATAGAATAGTACTCTTATCATCTGTTACAAATGCCCTTCTTTAAAAAGAGACGTCTATATGTGACCTCTTTCAACACTTTTGAGGTTTGTTAGTGTGTGTCACTCTGCATTAGTGTGCGTAAGTTTGCAGTCAGATAAACAATTTCAATATTAAATAGTTCAAGTAATAATGAGTGAGGAAATGATTGTCTATATGTAATTACATAAATGAATGAATTTCAATGCAGTTTGTCCTGCCGCATCACGAGTCCGAATGATCGTTTACCCAAAACAAATGGTCTTCAACTGAGTTTAGTGAACTTTTTAAATTTTCCAAAACAATATAATAGTTATTTATGTAACTGGTACATAATTATGCTTCTTAAGGTACGAGTGCTGAGGTTAGGTTAGGTTAGGTCTAATAACGAGTACCTTAAGAGCTAATTATGTAGCGTTACATACATAACTTGTTCTACAAGCTTAAAATGATAATGATAAAAAAAAACGCTAACTTTTCTCGTTTACTTTCCTCGATTTTTCTGCTAACAAATTACTTGCTTCCAAATTCATTTTCATTATTCCGATTGGCGTTTATAGTTTGTGAATTTGATTGTTAAATGTTAACAAATTCATGCAAATTTTAATAGTTACTAAAACTGAACAGTTGAGAGACTTTTTATCATAAAAGCATCATAAAAGTTAAGCATAAAAGTTGGAATGCCAAACGAAATGGCTAAAAACACGAGGTCATAGGATAGTAAGAAAAATAAAGGAAATCATAGTTAGAAAAACTACGGAAGCGATAGATAATGGTCCTACTAATTACATTTTGACTAATTTAACAGGAGAGAAATTTTAATTTTCGCATGTGAATAGTTTATAAATGGTGTTAACAAATTTCCAAATTTTCTATTTATATATTGAAATAGGTCTTTGGGTTTTTCTTCCCAAATATTTTCAAAAAACTATGAAGTTTACTTACCTTAACCCATTTTTAAAAAGATAAAAAAAAAAAAGATAAAAGATGTTTATTCAGTAAGTAGGCCGCACGGGCACTTTTACACGTCAAAAATCTACCAGCGCTTCGCAATAGACCACTGCTGAGAAGAAACGCCGCAAGAAACTCAACAGTCAGTCGTTTTGTTTAAAAAATTACTTATACAATTATAGTACTTAACCCGTTTAGTAACCCGTCCCCGCAGTTAGTACAAGTGTGCACGCCAAATGACTATAATATATGTAGTTAAGATGTATCGGATTGCAATTGTTCTATGGATAGGCATATTTTATTGTTAAAAAATAATAAATTAAAGACAAATTATGTAAGAATAATTATATTATTAACAGATACTAAATTCAAAAATGTAATTGTGTATAACTAATTTTGATTATTGTCATAATGATGTCTACAATATTTCATTGCTACAAACACAACAGTATCGCATTTGCATGCTACTCGATGTAAGATGCCACTGTAACCACTAAAAATGTGTATTCGTCGACGAAACTGCAATACCGCGTAACCAACAATTGCTAATGCCGCGTAACTGACTTGTGGCAAATTTTACAGGAGAGCATTAAAATTGAATATCTTTGTGTTTATTGAGGTTAGACTTACCCAAACGCTAAATAACTTTGTTAACCCCATAATTTAGCTGTTTATTATATTAAGCATCCAAATTTACCAGTATGTATTTCGGTCATTCTCCAGAATTGTGTTCTCAGTCTAATTAACACCGCCCTTTTTTTCCACTTGGTTTTTGATAAAATTTATGCAAAATGTAGTAACATATCGACCATTCAAACTTTAATATTTATTGGGCACTTAATTATTATTAGCGGTTAATTAACTAGAAGGGTTTTAATATTTGCGTGACGCGCGAATTAGAAAAGCGATGCGTTAATTAGGTTTACTTGCTTGCGAATTAAAAAAACTACGTGGTTATTAGATAAATGTTCATGCCAAATATATATTTTTTAGGAAATAAGACAAAAACTGTCAGGCTGTCTATTAATTTTATCATATTTATTATATTGCAACGTTGAAACTATTAGGAACATAAAATATCCATCACGATATACATACATAATAAGCTAACTAATATTTCACTGAAATAATCATTCTATAATCAACAATGAAAACGATAAAAAAAATCAGAATTAATAACTTTATATTATACCTTAGGTATTATGAACAAACGATAACAAATAAATTGCCGTATCTGCTAAAGAAAAAATAATACTTCTTCCTCCTACTTTTTACATTCCTTATCTATCTTTAAAAAAAGTAATTTAAAATTTAAAAACCCGATGAACTAAAAGGATATAAATAAACTAGTTAATTTTATTGAATCTAAGGACACCTCATAATTCATAATGCTAAAATCCGTCGAGCCGTTTAAGCTTTACATACATAAGTTATGTAACATAACATACAGACATTCAACTTTAAGTATGTAGTTTAATTATTGCGGGTGGTTTTAATACATAATTTATACAAATATGAAGAATGATGCCGGGTCCCTAGGATTTTCCTTACATGATTAGAATTACAGTTGTCACTTATTGTCAAAATGCAACTTTTTAATGCGGTCAGCAAAATTTTCATGTTTTCCAAGAGAAATATGCTAGGAAAAATAAAATAACCTCTAAAAAACATATTGTCCAAACACTTAAGCACACAGATACGATCATAAGGATGATTTTAAGGTTAGGGCCCCTCTAATAACACCAGTTTGACATAATATATGTCATTCTAATCATGCCATCATTCTTCCGGGAATTACATTTTTGTAAAAAAAATATTCCTGTAAATTAATTTAAACTGGTTTAGCTTAAGCGAGCAATTAGAAATAAAATACTTTTATGTACCAAAAACCTTTTTTACTACTCTTAAACTAATTAACGCGTTCATTTTTGGCCCGTGAATTAGACGTGTGTATTAGGGATTCTTGATAAAAAAAATATAACTTCTTTTAGGTACATGTGATAAACTACATAATCCAGTAACTGTTAAATACTGAGGTTCTTAATGTATACAATAATTTACAGAGCTATAGAGTTATTGGCTGATTTTAAAAACGTGAACGTGTTAATTAGAATTTACGAGAACCAAAACATGCGAATTAGATACTTACATTTGTAGTGTGCGATCCACACAACATTAACACGTCTTTCTCTCAAGAGGGTCTTGACATGAGTGTCTGCTCACGCAAAATGCATTACAGACATCTGTCTCTTTCTTCAATGGCCTTGCACGGACAAGAATGAAAGCGGCGCGTGAATTAGTACACGTATCGGGACAAAGTTTCTTTATTTTATATCTCAGTGCTATATTACTAAATAAATTTGGTATTTTTTTTGTAATTTGGATATCTTATCTTTCATTAAATAAAAATACTTTCATTCATCTTTCCTCTTGTATATGATCGGGGAAAATAGTTATATTAGTGATTTTGGAAGTGGGACGCGCGGTGTTAATTAGGAGAATGGGGTATTGATTTTTTTTTTCTCCTAGAAAGGTATTGAATATTTACTTGAAAATTCATATACACCTCAATACGAGTACCTTCTAGGAACAAAAAATATAAATTATACCAAATTCAATAGTTTTATATTTTTTAAGCCCGAGGACATACAGAAATGGCTGTCTGGAGAATGACCGATTTATATAAAGCACTAACGCGGTATTACACAATTGAATAATACGTCATCTCTATACTTGTATGCACATTCGCGGAATTGTAAAAACGACATGCTCTCTCGCGGTATCGACATGACGTGACTTTGGAGCTTTCATTGGTTATCGGCACAGCTGTCAATGCCGTCTGGAGCCTATCACAGTGCTCTACCTACAGCCGCGAAAACTCAAATTTGACACATTTGTTAGTTACGCGGCATTAGCCATTGTTGGTTACGCGGTATTGCAGTTTCATCGACGATATAGGTAATAAGATTAATAAGTTTAAAAACTACAACCCGACTGCAAAACCGTATTAAATAAAACAAATAAGTTTCAAAACTAAAAGTTTTTGAGCATCAAATGTTATTTAAACCAGTGGTGGAAACTTCTTTGGCCTATGTATATTTTATAATGTATTATCTCATATATATTATTTTGTGCTGTTTGTTTTCCTTCAATAAAAAAAAAACTCGGTTGCAAAAAAGAAGGAAACAATTCGTAATGTTTTACACAATTTACCAAAATATGGTATTCACTATCTGATTAATTAGAACAATTTCTAGTCATTGTATGATGACTTAAAGGCCAAATTTAGGAAAATCCAAGACCTCGACAGCCGGCATAACCTGTGAGTGTCCATGCATTGTGATCGCCATCCTGCGCGCTAGCAGGCTGTTCAAAATATTATTCGTAGGTACTATCGCGATCGTTAATTTGTGACCCATTTCAAGAAAAATAGGCTTGAAGTCGTCAATGTCATTAGAGACGCCAAATCAATTGTAACTTATAGTAGACTCAACCTTATTGTTGTAGAATGTCAGAATGACTTTGGACCTAAGGTGGGTCCCAAATTAAAGTTCGTGACTGTACCAACAATATTTTCAACAGCTTGCTAGCAGGCAGGAGAACCATCACAATGGATGGAGTTCCTCTCACAGGTGATGCCTGCTATGCGAACTGCAATTTGCCGTCAATTAAACTAATAATGGATCAATTTATTTCCTATATAACAGCTTTAATATGTAGAACTCGGAACCTAATTTCGTCAGCACTTGTTAGTACAAACACACCTGTCTATACAAAAGGAACAAACTGAATACCTATTGACTTTGGCCGGCCTTGTGAGTTTAAACCAATCGCGTCACTGGTCGATCACGTGACTTTTCGTATCACGTGATCTACCAGAGATTGCGAAACTTTAATTAATGAAAGGCAGATCGTCTGGACATCAAAAAAATAGTTTATTCCCACTAGTTCAGTTGTCCAGTTCAGTTGACTGAACTATTGGGATTCTTTTTCTCGTTTGTTCAGTTGACTGAACCTGGTCAAAATGTGTATCATAAAAGAGAGGTAGGTTTAGGTTATGGTGAATGTTCAGCAGGCCCGAAGGGCCAAATACACCGAGAAATAGGAGCTCCGCTGTAGCGGAGCTCCCTCGACACTATAAGGATATACCCCCTTCATCCACGTTCGTAACTAAGATTTCACAACTGAACAAACGAGAAAAAGAATCTCACTAATTCAGTTAACTGAACTGGACAACTGAACTAGTGGGAATAGAGGAAAAAAAAAGTATGCATTGAGCGTGGATTTGGTGGCCTTTTACTGCGAATGAAGAACAAAGCAGACCTTACAACATGAACAACATGAGAACGGTTGTCAAAATATTACTACTTGAGCAGACATCTCGTACTAGCTTACTTATTTGAGAAGGTCATAGGGTAAAGGAACCGTAGTCAGCCTTTTAACGAGTTTTCGAAGTTTGACCTCTTGTTTTTTAACAGGGTAGGTTGCATATGTAAATGTAAAACGTATAAACTACGTAGAAAATCATAAATCAGTTCATAAGTAAATAAACTATTTTACTTTATGCAAAAAATTGTTCTTTTTGCCAGTGCTCAGCCTCAAAAATCCAGTCAACAGCCGCAGTGTACCCAGTACGCCGCCTTCATAATTATTACTTATAAAATGAAATCAAAATCGAATATATAAGGTGTTGAAAGTCAAACTTTAAAAGGTGCATTTATGTCTATCTATCGGAAATATTAGTCATATTAATTGAAATTAAGGGAAATTCCGTGAAAAAAAAATACAATTAATCATTTTATTGCAAAACCGGACTTTTTCTAGCTTCAGTTTTCACACGCAAATAGCTACTTCGAAACGCTATCTACTAATGATTTGCACCTGTTCAAACACTTTTGTATATTTTACATCTGTGTGTATTTTTTAAATTGAAAAATCATACTTTATTTATAAGTTACAAAAGAAAACGTGGGTTGCTCAACACCTTTCGCCAAGGCTGTATATCTGAGGCTTCTTGGCTTTTTAGAAAATCTTAAAATCACTCATACTTTTTTCGGTTATTACCGCTCTTTTATTAGAAACTTCCTCATCTGTTCTCATTGACAACGACGGTTATCTTCGGCAGAAAGCCTTGAGCCACTTTATCTCTGGTCTACTTTTTGTAAAAGGATTGGATCTGACTTCAGCAAATACTATTACCTGAGGGCTCAGACTGAAGTCAAAAGTCTTTGACCAGTGTGTGTTGCCAGTGATGACTAACGGATCTGAGACGTGGGCGCTAACAATGGGCCTTATAAGGAAGCTCAAAGTCACTCAGAGGGCTATGGAGAGGGCTATGCTCGGGGTTTCTCTGCGTGATAGAGTCAGAAATGATGATATCCGCAGTAGAACTAAGGTTACCGACGTAGCCCGAAGAATAGCCAAACTTAAGTGGCAGTGGGCGGGGCACATTGCTCGCAGGACTGATGGCCGATGGGGTCAGAAGGTTCTTGAGTGGCGTCCGCGGACCGGGAGATGAGCTGTAGGTAGGCCTCCAACAAGATGGAGTGACGACCTTGTAAAGATCGCGGGAACGCGGTGGATGCGAAAAGCACAAGACCGGTCTGAGTGGAGAGCCTAGGGGGAGCCCAGCAGTGGACGTCTTTCGGCTGATATGATGATGATGATGATGATGAGGGCTCAGACAAGATGCACTACGCTTACTGGTAGACCACGTGACTTTTCGTATCACGTCATCTTCCAGTGACGCGATTGGTTTAAAAACGAATCGAATAGAAACGTAAGTTAGCGTACTGCATCTTGTCTGAGCCCTCTGCACGGTATTTAACAAGTTATCATTATTATGCTTCAAGAGAAATATGATTTAAGGTTTTTGCACCAGTGCACAAGTGCAGCTTCTTCAGCTTTATTCAAAACAGAAACAGGATCCTTTTTTCTGTCTTGTAATGTGCCCCAAGAAAAACGTTAAACGATCTGCTACCCTCTCTAATTGAAATTAAGTTTATCTACTTACATACAGGATACGAGTGTATCGGTCTTGGTGGCGTGTTTGGCGAAAATTATTGAACTGAACTGAATTATTGAGCTAATTAATTTTTTCAATGCTCTATGAGAACAATCACATAATAATATTCAAAATAATATTATCAAACAGATACTTGAATAGCTAAATGGATATAAAACATTATAACATTTATAACTTTGAAAACGGCTGAATACTAGAACTACGTGACTACGTTACCCAATTATCACCAGCCTTAAATATATTTTTAAATGCGGCTGAATACTGGAGCTAAAAAATCCAGTAGTCAGCCCCATATAATAAATATTTTTAAATGCGGCCGACTACTGGATTTTTCTTAAAAAAAAAATTTTTTTTTTTAATTTAGTAAAATTGGAATATTTAGTATTCGTGTGGTTGCCGAGTTAGAATAGTGCCACTCCATGTCTTCCCGTGGATGTCGTAAGAGACGACTAAGGGAATAAAGGCTTGTAGTACTGTTAGGCGATGGGCTTGCAACCTGTCACTAATACGCTGGTAAACATCTTAGCCTAATTGTGCAAATTGTGGTTATAGAATTATCAACAAGTTTTTAGAGATGTTTGTAATTCTGTAGCTCTGCCTACCCCACTCTGGGAACGAAGGCGTGAGATTATAATAAAATATTAACGGTATAATTTTTGTTTCATATTGATAAATATCGCAAAAGCCAGAAGTCAGCCGTTGGAGGCTGACCATTGGGTTTTTAATAAAAAAGATGTACCCAGTACCGAAACCCCTCAGTTTATAAAGAAATTAATAGTTTATTCTTATTATTAAGGTGGATCATATCAGGTACATGTAATACATGCTTAATACATGTATAAATAAAACAAATATTGTTAAACAATGTAACTGACAGCACTTGTTTAACGAGCGTTAATAACTCCCCTGACCTCTCACCGCACCAATCATGTGAGGATTTTAACAATAAGAAATCAAAGCTTCTATAAATTTACAGGTTATTCACTAATTTGAGTTAGAGCTCTATTTACAAGAAAAAAAGACGCAAAAGGCTGACTACAGGGTCCTGGCTGACCACTGGTGCCTTTACCCTATTTCTTGTCTTGCTAATTCGTTTTGTATTCCCGTAAGTACTTGTTATTTATTTTAGGGGATATTGACTGCAATTAGGTACCTTTTCGTTCATGTGCATTTCAAAACAAAAGTTATCGCGATCATTGTCCCCGGTGTAAGTGTTTTTCTTTTATGCAGATTAATAAAAAAACCGCCTTCAAAAACGCAAAACATAACGTCTTGCAAAATGGTAGGTAATAGGCAAATAGGCTTCGCCTAGTTTGGGGGCCTCTGTTTATTTTCTCCACAAGTCAAACTGCGTGTGTACCTCTAATTAAGGGTACTTATTTAGTGTGTACCTCTACTTTAGTGTAGTAAGATTTGATATCGGTACCTTTCTCAAAATGTAATAGTGTAGGTACACATTCAAATAAATGATTTTTATTTATTTTAGTGTTTTAGGTCAGTCCAACTGAATTCGTCTTTTGGTTAGAATGTTGCTACCATTTTACAAGTTATTTTTTGCGTTTTTGAAGGCGGTTTTTGTTTTTTAAACCATTTATTTTATACCATGTCAAGTTTTTTTTTTATATTTTCAGATCAACGCAGACACGCGGGAAACTCTGACCTACCGCCAGTTTGCCCAGCAGGCGGTGGACGTGGCCCTGTCACTGGTGAAGCGTGGCATCTCTGTCGGGCAGCAGGTCAGCATCTGCAGCGAGAAGAGGCAGGAGATACTGCCCGTCACACTGGGCATCATCTGCTCCGGCGCAACCTTCGCACCGGTCGACATCAGTTGCAGGGGAGGTATAAACAAGGAGACGTTTAATTAGCATAAAATCATGTCATTTAATTTAACTTAACATAAACGTTTAGCATTATAGAGATTAAAATAATGCTATTTTCTCGCACATGCAATGAAATATATGCGTTATGTTAGTTATTTTAAGCTTCAAATTATCACGAGGAACAACTCGAGAGAACTGTAAAGGAATTTCATACAAAATTGAAGGCCTACACCCGGGAAGTATCTAAAAAATAAATAAATGTACAGTCAGCTGCAGAGATAAGTATACCCCCCTGCATAGAAGTTTCCTAGCAAAGGGGGTTAAATTTCTCTGCAGCTGACTGTACTATTGCACAGTCTTGAGATTGGCATCGTAAGATTACAGTCTTGAGATTGTTTCGTAAGATTGCAGTCTTGAGATTGCAGTCTTGAGATTGCCATCGTAAGATTGCAGTCTTGAGATTGCCATCCTAAAGATTGCACAGTCTTGAGATTGCGCTACAGTGATCAGTTCACATGCCACCTGTTGCTATGTGGGATCTGAGACCCATAAGATAAGGATAAGTTTGCCTTTGTAATTGTTTTTTTGTTATATTGCCTGTGTTTTGTATTTATTTTTATTGTTGTACAATAAAGAGTATACCCACATACATACATATGTCGAAGGCTGAGACAATCCACCTTGATCATCACCGTCAGAGTTCTTATTCGCCATGGTCTCCATAATCAGGTGGTATCACAATCATACACAGAATTGATTTAACACACAACACTTTAATTATTAAACACACGCACAACACATAATTATTGATTTATTACTCCAAAATACAAAAGGGATTCAGATAGGGTACGATTTATTATCAAAACTAACTATCACGGAATGCAGTGACGTTGATTGCAATAGCGGTTCCAGTCTAACCTTCCCTCACTCTCTCCAAGGAAATCATAATCCAAACTACCCGCCATTACCACCAAACACACTCCAAGCATAGACAATCTCGATTTATTAATTTTATAAGGCTTTGGCATTCCACAAACAGCCACTAATTTAAAAGTCGTACTGTGACACATACATACATATATACTACAACGTAAATATTGCAATCCTTAGAACGCGTGGTGTCCCCAACCCTGAGAGTTGCCTCGTCCCCACACCGGAACACAACAAAGCGAATGCTGCTTGGCAGGAGGTTAAAGCTAAGGCTCGACCGAGATCTCGGTCTCGGTCTCGGTCTCGGCAAATCTCGGCCAAAAATCATGCCGAGATCTCGGTCTCGGTCTCGGCCCAAAACGGCCGCGGCCGAGACACCGCGGCAATCGTTTTTTTTTTGACAGGGTACAATGCCAAAAAGTTGCTTTGTTTTGTCGTATAATAAGTATTGTTCTTTTCAATAAAACCTTTTTTTCATTATTAAAGGGTTTTTTTATAGTTAAAAAAACGCAAATGTAGAAAAAATACCCCTTTTTCCGTGAATCGGTCTCGGTCTCGGCCGAGAATTTATTTTATTCTCGTTCTCGGTCTCGGTGTCGGCCGAGATTAAAAAAGCGGTCTCGGTCGGACCTTAGTTAAAGCATAACATGTAAATAGCGATCCGAACATACCCTGGACGAGGACCGAACACAACAATTATTTAACCTACTTGTGTAATTATTTAAACAAATAGTTATTTATGTAACTGGTACATAATAAAGCTTCTTAAGGTACGAGTGCCGAGGTAAGAGCGCGAGCTTGCGAGCGCTCTAATTACAGGCACGAGTACCTTAAGAGCTAATTATGTACCATTGCATACATAACTTTTTCTATAAGTAAAATGACAGTGACAATAAAATAAATGTTTAAGAAAACAAAAACCCGCCTTCAAAAATGCAAAAAATAATTTTATTTTATACTTTTTAGTGATCCTATTTATGCTGTTACGTAGCTCCACTTCTAAATATTAATGAGAAACTATAGAACATTTCAAGCTCGCCGCAGACAACGCCGCGGGAATGTCATAGTCATATTTAAACCTAAATGTGCTTCGGCATAGTCGCTCAACTACCTTAATCGAAATATCTTATCGCCACCCTTGAAATAGGTACCGTTAAGGAGTTCCGGTGGCCATCTGTGGTCTTCATCATCAGTTCCACTTCATCATATAGTATTTTTCAAAAGCAAATGCACGAGTTACAGTGAAAAATAACAAAAATCGCTATAGGTGTGCCTATTATATTTGAGGAGTTCTCTTGATTTCTCCAGGATCCCATCATCAGCTGATCCTGACGTGTTGACAATGGGACCAACTAGAAAGTATACCCATTCAAACAACGAAAAAAATTTTCAAATCGGTCCAGTGGTCTTCAAGTAATCGGGGAACATACATTAAAAAAAAAATCCCGACGAATTGAGAACCTCCTCCTTTTTTTGAAGTCGGTTAAAAATAAACAATCGGTAACTTTTCTAGTAGGTATACCTACTTTCCTCGATTTTTTACAAATTTCATGGCAATTTTAATAGTTAATAAAACAGTTCTGACAATTTATCATAAAAATTGGAATGCCAAATGAAACCCCATTTTGTTGGTATCCACATTGATCGTAACCATGGTAACCAAATAACAAATCGATGGATATTAATCATCTATTTTTAGTAATTTGATAAAAATTTAATTTTAAACACGTAATTAGTCTCAAAATTCATTTTATTTTTAGTATACTTAATTTTAATTGGTATTACAATATTTTTAACGATTTATTATATAAATTAGGATGTCAAGTGTTCACTAAACGCCAAGACTGATATCTGCACCCGTATTTTGGTCGCCTTTATCGCGGTGGATAAAGCATCCGTCTCTCTCGCACTGACAAACTGGTCAGATAGTGCCAGATGTTTTATCCACGATTATCCACATCGATAAACACGACCATAATAGACCTAAGGGAATCAACGTAACCATGGTAATAAAAATGCTATAATCATTATTATAGAACTGTTATTACCATGGCAACGCTCATTATAGAATAGTTTTCACGTTTCGGTTACGCTATAGGTGGTATTGTGGTACCATTAATGATAATGGTTTATAGTACGCGAGTAGAAAAAGGAAATTTTGCTGCTTTCCAGCCACGATACTCCACCGCGCGAACATCGCCAAGCCGACCCTGATGTTCTGCTCTCCGGAGGCCTGGGAGACCCACCGAGAGACCCTGCAGCAGGTCGACTGCTTGAAAACCTTCGTCGTCTTCGGGGAAGAGGTGAGCAGCAGTGAGGCAGTGAGGCTAGACAAGTTGCTTAGCTCTAACATTAACTATTTTCGAAAACTGACAAAATGTATGGAATTGACGTCGGCGCTCGACGCGACCGTCTGACAGCTTACGTCAATCCAATACATTTTTGATGACGATAACGAACGCCGAATGCATTTTATCTTGTCATCAGCAGATGTTATCTGCGAATGCATCCGCGGACGTGTAGAGGGGGTAATTTGCTCTTCTGTGGTAGGTACCTATTTAACGTCGGCAGATGCATCTGCCACCGATCCGATTGTTGTCGGTTTTTGTGGCACGGATCAAAGGGTTAAGCGCGAAGATAACTGTCACTAATGTCTGTCCACACGTCTGCCGATGTGTGGACGGATCGCGAATTTATCTGCGGATACGTTTGCTGATCTACCGGCTGATGCGTGTAGAGAAGGCATAAGAACCACAGGGATGTTACGGCACGGTTGCATATTTTTGACTTCCGCGGCAGATGTTTTGAGACTCACATATGCGAATGTAGAATTGAAGATATAATTTTGATTAAATTTAAGAAATGATTATGGTGATGGTGATGGTGATGGTGATGGTGATGGTGATGGTGATGATGGTGATGATGGTGATGACGATTACGATGACGACGACGACGACGACGATGACGATGATGATGATGATGATGATGACGATGATGATGATGATGATGATGATGATGATGGTATTGATCAGAAAATCAGAAAATCAGAAAATCAGAAAATATTTATTTGCATAGACACAGTATAGGGATGTTACAGTACATTATGTTTCATGTGTCAAGCTTGCATGCAAGCGTGCAAATATAATTATAGTAGTAAATTAAAATGTCAAAATAATAATAATAAAAAATAAAAAACAAATATAAATGTCAAATTCAAACAATACAAAACAATAGCAAAGGTTAACATAGTAGGCATTTCACAATTACATAGCTAAATACTATTAATCCTACTACTGTCGGTGCTCGAGATACGCCTTTACGCTGTAAAAGCAACGATCCAAAAGCCAGTTTGTTAGACTGCGTTTAAAGGCGTTTCCCTCTAGCAGCCTGAGTTCCTCCGGGAGATAATTATAAATGACAATGCACATATTGAAAACATTTTTTTTGTAAATCGTCTTATGACTTCGCGGGTGATATAAGAGGTTCATTAGTTTTACCCTGGTTCGCCTTTCGAGAACTTCGCTTCGTGTCTTAAAGTACGAGTGATGTGATCTGACAAAACTACATACTTCTCTTAAGTATAGGCATGGCAAAGGGAGAATTTTAAGTTTCCTGAAAAGAGGTACGCAACTTTCATTCCACCACGAACCACTTATGACCCTGACACACTTTTTTTGTACTTTAAAAACTCTCTCCACTTCCACTGCGTTTCCCCACAATATCAACCCGTAACCAAGGACTGACGATACGTATCCATGATATGCCGTTATTGCTGCTTCAACCGACACCGTGTCTCTCAGCCTTTTGAGAGCAAATACAAAACGGCCTAGTTTGTTGCAAATTTTGTCAATGTGTTCCTTCCAGTTTAGATGCTTGTCTACTGTGATTCCGAGAAAATTTAACGACTCAACTTCATCTACTGAATTATTATTATAGTTAATATTTAATGGTACATTGTTTGCATTATATGTTGAAAATTGTATTAGTTTAGTTTTAATTATGTTTATATGTAGGTCATTATTATACATCCAATTAATCATATCTTGCAAAGAATTATTTATATCCCGTTCGAAATTTGATTTATTATTACATTTTACTACAAGAGTTGTATCGTCAGCGTACATTATTGTTTTTTGTGTTGTTGCCTTAGATAAATCATTAATGTATACTAGAAATAATAGTGGGCCCAAAATGCTACCTTGTGGTACTCCACTTTTATTCTTTTTAAATTCAGACCTATAAACATTCTTGGTAATGACATTGTTTGAATAAGCAATTCTGTCAACTTCAAGGCATTGCAATCTGTCCTTTAGGTAGTCCTCCACCCAGTCAAGAGCTTTGCCTCTTACTCCATAATTCTCAAGCTTACGCAGGAGTTTACCATGGTTAACGAAGTCGAAGGCTTTGCTCATATCGAGAAAGACAGATGCAACTGGAGTGTTGTTGTTAATACACTGCGTGATATATTTGATCAGGTCAAAACAGTCCTGGGCTGTTGATCTGCCTTTCCGAAAACCATACTGTTCGGGTCGAAGTATTCCATATTTGGTCAGAAAATTATCAAGTCGTATGTAGAAAGCTCTTTCAAGTACTTTTGAGATTACCGGGACCAGGGTGACCCGTCAACGGCGAACCCAGCTAATCCCGGAGGTGACAGCGAAAATCATCATCGTCATGAACCAAGGAATATACCTTTAATTAATATTGCTACTAGGAGTTCAGAAGTCGCTCAGTTGAGTTCAAGGTTTTTAAGTAAGAGTCTGAAAACCCTGCGCCGCGGTTGCACGGTAAAAACAATGTCGTATTTGATCTGTTATCGAATTGACAACGTTTTGATAGCTCTTATTTTCTAGACAATAATGGCGGCTGACGTCATAACAATACCATAACAGCAAAACTACGATATCGTTTATACCGCCTAGAATAGAGACGCTGTTCAACGTAATGTTTTCTGTTTACTTTATGACTAACGATTTTTATTTTCATTCTGTGTGCGTTAAATAAATGATATATTTTAAGAATTAAGGCATAAATCAACGATAATTCCAGGTGGAAGGCACTTTATCGTTTGACCAATTCATCACCGAGCACGGCCCCGTGGACGACTTCCTGGCGACTTCCGTGGAGGGCTGGAAGGACCTGGCCATCACTCTGTTCTCATCAGGCACCACGGGGCTG
This sequence comes from Acleris literana, assembly GCA_946894065.1. Classification (NCBI taxonomy): domain Eukaryota; kingdom Metazoa; phylum Arthropoda; class Insecta; order Lepidoptera; family Tortricidae; genus Acleris; species Acleris literana. Next base: position 2,166,516 of record OX335693.1, on the reverse strand, counting down.
CCGAAGGGCATCCCACTGACACACCTGAATTACATCGTGCTTATCACTCCTATCGTCGTAAATAGGTAGGCTCTATATATCAAATGATAAATTTTGAATGTTATAGATTTTGAAATTATAGAATACCTGTTGTGCGTCACTCCATCCGCGTCCGCAGAGCATGAGCATGTAAATGCACTGCGCTAAATATTTATTTACTTGTGGAAGTGAACGGAGAGACGCACGGGTAGTCTTCAGTAATACACAGCACAAACGTTTTAGTAGTAACTTTTTTTTTTTTAATCAATTACTACACAATTATCATATAACTTATACGTATAATATAGTCACTTAACTTAATATAAGTTATCACGACATGTGAACGCGGCCATCGATTCAGGAGGGCGGAAACAGAGAGAAGGAAGACAGCAGTGTTGCAATTAGTCATAATGAGACGCTCATTAGAAGTATATTATTATAAGTTATAAGAAAAAGTATCACATAAAATACTTGTATTAAAAAACAAAAAACCCCTTCAAAAAAGCAAAAATTTACTTCATTTAAAATCGCAAACAATTACTTCTTTTGAAATGGCAGGTAATAAGGTAAGGTCTGTCTAACTGAAGTCGGCTTTTGGTTAAAAATACTGGGAGTCGCCGACTTCAGTTGGAATGACCTATTACCTGCCATTTTAAAAGAAGTTTTTGAAGGGGGTTTTCTGTTTCTTAAAACGTTTTTTTATTCCAGTAACTACAGAGGAATGCGCTTCCTCAACACACGCGAGTGGGCCTACACGTTCGGCCTGTGCTACACGCTGTCCTGCGTACGCGCCGGCATCACAATCGTGTACTCCGGGCGCAACACCATCGAGGACATCCTCATGGCTATCCAGACTTATAAGGTTGTCGCCACGTATTCCATAATCATACATGTCTCGTCTATTTACATAGATAAAACGTTAAATTTGCATACTAGTTACAAATCTAACATATAATTAACAAAATGGAATTATCACAGTGACATACAAACTTACTTAAAACAAACCCAAGCCTCCAAAACGATGTTAATATTTTAACATCGCCAATATTTCAGTCTATTATAATGCGCTTACCAGTGCACAGAATAATTACTTATCTCTTACATCTTCAGATGCCCGAAGGGAAAACCACCCAGAAACAGGAGTCCCGCTCTCGAGCGTGACTCCACCGAAAGTCAGTAGGACAAATATAGTAGGACCACGAACATCCAAGACTCGGGAACAACTCGCGCTCATAAAATATTTGTCGATACGGGAAATCAAAATCGGAACCGCTAGCTTCGTAGAGGGGCTATGCTCGGGGTTTCACTGCGTGATAGAATCAGAAATGATGATATCCGCAGTAGAACTAAGGTTACCGACTGTTCAGTGCTCCTCAGGGTTAATTATGTTTTTATTTATCCAGTCTCTTTTGGGTGGATTAAGTGTTTTTAGTTTTCTTGATTTATTTTTATTTATATTGATTTTCAAGAATTTCTCAAGGTCTTCGTAATAACGAATTGCATTGTCTGTAATGGACTCCATAGATTTGTATAGGTTCCCATAATTTACAGAATCATATTCCACTCTTTGTACTGGGATTTGTGGACATCCTTTAATTTCAAGGTAGATTTGTTTATGGTCAGACATGTTGGATTGAATAATGGCCATGTGGTATTCGTGACCTTTAACGTTCGACAATACATGATCTAGGATAGATTTTGTTTCTGACGTTTCCCGAGTACAATAGTTCTTGTTTAGTTTGTTAAGAATAGTGAATCCGTTTCCCCGTAGTAGCATCTTGTATTCCTTAGTGTTTTTTGTGGTCTCCAGTAAATTATAGTTGAAATCTCCGAACACTAGAGTTCTCTTTCTGTGTTGCAGCTGTTCAGAGAATGATTCCAAGAATTTAACCGAGTTTGTACGTCCAGGTTTATATACTACACCGATATCTAAGCCAAATTTCTCGACGTGCACCCAGAGAAAATGGTTGTCATCGTCACATTTTTCGTCTATAATATAATGTTTTATATCGTTGTGTACGAAAATGGAGACACCTCCTCCCCTTGAGTGCGTCCGGAAGTTATAATAATGCGTGTAGTTGGACAATTGTAGCATTTTTACTTCAGATTCTGATTGTATCCAAGTTTCAGTTAAGGCCAGAATGTGCAGTTTCCCAATAGCTTGTATTATGCATTTTATTTCGTCTAGTTTACCGGGCTGTACCAAACTACGAACATTCAAGTATAGAATAGACAGTGACTTTTTAGTTTTGGTAATGTCTTCATAATTGTATGCAATTTGGTGTGTTATTTTTTGGTTTTTATATTCATGATAGTTTAGTATGTTAGAAGTTAGTTTTTTTGGACGATCTTTGGTACACCTTTAAAATATTTTATGGTTAGGTTCGTTTCCCCATTTTGAGTACGCATCTGCAGCTCTTCCCTGAGGTTCTTCATACACTTTTGTTGGTAGTGTGTCTTATCCGAGTAGATTTTCACGTCACTTCGGTCGGTTTTTGATTGGTTCCAAAGGATTGTTTTAGCGGTTGAAGCAGAATCAAAGGTCACCTTAATAGCTCTTATTTTCTGCGGCATATATTTTCCCAAGCGGGAACATGCTATTAGGTCAGGGCAAGTGACATTAGTCATTTTGATCACTTTCTTTATTTCTTCAATATCTGAAGTGGCTCTTTCATGCTGGTCAGCTGACTGTGGTTCAGGAATACCAATGATAATCAGATTTTTTTCCCGTACACACCGTTCGTTAACTTCCTGGACCATGTCTTCACACGTTAGTGACATCGTTGGTACTGCTGCTAACCCTGAAGTCACAGATGTCTTTAAGTGTCGAACATCGGTTTCTAGTGTATTCACTTTTAGAGTTGTGTCATTGGCATTGGTTTTAATCTCGGCGATCTCCGCTTTCAGTGTTTCATGTTCTAGTATGAGTTATCAGTTTTAAATTGGATGTTATTTATTTGTTCTTTTATTGTGCAGATGTCTACTGCAATTTTTTCCATATTTTTAGTTTGATTTTTGGTGAAGTCTTTAAATAAAGAGAGGATTTCTTGGCGAAAATCTTGCAGATCAGCTCTCAAATGATCCTCATTGAATGATCGTTTCCTTTTCCGGATAGTTATTTGTTCCATATCTGTTGCCGGCAGATTTATTTTTGACAGATCAGGTTGCGATTGGGATTGCTCGGGTAAATTTCTCAATGGTGGACTTCTGTGAAGACTCTTCATTGCGTATAACGAATCACAGAGCAGAACACTAATTAACTGTTGGTTTATTGTCTTGTTTAACCGGACCGACTTACTTGCGCGCTGATAAGCGACCGCCGTCCGCAGAGATTGTCTCAGTTGTAGAATGAATAAACACTCACTAAACTTGCAGTCTAAAATAGCTTCTATGGTAGTGGCTTTTGGTTCTAGTTTAATTCACACAAGTAAATAATATTTTTAAATAATTTGGACACACGTCTGGACTGTACGCTCTCTCACCGGCAAATTCTATTGATATATGTTGCCGTTTCGGCGGTGCGCTGCTGTCTGTCAGGTGCGCCGGCCCTCGGAGAGGGGTAGCGAGATTGGTGACGTCATCGCGACGTCGTCTTGTTGTTGAAGGCGTCAACATCCTCCCCAGCCTTTAGGCTTCGTCCACGTCGAGAAATGGGCAAATCCGGTTAAGGGCTCTTCTGATTGTACCCTTGGTCGTGAGAATATCAGCTACTCTGCAGGCTCTGTCTGTTCCAGGGTAGACCGCTCGGATACGTCCTAACGGCCACTTCAGAGGTGATGTTGCCTCATCCTTAATGAGCACGAGTTGCCCCGGTTTGATATCGGGCTGCCGTTGTTGCCATCGAGTTCGCTGTTGCAGCTCGCATATATATTCTTGGCTCCACCTTGCCCAGAAATGTTGTCGTACTTGCTCGATTCTGGCATATCTATGCAGTCGGCTAGGATTCACGTCTTGCAAGTCAGGTGCTGGCAGCGAGATGAGTGGCCTTCCTATTAGGAAGTGCCCTGGGGTGAGAGGAGAAAGGTCATGTGGAGATGAGGACATAGGTGACAAAGGCCTAGAGTTAAGTATTGCCTCGATCTGTGTAAACAATGTTGAAAGCTCCTCGAACGTTAAATGGGTGTTGCCTAGCACCCGTTTCATGTGAAATTTAGCCGATTTTACAGCTGCCTCATATAAGCCTCCAAAGTTTGGGGCATAAGCTGGTGAAAAATTTAATTTTATCCCTTCGTCTACAAATGCATCTGACACAGACTTTGATTGAGCATTAAGCCATTCACCTAGCTCACGGCTAGCTCCTAAAAAATTCCTGCCGTTGTCACAGAAGATCTGCCGTGGTTTACCACGGCGAGATATAAAGCGACGCAATGCCAAAATAAACCCTTCTGTGCATAGGGAGCTAACGAGCTCTAAATGTACTGCCTTGACCTTAAAGTCAATGAAAACACAAAGATAACACTTAATTAATATGGCACCGCGACCCTTTTTGTTACTCATGAGAAAGGGTCCCGCGTAATCGGTACCTACCACCTCGAAGGCAAATCCAGGTACGAGGCGCTGTGTCGGCAAATTACCCATGATCTGTCGCGCAACCTCTCCCTTCATCCGTTTGCATCGGGTGCAGTTGCGGAACGTTTGTCTCGCTAGCAACCTGCCGTTTAACGGCCAATAATAATCGCGAATGGCTGAAAGGAGAAGTTGTGGCGGCGCGTGCATTAAATTTAAATGGTAGTATTTAAATAATAACTTTGTGTAATCATGTTTTATGTCTAAAACAATGGGATGCTTTTTATTAAAGTCAAAATTAGAGTTCTCTATTCTACCTCCTACTCTAATTAATCCCGAGTCGTCAACAAACGCATTTAAATTAGTTAAAGTAGGCATCAATTTGGCATTATTTTTATTAAAATTAGGGAAACTTTCTCTCTGCGCTAAATATGCTAACCTCAACTCCGCCTGTTCAAGCTCTTCCACTGTTAACGACCCCTTGATCATACTCGATTGTTTTTTTATGTAATTATTGATAAACCGGCACACATACGCAAAAATGCGACGTAGCTTAAGGAAACTAGAGTAATCGCCGAAGTTAATAACTGGTGCCGTCGGCTTATCAATACTCACAGTGTGAGCTCGCAGCTCAGGCAAGTCCGTCTGCATCGCTCCGCGCTGTTCAGGCCATTGACCTTTAATGTCTTGCAAGAATGAAGGTCCCTCCCACCACAGTGCCAACGACTGCACCTCGTCAGGGTATACGCCACGAGAAGCCAGGTCTGCCGGGTTCTGTGATGATGGGACATACATCCACGCAGCGTTCGAGCAAGTTTCATTGATTTCAGCAGCCCGGTGCGATACAAACGTACACAACTTATGCGATGGAATGTTCAACCAACCGAGTACAATTTTTGAGTCGGTCCAAAAATAACAATTCGAGATATTACAAAGCAGAGCCTGCAATACCTTTTTATAGAGGCGAGATACTAATAAGGAGCCACAAAGCTCTAAGCGCGGAATAGTTGTAGTTTTAAGTGGCGCGACTTTTGATTTCGCGCATAAAATTCGAACTGTACAATTTCCTAACGCATCTACCGTTCGAAGATAAATACATCCAGCAAAAGCCTTTATGGACGCATCTGAGAACGCGTGAATGTCTGTCAAAATGGCGTTACTACAGGTCGCATGACGCGGAATGGGTATTTTGACTAACTGATGGATGTTGTTCACAAACCTAGTCCAGATACAGTTTGGCGCCTGAGGGATCTCGTCATCCCAGTCCAGTTTCTGTGACCACAGTGATTGCAAAAAGATTTTACAGAGAATAACACATACACTTAACAATCCTAACGGATCAAAAATACTCGACGCTACAGATAGTACGTTTCTTTTAGTGTATTTTACATGGCTATCTATCAATTGCAATTTGGAACATGACATCAAAATAATATCGGCATTAGGATCCCACTCGAGCCCTAAAGTATTATTATGCTTCGATATTTTTAAATTATCCTGTTGACAATTTTCCGTGTTACTAACACTTTGTAGAAAATTTTGTGAATTACTTTTAATTTTACGCAAGTTAAAATGGGCTGAGCTCAGTGTGTCATTAACCTTTTGGTACAGAGCCTTTAATTGTTTTTCGTCATTGAGACCAGTAATTAGGTCATCGATATAAAAATCGTGAGTTATTACTTCTCTTACCAAATTGTCACTACTGTCTTGTCCTAACTGTAGTAAACACCTCGTGCTTAGAAAGGGGGCGGATGAAGTACCGTAAGTGACAGTATTAAGCTGTAAGTACTTAATTTGCTCGCTCTCTTCGTCACGCCACAAAATCATTTGTAGGTGTCTCTGTGTGGGCTCCACGGCGATTTGTCTGTACATCTTCTCTATATCACCGGTAAATATAAAGGCATGTTGGCGAAATCGTAGAAGAATAGAGAAGATGTCATCTTGGACCATGGGCCCCACCATGAGAATGTCATTAAGTGAGAAACCTGAATCTGTCTTCGCAGAGCCATCGAATACAAACCGGCATTTAGTCGATTCACTTTGCTCCTTTAATATTGGATGATGCGGTAAAAAATAAGCAGTTTCTGGTTTCTCACACTCTGACAAGTGATCTAAGTCTGCGTATTCATGAATAAAATCGACATATTGTGTTTTTACATCCGGTTGCCGTCTAAAACGTTTCTCTAATGAGTCGAAACGTTTTCTAGCCTGCCTATATGAGTCACCCAAAAGTCTGGTGTCACTGCTGACAGGCAATGTGACGCAAAATCTGCCATCATCTAAGCGTCGTGTGTTTTGCTTGAAATGTTCTTCGCATGCCTCCTCTTCTGGAGATAACACTGGTGTAGCTGGAACCTCCTCTAGTTCCCAAAACTTACTTAATTGATTACTAATTTCCCTACTGAAGCCACAATGTATATTATTTACATTTAACTTGTTATGAAACATTACGGGTCCTACCATCAACCAGCCAAAAATAGAGTTTTGCAAAATTGGTTTGTTTTTACCTAGTTTTAGTTGTTCATTACATATTACATCCCAAAAAATATCCGCACCTAACAATAAATCTATTTGAGCAGGAGTGTGATAATTAGGGTCCGCTAAGGTGACGTTTTGTGGGATCACAATATCAGTAACGTCAACTTCCTGGGTGGGCAGTGCACTTGTTATCTGAGGGATAACATAAGCGTCAACTTGTTTACATATTTCATTTTTATTATTTAAACGCGGTTGAAATGGCACAGTGCAACGTTTTAATGCCTGAAAAGAAATGTTGTTTATACCTGTCACTCGAACTGTGTCAACCTGTTCACCTGTTAAGCCTAACTTCTCCGTAAGTGCTTCAGTAATGAAAGAGGACTGGCTTCCACAGTCAAGTAGACAGCGTGCTTCACAGGCTTCGTTAGTGAACGTATTTTTTACCATTACAATAGCAGTTGATAGTAAGACCTGATTACTAATGCTAGTCGACAATGATATCGGTGTGGACACAGACTCTTTAGCTTCTACATCCTTCTGAGCAGCAGGAGTAATTGATTTATGAAGAAGGGTGTTGTGTTTACGCTTGCATATAGCACAAGGACTCGCTTTACATTGATGAGAAAAATGTCCGCCAAGAAAACAATTTATGCAGACTCTTAATTTTCTTATTGAGTCATTACGTTCATCTATTGTCATTTTATTAAGTTGCTCACAATAATAAATTAGGTGATCCCCATTACAAATCCGACACATTCCTACTTTTGCAGGGCTCGACGTGTTGGGAAGATTGGCATCGCTGGCCGTAGCAACGAAGGCCTTTTGCGCTTTATCCATGCGCTTAAAAACGAATGGCTTGTCGGTTTTGTCTGCACTTGTGGTCGCCGTAACCATTTCCAACACGTCGGCTCTGTGCCTTAAAAAATCATAAAAAGCTGCCAAATTAGGATTTTCTTTCAACATATTCCTATGTTCCTCCCATTTAGTTGCAGTTATTGAATCTAATTTGTTAACAAACATAAAGATTATAAGTGTGTCCCAGTTATTAGTTGGTTCCCCTAGACTGTTTAAAGCCCTCAAATGCTTAGAAATGTGATCAATTAGGAAACGCAACGATTCATCAGACTCCCTTCCACTGAAAGGCACATTAAAAAGTGACTTAAGGTGAGTGTGAATCAGCTGTCGCTTGTTATCGAAACGATCGCAAACCAGTTTCCAGGCTACAGCGTATTTTGCCGACGAAATCTCTAATGATTCGATAACCGACGCAGCGGTCCCTAACAACGATGCTTTTAAGTACTGATATTTACATATATCAGTCAGACAGTCATTATTGTGCACAATTGATAAATATGTATCGCGGAATTCCAACCATTTGTTGGTATTACCATCGAAGGTAGGAAGTTTGATGGTCGGTAGCTTGACGCCGCCGCCAGCCTCGGCCGCGCTGTGCGCCAAAGCGGACGCGCTCGGCGCGCCGCCGATGTCGTTGGAGAAGCGAGATTCATTAACAGCGATCAATTCCTGAGCAACACTGATAGCATGAAAAAACCTTTTTTCCGTGTTTTCTCGCTCGCTAAAATCCTCTTGGTCCTCCTTTTTATTTTTTGATTCGAAAATTTCTATTTGACTTTGAAGATTGTCATATTCGTCGAACATTAAATCAATTTTGTGCAATCTTAGTTTTAATTCATTGAAATTCGCTAATGTTACCTTCTTATAGTTCTCAAACTCTGACAAATAGTTACTAAAAATCGTTAATCGTCCCTTAATCGACAACCTTTTAGCTCGTAAGTCTGCGTCAGCCATATTGTAAACGAACAAATTAATATAGGTCAAACGGTAAATAAAAGTGTTATAAATACCTCGTTATAGGCAAACCTATATGAAACAGCTGTTTGTCGGACCGGGTGATAAGCGAGAACAATAGATGAATAGATCCCAAGCCGCAAGCGCAGGCGCAGGTAACTGCGGGGTAGTGGCGCGGGCGCGGGGCGGGGCACTCTGGAATGTTCGTGCGGTCTGATTTACTAATCGGTTTAAAAATTTGCGTAGCAGAAACGCAGCGAAGAGGATTTTGCTAGTTAGAAGAGATTGCAAAAGGCAAGAGAAACGTAAGGAATGCAACGCTTAAACAATTGCAACGCGTTAAAATTTTACTTTAAGTAGGCACTGATTGCGTAATAATTATAACCATACGTCATGCGAATTACTGTGCACTTAAATCTTTAAAAAATAATTATACGAAAACCAATTAAAGCCACACAAGCCTAAAATATTGCAATGAGTTACTTGTTAATTATTTGTACCAAGTACCTAGTTATTTACTTAGGAGGTATTTATGTACTTATTACCAGTACTGGCTTAAACAGTTAAGTAACGATTTAATTTTCCATATTACAATGTAACGTTTAAGTAATAAAAAATTACTAACAGCAGAATTTTATTTATTTACCTCAAGTATTTTGATGAAAATGTTAGTCTTAAAGTGAGAAATGCTTGCACAGACGAAACTTTACAGGGCAACAAATAATATTAGTAGGATGAGGAACAGGCAAACCTCCCTTTTGTGAAGACTTCAGCTCGCAACCACACTGTCAATCCACATCCAACTTGATTTTGTTCCAATATCTTATAGGTTATGAATGCGCGATCACAGGCGCGATGTCCGCCATAGATTTTGTCAGCCTTTGTGTGCGCAGGTAAGTGCTACGCCTCCGCGTAGCAACAGTAGTCACGGTCGCCAAATGTTCAGTGCTCCTCAGGGTAATGGTATGGACCATTGAGACATAGGATAGTCTGAACGTATTTAATTCCAATAAAAGGATTATTAACAAAATATTGATATATGTTGCCGTTTCGGCGGTGCGCTGCTGTCTGTCAGGTGCGCCGGCCCTCGGAGAGGGGTAGCGAGATTGGTGACGTCATCGTGACGTCGTCTTGTTGTTGAAGGCGTCAACACCGACATAGCCCGAAGAATAGCCAAACTTAAGTGGCAGTGGGCGGGGCACATTGCTCGCAGGACTGATGGCCGATGGGGTCAGAAGGTTCTTGAGTGGCGTCCGCGGACCGGGAGACGAGCTGTAGGTAGGCCTCCAACAAGATGGAGTGACGACCTTGTAAAGATCGCGGGAACGCGGTGGATACGAAAAGCACAAGACCGGTCTGAGTGGAGAGCCTTGGGGGAGGCCTATGTCCAGCAGTGGACGTCTTTCGGCTGACATGATGATGATGATGATGATAGCTTCGTAGGCAGGGTCAGTATACCATCTAGGCTAACGCGTCGTTAGAATAAGAGCGTCGGTTGCCTAGTCTATGGGCTTAGGGAGTGGAGTCGTAATCGTAAGTTACCTACCGAGTTCGAACTCCGGCCGTTACCAAAAAAATAAAGGTTTTGATTTAATTTTATTGGTTACATTTTTATGGTCTAATCCAAAGGGCATTCATTTATAAAGAGCCGAATCTGCGTGCATGACTCGATGTATGAATGTGGAAGAAGCGAAAGACATTTGTCAGGTTCGTAGAAGGTGGAAAGAAGTGGTCTCCGCCTACCCCTCTGGGAAACAGCCGTGATTTTATGTAAATATGTATGGTTACATTTTTATAGAAGAGCAATTGATTGGCATGGTATGGACATGATGATGAAGGAAACAAATAGAAGAGTAATGAGAGTGTATGGATATAAGGGAAGACGAGGAACGAAAAATGATTGGATGGATTGTGTGAAACATGAAATGCATGTGAGTGCAGGGAGTGAAGAGTTAACAGCGGAGAAGAGATTCAGGCATGACAGATATCAACTTTTGCAACTAATTATGATGGGCAAAGTTGCTGGAAAAAGAGTTGGGCGAGGAAAGAACGTGGCTTTGCAACATGCGGGAAAGGACTGGAATTACGAGCGCGTCTGAGCTGTTCCGTCTCGCAGAGGATAGGGACGGATTCCAGCAGCTGATAACCAACCTTCACTAAGTTGGAGAGGTACTTTAAGAAGAAGAAGAGAGTGGAAGAAGAAAACATGTTGCACCGACCCCACCTGGAGTGGGTTAAGGCCCGGAAGATGATGAACGATGATCGTCAATTTTGAATGTATATACAGGTATACTCGATCCAGCTGGCGCCGCCGACCATAGTTCAGCTGCTGAAGTGTGAGAGGCTGGCCCAGTACGACGTGAGCTCGCTGCATCGCATAGTCTCCGGGAGCACCCCGGCCGACGCCGAGCTCGTCAACCACGCCAAGTCCAAGTAAGGGCCAACTAATACCTGCTAGGGCATGAATTCCGAGATTCCGGAATCTCGAAATCTCGGAATCTCGGACCGATTTTTCAGATATTACAATTCCAAGATTAGACGGAGCAATAGCAATATTGGGCCTTATCAATATCGTAAATGAGCATCTTCCAAAAAAAGTGTACATGAACTTTTTTTTCTAGAATTCGTTTTTTTTTTGGTTTTTCTTACTCAGAATCGTTGATACTACCGATGCTCATACAAGAAAAAAAGTGTCCCGAATATTCCATTCCAGATCGTCACATTTTTGTATGTACTCTTTTTTATTTATATGGTCGTGACGCACTGGAAGAAGAAACTTACATAGTAAAATCTGGGACACTTTTTCTTGCATGAGGATCGATAGTATCAACGATTCTGAGTAAGAAAACCCAAAAAAAAACGAATTCTGGAAAAAATAATCATGTACACTTTTTTTGGAAAACGCCCAAATCCGATATTAATACTATTGACGCGTAGAAAAATAAATACCTACGACATACCTAAAACGTTAATGAAACTATTTGATTGAGAAGGACAATGGCAAAAATCATCGAGTAACATTATCATTAAAAAAACACTGTGTTTATGTTATAATAAAAATTAATATGATTAAATAGTCATAAATACAATTATGACATTAATATTCAGCGAAGAAAATTGTCTCAATTTGCCATTTGTAATGAGTAGTGAAAAAAATTATGATGCCGCCGTGATCCGTATTTTGATTACGATTAAGGTGTATTTAACTATAATCATTTTACCGCTTCTTATTTTTCAATTTTTTTATTTGTACCAGTTAATACAGAGCACCCTGTGTGAAAAATTTCGTCATTTTGACGTCATCGGCATCCAAAGTACGACCCCTGAATATAATACTGTAGCGGCAACGAGTGATGGCACTTTTGAAGTTTGCTCGCTCATGAAGTATCCCTTAATATTGACAGAAAGTATAAAGGAACAGATGTCAAACTTCATTGTTGCAGGTACCGGAATAGTGATGTACTGCTGGCGCTGTAATTTACCGAAACGCATTTCGTAACTAGCTTCATCTTGAGGTTGTTTTTTAACCGACTTCAAAAAAAGGAGGAGGTTCTCAATTCGTCGGGATATTTTTTTTTTTATTTGCTCGCACTCTAGCCTTCATCGTTTTAATCATAACCAACAAAAAACATCTCAAAAAAACACTTCGCGTGATGATAACAAAGGACCGCTGAATGGTACAACAACGTATGACAATAAAGTCACTGCACTTTCACGTCACCGCCGCTGGCAAACTCGCGTCCTAGCTCTGAGTTAACGTGGTTTAATGATTATTTATTGACCCATTTATTAATAATTTCGCATTTTGTATATTTTGACACTATATTTCAAATTTCTGACAATGTCGTCTTCTTCTAGCTTCAGTTTATTTCGAGAGCTTGATCTACATTCTGTGGCCTTTTATTTTTATGCGTTATTTCTTTACCAAACTTTTTAAAAATATACTTCTCGCACTTAACTGAATTTTTTATGATGATAAAATGGAGTGTTATAAACACTATTTTGTCAGCTATCAAAAGTGCCATCACTCGTTGCCGCTACTGTACTGTGCGGCGGTACGGAACGCTCGGTGCGCGATTCCGACTCGCACCTGACCGGTTTTGAAGTTCCATTACTAATTACTAGCTTTCGCCCGCGGCTCCGTCCGCGTAGAAGTCGTTTATCGCTGCTCCCTCGGGAACTGTCCACTTTTCCGGGATAAAAACTATCCTATGTCCTATTCCAGGACCTAACCAATATGTGCGCCATTTCATCTCGATCCGTTCAGTGGTTGAAGCGTGAAAGACAGACAAACATACACACTTTCAAATTTATAATATTAGTGTGGATTGACTGAATGTTCAGGTTCCCGAACTTGCAACACGTGCACCAGTGTTACGGCATGTCGGAAATGGGGATGATCTGCACGGAGACGGGCACCGGAAAGACCAAGCCGGGCAGCGTAGGGCCGCCCGTCAACGGGGTCGTCATGAAGGTAATGTTTCCACAGGTAACCTATCGCAATAGCAAAAAATTTTTGACCGAATTTCATTTGAATTTTTTTAAAAAACCTTTTTTTAACGTTTCACCGATGGCACCATTCGTCAATTTTTTATCTACACATATATCATAAGTCCTCTATCATGCGTTCAAAACCCGTAGGCAATGACCAGCATTACCTGTGGTAGTAGGTGACGGTTTTGGAAGATGTTCCAAATTTGGATCTCACAATATTCGATAACGTAATGAAATTACGTTACAGTTGTCATCGCTGTCACCTACTACCACAGGTAATGCTGTTCATTTGCCTTTGGGATTCTGAACCCATCTTAGAGTACTTATAATATGTGTGTAGATAATAGTACTTTACGTTACGGTTGCGTAATGCCAATTATGCAGAGTCGCGTACAATACTTTATCTACACACATATTATAAGTACTCTAAGATGGGTTCAGAAGCCGAAAGGCAAATGACCAGCATTACCTTACCTGTGGTAGTAGGTGACAGTGATGACAGCTGTAACGTAATTTTGAAATTACGTTATCGAATATTTTAAGGTAATGAGATCCAAATTTGGAACATCTTCCAAAATTTACAGCTGTTATCGCTGTCACCTACTACCACAGGTAATGATGGTCATTGCCTGTGGGTTTTGAACGCATAATAGAGGACTTGTATGAGTGTAGAAAAAATACACTTTCTTTGGTGACTTTTTTTATGTCAAGGAGAAGGCACGCGAGCACTCAGGCCACCTGATGGTAAGTGGGATCAGAGACCAATAGACATTTGAAATCTCAAGATTACAATCTCAAAACTGCAATCCTAAGACTTCAAATGCGTTTCCAACCCTGAGGACTAAGATGGAATACCTCTATGCTAGTAATTTCACCGGAACAGCGAACACTACTGGTTGGCGGTAGGTTAAGATGGTGTTAGCGATCCGGACGGACCCTGCACAAGGTCCTACCACCACTAAACTACTACTATACTATTAAAACTAATAGGAGACTGACTAAAAACTAATGCAAGTTTTTTTCATGTCATGGACAAGGCAACCGAGCACACAGAGCACCTGGGGCCTGTTTTATAAAGCTACAAATTACAATTTACAGGTTACAAGTTTCCATTTGACACAACCTCGACCAATGACGACCAGCCATTAGAGCAGTGTTGCCAGTTTAGACCTGTAAAATGATAACTTGCAGCTTTATAAAACGTGCCCCTGGTGGTAAGTGGGATACAGATCACACTCACCATCAGGTGGCCTGTATGATCAGTTGTCTGCCTTCTCCATGAAAAAAAAACCTGGGGCCCGTTCCAGAAAGCCACTCTGCAACTCTGCACTCCACAAATCCCACTCTTCAAACGTATTTCTGTTCCACAAAGCTATTGCAGAGTTGGAGAGGCAGAGTCAAATGCAGAGTGTGGATAGATTTGCAAAGTATTTCTGTTCCACAAGACAATTGTAAAGTTGAAGTGGCAGAGTCAAATACAAAATGTGGATTTGTGGATTTGCAAAGTAGCTTTTAGAAACAGAATCTTTGCAGAGCAAATTACGCAAAGGGTTTACTGGAACACGTTTGCTCTGCACTTTTGCTTTATCGTGGATTTGCAAAGTGCAGAGTGCAGAGTTGCAGAGTGGCTTTCTGGAATGGGCCCCTGTTCTTAGAGTTGGAAACACATTTCAAGCCTTGAAACTGCTCAAGTGAATATGCCAGAGCGTTATCATCATGTATCTCTTCAGGTAGTGGACCTGAACACCCGCGAGCCCCTGGGCCCGAATCAGCGAGGGGAGATCTGCATCAAGGGGCCGGCCCTCTTCCCGGGTTAGTCATAGGGCAAAATGAAACTGCAGAAAGCAAGCCGCTTTGCCCAGTGATACCAATATGAATGATTTCATCCAAGGAAACACAAATTTTATTCACTTGGAATTCAAGATGGTGGACATTTTCTAAAAGGGCGGCTGCATAGTTTAAAAAAAATATAGACTCAAAACGGCTACACCGATTTTGGTGATTGAGGTGTCTATCGATTTGTATTGACCCCTTTTATCAACAAAAAAATAACGATCTAAGAAATTAAAGATAGCGGCCAGATATTAAGAAAATTCTGTTTTTTTTTTCGTTCTAATTAAAGTAAACTAAATATCCTAAGATATGGTCATAATTTTTGTTGATTTAATAAAACCTCATAGTATAATTTACAAAAAAAAATGACAATCCGTTAAGTAGTTTTTGAACTATACGAATAACAAATCAAGCGCGTTGTTTTGAAAGCCGTCACTGTACAGTCAAGGACTTTAATTGTTATGCCACTATGAAACCCTGTCGCATAACGTTAATCATTCATTTAAGCGTCATTTCTGTCATGTGGTTTGACGCTGTCATTATGACAGGGTTCCATAGTGGCATAACAATTAAAGTCCTTGACTGTACGTGATGGTGAATGTGAATGCACCGGTTTCAGTTTTTAGGGTTTTCTTACGACTTCACACGATTTCTTTTTGTCATAATCATAACTTACTAATTTCATTGTAAATCAACGTTTTCATACATGAAACAAAATTAAGGCAAGAAAATGAGATCCCAATTCTACTACGCGTTTATAAACTCGAAACTGTAATCTAAGACCAAAAAAACTACGACAGATACGTCACTGTCACAAGTGTCAAAGTCGCTTATGTCAGTGTCAATGGAACATTTCAGAGTTAGCCAACCTTTTTGCATTGATAATCAAATTGTTGTTAATATTTGTAGATAATTCTAACATTTTCAAAATCAAAAGTTATATTTAACAATAGGGAATATGCAATCAATGTTTTTTCTACCCGATATTCAAAACATTAAAATATCCCAAAACAAATATTTTCTCATATAGTGTGTTAAGTAATTAAAGGGCGGGTGTGTGTGTTCAATGGCGTTTTTTTTTATCAGCTCAAACAAAATGACAAGCTAAATTCGGATGCCTTACACTTATGCTTGATTTAAACTTGACAGTTACCCATGGACCCCATGGTGCATGGCTGGTAAAATGCCCGATGATTGTCATTATAAAGTGAGCTACACACTTTTGGCCTGTTATTTTGTCGAATAGCTAAACGTATGTAATATTTAAATTGCATCTAACGTTGTTTACAACTATTGTTTATTTATCGTACCAAATGTTATTAATACCTGAAGTATTACAAGTGCAATAACAGTTTTGCTACCAAAAATCTTCTATGGTTAAATATTTAATAGGCCATCTTGTATTTGTGTAAGTAACTTGAATTAACTTGTTTATTTAAATGGAAGGTTTAAAACTACCTACAAATAAATATTCTTAGTGCGGTCTTTTAAAAAGTGGAAATATACTAAGGCAAATATTTGTTTAATTAGTGGCAACCCATGTTGGTCTTTAATTACAGTTTCGAGTATAGATGACATTAATGTTCATAAAAACGTTGCCAATGTTATTATTATTATTTATTTATTTTAATGGCGTCTACAAGTTACGTAATTTTGCCAATGTCAAGTATATTAAGCAATTGTACGGTGAATCGTCGTTGTCGTCGGCGTCTTCCAGTCCCAGTCGGCACACCATTGAAGATGGCGGGCATCCACTTCAATGGCTTGGAGTGTTCTTGGCCGCTTGCTCATTCAGAATCAACTTTTCACTGTTATTTTATTTGATGCATATTCTTCGTCAGTGTTGGAGGTTGCTTCACAAAGTTGCCCTGGATTTGCGAACCAAAATCAACGATAAAGTAATTTACAAAAAATGAAATAAATAGACAGATGTTTTCAAAATGACAGCTAGACAAGAACCCCCGTTGCCAATGTTACCGGATTGTCAGAACCAGACAGGAGTTTTGGTGGCAAAATTGGATGACAGGCAGAGAGTTCCTATACCGATAAACTCATTTATTGATACTGTTCCCCTATAGTTACTAGCGAGCGCTCTAAGCTGCGATTGTAAGTTTAATTTTTTTTGGTGTAAGGTTACACAAAGCATGATGATCGCCGTGTTATGAATCAATTTCGTCGAAGAGTGTCATTTATAATGACGTGATATTAAATAATTTACACTTAAGAGAAAAAATGGAAAATGCCTCTTAAAAAATAAAAAACGTGCTTTAAAAAAGTCCTGAAACTCGGGTCCAAGCTATATTGCGTTTAATGGTACTCATAAGCTAGCAATAATTAAAAGTTGGTATAATTTGTGTAACCCCAACCAACTTTATCTTTATTAATGTTGAGTTCTGTACTTAGTTGGATGTAAATAAAGTCTTTGTTTAGACTTTATTCTCGTCTCCAAAATAATATTTACCAAAAACACACTTACAAACGAAGCTGGGAGCGATCGCTAGTTAACGGAAAAGCATCGATAAGTGACTTTACGATATAGGAACGCCATACCTGTCATCCAATTTTGCCACCAAAAGTCCGATGTGGCAGAACAAAGCGTACGACAAATCACACAGGCAATAGTACATTGTTGCCTAGGCGCGGAAAGTAAGGGATTTCCTGACGAGGTGGTTAGCAGGCCGAGCAACAGCGAGGCCTGCTAAAATACGAGTCAGGAAATCCTCGTTTTCGCCGAGGCATACATAATGATTTTCTCAAACAATGCGAGGATTATACAAATACATGATTATAAGTATTTTTAAAAACCTTTGACAAATTCGGAGAGACTGTTTGTTTGCGTCATACGAGTATTAGTAGCGATAGTTTGACGCACAACGAGCAATTCAATTTAGACACACTTGTAAATATCCTAAGAGATATTTCGTTATAGATGAATTACCGAGACCGTGGAATTGCATATGTAGTGGTTGTGCCGTTCGCATGAAAAGGAAAACCATTTAGGTTTTTTCTTAATTTAATGAGATTACCCTAAACTAGTGGAATAAGTAGGTATGTCCTTTTTTTGACCACTAATGCGTAATAGAAGTATCTACCTAGGGCGACATATCATGGACCCACAAAAGATACAACTCCTCACTGCCCAAAGCATCTGGAAATTCCTAGACGCAACGGGCCTTTGCGGTGAACTTTAAATTAAGGGCTGCCACAAAAGATCAGCAATGGTCGAAGTGGCTCACAAGGCCCATCTCAACCCCCCCCAATAATAATAAAATGTCCTTTTTTTGCTTTTAGTCGCTATCATTTATTTAAATTTTCATCTTTAAGGTTGGATATTGCTTATGGGACAGATGAAAATTATATATAGTTCTCCTGATGACTTCTTGACTTCGAGTTGGATATATTTATGACATACCTATTTGTTTACTTTGACTTTCAATCGGACCAAAATTACTGCTACTTTCTGCCATAATTTCTGCAAACTGTGTAACTTACAGTCGTACATGTCCAGTCAAAATAATTCTGAAAATTGCGAGAATACAATAAAATAAGACGTATATTTTAGCATGGCATTGTAAAAAGTATTTAGAATTTGACACTGACATCATTTTTGTACTTACTTTTGAATATATAACAAAACTGATTCTCTTTGGGTTTTCGACAAGATGGCGTCGCTTTCTTAGTTGTAATTATTTTTTTGCATATTTTGTTGTTTAATGGATACTAATGATGTATTAATATGCAGTAAATTAACATTCAAATGTGCAGTATAATGAAGAATTCAAGTTTGAACACGTTTCGCCTTTGGAAGGATTGCTCCAAGAAAATCCCATCTGGTCTTCGTAAAGTGACATCGCTTCACGGAGGCTAGAGGATCACCGTACAACGTCGCCTTAAGATTTTTTTTCGATATCATTTACACCGATCACGTGTAACTTCCAACCTTGACACTGGCAGAATTGTCCCACTGGACAGAAACCATATATCAAAGAATTGAACTGATATAACAAAACTCTTTTTAGGCTGATGGTATGAGAAGTTGAGGAAATTTAAATATAGAATTCATGTAAACAGATATAACACTACATATGCAATGCCACGCTCTTGGTAATTCATCTATACTATTCATCACGTGTATAGCGAAATAGTTCTGTTAAGTCACATGTATCCTCCCGCACCGCTCTCCACTACCGCAGGAACCTACTCAGTTGCTAACCGTACGTAACAAACAGACTGGGTTTACTATTGTTTCCACGAAAATTATTTAGCAAAGTCTTAACTCCCCAAACTACGTACCCATATTTTTATATGGGCAAATTTTTATTTCCCATCTCAACGTTTCACACTTATATCATTTGCCAACTAATGATTTGATAAATTATTGTTAGACAAATTATTACCTGGGATTCTTTTAAGATGTCAATTATGTTTTCGTCAAATGTATTGAATGGATACCTTAATTTAAAAATAACCCTAACCTACCTATCTCTGGGAGCAGTTTCATTTTTAGGGTCATAAAGAAAATAACCCTTACCGGGTCCATATTGGCTCATATAAAATTGGTCTTTAGATTTTTTATACAAATAACGATTTGTGTCTATACTCATCATTTCTTCGAAAATGTTTGCTTGTACTTTTTTGCTTATACTTTTTTAAGTCATAGTCATCGCAACTCATAATGCATTTTTTTCAAAAACTGTTACTTTTTTTAGATTGTTATAAATCTAACCTAACCTAACCTAAATTTATCTACACGTGAGATACCTATTTAAGAAATTCTGAAAAGTGTACGATTCCATGAATATTGGCGTTATAAGTTCAGATGAGTATGAGTTCCGATCATTAGTATTAAAAAATATTATGAAGAGTATGAAGAGTGATCATTATGATGTAAAATTATATGAGATACATTTTCGGAGTTCGAATAACCTAATTTGCCCCCCCTTACCTAACTATCTCTGGGAGCAGTTTCGTTTCTAGGGTCATAAAAAAATATGTTATTTGCCTTAGCAAATCATAATTTGCTACACAATTATTTACCAAATGTCGTAATAAAATATTGCAATAAGTATAAAAATGAAGCGAAATAAAAAAATTACGATGTAGAATTATGCCAAGGATTGGTCTGCCAAATAAAATTTCGGCGAAAAGTTGGTTGCCAAATGAAATTTGACGAAACATAATTCGGCAAAAAGGCAGCACACCAACAGACCAAATTTAATCATACCGTTGTTCCTCCAGGCTACCTGAACACGAGCTCGCGAGACCACCTGGACGGGGAGGGCTTCCTGCTGACCGGCGATGTTGGCTACTACGACGAGGACGGCTACTTCTTCATCATCAGCAGGCTCAAGGAGCTGATCAAGTTCGACTCCTTCCAGGTATGCCATCTGCGAGACTGGACAAGCTAACTAAACGCTAACGTAACGATTTTGCGAAAATGTATGGAATTGACGTAGACCAAAACTAATTGAACATATTACAAAGTTAAAACTATATTATAGACCGGTATAAAAGTAATTGTATTCCTTGATTACATAATATCCTGCGTCCCCGCTAGATGGCGCTAGCTAAACTAATAACGTTGCGCCTCTCTCCCGCTAGGTGTCGCCAGGAGAGCTCGAGGCGGTGCTCCAGCTGCACCCGCTCGTGCTGGAGGCGGGCGTGGTCGGCGCTCCGCACGAGACCTTCGGGGAGGCGCCGCTGGCCTTCGTAGTGCTGCGGCCGGGGGCCAAGATCACTGAGGAAGAGCTGGTAGCTTATGTTGACACCCAGGTCAGTCTAGAGACAATTAGGGGACGCCCGTGACTTCGTACTCGTAGAATTAGTTTAAGTCCTTATGTCCAGCGTTTTAGGCTCTGCGTTATCTGTTAGTCGGTCACTCGTCATGGTACTGTTGTATCCAGGGTGTAATCGTTAAGTGTGACCAGGCCATTATTCCGTAACTATTACAGATATCAAAAAACTTTAAACTGATATCGAAAGTACGTAGTTTAAACATAAATTGCTGGCACTTACTAGCATTTACATTTTGGAAGCCTGTAAGTTCGTACGCAAACACGACGAATTCTTTAACAACCGAGACGACCTGCCCACAACACGAACCAATACGCCATAAACACAAATTATTATTGCCCTCCTCTCGCTTAAAAATTCATTCCTCTGGTCCCGTCGTAATGTCAGTCAAAATGTATAATAACTTACCTGAAACAATACGTAAAGAAAAGAATCAACACCTATATATAAATAAACTAAAAAATATTCTATATGAAAAAGCTTACTATAATATAACAGAGTATCTAAGCGATAAATTATAACATAATAAATAAGAGTATAAACATAATAAACTATACTACACCGAGTAATTATTAAGAAAATAAACAGATAGATATATAGATAAATAGAAAAATGGAAATATTTAATATTGATTAATTATTAATTGGATAGTCCTCCTCTCTCTTATATTGCTGCGCCCAACAGGGTCCATAGTGTACGAATATCACCTATGTAATGTATTATGTATTATTATGAGTGCAATAAATAAATAAATAAATAAATAAAAATACGTTACCTAATGAGTAAAATTACGTGAATAACTTTTTTTTAAATCAGACGAGAAGTGTCCTAAATTTTGATATTAAATACTCCAATAAATTTAGTATGAGAATAGTAGAAAGGTTTTAGTTTCGTTATTTAGATTTTCCTCGATTCCGTCCGGTTAAAACGACATTGTCGCTTATTTCTTCGGTACTATTCAATTTTCGCTACCACCATTATATTTGAGTGCTCCACCCCGTCTTTGGGTAAAGGGAGCGTCATGATGGTCGAACTTGGGTGTAGGCGAGGATAGTCGGGCAAGGAAAACCAAAAGCCTTTTCTAGATGTTTCACAAATCCTTTTATATTATTAAACAACATAAGTTTCTGTCAAAAATTTCATTTTTGGGCATTGTTTTTGGGACAAGCTTTTGTTGCCGTCTGTCCCTACTTTTTTTTTTACAAAATCGTTATCTGCTTATCATGATCAAACGAATGAGTCCTAACATGGTGGGTCTACGGTAAGTATAGCGGAGACCCTGTCGCCACCTTCCGACTCCATCATCAGATCCGGGGAGACTCGGGGGAGATTCGGGGTCCCACAGGGCAGTATACTTGGGCCGACTTTATTTATTCTGTACATGAACGACCTTCACACTTTGCCAATCAACAACGCGGAGACTATATGTTACGCTGCCGATACAGCAATTATCTTTCGAGGAGATGATTGGGGCGAAGCCCTTATGGGTCAGGTTCTTAAGGACTAGGTTGCATAATGTCTAATTGTGTAAATCGTCTTAATAGTAGAATGCATGGGTTGAAGATTGGACTTAGTTCGTTTTGTTTGTATAACGCCCAAATAACAAAATATCCCTGTTGCAAAACGCTAATGTATAGTACAGATCTAATGTTAAAAGATAATGTTAAAAGATATGTTAGGTCACTTCAATAGAAATAAACTGCTTAACAGTAATCAGTTCGGCTTCACCAGAGGACGATCCACAACTGATGCAGCATCTGTATTCATTAAATATATATACAATATTTGGGAGAAATCCTGTGATGCAATAGGATTTTTTTGTGACCTTTCCAAAGCTTTCGATTGCGTAGATCATGCGACTCTTATATTAAAATTAGAATATTATGGTCTGTCAAATAAGTCTCTAAATCTTATGTCTTCATATCTTTGTGATAGAACACAAACGGTTGTTGTAAACCAAACACAGTCCATTGGAGCAACTGTTAAATTAGGTGTGCCTCAGGGCTCTATATTAGGTCCTTTCTTATTTCTGGTCTATATAAATGACTTACCACCCACGGTAGATAACCTTTGTGATATCGTCGTTCAGCGTTCAGTACCGCGAATGTTAAATTGCGACCCGCGGTACTGAACGCCGAACGTCGATATTGGCTATTTGCTGATGATACTTCATTAATTTTCAAGGTGGACCGAAAATCCGTCGATTGCATATCCGAGATCCGAGGATAAACGCCACGCTGGTTAAGTACTTAATTGGTTTACTATTAACAATTTGCTACTTAATGCTAAGAAAACTAAATGTGTTAGATTCGTTTTGCCTAATGTTAGACCGGTAGAATCTCGTATATTTCTAAATGATGAGTGTTTGGAGATGGTGGACAAGGCGCTTTTCTTAGGGATAACTATAGACAAAAACTTGCAATGGAGTCCCCATATAGCAGTACTACTAGCAGGTAAATTAAGTTCGGCAGCTTATGCTGTTAGGAAAATCAGGCAACTTACCAATGTTGAGACAGCTCGCTTAGTTTATTATAGTTATTTTCATAGTGTTATGTCGTACGGTATTCTGGTTTGGGGAAAAGCCGCTGACATACAGACTATATTCGTGTTACAAAAAAGAGCCATTCGTTCCATATATAATCTAAACTCCCTTGATTATAGGGTCGAGGACTATCTAACAGATAAAAATGCTTGGCCTAAATTAAACACCTAAATAACTTGATGATGATGATGAGTGGGGACGCCGCCGAGGCAGGCGGGCGGTCGAGTGGCTCTCCATTCATTCCGCCCTGTTCCCCTTGATCCAGTCTCAGGTTACTGGCTCTGCGGCGCTCCCATCCAGCACTGATCCCATCTTCTTGTTTTCCTACAGAATAATAGTGCGTCCTGAAGGTTAATGCTTTTAAGCGTCTCTGCTGTCAGTGCGTCCTCCCCGAATGTGCGATATCTCAGTGACGAGTACATCACACACTCGGCCAGAACGTGTTGACTAGTTTCCTCTTTGCCACAATGTGGGCATCGAGGATCCTGTTTGGCTCCTATTACCGTCAAATGTCTGTTGAGTGGACAGTGTCCAGTCAAGATCCCTGTCAGTATACTTAGATTGTACTTACCAAGGTTTAGTAGATACTTTGTTCTGTTCCTATTTACCCTTCCTATCATGAGTTTGGATTGTCTGCACCTTTGTGTTGTTATGCACGCCTCATTTGTCTTTGTCTCTATTCTTCTGGCGATTACTCCTTTCGTTACCGTTGCAGATATCGGAAGTGCTGGTTCCGGGTCCAGATATTGTCGGTCCGCCCCTGCTCTGGCCAGCTCATCAGCCTTCTCGTTTCCTATTGCTCCACTGTGTCCTGGTACCCAAGCCAGTATCACTTTGGATGCTATGCCTAGATTATTCAGTTCATCTCTGCATTCCTGCACCAGGGAGGATTTGATTACTGGATTATCTAACGCTTTTAGTGCTGCTTGGCTGTCTGAGTAGATTATAACGTGGCTCCCCGTTATATTACTTCTTTCCTTGAGTCTCTGTGCACACTTCATGATGGCATACACTTCTGCCTGGAATACACTGGTGAAGCCTCCTAGTGACCTAAATAACTTAGTAATAGCTTAGTCAGAAAAAATATGTAAACATTTTATGTATAATTATTGTCTAGGGGACACGGTTTTTATAGGAGAATGTATCAAAACTATGTGGTTGTTTTGCACCGTCATGGGTAAGTATATGTATATATATATATATATATATATATATATATATATATATATATATATATATTTTATTATTATTATTATTACTATTTATGGGTTCATCTGAACATACTGAGTTTTGACACATTTTCCTGCTCAACTACGCATGATATATATATTTTAATGTTAGATTCATTGTTTTATATAATGCTAGGTTAAGTTCTATAATTGTATAAGTAATTTTTTAAAAACGACTGACTGTTGAGTTTCTTTCGGCGTTTCTTCTCAGCAGTGGTCTCTTGCGAAGCGCTGGTAGATTTTTGACATGTAAAAGTGCCCGTGCGGCCTACTTACTGAATAAACATCTTTTATCTTTTATCTTTTATCTTTAGTGAATAATCCTTTCACATCGTGAAAACTCGGAACTCACGTCTACTTCCGAATGACGCCGACGTGTTTATGAATTATTGGATTATTAAGTGACATGTTTGTATTAAATAAATAGAGTACTTTAGTTATCAGTGTCAAATTTCAAACCACGACTTTGAAGTATATCACACCGGGATGTTAAAACCACCACGATCAAATATATAGAAATTAGGTGTAGGTAAAGAATATTAATAAATGTTGAAAATAATTTCATAGGCTTGTCGATCTAAACGTTTCCAAGAACTTAATGCTTTTTAACTTTGAACTGAAAACAAACTTAAAGTTTATTAACAAAAAAAAACTGATATGAACCACTCTATATCGATTATCACTCTCGGCATGCGACGTTCCCCCACGTTGTCTTGATGGGTGAGTCAGACTGAAGTAGCATGACAAATACGAACATATCCGAGAAAATACGATGTGAAAGGATATTTCAGTACATCTGTAACTATACTATGTGTCAATCTCTTTTGACTTATTGTAATACTTGTTACATTTTAGGCTCAGTAGTTTCGGAGATCAGGGGGGAATGGTAAATTGATTTGTTCCTGATTCGTCATATTCCTAACTGGTCATATTCCTGATTCGTCATATTCCTAACTGGTCATATTCCTAACTCGTCATAACATGTACTGATTTGACTGCAAAAATTTACTATAGAAATCCTCTGTGGTAAATGATAAGAACCTCCTTAGATAATATAGATGAGTGTTACTTGTCTATCATGAAGTTAATGTCATTGTCACTTAATTATTTATATTGTGTTATACAAAATCATTTTAATCGGAGAAGATGGCCTTGCAGACAATAATGGTACGGACGAAGAAATGCATTTAACTGTACAATGACGAGTTAGGAATATGACGAATCAGGAATATGACCAGTTAGGAATATGACGAATCAGGAATATGACCAGTTGGGAATATGACGAATCAGGAATATGACCAGTTAAGAATATGACGAATCTGGAACAAATTTAATCTTTCACGAATAAAATCAAAACTATTTATTTTACTTATCTATTAATAATAAAATAAAAATATTCGAGATCCTCATAGCGAGCCCTTTCATTTGGTATATGGCACAGTAAGGTTTGCAAAACATTTTTTTTAATTTCCTTTTTTGTCCCCCAAAAATGACCCTTATTAAGAAAAAATATTTACTTTGCACATCTGTATTCGGGTCATCAATTTACATATGTGTACCAAATTTCAACTCAATCGGTCCAGTAGTTTCGGAGCAAATTGGCTGTGACAGACGGACGGACAGACAGACGCACGAGTGATCCTATAAGGGTTCGTTTAATTTTCTAATTTTTTGCACGGAACCCTAAAAATAGGCCTTAAGAGTTCTTAACTTTTGGGGACGGGAGAGACATCTTTTGTTTCTGTGACCTTAATAGTTTTAATGGATTTGTGGATCAACTAATGTTTCTTCGCAGGTATCCAAGAGGATGCGGCTGGAGGGGGGGGTGCGGTTCATCGACGCGCTGCCGCGGGGGGCGGGGGACAAGCTCGACAGGAAGGCGCTCAAGCTCCTGCTCTGAGCTGAGACCGCTCTCAGGATCAACATCACAAAGAATACGACTAGTACTTTTAACTATACTACTAGTATTTATAAATAGTACTGTACTTTCACTCAAAGCTACTTATGATGTGCTAAAATAAAATATTTCATTATGAAGACCAGTGCCGTTTGCTTGCTTATAATTACCATAACTTACATGAG
The DNA here is from genome assembly GCA_946894065.1 of Acleris literana. NCBI lineage: Eukaryota > Metazoa > Arthropoda > Insecta > Lepidoptera > Tortricidae > Acleris > Acleris literana. The sequence continues at coordinate 2,139,732 of OX335693.1, read as the reverse complement.
GTACTTGCGTTTTTTTTCTTATTGTTTAGTATAGCAAGCAAGGACTGTTTAGATCACAGAATAAGATGCCTTTAGTCTTTATTCTGTGGGTTATCCATTGATATTTATTTATACTCTGTCATCCAGATTCCTTCTGACTGTATGTAGAGTTGCAAATAACAAACTTGAAAGTACTGCCCTCTCGCGGTGGGTAAGTAATACTTTTAACGACCAACTAGAGGTCAGCACTTTCACGGCTGGTCTTCGTCGATCCGGGGTTACGTACGTAATTACGAATAGAGCAGGTTCCAAAGGGATGTTTGTTTGCAAAAATCGCAGGCCGCGAAATGTTTGGTGATTAGTATACCTGAGACCCTCGACTTTATAAAAAGCCATGTTGCCACGCGCGCGCATGGTCATTTGTCATTCAGTCCCCCCCTCCATCCCTTTGCCGTTGCTCTAGTCTCGCTACGCGCGCTTTTCTTGCTGTGGCGGTGAACAATTATTTCATGACACGACTGGCGTGCCTAACGCCATACAAAATGATGGCACGCCTATTGTGCCATCAGCCATGTGTATAGCTGCACCTTTTTCGGTATAGCGTACTTCCGGTTCAGATTTCGGAATGGCGACAGGCAGATCCGTATTCTGCAGGGTCAAAACCCTCTGATAACGTTTTCACCCCATGACACCACCTGTTACATGATTTGCCGCTTGCTTTCTACTTTTTCAATGATCCTATTTGAGTTTCTTCAAATCAGAGGTTGACTATGCGATGGCGGGAAATTTGTTATGGTTTTTCACTGCCGCCGCCAATACGGTCCTGTAACTTGTACTGAAAGTTACATTAGTTGCAATACGCGAGTGTAGAGGTGTCGAATTATAGTGTTTTGTTCAAAGCTATTGTAATTCTAAGTATATTTATTTAGTGCCATTATAGTGCTGTTTTATTTTAAATCCTGTGATGTCTACTCTCCCGACGCGGAGTCTCCCCGGCCGGGCAGCTCCGCGCCGTCATATACATAGTATCGGTGATGGGTGCTTTAGCAAGGTATATTTAAAAATTGTATGCAGTGGTTATGAATTAGAAATTTATCTGCGTACTGAGAGTATGAGAATCGATTTCTTTTTAATTCAAAATAATAACAGTAGTCACTCTATAAAATGTGCAATAAACTGAAAATTTATTACCAAAACATCCGTTTTTATGTTCCGTACCATAATGGTAAAAAAAGAACCCTTACGGTGAGACTTCGTTGTCTGTCTGTCTGTATGTCACAGCAGGTTTTCTCGGCAACTATAAATGCTATCAACTTGAAATTTAGCATAGTTGTACAACCAGCTTGCCCGCATCTGTTTTTAGTAAAAAAAAAACGTAATTAATTTTATAAATACAATTGAAACAGGGTCTGGCAAGGGGGTTAAAAAATGAAATTGGTTTGATTATAGCAAACGGGGTAGTGTCATATGAAAGGGCTAAATCTGCACATTTCAAAACTAATTTTGTTAAAAAATTCTGGTATGTATGTTCTCCGAAGTTTATTAATTAAAAAATCTGAAAAATTCCTGGCGTATAGATAATTATTAATATTTTATGGGGAAAATAAAATAAAGTGCTAATTATTTTAATTTTTTGAGAAATAACAAAAAAACTTTGATAATCTGTTTTAAAAGTTAGGCTAGTCAAAATGGACCTTATTGCAAAATGGACCTTATTTGCGGTTACCATATTATCTTAAATACGGAACCCTCGGTGCGCGAGTCCGACCCGCACTAGACCGGTTTTTAGGATTTGACGCTGCTATCAAGGCGTAGGTACGTAAACTATTTCCATCTCACATTCTTCGCACGGAAACACATAAAACTATCCCTCTTGATTTTTGTCTAGGCAGAGAATAATGTGACCACAATTGTATTTATTTACTTGACGGCGCGTGTGGTTTGAGAGCGAGTAGACATAATGTTTAGTTATGTTATGGTCCTGCTCACTCTGACGTAACTCGGGCACTGGGCCTCTACTTTCATAGTTCGAACGTTACGCTTGCTCCGTCACTTTCCCTCGACTTCAGTACGATGGGCAAGTGAAAGGGACGGAGTATCCATTAGCACTACTGTGGTGTTGGGAGTAGGATCCCGGACGTGCGTCGCCATGTTAGACACTCTTGTTCTAGACTTCGCTGGTGAAACTGGGTCGTGAAACATGGTACGCCGCGAGCGTTATAGTTTTGCATTTGGCCTTGGCACCCTGTGCCCCTGGAACGTCGTCAGGCGGATTTCTTATTAACTGACTGTATTTTGATAATTAAACGAGACATTATGAAACATCCAGAAAAGGCTTTTGGTTCTCCTTGCCCGACTATCCTCGCCTACACCAAGTTCGACCATCGTGACGCTCCCTATACCTAAAGATGAGGAGGAGCTTACATACTTTAAGGGGCTACCATGCCCATAACAGACGTTTTTGATGAAGTTTAAGTTCTTATAACTCAGTCAAAACTGAATGTAAATTTATGAAAAAATATATTATAATCATCCATATATTCATCTTTGCTTCTGACGAACAGAATTTCAAAATAACCCTTGGTATTTTTTTTATACAATTGGATATCCTCGTACGGCCCACGTCAAATTTCGTTAGTTCGAAAAAGAATCTTATGTCAGTTAACTAAAGTCAAAAGTCACTTTGACAGATGTCCTAAATTTAGGACATCGGGCCTTACGAGGATATAACTTTTTTCATCTTGGCGTCAATTGATATGGAAAATACATGTAAATATGCTTCATTAATATCTTATAAATCATCGAAGGTTTTTTTCTAAAGTGAAAAATATGGAAATAAACGCCAAAAAACTACTTTTTTGCAGTAAAAATGACAAAATTTGATAGCATAAATCTCGATATCAGTGACTTGTAAAAGAAAATTTGAGATGGCAGCTAGTTTAGAACAGCAGTGTTAATGCAAATAGGATTTAACAACAACTGAAAGTTTAGAGCTTCAGATCGGAGGTCATCTGCCCACGGTTTTTTTTGTTTTTTCGACTTGATTAATAAAAAAAATTGAGGCCTGTAGTTTCTCGTAAAAAAAATAGAAACACTATGACCAAGTTAAATTACGGTTACTTTGAAAACACTAAATATTTGACTGACAATATCAAGAAAAACCCCCTGAAAAGCACGTAAAATCTGAAGAAATGTAGAATAAACGTTGTTCTTTTTCAATATCACCAATTAGATTTGCTTAAAATAAGGCACCATACAAATAACATATGTTTTTGCATAACATACATACATACATACATAATCTCACGCCTTCGTTCCCAGAGTGGGGTAGGCAGAGCTACAGAATTACAAACATCTCTAAAAACTTGTTGATAATTCTATAACCACAATTTGCACAATTAGGCTAAGATGTTTACCAGCGTATTAGTGACAGGTTGCAAGCCCATCGCCTAACAGTACTACAAGCCTTTATTCCCTTAGTCGTCTCTTACGACATCCACGGGAAGACATGGAGTGGCACTATTCTAACTCGGCAACCACACGAGGAACATAGGTACTTTTAAATATTTTGCATAACATAGGTACTTTTAAAGTTTCTTTGCCTCAAAAATCAAGACAAAACGCACAGTAACCATTGATATTTTTTTCTATACGAAAAAATACAGTAACACGCGCACTACTTTAACTTTCTTAAGGAGCAACTATCCCCGTTACGAGTGACGAAAAACAAATTATGCTGGCGTATTCCAACTCCTCAAAAAATACACGTTTGTGTGGAATGGTAGTTGCTATCAAAGTCGCCCCGTAAATCCAAGTAACCTCAGTTTACGGTAGCGTAATGTGCCACACGGTGACTCAGGTTCACAAGGAAAAACAGGATTTATTATTCACAGGATAATTCTTAACTTTACTAATACCTACAGGGCCGGATTTAGAGGTCTGGAGGCCTCGGGGCAACAAAGAAGTGGAGGCCTCCGGGCCCCAAATCATTTTCTAAATAAAATGTTTTTTTTTTTCCGTTGAGTTTTTCAATAAATAATTTATTGTGAAACCAAGTATAGATTATTTTATCATTTAATGAACATAGGTATAAAGAAGAGAGGTAGAAAGAGGTATAGGAAATAAGAATTATCTGAAATTCAATTTTAGCGTTAACGAACGGAAACTTCCGAGCTTTTTTCGCCGAAAAATCGTTCATGATTTCGCTGAAATCCAGTTCCCGAAGTAAATCGCTTTCAATGCTCAGGAGAGAAAGCTATTTTAGACCGTTTTGTCCCATCGTGATTCAAAGCCAATTTTTTTTAATTTTCATTTTTGAAAATGTATGCTCTCCAGTGCAATTTGATACTATCAAAACCAAATACATTCTCAATGCAATTTCATGGTTTGGGCCGAGGCTGCGGGCGAGTACGACCCCCCACTCAGCCATTGAGCCGTTGGGATAATCCCATAATTATTAATTATTAATATAATCATGTTTGTAGAAAGTACTGTAAGTAAAGGTAAAACGCGAAAAAAAATATCAAAGGAAAAGTTGTTTACTAGTGTTTCCTAGTCTAAATTTGATATTTTTTTCCGAAGTCTATTGTAGGGGCCCCTCTTTTGTGGAGGCCCGGGGCTGTAATGTAACCCCGGTTGCCCTCCCCTAAATCCGGCCCTGAATACCTAATGTCTATGCCATTGCGGAAGTATATGCACTCGCTCATAGTTTCTTCATGGTAACACATAACTATAACATGAGGCGTTTTAGCCTAGTTCAGGAGTCGTTCAGGGGACTGTTCTTTGACTCAGCTTAGCTTGCTGTGAAGTGTTGTGATACTATATTTCTATAATTAACTATGTTACTGTGGCAACAAGTGCTTATATTTGGTAAGTACCTTATCCGACTAATATTAATACGAAAGTTTGTTTGTTTGTTACCGCTGCAACGGCTGGATTTGGATGGAATTTGGAATGGAGATAACTTATACCCCGGATTAACGCATGGCTACGTTCATCCCGGAAAATTTAGGCAGGGAATAACGATAATCAAAATCCCCCCCAAAGGATATAAGTAATGCATAAACGTCGCTCCCCCATACAATAGTAGTTTACGTGGCGGTTGCGTAATGCCAATTACGCAGAGTCGCGGACAATACTTTATCTACACACATATTATAAGTACTCTTAGATGGGTTCAGAAGCCGAAAGGCAAATGACCAGCATTACCTGTGGCCTGTGTACCATTTCATTACGTTATCGAATATCGTAAGGTAATGGGATTCAAAGGAACATCTTCCAAAATTAACAGCTGTCATCGCTGTCACCTACTACCACAGGTAATGCTGGTCATTGCCTACGGGTTTTGAACGCGTAATAGAGGACCTATGATATGAGTGTAGATAAACCATTGAGATAAACGTACTTTTAATTTAATTTTCGAATGCCTCGTTATATCTATCTGTGTAATACCTATCTGTGTCGAAAATTATATTTCAAAATTCATACAAAACTAAAAGCCATAATAGGTAGGTATATTCAAAAGATATAAACCTCCTGTGTAGGCCGAAAATCGATAAAAAAGCAACGCGATATAAAATCGCTTACGTGTGAATGCATCCATAGAAATACTTTTGATCTATACGGACGTTTTTTCAACGCGTGTTTTAGAGGCGCTCGTGCGAATGAGGCCTTACTATTCTTTATTGTGTTTTTTTTTTGCTTTTGTTTTAAATTAGTTGTAATATCTGTGTCACCGTCCGTGTGTTCACCGAGCGGTCCCAACGGAAGACCAGCGTTGGCTTCACAGCCAGCTCATGCTGAGTTGGGACGGCAACTCAGCAAACTTACACAAACTCACACTATCTGTCGTTTCTTTTCCGTATTTTTATGTTATACTAGAGGATGCCCGCGACTTCGTACGCGTAGAATTATTTTCCCGCTACTCCCCTATTTTAACCCCTAAGGGGATGAATTTTCAAAAATCCTTTCTTAGTGCTCACTTACATCATGAAAGGAACCCCTGTACCAAATTTCAAGTTTCTAGTACAGAAGTTTCGGCTATGCGTTGATATCTAAGTCAGTCAGTCAGGTTTGCCTTTTTAACCGACTTCAAAAAAAGGAGGAGGATTCGTCTGTTTTTTTTTTATGTTTGTTACCTCAAAACTTTTGACTGGGTGAACCGATTTTGATGATTCTTTTTTATTTGAAAGCTGGTGCTTCCCGATTGGTCCGTTTTTATCAAAATGAAGATCTGATGGTGGAATCCATAAGGAATCGACGGAACTCTTCAAAATTTATAGGCACACCTATAGCGATTTTTGTATTTTTCATTGTAACTCATGTATTTGCTCTTGGAAAGCACTACTTGGTGAAGTGGAACTGATGATGAAGACCACAGATGGCCACCGGAACTCCTAAACGGTATATATTTCAAGGGTGGCGACAAGATATTTCGATTGAGATAGTTGAGCGACTATGACGAAGCATATTTAGATTTAAATATATGACTATAACTTTCCCACGGCGTTGCTTGCGGTGAGATTGAAATGTTCTATAGTTTCTTATTAAATGTGAATAGGGAGAATAACAGCATAATTATGATCACTAAAAAGTATAAAATAAAAAAAAAGTTTTTTAGGCGGGTTTTTTTTTTAACTTTATTTTATATATATAGATTTATGTGTGTTATTGTTGTGAATTAATGTTTTCTTTTCTTTATATGGCGATATAATGAACCCTACTTTCAGATCAAATAAAGGTCCGATTTCATGAAGCCTAGCTAAAAATCATCGCGATTAAACTAGCTTTCTTTTAAACAATCCCGGGAAGAGCATGTCGGGCCATGCTCAGTGTAGGGTTCCGTCGTCGTTACAACATACACAAAATAGGGCACCAGCAAAAGAGCGTATCATCATGGCACTTACGTCTTTTTGTTGAAGAGTAGTTTTTCGGCAGTAACTCAAAAACGGTATATCCGACTATTTTGAAAATATTGTTACGTACGTGGGGGTAGGTAACTGATAGAAATGCACGAATACACCGATAATAAAAAGTAGACTTTAATTACGCACTCACTTAAACCGTTACAAAACAATTATCGCACAATAAACTTCGAATACTCAGATGATCGCTCGGGTCGCTCTTATTCGCACTGTTCGCTTTCCAAGTAAAGACTGACTCGTCGCAACCGGTGTCCGCCGTTTTATAGTTCCGAGTCCGATTATTCTAGAACGCCTTCCGGAATGTTCGATGTACTTCGCCCCGCCAAGGTCGATCGAGACTGTTCCTTGCTGGAATGTTCTACGCCTTGCTACCTTGTTGTTTTTACGATCGCAATGACCTTGACTCACGGGTCTGGATGAGTCTGGAATGTTCCGCGTGTTGCTGTCTCATTTCTAGTTATCTCTTTCACACGCTTCTGGAAGGTTCTCAGTATCGCCGTCTCTTTCTAATAGTGTTATCTCTTTCACACACTTCTCGAAGGTTCTCAGTATTGCTGTCTCTTTCTAGTCGTGTTTTCTCTTTCACACACTTCTCGAAGTTTCTCAGTATTGCTGTCTCTTTCTAAGCATGCTATCTCTTTCACTCTTAGTGGAAATATGCCATATAATGAAATGTACTTCAAAGGCCCATAAGGGGTCCTGAAAATGCCTGAAAATGGGTTTTCAGGTTATGGCGTAATCTGATAGAGGGTGGCCTGAAACGGACTGAAACGATATTTCAGCCTGCTGAAAACGCCTCTAAAGCACCAAAATTAACGATTAAAAATATGACGCCTTATGCTATCGGCGTAACAATATTCATTGTAAATATTCATTAAACGTTACCTTTGTGATCTATTTCATATTTTTGAGCATACGGTTTAAAAGATAAAGACAATTTATGCAGCTTTCGGAGCGATTATTTCCGAAAATATTCACCTAATCAAAAAAACTGCCTCGGAACCTTAAAGTGTTTTTAAAAGAACTGCCGAAACATGTGCCACACGATGACATACGCAGTTTTTTTTTCGTTTTCTGTTACATGTTTGGAGTGAGATTTTTTTTTATTTTTATTTAACAGTCAAACTAAGGCGCTGCTTCTACAAGACACTCCAAATTCCCTCTTCATCATCAATTAAGACCGATTGTATACCTATTTAGACCGATTGTATATCTATTTAGACCGATGCACCTGGCGCTCCATAGTCTCCACCTACCCCATTGGGAGACAGGCGTGAAGGTATGTATGTGTAGGTAATATTCTTAACTCATTTGCGTTAAAAACTTTCAAGCGCGAGCCGGACCTTGTACAAAGTGTTCCGTATACATTACAACTATTATTTTATAATTGAAGGGCGCCCCTACGTAAAGTACTTAGGGCTTCTCATAGACCAACATCTCTCTTTTAAACAACACATGTCCTCACTTGCCTCTAAAGTTAGGAAATTGATCTACGTGATGAAGCGGCTTCGTGACTGTGCTGCCCCAGATGTGCTTCGCCTGGTATATCATGCTTTATGTCAGTCTATCCTGCAGTACGGAGTGGCCGTCTGGGGCGGTGCTGCTAAGTGTTACATGTTGGAGGTGGAGCGTGCACAGAGAGCGGTGATAAAGGTAATGCTCAGAAAGCCGTTTCGATATCCCACTGACGTGCTTTACCGCGAATGTAAACTTTTGAGAGTGCGCCAGCTTTACATCATGAAAGCGGTCCTGCGAACCCATGCATTTCTGCTAAAATCTGCAAACTATGAGAAACTCCTGAGCAAGCGTATTTTTAAAGTGCCCCTGCCGCCACTTAGGTCAGCGTTGGCTAGGAAATGTCCTGCATACTCTCATCCCAACATATATAACAATGTCTGCAATAACCAGAACATAGTTTTTTCATCCGCAATTAATGTTAAAAGGGTAATGTATAAATGGTTGCTCACGCTATCGTACACTGATACCGAAAACTTAATCTAATCTAATTTAATACTGGATCCTAATTTTTGCTGAATGTTGTTGTTGTACGCTCACAAACACACACATGCACACACACACACACACACACACACACACACACACACACACACACACACACACACACACACACACACATACACACACACGCACAAACACACATGCACACATGCACGCATGCTCGCACGTATAGTTTTAAGCATTGTTAATAATAATAAGTACCTACCTAAGTAATAATATCCTGTCTTGTATTTACTGTCGTTAATCATGTTAATCGCACTCGCAGACTGCCAAGATACAGGCCCAGCCTAGTTTGGAGTCTGATGGATAAACCGCATATTATATGTAACAAACTGTTTTGTTAAATAAATGTTTTTTTTTTTTTTTTTATTATCAACTAGTGACCCGCCCTTGCTTCGCTTCGGTTTATGCCAGTTTTCTGTAATAACCGTACATACCTAATCCAAAACTTGTTATACATAAAAACCTTCCTCGTGAATCACTCTATCTATTAAAAAAAAACCGCATCGAAATCCGTTGCGTAGTTATATATATGACGGCGCGTGTGGTTTGAGAGCGAGTAGACAAACTGTTTAGTTATATTATGGTCCTGCTCACTCTGACGTAACTCGGGCACTGGGCCTCTACTTTCATATTTCGAACGTTACGCTTGCTCCGTCACTTTCCCTCGACTTCAGTACGATGGGCAAGTGAAAGGGACGGAATATCCATTAGCACTACTGTGGTGTTGGGAGTAGGATCCCGGACGTGCGTCGCCATGTTAGACACTCTTGTTCTAGAATTCGCTGGTGAAACTGGGTCGTGAAACATGGTACGCCGCGAGCGTGATAGTTTTGCACTTGGCCTTGGCACCCTGTGCTCCTGGAACGTCGTCAGGCGGATTTCTTATTAACTGACTGTATTTTGATAATTAAACGAGACATTGTGAAACATCCAGAAAAGGCTTTTGGTTCTCCTTGCCCGACTATCCTCGCCTACACCAAGTTCGACCATCGTGACGCTCCCTTTACCCAAAGATGAGGAGGAGCTTACATATACATAGGGACAGACAGTCAGCGGGAAGCGACTTTGTTTTATACTATGTAGTGATGTGGTAGTGATAAACTATTTTTAAGGATACGAACATAATTAGACCTCAGGATTACAATTTGCTGGGGGCCTAGTCAAGATGCAACGCCAAGTTAGCGTTAATCGAAAATCGACAAAGTGTACCTACGATCTAGTGAATAATCCTTTCACATCGTGAAAACTCGGAACTCACGTCTACTTCCGAATGATGCCGACGTGTCTATCAATTATTGAATTATTAAGTGACATCGTCGATGAAACTGCAATACCGCGTAACCAACAATGGCTAATGCCGCGTTACTAACAAATGTGTCAAATTTGAGTTTTCGCGGATGTAGGTACAGCACTGTGATAGGCTCCAGACGGCATTGACAGCTGTGTCGATAACCCATCAGAAAGCTCCAAAGTCACGTCATGTCGATACCGCGAGAGAGCATGTCGTTTTTACAATTCCGCGAATGTGCATACAAGTGTACAGATGACGTATTATTCAATTGTGTAATACCGCGTAAGTGCTTTATATAAATACATACTGGTAAATTTGGATGCTTAATATAATAAACAGCTACATCATGGGGTTAACAAAGTTATTTAGCGTTTGGGTAAGTCTAACCTCAATAAACACAAAGATATTCAATTTTAATGCTCTCCTGTAAAATTTGTCACAAGTCAGTTACGCGGCATTAGCAATTGTTGGTTACGCGGTATTGCAGTTTCATCGACGACATGTTTCGTTAAATAAATAGAGTACTTTAGCTATCTGTGTCAAATGTCAAACCACGAGTTTGAAGTATATCACACCGAGATGTATAACCACCACGATCAAATATATAGAAATTAGATATAGGTAAACAAGAAGAAATATAAATAAATGTTGAAAATAATTTCACAGGCTTGTCGATCTAAACGTTTCCCAGGTTTTGATGCTTTCGGCATGACTATTAAAAATAATTGAAAACAAACTGTATCTTAATAAACAAAAAAATACTCTGGTATTAACCACTCTATATCGGTTATCACTCTCGCGATGCGACGTTCCCCCACGTTGTCTTGATGGGTACTGAGTCAGACTGAAGTAGCATGACAAATACGAACATTTCCGAGAAAATACGATGTGAAAGGATATTTCACTACATCTGTACGTGCCTAAGCTGAGACAGACTGTCACACTGTGACAGTAGCTGATGTCTGTCTGAAGCGGTCGATGCATATGTCATCGGCTTGGGCACGTACTGTCAGGTCTGGCTGCTAGCAATCCCCCCCCAACGTCTGTCCCCTGCGCGACGGTCGCGCTTCAACTTGTCGGACTAATAACTTTGATACTTCATTTAATTTCAGTTGCAGCGACATTTTTCTGCCAGTCTGAGGCCAGCGGCGATTGCGCGTAAGTACTCGTAGTCTGTGTGTTGCACGATATCTACTTATTTGAAAATATCTTGATTAAATTCGCAAAATCGCTTTGCAATCTTTGCGTTGTTTGTTTACCTACTAATGTGTCAAAATAAACTGTATTTTTTTCTTTCTATAATTTCACCGGTTGCCTCCCCCTTGCTTCTGGATTCGCTTCTGTGATTGGTCCTCCCTCAGCCCCGGAGAGACGCGTTGCGCGGACGCACGCTGCGCGCGCGGCGACGCCTGCGACGGAACCCTGGACTGCGGAGATGGCAGCGACGAAGCGCTCTCGCTCTGCCGCGGAAGCCAGTAAGTACAAAATTAAATCATCATTATCGGGAACACCTTAAACTTCCTAATAACTTTTTTTCCGAAAGCTATGTTACGCTGGAGCTATTTTAGATTAAATGCATAAATTAATTGTCATACGTAGGTTAGGTTACGTTTGATTTATAAGCGATTACAAAAAGTTAAGTCTTCTATCAAAAAATTGCGTTCGGAATTATGTAAATTATGACTCTTCGGAATTATGTAGTGTACCCCGTCATCATGGTCATCATCATCATATTATCAGCCGAAAGACGTCCAGTGCTGTGTATAGGCCTCCTCCACGACCGCCGGTTTTGTGCTGCTCGCATCCATCGGCCTCCCGTGATCTTCACCAGATCCTCGGTCCACCTTGAGGAAGGTTGCCACTTCGCTTCCGGACCGCGGCTGCCACTTTAGAACTTTTCCGCCCCAACGGCCATCAGTTCTACAAGCAGCGTGTCCCGCCCACTGCCACTTAAAATTAAATAGTCCAAGGATACCGTCTCTGCCAATTGAAATACTGCCCTCCTAAGCAAAAATGCAATAACTAAATTCAATAGCCAAAGCAGATTCAACTCTCTTCTGTTTGCAACTAGGTTGCAATTTCTACAGATGTTTTGTTTGAGATAACGCCATTATGCTTAGTAGGGCAGATTATAGGCAAATATTCGCACCTCCGGTGCGACACTGTCACTTTTGCAAATTTTAGAAAATTGAGTTAAGTATGCTATAACGTGGCTTTAAGTACCCTTTCCTTGAAGCGACAACGTCATTCAATTAGTACGCATAGTTTCCGCACGAGTGCGCCAGTGACGTTGTGGTTTTGGCGGGAATTAAATACCTAATGGAGAAACAACGTATGATTGGTCAGTTGCGCGCGGCCCCCCGCAGGTTGATGGAGTGTCTCGGAGCTACAACGTTTTTAAGGTAATTGTGACATTTTTATTTCATGATTCTGGAGCAATAATGACCCAAAATACAGTTGTGACATTGTTCTAGCTAACTTGAAGTTCAATCAACAATTATGTTTTATATCGACAACGACTCTAATGCATATGGGACAATATTGCTCCAATATGATTCTAACTAATAAGTTATGTTTGGGACGTCAACTGCCTTAATGTACTTACGACTTTGCTTCTCCAATTATTGCATTTTTAGCGTAAAAATAGTACAATTGGGACATTATTGCTCCTATATGATTCTAACTAATAAGTTATGTTCGGGACGTAATCGGCCTTGATGTTCATACGACTTTACTTCTCCAATCATTATAATTGTTATCGTAAAAATAGTACAGTTGGGACATTATTGCTCCTATATGATTCTAACTAATAAGTTATGTTCGGGACGTAATCGGCCTTGATGTTCATACGACTTTACTTCTCCAATCATTATAATTGTTATCGTAAAAATAGTACAGTTGGGACATTATTGCTCCAATATGACTATAACTAAAAAGGTATGTTTGTAACGTCAACGGCCGTAATGCACATTATGACTTTGTACCTCCATACCTATTTTATTATTCCAAAATTTAAAGCCATTGTGACATTATTGCCCTAAAATAAAATTAACTATTTAGTTTTGTGACGGCAACAAGCCCCAAATACATTATGTTTTGACGTTGCTTCTCTTACTTAGTTTATTTATGTTGTAGAGTAATTAATAGTAGTAATTAAAAAAAAACACGTATATTTAATTTAACAAAAGAAATCAATATTTTATGACGTTTATTAATTACTTATATACTATTTTTTATTATTATGTTGAGAATATTATTTGTTTGTTTTAGAATTTTGGAGGGAAAAGAAAAAAAATGATCACTCGAGGTAGAAAACTGGTAATGTTGGCTTGTCCCGATGACACATTCATCCAAAATAGTCCAAAAAATGTCGAAGTAGCTACGCCAGAAAGCGAGACTAAAACTGCTACTGCAATTTCTTGTGACAGAAATCAAGCACAACAGCCGACTTATAATCATGACTCCGCGGAAAAAGACAATGAGTCCCCAACATCTATCCAAAATAGTCAAAAAAATGTCAACGTACCTGCGCCAGAAGTTGACACTGAATCTGCTGCTCCAATTTCTTGTGACAGGGCTTATAATAATGACCAAACGGAAAAACACAATGAGTCCCCAACATCTATCCAAAATAGTCCAAAAAATGTCGAAATAGCTACACCAGAAGTCGACACTGAATCTGCTGCTCCAATTGATTGTGACAGAAATCAAGCTCAACAGCCGAATTATAATCATGACCCAACGGAAAGAGATAGTGAGTCCCCAACTGGTGATTTCTCTGGTGCGTCTTCCAGTGATGAGTTTAAACCTAGTTCATCTTCTTCCAGTAGTTCCAATAGTAGTTCTAGTAGTTCGTCTGATGATAGTAACTCGGATGATGACGTTGTTGGAGTTGTAAACGAGGACTTACCACAAAAACAAAAAGGCAGGAAACGAACTCGCAATCCTGAAAACTGGAAGAAAAATATTGCGAAAAGGCTAAAGAATTCTGGCCAAGAATATTGCTCGATAAAAACTGGAAAAATAGTAGGAGCTAGGAAAATGGGCCTTCCTTGCACAGATAAATGTCGACTGTCTTGTTCCACGAAGTTAAATACTATCAAAAGGACTGAAATATTTGACTCTTATTGGAATTTAGGAAGTGTAGAGAGGCAACGAAATTATTTGAATGCTTGCACCAGACCTCTTGAAGTTGTAAGCCGTCGCATAGCGACAAATAGTAGCCGTAAGCCAAGACAAGAAAACACCGCATTTTATCTACTCAGTGAAGGCCAAGAATTTCGAGTCTGTAAAACTTTTCTGATTAGCACTTTAGGTATCTCACAAAGAACTATACGAACTGTTATTGATGCCAAAAAACTTAATGACGGTGTCATTCCACAGGACCAACGAGGAAAGCATATAAATCACTGCAAGTTATCTGATGAAGTTATACAAGCAGTAAAAGAACATATAGACTCAATCCCAGAAATAGAGAGCCATTATCTCAGGGCTAACACAAGTAGACTTTATATTGATGGAGGTTTAACCGTCGCTGAATTGCACAGAAACTATACCGATATCCAAAAAAAAAAACAATAAACCAACTGTGAATTATGATGCCTACTCACGCATTTTCAACCAGGATTTTAATATCGGTTTTTACAAACCAAAAAAAGATCTTTGCGATGAATGTGTTGCATATCAAAATGCGTCTGAAGAAGAAAAAAGAAAATTACATGCTAGTTACCAGCTTCATCAAGAGGAAAAAAGTTTAAGTAGAATCGAAAAAGAGAGCGACATGAAAGAGTGTCAAGACCATGAAAGTACAAAAATAGTCATCATCTATGACTTACAAGCCGTTTTGCCATGTCCTGTAGGAAATTCATCTGCATTTTTTTACAAATCCAGACTGAACTGTTACAATTTTACGATGACAAATGCAAGAGATCGAGAGACAACATGTTTTTTTTGGCACGAAGGTTTGGGTAATAGAGGATCTATTGAAATAGGGTCATGTGTTTATACGAACTTGAAAGAGGTCGCTGACAAAAATCCAGGCTGTAACGTAGTTTTCTACTCAGATAATTGTTGTGGTCAACAAAAAAACAGATTCGTTTTCGCGATGTACTACTACGCAGTCACAACGTTAAACATTAATTCTATACAACACAACTTCTTGATTCGTGGCCACACACAGAACGAAGGAGACACAGCCCATTCAGTTATTGAAAAAGCTATTACTAGAGCCAAAAAGTCCAGACCTATTTATGTTCCTGAACAATACATATCCCTGATTACAAGTGCCAAGAAGACAGGGAAACCTTTTGTAGTTAAAGAAATGAACTACACAGACTTTTTTGATTTAAAGTCTTTGGCGGATAACATCAAATTTAACATGACAAAAAACATCAATGGGGATACAATTAAAATAAGTGAGATTAAAAATATTAAATTTACAAAAAACAGCACCAATTATCAATATCGAACAACTTACAAAACTGTGAATTGGAATGATGCAAAAGCTATAATCGAACCAAGAGGAAGGAATTTACGAGGGATTAGAGAACAAAATACTATTGAAGAAATCACCTTAAAACCTATGTATACTTCAAAGATTTCAATCACAGAACGCAAAAAGCGTGATCTTCTGCAATTGATTGAAACAAATATTGTACCAAGATACTATGAAAAGTTTTTTAACGATCTCATTACTTAAGAAGTTTATTATACTATAATTACGTTTTGAACTACTTTTATTTAAATTTAATAAGACCAAAATGTTATTTTTCGAAGACTTTTATTAAGAAGTTTATTTAGTACTGTAATTAAAGTACAAATTACGATTAAGTACTTATAAGAAATTTACTTGCTGTGATTTCAGAAGTCTGATTAAACTTAAAATACAAATAACGCCAAGCACGGGTAAAGAATATGCCTATATAATATAGATACAGACCTTTTTTTAGTCATAAGCAACCACATATAGCTCTAAGTTTGATGATTAACTTGATTCTTAATCGGGAATTACACTCATAGTGTATGTCAATGTTCCTATTTATGTCTTATATTACAAATGGCTACTAGTTTTTCTTTCTAAATGTTTAATTTAAGTATGAGAAACAAGACTATTTTGAAGTGTTTTTTTTTCTACTGATAACATTGATAGATTATTCAAAAATGTTGTTTCACTAACTTTCACAACTCTTGTACTCAGCAAATAGAGTTATTAGTTTTAATAAATATTTTATTTCCCAATAATTAGATTTTTATTTTATCGTAACTTTGTCATAAATACGTTTATTATTTTAGTTTGGTGCCACAATGTCACAATTGAGGGGTTGTTCAATTTTGAAGTAATAATAATAATATTTCTTTGATATTTAAGGTGACTTAATTTCCTCATTAATAAGCTAAAAGTAGCAGTAATCATATCAAACAATCGCCTTTTCTAGATCAGAAAGTATAATAATTTTATACCACACTAAATCTTTAAATGCTTCTCCTGGAAAAATGCATTTTTGCATAAGTGACAGTGTTGCACCGTAGGTGCGTATGTTAACACAACCGAACGCACCAATTTCCCATTATTACTCCATAATTTTAAAGACCAAGTGAGGTCTTAACAATTATAAATAATTGTTAAGACCTTGATATTTACTTTCACATTAACCTCGTAAGGCCCAGTGTGCAATAGGATATACATTATCAAGGCAATTTAATTTGATCTGTATTGCAATGAGAATAAAGTTTAGTTTCCTTTTTTCATAAATTGAAAATGGCATTATCGGACAAACGTAATTGAACTTTATTGCCTTGATAGTAGATTCAAAGTTCCACTGACAATAAACTGGTTGTTTGTAGTACGGTGGGCCTTACGCGGTTATGTCTAAGATGAAAACTATGAATTATTTAATATTTTAAATAAAATCACGCTTCATGAATATTTGGGGTTATGTGTAAGGAACGCAATTACCGACCAAATTTTAAAACCGGTAAATTACCGTCCTCGTTCCGGCAAAACCGGTTAACCGGTAAATTACCGTTCTCGTTCCGGCAAAACCGGTTAACCGGTAAATTACCGTCCTCGTTCCGGCAAAACCGGTTAACCGATAAATTACCGTCCTCGTTCCGGCAAAACCGGTTAACCGATAAATTACCGGTAATTTTCAAGTGCACATGAAAACATGAAAATAGGTACCTACTGTAAATATCGTGAATTTCGTATAAAAATCACTTAAAAGCTACAAAACATAAATAATTCAATGACAAACAAACATTATGAGACTTGTAGCTACTAATAATAATCAATTTACTAAACGAACTAAATATTACATACCTATTAAATTATTTAGTAGTAAAGTAGTGAAATTCAAGGACGTTCACATTATTCCAATACAACGTCCACCGTAAGCCATTTACACACGTTTTATTTACTAAATAAATAATAAAAATCATTTATTTCGGACTCTGGGTCCATATTTTGTTAGTTATAATAATCTTAAAAAACTAGTGTTAGTAGGTACACAAAATTACAACAAACAATAAACAACTAAAAACGCCGGACGGGGGCACACACCGGTGCATGCGCCTCCGACCAGTGTCGCATCATTGGACAGTCTGCCCGTTCAACAAGCGTGCTCAGGATGGTGTTGGAGCCGCCGCGTACCCGGCGCATAAGCGAGGCCGTTCTGGCGCGTATGATGGCGTGAAATCCCGGCACGCTCGCCGCCGCGAACATGCCGGACGCGCTGCAGTAGCGCGGCAGTCCCATCAGCACCCTGAAGGCGTTGTTATACTGCACTCTTAGAGCACTGACGGCCCTTTGCGTATACCGAAACCATAGTGCACACGCGTAGAAGGATTGGCAGAAAGCCTTAAACAGTGTGATCTTAACACCCTCATTACAACGCGCAAAACGCCGAGCTAGCATATTACATCGGACCGAAAGTGCTCGCGCTCCCTCTCTATGTCGAGGTCATCGCTAAGCGTCACCGTGATCCAGTGCCCCAAGTACTTGAATCTAGAGACTCTTTTAAGTACTATTATTAGTATTTATTTAATATCAATTTGTTTCTCACTAGGTAACTAATAAGTTGTAGTCGGCTTTGGAAATTTGGCACAAGACACTACTGTTAAAAATAATACCTGGGTAGGGTGATGTCTTGGGATCTAAGGTGGGAGTGAGATTAGCTAAGCTTAGCAGGTTAGCAAGACTAACAGAGGGCCCTGCAAAGATGCACTACGCTAACTAACGTTTCTATTCGATTCGTTTTTAAACCAATCGCGTCACTGGGAGATGACGTGATACGAAAAGTCACGTGGTCTACCAGTGACGCGATTGGTTTAAAAACGAATCGAATAGAAACGTTAGTTAGCGTAGTGCATCTTTGCAGGGCCCTCAGGTAGCAAAATAAAAGAATACGCTCCTTGTTATTACTGGAAGGGAAGATTACGAGTTACTTCCTAATCATAGTGTTTATGAATCATTACATTATATTTTTTATTCAGGAACAAAAAACGTTATAAAAATATTTTTATTATTTTATTAGTGTTTATGAGATACGTTATTCCCAAAACAATCATATTTTAACGTATTTTAGATTAAAACAACAGTTCGGTAAATCACCGGTTATTGCTATAAATTACCGGTATTTTACCGACACTAAATCAGGCCGGTTTACTGGTTAACCGGTTAACCGGTTTGCATTCCCTAGTTATGTGTCAAACAATTTGTTTACATTTTTGGAAGTTTCAATTGACCCAGACTATATCTAAGCAGAACTGGATCAGGGATGTCTCGGATAATCGCATAGATAGAGGATTGTGAAGCTAAAAAATTCCATACAAAATGCGATAATCTTTCTGTCCCCTTACACCTAAGTCCGATTTTTGAATCTTTTGTAGATATTATGAAAAACTAGGTCTGTACGTTTCGGAGAAAGAGGTCAATCACCGAATCCAACTCGGCTGAGCAGCGTTCGGTAAGCTACGGAGCATATTCTCCTACCAGTTGGAACAGAGACGTGGTTCACGTGGTCCTTTACAATGGGCCTCATAAGAAAGCTCAAGGTCACCCAAAAGGGCAATGGAAAGGGCTATGCTCGGCGTATCTCTGCGGGATCGAATCTGCTGAAGATCCAAAATCACCGAATTACGATCCTTAAGTGGCAGTGGGCCGTATTCTAGAGTGGCGGCCGCGGCCCGGAAAGCGAAGTGTTGACAGGCCTTCTTCAAGGTGGGCCGACGATCTGGTGAAGATCACGGGAAGCCGATGGATGCGAGCAGCACAAAACCGGCTGTCGTTAATTTATCTACAAAATGTATCTACGGCGGTATGTGGTGTTCAATAAATAATGATCTGTTTTGTGTCCCGCTGTCCAGACGGCCCCTCCTGGGTCTGATGATGCAGTGCGCGCAGCCGTGGGGCCCGGTGCAGGAGCTGGTGTGTCCCGCGGCCTGCCGCCACCTGCCCCAGTACTGCTACTACGCCATCAGCGCCGAGCATGGAGCCCCGTGAGTTCTAAGCCGCAAACAATCTAAATCATAGGTTCCCAAAGTGGTCCCTATCGCTCCCAGTGGGCGCTGAAGGTCGGGGTGACGGTAAGTCCCTCAGGAAAAAATAGGGGGTGCTGAAGCTATTCAGGGGGATGCTGCCTGTATTGACATAGTAAAAATTATAAAAATATATAAAATAAAGTAGAGTAAGAACATTCTTGTTTAAAGGTGCGACCCCACCGCTGCTTAAAATACGGATACGGTACGGAATCGCAGTGACGCATTGTATCCGTACCGTTTTTACCGCATGCCTTCCACGCCGCTGCTAAAAGTACGCTAACGGTACGGAATCGCAGTGACGTGCCGTAAATTTTAAGGAAAAGTCGTGACGTTTACGACACGTCACTGCGATTCTGTACCGTCTCAGTATTTTAAGCAGCGGTGGGTTCGCACCTTTACAGAAGGATACTCGTAAGAGTTATTCATTTGTTTAGCAACAATCAATTTATGACCGTTACCTTTAAATTAAGAGTTAAATGTCCATTAGACGACGTGTTGACCTAGTTGGTAGTGACCCTGCCTACGAAGCTAGCGGTCACGGGGTGGATTCCCTATAAGGGCAAATTTTTGTGAGATAAGCGCGAGTACTTGTTTCTGAGTCTTGGATGTTTTCTATTATGTATTTAAGTATTTATTTGTTTATACATATACGTATTTATATCGTTGCCTAGTAGGTACCCATAGTACAAGCCTAAAGCTTAGTTTGGGACGGTCAATTGGTGTGAGATTGTCCCCTGAGATTTATTTATCATCATCGTCAGCCGCAAGACGTCCACGCTGGACAAAGGCCTTCCCCAAGGTTTTCAACAACGATCGGTCCTCTGCTGCTGTCACCCAGCGGTTTCCCGCGACCTTTATCAGATCGTCGATCCACCTTGTGTAAGGCCTGCCGACACTTCGTCTCCCGATTCGCGGTCGCCACTCTAGAACCTTCTCGCTCCAACGGCCATCAGTTCTACGAGCAATGTGCCGCCCACTGCCACTTAAGGTTTGCAATTCGTTGAGCTATATCAGTTACTTTAGTTCTCCTGCGGATCTCCTCATTTCTCATTCATTTATTTATATATATGACGGCGCGTGTGGTTTGAGAGCGAGTAGACTTACTGTTTAGTTATGTTATGGTCCTGCTCACTCTGACGTAACTCGGGCACTGGGCCTCTACTTTCATAGTTCGAACGTTACGCTTGCTTCGTCACTTTCCCTCGACTTCAGTACGATGGGCGAGTGAAAGGAACGGAGTATCCATTAGCACTACTGTGGTGTTGGGAGTAGGATCCCGGACGTGCGTCGCCATGTTTGACACTCTTGTTCTAGACTTCGCTGGTAAAATTGGGTCGTGAAACATGGTACGCCGCGAGCGTGATAGTTTTGCATCTGGCATTGGCACCCTGTGCCCCTGGAACGTCGTCAGGCGGATTTCTTATTAACTGACTATATTTTGATAATTAAACAAGAAATATGTGAAACATCTAGAAAAGGCTTTTGGTTCTCCTTGCCCGACTATCCTCGCCTACACCTAAGTTCGACCATCGTGACGCTCTCTTTACCCAAAGATAAGGAGGAGCTTACATATTTATTTATTGGTGCCTGCCAGCTTAAAGCGTCCAACACTGATGCCTATATCCTGGAAACCTTTTCTGCTTTCAATATTCAGAGGAACCTGCGTGCTGCCTCCTTGGCCTCAGCATGGGAGCTACAGCGTCGTGGACATCCAGCCCCGAGGAGCAGGCCCTGCCGACTTCTCCCTGGAGTTCTCCTGTCAGCCGGGACACACCCTGCTGGGGAGCCAGCCTCGCTGTTCCAACGGCATATGGACCACCAGCTTCCCCACTTGTAAGTCAGATATTAGCATCCGACGATCCTTATGTTCCGTGAGGTTTTTTTTAGAACAAGGAGAAGGCCACAAATACAAGAGAGATTTAACTCATGCAACTAGGTCGGTGTCCGCAGGTAAGTTTGAGGTTCCCCGTGTCTCCAACTATTTTGGAGACCGAACGTTAAAAAAAAGACTGCCTTATCTCCTAAATAGCCTACCCGCGTGCATCCGTCATGAACCAAATAAATTTATTATTATTATTATTTATTTATTTTAATGGCGTCTACAAGTTACGTTATTTTGCCAATGTCAAGTATATTAAGCAATTGTACGGTGAATCGTCGTTGTCGTCGGCGTCTTCCAGTCCCAGTCGGCACACCATTGAAGATGGCGGGCATCCACTTCAATGCCTTGGAGTGTTCTTGGCCGCTTGCTCATTCAGAATCAACTTTTCACTGTTATTTTATTTGATGCATATTCTTCGTCAGTGTTGGAGGTTGCTTCACAAAGTTGCCCTGGATTTGCGAACCAAAATCAACGATAAAGTAATTTACAAAAAATGAAATAAATAGACAGATGTTTTCAAAATGATAGCTAGACAAGAACCCTAATCACCAAATAAATTTAAGTTTAAGAAAGAGCTTAAAAAATATTTACTACAGACACTTGAATGACAATTGCTTTCATACGCAATTGTCACTCAGGTGTGTATCATATTTATATTATAACCATTTGTACCTATAGTCACTTACCTTATTTATTACCAAGGATCGGAAAAACGCCCGTCATTTTGAAAACATAACCCTGTTCCGTACAGGAGAGACTTCCTTCTGATGTTAATTGAAAATATTATTAGGTATTTTACATTTATTATACCATTATTTATATGTATTCAGCAACAATATTATTAATTAATAAAACCATAATGGTTACGGGAAAAGAACACTTTCGCCAATCAAAAAGAATGTCTTTTTTTTAATTTTCGCCTGTTATTCCATAACGACGTGAATTTAGGACCTATTTATGAGTCGAAAAAGTATGTTCACAGTTTACGGAGGATATTGGGGCAATCGTTGACATTGGTTTACTATTTGTATGTGTTCGTGTTTTCTAATTAACATTTCGGTGTCATTCATTAATAAAATTGACGCTAAGTACATATAAATTATTGTATAATAAATCTATAAAATACCTAATAATCTTTTTAATTAATATCAAGGAAGTCTCTGCTATACGGAACAGGGTTATGTTTTCAAAATGACGGTCGTTTTTCCGATCCTTGTTTATTACTTACTTAGCTAAATAGAGACTCCTGCCTGCAGACAAACTGTAAAAACAGTTTTACGGGAATATTGTTATATAATTACTTAACAAAAAAGGCACTTGATGGTGTACAATCGCCCGCGATTCGGGAGATCGTATTAAAGAGAAATTACAACCAACGCGAATACGAGAAGTTCTAGTGCCAGTGAAAATATATCAAATGCAAGCCGACTCACCCAATTTCAGCCTGGTTTGCTTCCGAGCCGGTACCGGTCTAGTGTCACTGGTTTCTGGTTTATTGGTATGCTGGAGATCCTTGTACACCAAGTTTGGAGAGGTATCGAAGCTATTGGCAGCGTTCCTTCCAATTTAACACACGACACACAGGGCTTACGTGTCTAGGCGCGAGCAGCCATACAAATCGATCTACCTTCAACTGGCTTTTCAAAAAGTCAACTGTTACGAAATCTACCCTACATGAACTGTCACTAACAGATGCGTTCCGAATTTACAGTACTACGAGTGTAATCAAAATAATACCTAACACTAGATTAAAAATAATTGGTGTACGGATCAAACAGATGGTAAGCAGGATATGAGACTTAAATAAGTTTGTGTGGTAGTTTGTTATTCATTCACGCCAAAACGGCTGAGCGGATTAGGATGAAAATTGGCACAGAGATAGATCATAGTCTGGAATAGCACATAGGCTACTTTCATCCCGGAAAAATGTACGGTTACGATGTCAAAATTACGAATTCTACGCAAACGAAGTCGCTGACAGAGGCTAGTTAGGACCGTAAAAACATAAAAATATGGTCCTAGCCTCCAACAATCGTGACATTATTCTAAAAATATGATAGCTATAACTATAATTAGAGTTTAGAGGAAACGATTTTAGGCCAAACAATATATAAACCCGGCTATAACAGCAGTAAGCTATCATTACTTTAGAATAATGTGATGAGGAAAATTTGTCTATTGCTGCAGGACCATATCGTTGCACGGTTTTAATAAACTTCCAATTCCCTTTCAGGTCAACCCCCCAACACGTGCCAGCTGCCCCCCTACCCGGCGCACGGCTCGTACGTGGTGGCGGACGCCCCGGAGGCGCGCCCGGGGCAGTTCCGCCCCGCGCTGCACCTGACCGTGGCGTGCGACCCGGGCTTCGAGGTGCTCGGGGACAGGACTGGGACCTGCGTGTTCGGGGCGTGGCTGAAGTCAGTGCCTCGCTGTAACCGTGAGTTGTTTCTAACCTTCGAATGTATCTGTGAGTTCCGGGATCAGTTCGTTGGCCGGAATTCATTTGCCATAATTGGCATTTTTCCGAAACGGTTAAACTTTCAGGTATTTTTTACATGCCATCGTATAGAGCCCAATAGATTAGGTTAGGTTACTTTTATAACAATTCTCAATAGTTTATGGTTTTAGAGAAAGTGCCTTTATGGCAAATGAATATTATGGCAAGTGAATCAAGTGATACAATTATGACAAATTAAATTCGGGCAAACGATAGAGAACCGTGTGTTTCACCGATGGTTCTTACGGAAGACCACGTTGACTTTAATGCCAGCAACACGCTGAGTTGGGACCGTTTCGTGGCTCCTTTCTTGTGCGTATTAGCATTACCTGTGGTAGTAAACTTGGAAACCTAATTAGATTCCAATATACGTCAAAAAAACTACCAAAGATGGCGGAATGTCACAGTTACACGGTGTCATCATCATTGTGACGTTTCAGGAAAATCCAACCTTTCGGTACAATAATTATGTTAAAATAAAACAATATAAGTTATTTCCACAATATGATAAAGGTCATCCTGATTTTAATCAATTTTTGTTGAACCTGGTACAGGCTCCATTTTACTTGCGATAAAGCAAAACCCACGAGCAAAACACAAACTTGAAACAATAACGAAATGAAACAACAAAAACTTAACGGAAAACAAAAACTTAACAATGGAAATCACCACGGGGCGAATAGCTGTACAGAAAACATTCGAGCTATCCAAACGTCAGATGTCGAATGAAGTGACAATAGATGTTATGGCCGCCACAGAACCACCATGTCCACCATAAAGGTTACCACACATGATCAACTGATAATTTTTTGAAGACTTGAAGATTTTTTGAAGATTTCGGTCAAGTTTTGAAGACGTAGGTACGTAAAAATATGATTGATTTTTTTTCCTAAAAATGTAATCGCACATAATGAGAATAATAATTGGTACCAAATGTTATTAAACCCTGAGTTATTGCCATTGTTATTTAAACTTTTCTCCTATAAAACAATTTAATTAAATAACTTTTTTTGCGACGAGTATTTAAATAAGATTGTTTATTTAAGAAGGAAAATTAAATGTTGCCTTTAATATTATAAATAAAATAAACAGCTACCTATAACATTTACAGAAGTGAAAATTTACCGATCGACCTAATATGTCATTTTAATGGCAACACTTTTTTGACGTATGTTGGAATCTAATTAGGTTTTTTAGTTTAGGTGATAGCGATGACAGCTGTTAATTTTGGAAGATGTTCCAAATTTGGATCTCATTACCTTACAATAATCGATAACGTAATTTCAAAATTACGTTACAGCTGTCATCGCTGTCACCTACTACCACAGGTAAGGTAATGCTGGTCATTTGCCTTTCGGCTTCTGAACCCATCTTAGAGTACTTATAATATGTGTGTAGATAAAGTATTGTACGAGACTTTGCGTAATTAGCATTACGCAACCGTCAGGTAAACTGCTATTTCTTTCTTTTTCTCGTTATCTACATGTGTACAATGTGTCGGTTTGTAACATCGTAGCTTACAAAGGGATGGATTGATTTGGAAGTGGTATTTTTTCAAAGAAAGCTAAATACTCGTAGTTTCATGGGGATAATTCTCGGAAAATCAACTCTTGTCGTTATTACGTATATCGCCGATTATAATAATATTTAATAGTTAACTTTAAAGTATTTTTACTAATGAAACTCTATTAAAACAAATTGAATAAAACTAAAATATTAAATTTGTACTACAGCTAACTCATAAAATAAAACCCTCCAATGCACCCACTTGCGGCATCGTGCCGAGGACACTCGCAGCGTTACCCCGCTGCACTGCGATGCTCAGTCTTTGGGCAAAAAAGGAGCCTTGCCTGTGGTCGCCAGAGATGCCGATTAATTTGTCTGACACTTCTTTGATAAATTTCGTTGTGTCAGATGACCACGGCCCAAAAGTTTCCATAGCAAGTGCAGCAAATACGTAATTTGGCTTTAAAAAGCATATTTGCGGCACTTGATGGTTTGGGCGTGGTCTGCGGCGGTCCCTGGCTTGCGAGCAGAAACTTGTTACTTAACTTGCTTTGTTCGTCATTCCGGTTCAAATCACGCAAGTCAATTCATAACTGTTAGCCGTTTCCTCGTGGTCCTACTATATTTGTATTTTTATTTATATATATAGTGTAAAGTAGACGACAGGATACCTAACGTAGACCCACTGAGGTTGGACTCATTCCTTCTATCTCGGATTTTTTTGGCAAAAACTTCATGAAACTTATTTTTAGTAGACCTGTGTGTTGTATATTTCAGCCATGAAGAGCTGCTCCCAGGATGGCGTGCAAGGGTCCTGCACCCGTCTGGGGCAGTGCGCCCTCCTCCTCAACAACCCCACCAGCCAGTGGTGGAGGTCGAATGTAAGTGGACAAAAACAAGCTAAGTGATACCACCAACTTAAATCCTTTATCCTACCGCAAAACAACACGCACCGCACGTGCCGGTGTGGGGATAAGACAACCGGTGAAATTACCAGCATAGACGTATCCCATCTTGGTGCTCAGAGTTAGCAACGCATTTAATGCTCGAACAGACTGCCAGCGGGACGGTAGCGGGGCGTGGTGAGTGAGTGATGCTGGCGGGACGCCCGGTGACACAGAGCAAGCGCGCATCGCGCTGGCCTCGCGCCATCAACCCACCAGCATCGCGCGCGCGTCCCGCCCGCATCGCGCTCTCCCGCTCGCTCTCCGTGGTCTGATCATTCGTTTTGCGCTGCGATGTCTGACGTCACACTGACTGGTCGCTGCGCGCGACGGGCTGCGCTGGCGGGTCGCGACAGAAGCGGGGCGCGATGCCGACGGGGCGCGGCCTGTTTGACCACGCTAGCGGTTTGTATGGAAATATCGCGCGGCGCGATATTTCCATACTGCTGTCTGGCCGAGCCTTTAAGGTTTATAGACTCATCTTGGCCAAGATGTCTCTCACAAGATACGTCAAAGTAAACGTCCAACCATAGAAAACGGTCATTTTTGACGTATCTTGAGACTAGCATTACAGTCGAGATCAGTTTATTAATACGGGCCTTAGGATTGAAATCTTGAGAATGCCTGGTGGCCTGTGTGTTCGATTGCCTTCTCCATGCGATCAAAACAAAAAAAACCGGCCAAGTGCGAGTTAAACCCGCGTGGAGAGGGTTCCGTACATACGTTTTTTTTTGATAGAATTCTTATAGGTTTTCCTGTAATCTACAAGCAATGAACTGTTTTGTATTTGTCAAAATTTTAAGCTCAGTAGTTTCGGAGATCAGGGGGGGGGACGGTAAATTTTCGTCTTCTTTCATAAATAAAATCAAAACTATTTATTTTTTTATTATAATAATCTATTAAAATACATTTGAGATCCTCATAACGAGCCCTTTCATTTAATATATGACTCAGAAAGGTTTGCAAAAAGTTTGTTCCCCGAAGATGACATTTATTAAAAAAAAAAAAATGCCCATCTGAGTTTGGGTCATCAATTTACATATGTGTACCAAACTTCAACTCAATCGGTCCGGTAGTTTCGCACGAGTGATCCTATAAGGGTTCCGTTTTTTAATTTTTAGTACGGACCCCTAAAAAGAACACTTTTGATTTCAGATCTGTGGTTATGATGGGATTGAACCTATTATATGCTGCGTGGAAACCCCGTCTAACTCAGGGTAAGAGTCATTATCCCCCGTGTCTTCGCGGACATAAAGGAGCTTCAGTGAAACCCAAAATTTCTTCAATATAACTTTTAATAATAAAATCCGTAGAATAAATTCAGTAATACAGTATTAGATGCTGATCGTGCGAAGGTGTGAATTCGAATGAAATAAAATACGGTAGACATAATTATAACAATAACCAAATCAACGCCTGGTCAAAACGTAACACCATATTGTTCGTATTAATATTTTGACAGGCGCTTGCGCCTGAACATATTCCCGCCCGTTGAAAGGCCCAGTCTTTCAACCCAGAAGTTCTTCTTCCGACGGCAGCGGGCACAGACGTGTAAGGGGACGCCGCACGCATCCTCTTGTAGTGGTGACATCTGCGACTCTGGATACGCCATCCAGTCCAGGGAATAAGCGAGCGACTCTTAACGGGGGCACGTTGTCTTCATGCAGCAGGACGAGATCGCCGACGTTTAATTTAGCATGATTGACGCGCCATTTCGTCCGCTGTTGGAGCTCTGCAATGTACTCCTTCTGCCATCTCTGCCAAAAATGTTGATGCAGCTTTTCGATGCGCGCGTATCGGCGAAGATTGCTCTCTAAGCAATTTTCCAGTGCAGGTGAAGGCAGCGCGGTTAGCGGCCTTCCGATAAGAAAGTGCCCGGGGGATAATGGGAGCAGGTCGTCAGGACAGGAGGACAAGGGATAAAGGGGGCGACTATTTAGAATGGCCTCCACTTGAGAGAATAAGGTTGAAATTTCCTCAAACGTTAAATGAGTATTTCCCATGACGCGCTTCAAATGATGCTTAGCCGACTTAACTCCTGATTCCCATATTCCGCCGAAGTGAGGAGCATAAGTAGGGGTAAACGTAAATTTAATGCCTTCCTGGTTCATAGCGTCAACTAAAGGATTTTTTACTTGTTTTAGAAACTTCCCTACCTCTTTAGCAGCTGCCACGAAATTTCGCCCATTGTCGCATAATATTTCCGCTGGCTTGCCCCTACGAGAAATAAATCTGCGAAGTGTCATAATAAAAGCGTCTTTAGAGAGGTCGCTAACCGCTTCCAAATGAATACATTTATAACGTAGACAGATGAACAGACAGAGGTAACATTTTATTAAAATGGCACCTCTCCCCTTTCGATTTAATATTTGGAATGGTCCAGCAAAGTCCAAGCCAACGGACAAAAAGGGAAAGTCTGGAGTTATTCGCTGTGTAGGTAGGTTGCCCATCTTTGGGCATAGTGTCTTAGCGCGCAGACGTCTGCAGCGTACACATTTGTTTGCAGTGCGCCTAGCTAGGTGCCTACCCTTAACAGGCCACACAGTTTCTCGTATGACGGCGAGTAACAATTGTGGGCCAGCGTGTAACGACCTTAAATGTTCATATTCGAAATACAATTTTGTTAGGTGATGAGACGAATGAAGCAAAATTGGATGTTTTTTATCGTATGTATAATTCGATGCCTCAATACGTCCCCCGACTCTGATTACTTTTTGTTGATCCATGAATGGCGATAAGGGAAGTATTTTAGACCTAGGGCTTAAGGGTTTATTCTTTATAAACAAATCGTACTCGACAGGAAACGACTGACTTTGCGCTAGCGCTGAGAGCTCATAGAATGACTTGTTAAGCTCATCTGTGGTAAAGCTTTCCGAGCGTTTATTTTTAGGGTTTCTTACATTAAAAATAAATCGTCTAACATATGCATAACATCGCTGAAGTTTTGTAAATTTAGAGTACTTTTCAAAATTAATGACGTGCTCACAAGTAGTAGCTGAATGCGATTTAATTTCCGGTAATTTATCAATACCTACGTTAACTTTAGATAAAGGCCATTCAGACTCGTTTTTAGTTAAATAATCGGGGCCAGACCACCATAAATTCAAACCAACTAACTGACGGGCGTCTACCCCCCTGGAAATTAAATCCGCTGGGTTCAAGGACGTGGGCACGTAGCGCCACGACGTCGGTTTGGTCATCTCGCGAATTTCATTGATACGGTTTGCGGCGAACGTCTTAAGCCTGAGTAGATCATTAGTTATCCACGCTAAAACTACGCTTGAGTCGCACCAATGTACTAGACGATTCGGTTTAAATCTAAGGGAGTCTGCGACGGCTTTACACAATTTAGCGGCTAACAAGGCAGCGCAGAGCTCCAAACGCGGAATCGTTGTTTGCTTTAGTGGCGCTACTTTTGACTTGGCGCACAGCAATCTGACAGTGACGTCACCGTTTAAGTTAGTTGATCGCATATAAATGCAAGCGCCAAGGGCACGCTCCGACGAGTCACTGAAAGAATGCAATTCTATTTCTTTAGGGTCATCACATAAAACATTCCTATTTATTTGTAGTTTTGTGATGAACGGTAAATTGTCACAATACTTTGTCCATTCCTTTTCAATATCTTGTGGGACAGACTGGTCCCAGTCAACCTTTTGCTGCCACAGTCTCTGTAGCATCATTTTGGTCTGAATAATAACGGGACTTAAAAGTCCTAAAGGATCAAAGGTTTTGAAGGAGATGGACATAATATTTCGTTTTGTAATTTTGCTGTTTTGCTGTGTATCTTGTACGTTAAAATTAAAACAATCGTTAGAAGGGTTCCAACCCAATCCGAGCGTACTTGATGACTCGCTTATAGTGAGATTTTCTGTTGTATTTATGTCACAATTTTGAAATAATTTAGTAGAATTAGTTTTAAATTTCCTTAAATGAAAACAGCCTGACTTTAAAGCATCGGAAACCGAATTTTGAATATAACGTAACTCATCTTCGTTATTAGAGCCCGTTATTAGGTCATCGACATAAAAGTCATTTTTAATAATTGTTTGAATTAATTTGTCGTCGTGCTCCTCGCCTACTTGTTGAAGGCACCTCGTGCTTAAATAGCTAGCACTTGCGGTTCCGTAAGTGATAGTATTTAACTGCAACGTTTTAATAGGCTGGGACTCATCTTCTCTCCATAATATGAGTTGAAGGTTGCGATCATCTTTATGTACTAGCACCTGGCGATACATTTTCTCTATATCGCCGGTTAAGATGTATTTGTACTGCCTCGCCCTCACTAAAATAGAGAAAAGAGAGTCCTGGACATTTGGGCCTACCATTAATATATTGTTTAATGATAAACCGGAGGAGGACGCGGCGGAGCCGTCAAAGACCACACGAATAGCCGTTGACTCACTGTCTTTAAAGACAGCGTGGTGACACAAAAAGTAGCTCGAGTTGGGTTTGGCAATAGGAGACTCAGACAAATGTCCTAAGTCTGCATATTCCTTTAAAAAATTGGAATATTCGCATTTTAATGTAGGGTTGCGTTTAAATTTATTTTCTAAATTTAGAAATCTTCGTTTGGCCAAATTATAAGAGTCTCCAAGACAGTCGGGAGAATCATTCAAAGGCAATCTGACCATAAATCTACCTGTACTAAGTCTAGACACATTGGCTATGAAGTGTTTTTCGCAAGACTTTTCCTTAAAGCTTAAAACTTTACTTTCGGGGATTTCTTCTAGATCCCAAAATTTAGTAAGCAAGTCATCAATCGAATCTTGTGATTTATTTGTGATTGAGACATGATTGCATTGTATATTTTTGTACGGCAAGTTCGTATTTGTTGGACCCGAAACCAACCAACCCAATTTGGAATTTCGTAATTTAGGACACTCTGGGCCTAAGGACATTTGTTCGTTCCCTAAAATGTCCCAGAATATGTCGGCACCAATAAGCATGTCAATGGGACCTGGTTGATGAAAGTTAGGATCGGCCAGTAATATATTTTTTGGTATATTTAGTTGATTAATATTTATGGGAGACTTTGGTAGTTCTCCTGTTAGCTCTTTTAGTACTAAGCATGACAAACTTGCTTTGAAAACGCTATTTAGTGAGTTCAATTGAACATTACAACTTTCGACTACATTATTTGTGCAATTGTTACCAATGCCAATGACCTTTAGTGAGTCAATTTGGTTGGATTTTAGTTGTAAATTATCCTTAACAGATTTTGTAATAAATGAAGATTGACTACCACTGTCAAGCATGGCACGAACCCTGAGTATGTCTTTTGTAGTAGGGTTCGTGACCTCCACCAGTGCCGTGGATAATAAGACCTGAGTACAACATTGCTCAGAAAAAATTACCACAGATGTAGCAATAGTAGAACCTCCGTTTGTATTTGCCGAAGCTGACGGATGGAGTAGGCTATTATGGTTCTTTTTACATTCGCGACAAGGACCCATCCGACATTCACTTGACGGGTGTCCCTGACGTAAACAATTAGTGCATAACTTATAAGTAGCAACATCGGTTAATTTGTCTTTTAAACTTTTAGCCTTAAAAGTAGGGCACTCGTAAATTTTATGATTCTCATTACAAATGATGCACACGTAACTGGTTGGACGAGATTGATTCATGCTCGCGAAGGTTTTTGTATATGAACCCTTAAAGGGATTATTGTTATTATTGTAACTATTGTGAGCATGGGGCTTATAATTACCTGATGACCTATTATTTTGAAACGACACAGATGGCGTGAATTTTGCCTGTAAGCCATCGTGTCTATTACGGTTAAGCGACTCGATCACGTCGGCTCGATCAATTAAAAATTTGTGGAACTGATCCAAAGTTGGGACGTCGTCGAGCGAGTTACGGTACTCTTCCCATTTGACTAACGTATTCGTATCCAATTTTGAGGACAACATAAATATTATAAGTACATCCCATTTGTCCGTGGGCTGACCTAAGCTGGACAAAGCGCGCAAATTTTTAGTTACGTGGTCGACTAAAAATCTCAGAGACCGTTCAGTTTCTCGAGTGAGCGGCTGAATGTTGAATAACGAGCTTAAGTGGTGATTGATAAGCAAGCGCTTATTATCATACCGTTCACCGAGCAACCTCCAGGCTTCCGTATAGTTAGCCGACGACACTTCTAGGTTTGAAATTATTCTGGCAGCGTCACCCTCTAAGTACGAAATGAGGTAGTGAAATTTGTGGATAGGTTGAATGCGTCTATTGTTATGAATTAAACTTTCAAAGGTGTCGCGAAACTCAAGCCAGCGGAAATATGAGCCGTCAAATTTGGATATTTGTATTTGAGGGAGTTTAAAACCAACATCCTGATGGTCGAGTATGCATTGAGACTCTATAGCAACCGAATCTCGTCTTTGCTCATTTTCGAGCCTATTATATTTTTCGATTAAGGTTTTGGCAGTGGCAATGTTGACAATAATGTCGTGCTCCATGCCCTCCCGCTCATCAATCTCAGTACTCATATTTTCCGAGTTTAAAATTTCTATATTGTTTTGTAAAGTATCAAATTTTACCGATAAACTCTCGAACTTGGACAGTTTAAGGCTTAACTCAGCTAGTTCTATATTAGTTAACTCTAATTTCTCGCTTACATTCGATAGGTAATTTCCAAACTTCGTTATCTGACCTTTAATAGAACTACGTGAAGTAAATAAATCTCTTAGTTGGTGTTTAGTCGAAGAAGCCAGTTCAAACTTGTCAGTTGCCATTGTTAACGCAACAATAAAATAAGGCAGTTAGTAAGTAAATAACAAAATGTTTGCTCACGCTCCTCAATTCGCTGGAACTCCCGATAAGGAACCGGTTCCGCGCGCACAGCTGACTGCTGACGGCGCAGCGCCCGCGCGCCGAGCCCGTGACGCGACCGCGGCCGCGGCGATCCCGCGATCCTGGAAATGGTCGGCCGACTATCTCAATATCGCGTTATCACTGGGAGCTTAGGACGCTAATGTCGCTATGAGGATACACAATGAATTTACTTTAAACTAAAAATGAACAAAAAAATATTAAGATTAATAATTTTGAAAACGCTAAGTTTTTTAAGTTAATAACGTAACTAAGAATATATTAAATCACGTTACTTCCTTAACAATTAAGTTACAATTACCAACCTAAACAGATAAAAGATAACGGTAACGAATGTTCGAGAACTTTCTATAGAAATAAATTTAGGGTATGACTTTATGTATTACAATTAATTTGCACTTTTGAACGATTTTAAATTACTTATATTTTTGGAAAGGATTAATTTTGAGGATCTAATTTTTTGATTTAATTAAATTGAATGATGATGATCATTAGGTATTTAGGTAGGAAATAAGGAAGAGCACTTAACTTTCGTAGGACCCCGTCGCGCGGTGCAATGTTTTCGCTTCCTCACGTGCCGAGCTGGTGACTAGGTAGTATCCCGTGGCGGTGCTGCTGCTAGTGCGGCTCCTTTGTTTCCGTCAAATCATGGATTCCTCAACTCTTCTGGTTCACGCGTTGTGCATGGAGTTAATGGCGAATCCGATCCTTTTCTTAGTCGATTTTGCTGTAGTTTCCCCTCATGGGCCACCAATTTATGTCTTCGCGGACATAAAGGAGCTTCAGTGAAACCCAAAATTTCTTCAATATAACTTTTAATAATAAAATCCGTAGAATAAATTCAGTAATACAGTATTAGATGCTGATCGTGCGAAGGTGTGAATTCGAATGAAATAAAATACGGTAGACATAATTATAACAATAACCAAATCAACGCCTGGTCAAAACGTAACACCATATTGTTCGTATTAATATTTTGACAGGCGCTTGCGCCTGAACACCCCGTTTTCTCCTCCTATTTCTTCCCGTTGGGGGTAATCATCCGAAAAGCTTGTCAATTTTGAGTTGTTCTATTTCAATTTCGGTACCTTTATATGTTTACAGTTATATGTTTGTAAATTGTAGGGCTGCGCCGACGGAAGCAGCCCCTGACCTCCAAGATGATGCGGACACCGATCAGAAGCTTTGCCCTGAGTTGCCATCAAATATGACTCTACGAAGAACCGGCCGTCCGTCCTTGGACAGTAAGTATGAAGTCGCAAAGAGTTCACTGTCTAAATCGCGTTGCTGTCAAAATCCATACTTTAGCTCCAGGCGATGTTTCTCACCCCCAAATCAAGTCCGATTTCCGCGGTTTTGAATGTTGTGTAGTTATCATAAAAACTAGGTTTGTCCGTTTCCATTTGTTTGTTATCATTTTCTTGGAAAGGAAAACGTAAAGACCTAAGGTCAGGTGGGGTAAGAGCAATGTCGTCTTAACCATAAGGGCACACGGGGCCCGTGCCCAGGGCCCCCATCGACAGGGGGCCCTGGGAGATCATAGTAGAAAACTGTTAGTAATAATTCGCTTTCTTTACTTCCCCCAAATTCTTGTGTGCCCTAGGGCCCCAGCATAGTTTAAGATGGCCCTGGGTAAGAGCGTCAACGGGGTAAGTTCGACAAACCATATATTACGCTCTATCCATCTTGAAGGACAGCAGCGTCCGACCGTAGGCCCTATGGTGCCGTACGCACTATCGTGCAAAGTATCCATCAGACGCTAGTGTTAGTGTGCTAGACGTTGCTGATGTTGGGGCTCGTTGGAGAAAAAATCGGTCGTGCGAGGCCATCACGGTAATAATAATAATTATTGTCGTACAGTCAACAGCATAAATAAGTGATCATTTATGTACCTTGTCACTTAAACGTCGAGTTTGAAATGTCATAAAAAATTATGAAACGATTGAGAGCGACAAGGTACATTTATAAATGATCACTTATTTATGCTGTTGACTGTACAGCAAGCCTACGCACTATCGTTTTGCGTCGTTCATCGTGCCTGGACAGATAGCACGGATGGATAGTGCGTAGAGTGGAGGGCTTAGGGTACGTACGCACTGTGCGGCTGCCCGCACTACGGCCGTCCGTCCGGGTGGCCGCAGGCTGCGGTTGCACTTGCGGCCAACCGGACGGCCAACCGCAGTGCGGCCAACCGGACAGTGCGTATAGCAACCGTCATGATTTGCGGTCGTGCGCTTTCAATGCCGAGCAGCCGCAAACTGGCAACCGCAGTGAATCTGCGTAGTGCTCACAGCGATCGTCCGGCTACCCGCCAGTCGGGCCGCAGCGCTCCGAGCGACCGGAGCAGATGGGCGGCAGCCACATTGCAGTGCGTATAGATAGTACGGTTTACATACAATTTTGGGCTTCCGGTTAGCCGAGCCGCTATCCGCAGTGCAGCTAATCGGACAGTGCGTACATACCCTTAAGGGAACGCGCCGTATACTGCGTTGACTCCGCTCTGAATGTGTTATAATAAAAACAAAACACGGAAGTGGGCTTTATTCTACTGGTTGAAACCATATTACTTTAGATAATATGTTATCGTATTGTTTTTAAGACGCCGACCATCCAGTGGCGCCCTCATTAATATTATTGTATTCTAATAAACTAAAGTATTTGTACAAATCGTTTTAACCGTATAATAGAAGCCCAGTTCCTTCATATTTTACGCGCAAGCGCGTCTTTGCTTTTTAGGGTTCCGTACCGAAATGGTAAAAAAGGAACCCAACCCTTATGGTGAGACTTCGGTTTATAAACGGGTGTTCGCATAAACCGAAGCGAAACGAAGGCGGGTCGCTAGTATAAATATGTTCCAGGCGTCATAACGTACCAGCATGAGCTGGTCTATCCGTGCGTAGCCCTGGACGGGTCTATCGTCCGCGAGAACCGCTGCCACCACAGCACCGACGAACACTTCGTCCCGGGACTCCACAACGCCACACAGAACGAGTTCCCTCATATGGTAATTAATCCCTAGTGAAAAAGGGTGTAAAGCTCCTGGAGACCAAGTGAAAAAGGGTTTAAGTCATGAATACTCCCTTTATGTATATACTCTTTTGTAGAACAAGTTAAGTCGACTTATACTTACTTACCCTTTTATCACTTGGTCCCCAGATTTGTTCCTAACCTCACCCGGGCTGCCGTCATAGCAAAGAAGGCGGATAGCTGCAAAGTAGTAGTCGAACCCACAGAATAAAGACTAAAGGCATAGAAACCGTACGAAATAAGCAGAAAATACATTATGGTTCACTTCTTTTTACTTATGGTTTTCATAGTAAGTTGGAAAGAGATGAATCTATAGCTGTTCTTTCGTTATTTGGTACATCGTCACAAGTAAGGCGTGATTTGGACCTATAAGCACCTATAGTATTCGGACCTATAGACAAGGAAAGACAAATCCTATAGGAAGGACAAAGAAGTCCCTGTGTAAAACCTTGTGACAATGACAGTTAAAGAAGAAAAAACAGCCTACTTTTTGTTTAATTTTTTCTCATGTAATACGTAATCTAAAAAGTAGAGAAAGATAGCTGACGCAAAGTACGTCTTATAGTCCGGTTTCTATGATATATGTTTTTATTTTGTGGTCGAATCATTCTATAGTACATTGTTGCAGAGGATAGAAAGTACGCGATTTTTGGACGAGTCATATAGAGGGCCGAAACGTAGTTGAGGCCCTCTAGTGTGCGAGTCCATAAATTGCACTTTCTACCGAGGCAGACATACTCGTAGTGCTTTTCACAACTACTGAGAGGAAATAAAATAAAAAATCATATTCAAAACTCAAATTTTCAATTATGTTAGTATGACATCGCCGCCAATTTTACCATAGATAACTTTTTTTAAATCTGGACCCCTATTCTCGTGGCACTCGAGATTAATAAACTAACATGCGAGATGTGTCAACTCCATATAAAATTGTATTTGTTTCGCCATAGCTCCCATGTAATTTCATCTCTAGTGGTTCGAGATTAGGGGCCCAGTTTGAATTACATTAAAAAAAAAAGCAGTGACATAGTTTTTAGTCTCTGTATCTTTTAGCGAAAATACACCTAATATTTTACGACTCAAAATGGTGTGTTCTCATTGGTCGATTTCAATTTTTCATTTTAAGGAGCTATGACACAAAAATTGATTGATGGATTGTCATTGGTTCTTAAAGTTGGACAACAATGTTCTCGACCAATCAGCAAACACGCCGACAAAAACATTCTTGGTCTGTCCTTATAAGTGACGTTTTGTGACCCTAAACAAGACCATCTATGGCCATATTTCCGAGCAGTGTTGTGAAAAATATATTCTGTTCCTATCCAGACAGTCAATGACAATAACAAGTATACCTGACTGTAAGTATGTAATTGTCTTTAGATAGAGGATGAAATAGTGATGAATAATGTAAACCTTTAATTAGTTAAATAAAAAGGTTGAATATATATCATCATCATCGTGTTATTATGCTGGGTGCGACAGATACCTCTCTAAAACCTCTCTTATCTAATTAATGAATCAAATTATCAAAACATCACTACATTTTCATATCAAATATATTTCGAAAAACAAATTGTATATGAACAACATCAGTCAGTCTCATTGTATTTTCACCGCAAGTGCTTTTCATCAAAAGATACAAGATTAAATAGAGATTAACCTCAAAATAAACATGAAGACAATGATATATATGTATAAATTTCGGCAACCGCTTCGTCAAATCTCCTTAACACTAACAAAACAAATCTTAAAACACAGACTTATCCTACCACCAACCCCGCACCGTGGCTGGTTCAAACGTTCCCATTACACCGGCCGCATTGCCCCGCTGGATTGCAATGGAAACCTGCTGAACCAGCC
Organism: Acleris literana; assembly: GCA_946894065.1. Lineage (NCBI taxonomy): Eukaryota > Metazoa > Arthropoda > Insecta > Lepidoptera > Tortricidae > Acleris > Acleris literana. The sequence goes on along the minus strand of OX335693.1, from coordinate 2,101,433 downwards.
ACGACCCAGAACGAGGATCCCCCCCTCTGTCACGCAGACGACGGCCTAACTCCTTAAAAAGCCCCTTGGCTTCCAAACCCCAAGGTCCCGATGTCTCCACCGTGACAAATATAGTACAGTATGTATAAATATAGTACATTACTACAGAGGCCTGGAAGTAGGGGGTTGCTATCTATAGAAAATTGTAAGAGCATGTACTTATTCATATTTATAACAATTTAAATTTAACTTGAATATTGGAAAAGGTATTGCAGGCGGGGACAAGCAATAAATTTCAAAACATATTTCTTGAAAAAAATTAACATTTCGACTATCTTGTCCCCGCCTGGAACACCTTTTCCAATATTCAAGTTAAACTTAAATTGTTATAAATATGAATAAGTACATGCTCTTACAATTTTCTATAGATTATATAGCTTGTTTTTCGCTTTTCAGTTGTTTTTTTTATTGCAGTCGGGTTTTTTGTTTATTTTTATTATGTTTCACTTTCAGTTCAGACAGATTAGACAAACGGTAAAAATACTAGCATTAAGGCATCCCATCTTAGTCCTCAATGTTGGCAACGCATTTGCGGTCTTAGGATCGCAGTCTTAAGATTGTAGTCTTGAGAATGCATGCCTATGGGTCATTGATCCTAGTTACCATCAGGTGACCCGTGTTTTTTTTTATGGCAAGGAGAAGGCACGCGAGCACTCAGGCCACCTGATGGTAAGTGGGATCTGAGACCCATAGACATTTGAAATCTCAAGACTACAATCTCAAAACTGCAATCCTAAGACTTCAAATGCGTTGCCAACCCTGAGGACTAAGATGGAAAGCCTCTAAGCTAGTAATTTCACTCACCGGAACACAGCAATGCGAACACTAGTGCTTGGCGGTGGGTTAATGGATAAGATGGTGGTAGCGATCATACTCATACACTAAGCTTTCAAAAATCGTGTCACTTCGAACGCAATCCAAACAGGAATGAACTCACAAAATGACGGCCCTCACGTTGACACCTTCTGTAGGTACTGACAGCTTTCCAGTACCACGAATCACACTGAAGATATATTGCGTACGAGAAATAAGGACAGATATAATAATCGGTCACTATCGCAATATAACTCAGTAACGGTCAGTTTGTTTACATTCTTTATCTCGCCTCATTGGCCGTACTTTACTTACCATCGCGTGGCGTGTGTGCCCGTTGGCTTTCTCAATGTCATTAAAAAAACTAAGTAACATAAAATAAAATATTAACCCCCTTACTTATAAACGTGGAATAACCTTGGATTAGCTAAACCATGTTACGTCCTTATCTGTCAAATTCAAATGTCACAATGACGGATAAGGACAAAACATGGTTTAGCCACTCCATGGTTATTCCACGTTTATAAGTAAGGGGGTTAATCAACAGCCTGGTTGTAATTGTAGGTCCTCCTAGGCTACGGCCAAATAAACGGCTCAGCGGTGTGGCAGTGCGGGGGGACGCTGATCAGTGACAGATTCATCCTCACGGCGGCCCACTGCCTCTCCATGCCTAGCTTGTAAGTATGCCTAGCTTGTTAGAATTAAACTAAGGTAACGGCACCTATTGTTAAAGTAGTTTTCAAATAAGAGCCAGAAATTAAGGGTATCAAGACACCCTAACGACCAAAAGGATTTTTTTTATAAGAGTGTGGTGATTGAACTTTGTATTTTACACCTTTTTGGGCTTGTTTTAGGTGATTATATGGGATAAAATAAATATTAAACACAAAAAGACGGGTTCTCCTATTACCGAGGTATTGGACGGGCTTTGACCCTATTACCGCGGATGAAGTTCCTATTACCGAGGGTAGAGGATTAAAGTATTTTTGGTTCCGTACATTTAATATTTAACACATTTGTTTAATAAAATATAAAGCCCATCTCTGCTAAATATAATAAAACAATTTCGATAAGTACAAGATGACTGTATTGTCATCAGATTTACATAATTATGTATATAAAAATGTCAAATCAATGCGACACCTGGAAGCGGATTATTCAACATTGTTTTACCCTAAACTGGCTAACTAACAGGCTTGTCATGTAAAAAATATACTATTTTATTGTTTGATTCTTAACAAGAAAAACCACATTAGTAAAGAATTAAGTTCAAACTTATACATCTCGAAATATCAGATACGAGTTTTTTCTTAGGTAGTAACGATATACTCTCTCGTGCGTAGCTATGAATATCCACGTTTGATAGTGAGTTTAAAATAATTAGTACTTGTGTTCATAATGTAAGTACATTATGGATGCCGCCGATTTCAAAACATAAATTAAAACTATAAAAAGAGCAAGTTTTACCGAAATTTTTGAAATACAATATAAACATACGCCTAGTTTTATTATCCCAGTTTTCGACCGACTAACATAAAACCCAGTCTACCAGTTTTAGCGTTGTACCATCAGTTAGTACAACAGTTTCCAACAGGTAAGCTTTACTATCAAAAAAATCTTAATTTTATTAAGGAATCCGGACTACGGTACCCTAACATTTTTATTTCATTTAATGTCACACGGTAATAGGAGATAGTATGGGATCCTAACTCCGACCCATAAAAAACCTAAATACCTCGGAACTAGGTTCCCATACATCCTATTACCGAGGGTTATCTTTCCTTCCCTCGGTAATAGGATAAATTCACGGTACTATAAAACCTAATTACGACCCATAAAAAAATTAAGCTATCGTGACGTTGTTTAAACAAATAAATACTTAACATTTTAACCATCTAATAAAACTAAACTCATAAAACTAATAGGAATATCTTTAAATATATCTTTATATTTAAACGACTCGAACATTTAGGGCTTTCTATGGAAACAAGTAGTATAGTGCACTAGTTTTTAATAAAAAATAAGGCCTTTATTAGTATTTTTCATACCACGGAAATTGCTCTTTAACTGTTTAGATAGATAAAGTTTTTATATAACACTAAAATAGTACATTGTGCATCAAGGGTAGTATGAAGGGAATTAGTAATCCCCTTACTGCCTGTGATACACACAATGGTTTTCATCACATTTGCGAGGAAAAAAAACAAAGAGAAAACACTTTAACTCTGCAAAATATAAAGAAATAACTTTTGACGAACGGGAACGTAAATGGAAACGATATTTTTTTTGTGACCTCTACCACAGATAATAACTGCGTTTAGTTTCGACCTGGATTCGAGCCAGATTTAGCCAATTTATAAAAATGTATAATTACTAAAATTAATGATAAACGTTGATATAAACTTGAAATAGGTATAAAAATAATGAAGTTTAATGAAGCGTATAGGTTTTGTGTAATGTAAGTTAGTCTATAGCTAATTTTTAAAGATGAAATTAGAAACCGATTTAATTTTTGGCTGAAAATTAAACCTCCTTAGTCAGAAATGATGTACGAAAGAGTTGCAAATTTTAAAAAGAAAGTTATTACTCCCTAGGGATGAAAAACTCGCCATAATTCCCGCGGGAACAATTTAGGCCATTGTCCTTCTGTATACAGGCATGGAATAACACCATTTACGAGCAAGTGTGATGAAAAAGTAAATAACCGACAGCAGATATAAAAAATAAAGGCCATTGAACCTACAGTACCATTTTATCTATTACCGTGGTATACCTCGGATTTAGGAGCCATAGCAAAAAACGAAACCGAGTAGGTACCGCGGTATTTAATATTCTAATTTTAACGTATTTCCAGACAAAAACACACAAAAATAGTATTTGGAAGTCGCAAAGAAAACAATAATAAATAATTTAACAATCTTAGCATTAGGTTAGTCATTACAACTATTACGCAAATCACTTAATAAAATGTGAGTTTTCTTACGTGTGGCGTCTCGCGTTTCTATAGCACAACCTGCTCCTGCGCCGGCGTCGCGGATTTTGGCGGTTTGCGAGTTGTTTATTTGATGCATAAACACTAGAGCCAAAAAAACCGGTACTCTACAAACTGAGCTTTGCCCGTGTAAAATAAGTTTCTTAACGAGTAAATCGACTTGTTCATAAAACGCAATTTTAAAAATACCGCGGTAATGGGTGTCACTTTTGGGGGGAGCGGTAATAGGTGCCCTTACCTTATATTAAAGCGAAAAAATTTCGTCGATCTTAGGCAGGATTCGAACCTACATCTCCTCTGGCTCTCCGGGCCGATGCAGGCGCATTACCACCTATGCCACCAAGACCCTACTTAAGATCCACGAAACTAGTGATCGCTTGCTTTTTCATACTCGGAGGGTATGCTGACGCCATCTATCGTTGTTTATTAACAAACGACACTCTTGTTTCGAGTTACATTGAAATTAGCATGAGTACAATGGCCCACTTTATTCTAAAGATTTTTAAATTTAACAGAAACGTCTGTATCGAAATTTTCACTAAAACCGACGAAATTTTTTCGCTCTAATATAGTTTAGAATTTCGTAAAAGACGTTTCTGTTAAATTTAAAAATCTTCAGACTAATAGTACATTATTGCCTAGGCATGGAAGTAGGCAATTGCGGGCCGAGTATTGGTTTAAACGGACGAGCTTGCGAGTCCGTTTAAAAATACGAAGCCCGCAATTGCTGTTCCTGCCGAAGCAAATATAGTGCTTTTCTCAAAAATCGCAAGAAAAAATTGTGTTAGATTCAAATCTTCATCGCTTGAACTAATTTTTTGAATTGCATACAAACAGCAACTTCATGTGAAAAAACCATTACTCGTTACCGCCTTTTTGTTTATGACAAGGAGAAACGCAATTATTGTTTTAAAAAAAAACATAAGCTATTCCAGGTACAAATAAAAAAGTTATGTTTCGAATAAAATTTGGATGTATAAGACTTGTGCCCTCATTTTATTATGGCCCTTTTCACTTTTTAAAAAGTTACAACATAGATAGTAATGGAATTTACGTTACACCTGGCCATAATGTGAGTTTTATCGCACGCTGCGCGCACGGTAAAACTCGCATTGTGGCCAGGTGAAAACGTAAAATTGTGTACTCATCACGGGCAGTAAAAAAGAAAGCCCCCCAACAAACATTTAGGCGTCAATAAGAGCTTGTTTTAGAACTTAACGAGTTATTAAGGTTCTATAGCAGCAACATTTACAACTTTTGGCGACATAAGAGCGTAGATAAGCAAAATCTATCACTTAAAGTTATACAACAGATTTATAAGGGTGAGCTTAAAGGTTTAAGAGATAGAGCAGTGATTTTTAACTCTACAATACGGGCAAAGCATCTTGTGTTATAGCTTTAAGTGAATCTTACCACTATAAGAACTAAATAAGAAGTAATAATTGACTACAACCTCCCAAAGTGCTATACAAGTGATAATAATCTCTCGACAAGAACCAAGAGTTGCACAAAAGCATTAATTACCGCTATAAGCTCTACAACGGTGCTCATAAACTCTTTTATAGCATTAAATGCCTAAAGAAGTACAAACCTCTCTTGTATTACTTAAAGCCATATAGTAGAAATATTTTTCGCTATTATAGAACTTCTAGTGCTAAATTCATTGCCCACCATGTTTAGGTTACGAATTGATCTGACTAAGGTTAGAAAAGCAAAAGGAAACAGGGTTTAATTTAAGTATTTTGCTTCATTGTGTTGTAATAATAGTTGCACGATACCTTAAAAATAGTATAGATAACGTTTTATTAGATTATTCTAAAAGTTTAATGTCACTCCATATCTAGTAAAATATTCTTCTCAGCAAATAGAGAACAGACATAGGGCGCTTAAATTATTTGTTAATAATACATATGCTTATTCACAGTGTACTTAACTTCGCAGTAAAAAGTCAACTTTTATCCACTTGCAAAACGTACGCGTTGGTATATATCATTCACTTTTACAAATCCGCCATTCGTGATGGTTCCGACAAATGACATATTAAGTTTTATGTTGACGAAATAAAAAAAAGTACCTATCTTATAAGATGTTAAAAATTTCTTAGAACCTGAGGCCGTTTTTTAACCTTTGTGGATCTATACTAGAACTGAAAGCGTTAATAATCACCTATTTGCAACCCTCTTAACACTTAAAGATATAGTGAGCGACATTGTAGTTCTACTGTACCGCTTAAGGAGTTAGTATTCACTTATATGCAGCCTTCTTAGCACCTAAAGAGTTAATAAGCGTTATTTCACTCTATTGTACCACTAAAGGAGTTAATTTTCGCCTATTTACCACCTTTTTATACCTTGTAGTTTCAGTTATCGCTATTATAGCTCTCTTATAGCTTTATTATACCTCTTATTCCATTCCTTAACTCTGCTTTACCGCCATTAAAGAACCTAAGGTGATTAAAAAGTGTGCCCAATTCGGGGGTATAGTAGAGTTATAGCGCGCTCTAACTCCAAATCGTAACACTTATTTATAACCTTAGGATCTGGTTAGCGCTCTTATAGATTTCCTATAACTCTTTTCTTAGCGCCTACGTGTTACTTGGGGCTCTATCGCATATTTACAACCCTCGCCTACGGCTCGGGTCTCAAATACCTGCGATTTCGGGCTTTCTTTCTTTTACAGCCCTTGTTAAGTAATGTACTATTGTATGCAACATTGCGGGCTTGTGTAGCGAGCACGCAATGTTATTTTTTTTTAATTTGAGAACTGTCAGTAAACTATGTACTTCGCGTCTCAATATGTAGATAGGAATGTCAACATTTCCGGACATTTTTGAGAAAAAATAGTTTCGCGCCTGATACCTCCCCCATATATTTATGTATGTATATTATTGGTATCGAAGTAGAAGCAAAGTTAATTTTTTATTTTACAACATCTGCAAATTTCAAAACTAAGTATTGTTTTTTACAATTGTTCGTGAAGTACTTTTTGATTTATAGCCAACAATGTACAAACAAATCCCTTTAGCGTATCCTTATCTCCAAAGTGGTTACCTATCTGAACTCCGAAAAATGTTTGACCGAATTTTGGTTCGATAAATATTATTCGACAACTATTGTTTGGGTTTTTTTACGTTTGCCCGAAAGATCACATCGAATATTTTCATTTAATCATTACTTGTTTAGTTTTTTTACCGATTTGACAAATTATCTATTCCGTAATACCGGTTTCGGCGCACAAACAGTGGTCCAATGTAATGGTTTGTCAATTTATCTATTTCCCATTTCTGATTTTACCTTAGTATCATTTGCCCAATGTACGGTTTCGGTTTACCTATTTTTAAATCGACTATGTTAACCTGTCGAAGTCGGTTCTACCCTGATTCGTCTTGATCGTTGCATTTTCTGGATAAATTACAAGAAAGATTTTTTGGGCAGAAAAAAAATAACCTCGAAGGCCAAGGCGGGAGCCAAGCTCCCGCCTTGGCCTTCTAACCTAACCTATCCGTATCGGTTCTGCCCTAATTCGTCTTGCTCGGTGCATTTTCTGGATAGTATCAAATTACAAGCAAGATTTTTTTAACTGAAATGAATATTTGACGTAACGTAGCGAAAACTATATGTAGCATTGATGGAGTGAAAAATGGGTTAAGAAACAAAATACGAAACGATCCCTAGGCTAATTGTAGCACTGGTGTAATGAAAAATAGGCTTTGAAATAAAATACGTAACAATACATAGGGCAAGTGACTACAAGGAGAAAAGTTGCTCGGACTAAAGATATGCTTCCTTAATGTCAAATGGTAAAATAAAAAAAATACGAATCGTGCCATCGGAGAAACGTTAAAAAACGAAACGTTTTCGGTCAAATGAAATTCGGTCAAAAAAAATTCGAGTTTGCGATAGGTTACCCTCCAAAGTTTATGGACCAAGAAAAACTGAAAATTTTCTGATTTAAAGATAATTATTTCGGTCATTCTCCAGAATTGTGTTCTCAGTCTAATTAACACCGCCCTTTTTTTCCACTTGGTTTTTGATAAAATTTATGCAAAATGTAGTAACATATCGACCATTCAAACTTTAATATTTATTGGGCACTTAATTATTATTAGCGGTTAATTAACTAGAAGGGTTTTAATATTTGCGTGACGCGCGAATTAGAAAAGCGATGCGTTAATTAGGTTTACTTGCTTGCGAATTAAAAAAACTACGCGTTTATTAGATAAATGTTCATGCCAAATATATATTTTTTAGGAAATAAGACAAAAACTGTCAGACTGTCTATTAATTTTATCATATTTATTATATTGCAACGTTGAAACTATTAGGAACATAAAATATCCATCACGATATACATACATAATAAGCTAACTAATATTTCACTGAAATAATCGTTCTATAATCAACAATGAAAACGATAAAAAAAAATCAGAATTAATAACTTTACTAACATAATAACTAAGGTATAAACCTTAGGTATTATGAACAAACGATAACAAATAAATTGCCGTATCTGCTAAAGAAAAAATAATACTTCTTCCTCCTACTTTTTACATTCCCTATCTATCTTTAAAAAAAGTAATTTAAAATTTAAAAACCCGATGAACTAAAAGGATATAAATAAACTAGTTAATTTTATTGAATCTAAGGACACCTCATAATTCATAATGCTAAAATCCGTCGAGCCGTTTAAGCTTTACATACATAAGTTATGTAACATAACATACAGACATTCAACTTTAAGTATGTAGTTTAATTATTGCGGGTGGTTTTAATACATAATTTATACAAATATGAAGAATGATGCCGGGTCCCTAGGATTTTCCTTACATGATTAGAATTACAGTTGTCACTTTTTGTCAAAATGCAACTTTTTAATGCGATCAGCAAAATTTTCATGTTTTCCAAGAGAAATATGCTAGGAAAAATAAAATAACCTCTAAAAAACATATTGTCCAAACAGTTAAGCACACAGATATGATCATAAGGATCATTTTAAGGTTAGGGCCACTCTAATAACATCAGTTTGACATAATATATGTCATTCTAATCATGGGTAACCTATCGCAACCTCGAAAAGTTTTTGACCGAATTTCATTTGACCGAAAACGTTTCGTTTTTTAACGTTTCTCCGATGGCACGATTCGTAATTTTTTTATTTCACCGTTTGACATTAAGGAAACATATCTTTAGTCCGAGCAACTTTTCTCCTTGTAGTCACTTGCCCTATGTATTGTTACGTATTTTATTTCAAAGCCTATTTTTCATTACACCATTGCTACAATTAGCCTAGGGATCGTTTCGTATTTTGTTTCTTAACCCATTTTTCACTACATCAATGCTACATATAGTTTTCGCTACGTTACGTCAAATATTCATTTCGGTAAGAAAATATTGCTTGTAATTTGTTACTATCCAGAAAATGCACCGAGCAAGGCGAATTAGGGCAGAACCGATACGGATAGGTTAGGTTAGAAGGCCAAGGCGGGAGCTTTGCTCCCGCCTTGGTCTTCGAGGTTATTTTTTTTTCTGCCCAAAAAATCTTGCTTGTAATTTATCCAGAAAATGCAACGATCAAGACGAATCAGGGTGGAACCGAATCGGACAGGTTAGCATAGTCGATTTAAAAATAGGTAAACTATTAATAAACCGAGCCGTTAAATTGGGCAAATGATACTAAGGTAAAATAAGAAATGGGAAATAGATAAATTGACAAACCATTACATTGGAAAACTGTTTGTACGCCGAAATCAGTATTACGGAATAGATAATTTGTCAAATCGGTAAAAAACCTAAACAAGAAATGACTAAATGAAAATATTCGAAGTGGTCTTTCGGGCAAACGTAAAAAAACCCAAACCATAATTGACGAAAAGTATTTGTCGAACCAAAATTCGGTCAAACATTTTTCGAAGTTGTGATAGGTAACCCTAATCATGCCATCATTCTTCAGGGAATTTCATTTTTGTAAAAAGATTATTCCTGTAAATTAATTTAAACTGGTTTAGCTTAAGCGAGCAATTAGAAATAAAATACTTTTATGTACCAAAAACCTTTTTTACTACTCTTAAACTAATTAACGCGTCCATTTTTGACCCGTGAATTAGACGTGTGTATTAGGGATTCTTGATAAAAAATATATAACTTCTTTTAAGTACATGTGATAAACTACATAATCCAGTAACTGTTAAATACTGAGGTTCTTAATGTATACAATAATTTACAGAGCTATAGAGTTATTGGCTGATTTTAAAAACGTGAACGTGTTAATTAGCATTTACGAGAACCAACACATGCGAATTAGATACTTACATTTGTAGTGTGCGATCCACACAACATTAACACGTCTTTCTCTCAAGAGGGTCTTGACATGAGTGTCTGCTCACGCAAAATGCATTACAGACGTCTGTCTATTTCTTCAATGGCCTTGCACGGACAAGAATGAAAGCGGCGCGTGAATTAGTACACATATCGGGACAACGTTTCTTTATTTTATATCTTAGTGATATATTACTAAATAAATTTGGTATTTTTTTTGTAATTTGGATATCTTATCTTTCATTAAATAAAAATACTTTCATTCATCTTTCCTCTTGTATATGATCGGGGAAAATAGTTATATTAGTGATTTCGGAAGTGGGACGCGCGGTGTTAATTAGGAGAATGGGGTATTGATTTTTTTTTTCTCCTAGAAAGGTATTGAATATTTACTTGAAAATTCATGTACACCTCAATACGAGTACCTTCTACGAACAAAAAATATAAATTATACCAAATTCAATAGTTTTATATTTTTTAAGCCCGAGGACATACAGAAATGGCTGTCTGGAGAATGACCGATTTATATTTTACGCGAAAAATAAAATGAAGTTGACAAATTTTACAGGTTTGGAACCCTCAGTGCGCGAGTCCGACTCGTACTTATCCGGTTTTGTTTTAATTTCAGGGGTCCAGTGACGTACGCCATAGTAGGTTCTCTAAAGCGAACCGACAACGTGTTGAGGTCCCAAGTTTACCGCGTAAGGCGTGTCGTCATCCATCCAATGTACCACCGATCGATTAGGGACCACGACATAGCTCTCATTGAAACAGATACTCGGTAAGTTCTTAAATCTGGGGTTCTAGTGAAAAAAAAAGAAAGAAAAGTCATTTATTCGTGACAAACAGACAAACAAAACTCAACAAAATACTGACATAGACAAAAAACCTGTCGTCACGAAATGGTTCCAGCTCAGCGTTATGCTGGCGATAAAACCAGCGCTGGTCTTCCGTTAGGGATATAAGTCTCCTGAAGATGAAGTGAAAAAGGGTGTAAGTCTGGTATACTTCGTATATGTATATACCCTTTTTCATTACGAGGTAAGTGGACTTGTACCCTTTTTCATTAGGTCCCCAAAAATATCTTCACATATTTACAGGAAGGCCTAGACAAACATTTTTATATCTTTTTCATTATAGTTTCATCGTTTATCTCGTTTCGTCGTCAGGATAAAGCTGGGTCGGTCGGCCGTGCCAGCCTGTCTGGACATGTTCGGGGGGGACAGGACGCTGGCCCTCGCCACGGGGTGGGGAGCTAACAGCCAACACGGGACATTAACGGAGACCCTACATAAGGTAAGTTAAACGACTGAGACGAAATGCCATCAGAAGATTAACCGTACATTGTCATACCAAAACTAAAGTAAGGCCAACGAGACGAGATAAAGAATGTAAACAAGCTTTCAGGAGTTCAAGATATGTTTATTTGAAATCGTGTCACTTCGAACGCAATCCAAACAGGAATGAGGGCTTCCATTCCGTAATTACGTAATTTCGCAATTCTGTAATTACGGATTGATTTCGGACCTTTTCTAATTACGTTATTGTAAGCCACGAATCCTTACTTGTTTATTGGAAAAACTGAGGAAAATAGATTCAATTTTATTCTAAATTAATCGGCATCTCTGGCGACCACAGGCAAGGCTCCTTTTTTGCCCAAAGACTGAGCATCGCAGTGCAGCGGGGTAACGCTGCGAGTGTCCTCGGCACGATGCCGCAAGTGGGTGTATTGGAGGCTTTTATTTTATGAGTTAGCTGTAGTACAAATTTAATAAAAAAAATTATTCAATGTGTTTTTATAGAGTTTCATTAATAAAAGTTAACAGTAGTTAAAAAAAGGAAAAATAAATTGTTAATAATTTAAAAGCTACGTACGTAGAACGTTGAGTAATAATGAATAGAATACCTAACTTACTTAGGAACCCCCGCGTACCGGTGATTCCCCGAACCGTGTATTATAGTTTGGCTCGGATAGTTAGCATTCCTACTCCAACGCGACTCGTATTTAATGAAAATAAATTGTGTCTAATAAACTATAGAATTCAATGTCATCTAAAGAAATATTTTAAGGGGAACTCCCAAATATTACGATTAAGGATATATAAATATAAATGTTATTATTTTACTGCTGATTTTAAAGATATTTGAATTATTGGTAATTTTATTTTGTTTAATTATTTGATATATATTTTTTAAATTTTTTATTTGAATAAATATTGATTGGCACCTGTTTTTTTCATTAAAATAATACATACATAAACTCATGCCTTTATTCCCAGTTTAGGGTAGGCAGAGCTACAGAATTGCCAACAACTCTAAAAGCTTGTTGATAATTCTGTAACCACATTTTGCATAATCAGGCTAAGATGTTTACCAGTGTATTAGTGACAGGTTGCAAGCCCATCGCCTAACAGTACTACAAGTTACTTTATTCCCTTAGTCGACTCTTACGACATCCACGGGAAGACATGGAGTGGAACTATTCTAAGCCGGCAACCACACAGCTCAAAAATAATATACTAAAATAATATACCAGATAAATTACGTAATTACGTATTTTAAAACAATAAATTCGTAACTGGTTACGTAATTGAAATGTCCGTAATTTTGGATGCCCAAGGAATGAACTCACAAAATGACGGCCCTTATGTTGACAACTTCTGTACTCACAGCTTCTGAAGATATCATTGCGTACGAGAAATAAGGACAGAGGGCCCTGCCAAGATGCATTACGCTAACTAGCGTTTCTATTCGATTCGTTTTTAAACCAATCGCGTCACTGGTAGATGACGTGATACGAAAAGTCACAGGCTGGGCCCTCAGATATAATTATCGCTCGCAATCGCAATATAACTCAGTAGCGGTCAGTTTGTTTAGCTTCTTTATCTCGTCTCATTGGCTGTAGGTAGTACTTTAGTGTTTTATTATTGTTGATCTATCTTTTATCTTCTCGTCCAATATCTCAAGTCGAAAGTCTTCGACCAGTGTGTATTGCCATGAGTGATGTGATGGCTTAGGCCCGCTTGCACGTAAATGTTAAGCCTAAGTTAACCCCCGGTTAACAGGTATAATTTAACCTAGGGTTCAATTTACGTGCAAGCGATCCTTATGGTACTGAGACGTGGGTGTTCATGGGCTTCATAAGAAAGCTGAAAGTCACTCAAAGGGCAACAAATGGAGACATGGTGAGAGCTCGGTTTTTTTTTGCGCGATCGTATTAATAATTAATTCTTCGACATACGCGTATGAATTGATAGACTTAAATGGCATTGGGCGCGGCACATCCCTCGCAGAACAGATGGCTGATGGAGTCGAGGCCTTCTCGAGTGGCGTTGTCGTACCGGATGACGCAGCGTGGGCAGGCCCCAACAAGAGGGACCAGCGACGTTGTTAAGGTTGCGGGAAACCTATGGAGGCAAGCGGCGCAGGACCGGGCCTTGTGGCAAACCTTGGGGGAGGCCATGATGATGATGATGATGATGATGATGATGATGATGATGATGATGATGATGATGATGATGATGATGATGATGATGATGATGATGATGATGATGATGATGATGATGATGATGATGACGACGACGACGAAGACGACGACGACGACGACGACGACGACGACGACGACGACGACGACGACGACGACGACGACGACGACGACGATGACGATGATGATGATGATGATGATGATGATGATGATGATGATGATGATGATGATGATGATGATGATGATGATGACTATACATACATATGGAACACGTCCGTGACTAGCAGACTGACTAACTGAGAGACAACGCACAGCCTTTAGGTTTTCTTCAGCATTTTATCTACACATATCATCAGTCCTCTATTATGCGTTCAAACCCCGTAGGCAATGACCAGCATTACCTGTGGTAGTAGGTGACAGCGATGACAGCTGTTAATTTTGGAAGATGTTCCAAATTTGGATCTCATTACCTTACAATATTCCATAACGTAATAAAATAACGTTACAGCTGTCATCGCTGTCACCACTACCACAGGTAATGCTGGTCATTTGTCTTTCGGCTTCTGGACCCATATTAGAGTACTTGTAATATGTGTGTAGAAAAAGTATTGTACACGTCTCTGCCTAATTATCATAACGCAATCGTCACGTAAACTACTATTAAAGTTTGCTTTTTGTTAGACTCGTTATAGCTCGTATTCAGAGCCTGAGAAGTGAAATATGTTCCTCGTCACAGGTTACACTCGCCAGATTTAAGGATGAGGAGTGTGCCGAATATTACCCCCCATCCCGCCGGGGGGGCTTTAACCCCGTCACTCAACTCTGCTACGGGAGCTACATGGGTGCCGCCGACACTTGTCAGGTACGACATAATTATCTATTTTAGAGTTAGGCACAGTGAAAAACCGATGTATGCAAGCGGCGCAAGTCCGGTCCTTGTGGCAAACGTTGGGAGAGGCCTGTGTCCAGCAGTGGACGTCTTTTGGCGGAATGATGATGATGATGATGATGATGATATTGATGATGATGATGATGGTGACGGTGACGGTGACGGTGACAGTGACGGTGACGGTGACGATGACGGTGACGGTGACGGTGACGGTGACGATGACGACGACGACGACGACGACGACGACGACGACGACGACGACGACGACGACGACGACGACGACGACGACGACGACGACGATGACGATGACGATGACGATGACGATGACGATGACGATGATGATGATGATGATGATGATGATGATGATGATGATGATGATGATGATGATGATGAAAAAGAAGGATATAAGTAAACGCAGGCTTCGTCCGGATCGCTACCACCATCTTAAAATCCACACAGGCAGAGAGCGGTCTAGAGTTCCGAGTTCCGCGTTCAAAGTTTTGCGTTCCTACTGAGTCCTTGCGATAACGCACACAGCAGGCGGTCAGACCGCGGCAGTCAAAGTGGAGCGTCGCGTTCTAGAGTTCTTTTGCCGCCGGGACAGAGAACGCCGCGTTCGCCACGATGTCCGAAGTTGCAAATACGGCAAAACTTATTGAATTGGTTAGAAAATAGTACATTATTGCAAAGACAAGTGAGCCACCCTGGACGAGTAGGAGTTAGAACTTTATACATACGAATCCAGGATGGGTCTTAATGGTCGAAGCATGTATAGTGCTTTTCTCAAAAATAGAACAAGTAGAATAATTAAAAAAAAAGTTTAAAATATTGCTGACCTCATTTGCGCCTCAGGGCGCTAGTCCAACTCGCGCTTAGCCGTTTTTTTAATTAATTTAAACGATTCACTATATGTTAGACCGGTCGCGATGTACTAGGCGCGCATAAAACGGACATGGTGCGTGTGACGTTCTTGTAAATAAAGAGAAATCGCGCGATGTCTGCTCTGAACGAGAACTGCTTTGGGTTTATGATGCCCTGGTACTTTTGTGCGGAAATTGTTTTACGCCCTCTTTTTATTTACCTCATCCTTTTTATTTACCGCCAAGCAGCATTCGCATTGTTGTGTTCCGGTGTGGGGATAAGATGATGAAATTAATAGCATAGAGTCCTTCAAACTTAGTACTCAGGATTAGCAACGTATTTGCGGTCTTAGGATTGCAGTCTTCAGATCCTTGAGAATGCAAATGTCTATGGGTCACAGATCCCACTAGGTGGCCGGCTCCATTGCATAAAAAACGGCCAAGTGCGAGTTGAAATTGCGTGGACAGGGTTCCGTACATACGTTTTTTTTTGGTAGGTTTCTTATAAGTTTTCCTGTAATCTACAAGCAACGAACTATATTTTGTATTTTTTTCAAAATTTTAGCCTCAGTAGTTTCGGAGATCTGGGGAATGGTCAAGTTTCGTTTTCTTTCATGAATAAAATCAAAACTATTTATTTTACGATAATAACAAATATATTTGAGATCCTCATAACAAGCCCTTTCTTTTGATATATGACTCAGTAAGGTTTGCAAATCTTTTTTATTTAATTTTCTAATTTGTCCCCCGAAAATGACCCTTATCTTTAAAAAATACTTATTCACTTTGCACATCTGTGTTTGGGTCATCAATTTACATATCTGTACCAAATTTCATTCAATCGGTCCAGTAGTTTCGGAACAAATTGGCTGTGACAGACAGACGGACAGACAGACGCACGAGTGATCCTATAAGGGTTCCGTTTTTTCATTTTTTGTACGGAACCCTAAAAACATTGCTGGAATGATTCAATTTATCTCTCTTTTTCCAGGGAGACAGCGGCGGCCCCCTAACCATCAAGAATGAGAGACTCCGTTGTATGTACACCGTGATTGGGATCACGTCGTACGGCAAGGCTTGCGGCTGGCGACGCATCCCTGGAGTATACACCAAGGTGGAATTCTACATCACCTGGATCGAGAGCATCGTTTGGAGTGCCCACAAGAAATAGATAATATTAATAAATAATAACTATTGGATTTTGGCCGTGTGGTTGCCGGCTTAGAATAGTGCCACTCCATGTCTTCCCGTGGATGTCGTAAGAGGCGACTAAGGGAATAAAGGCTTGTAGTATTGTTAGGTAGTAATAGTACTTTACGTGATGGTTGCGTAATGCTAATTACGCAGAGTCTCGTACACTACTTTATCTACACACATATTATAAGTACTCTAAGATGGGTTCAGAAGCCGAAAAGCAAATGACCAGCATTACCTTACCTGTGGTAGTAGGTGACAGCGATGACAGCTGTAATGTAATTTTGAAATTACGTTATCGAATATTGTAAGGTCACAGTGTAAAGAGTAACTAACAGTTGGCCGACGCCTTTGATGTTTGCGTAAATGCCGACACCGCACAAGGCCTCAGTACTTACCTAGGGTTGTCACAAACTTTACACAAACGCCCCCCCTTACCCCCTTTACCCGCGTGTCATCGGTCCCACATACTATGAGCGTCTACCCGCTAAACTTAAAAATGTTCCATCCGACGAAGCATTTAAACATCAGCTGAGAAACCTTTTATTGGATAATCCATTATACTCTGTCGACGAATATATGCAACTTAAATTGTAAAATTATTATTGTTTATTTGACTTTATTACTTTTTGTACATTGACATCGGAAACTGACCATTTATTACTTGTTTATTAATGTTAACTTTGATTATTTGAGTGTTATTTTTGTATTATTATATTATTATTTAGTATTAATTTTGACAATATCAATGTAATTTCGTATTTTTTGACATGCAATGCAATTTATATTGTAATATTACATTGATGAATAAATAAACTAAACTAAACTAAACTGCCCAAAAAAGGAGGGTAATGTTTTTAGGTTTCATATACAACGTGTCCCAAAACTCAACGATAAGCCGGCACCAGAGGATGGAGCTGCTTATGATTAGTCGAGAAAAAATAAAAAAGATAAAAAAGATAAAAGAAATTTATTTAGTAAGTAGGCCGCTCGGGCACTTTTACACGTCAAGATACTACCAATACCAATACCAATAAGGAAAAGATATATTTTTTTCCTTATTTTTTCTCGACTAATCATAAGCAGCTCCATCCTCTGGTGCCGGCTTATCGTTGAGTTTTGGGACACGTGGTATGTATGTATGTACGTTTCTTTGTTCCGCTATAATTTCTAAATGCCTCAACAGTATGGACATTATGGGCTATAGTTACAATTTTTACATCGTCCCGAGTCACGCTGGCTATTTTTTTGAGGTGATAACTTCTTATGGAAGGGTAAACCGCTTCGTTACGTAACGCGTTTCGGCGCCAGTCTGTTTGGCTTCCCTTTTTTGTTTATGGTGCGATTGCATTGAAAATCGATATCTGACCCGTAATTCAAATTCAGAAGAGTGGCCGCCATTTTGAACTTTTTTCTTTCTGGCCCAATCGCAATGAAAATCGATGTTTGAAGGTCCCTGGGGACTACAAATACGGACCCGTAATTAGATTTACAAAAAGTAGCCGCCATTTTGAACTTTTTTGTTACTGGTACGATTTTCTTGAAAATCGATATCTGAGGGCCCATGGGGACCAAAATTGCAAACCCGTAATCAGATTTAAAAAAATGCACATCACACGCGCAAACACAAACATATGGCAATGTACGGTGGTCGCCTAACAAAACCACAGATAAATTACTTTTGAAACATTTTTAATGTTGGTGAAAATTTTAGATCAAACTACTTTTTAGGTTTGTTAGTGTGTGGTCACTCTGGATTCGTGTGCGTAAGTTTAAATATTTCATCGTTAACACCTATACAATTTTGTTTCAAGAAATTATGTCCGCCATCTTGAATTCCAAAAATAATTTCATTTTCGTAATCAGCACCCTGAGGAACCTCGAAAATGACACCCATAACATTACATTTCAAAAAATACGTCCGCCATCTTGGATTCCAAAAATAATGTCATTTTCGTAATCAGCACCCCAAGGAACCTCGAAGATGACACCCATATCAATTTTTAAGAAAAAATAATGTCCGCCATCTTGGATTTCAACATGGATATCTTTTTCGTAATCAGCACCCCCAAAAACATAGATAATGACAACCATTGTCATTATTTATAAAAATCAGGTCCGCCATTTTAAATTTGTTTAGAAACAAAAAAAATGAGAAAAGTTTCAATTTTGCTGGCAGGCGTCACGCTTTTACATCCGCCATTTTGTTTACGTTGGCATGACATGACAAAAATGTTATAAATTAAGCACCATAAAATAATAAATTATTTTATTGATAATATCGTAGCTCTTTATTTGCGCGAGATGACGACTTACATTCTCGCACTGCGCATGTCGTAAGCACCATTTTTTTCACACTTCAAAACACGACACGCGTCAGCCCTGAAAGATATGTCCCGAGCTACTAACAATGGCGACGTATGCAGTTCGAGCAAGCCCTACCCGCCCCTCGCCCCTCACACCCCGCACGATTGCCCTCTCTAGACGATTTCGTCGGACTGAATTGGTTTCTAGGCTGTGCCTTGGGGGAGGCCTATGTCCAGCAGTGGACGTCTTTCGGCTGACATGATGATGATGGTGATGATCATTGGTTTCTTGTAAATAAATCATTACGTGTTTGCTTGCACTGTGGATTACTTATCGTATAGATTAATTACTTTTTCTGTGTTTTAATTTTTCATTCATATACTATATTGATATGAGATCTTAAACATCCGCATCCGCGGATGTGAGCCTTCAAAAATCCGCATCCGCATTCACATCCGCGGATGTGAAAAAATCGGCATCCACAACCCCTTTATCACTGTAGTACCATTGGATAGTACCATCAATGGAACTAGTGACACATTTATGCATCGTTAGTACCATTAAAAACTATACTAATTCAAATGTTCAGGGTTTGCTTGCTAAACAAATGGCAATGGTACTACTGATACATCAAAGAATCTAGGAGATCGCAGTACCATTAAAAGATCAACAACCGATCCGTAGTCACACCAAGTAGGAGGTAGGTTTAGGTTATGTTAGTTCTTTAGCAGGCCCGGAGGGCCAAACTACCCAGAAATAGGAGCTCCGATAGCAGAGCTCCGTCGACTCTGTGGATTTTGATTTTGAAAGAATTAGACGCAATCGGTCAAATTTTCAAGTGGCCATTTCCCAATAGTACTTTATTACTGTAGTACCAATAGTGTGTCTGTAGACCCATCGATGGTACTAACAATGCATAAATGTGTCACTAGTTCCATTGATGGTACTATCCAATGGTACTATAGTAATAAAGGGGAGATTTCTTCTTAAAAAAAACACCCAATACCTATTAACCCTAATGCACAAAATTAACTACCTACTTCATTGATGGGACAAATACTAAACTAACGCCAGCCAGGCTAAGGTAATATGCTAAAAGCATAAAAGTTAACATTTATTCCTAAATTTACAACGAAAAACGTACCTTTATTCGAAATATTTACAACACATACAACCTTAAAATAAGAAAAAAAAAATAACTAATCAACACACTTTCTTATTGGTTACCAAATAGGAAGGAAATAATGTCGGTACTTACATATTCTGAATATTTACAACACAATCTTAAAATAAGAAAAATGGAGTACATCCCATAAATCCACAAAATTAAATAATAAACACTACCTCTCGTAGATATCCTAATATTACTTTGTATTCAAAAACATGAAAAACAACATAAAAATAACTTTTAATTAAAACCTAAACTCAATCTAACTACCTACTCATTTCCCTAATTTAATAATTAGAAAGGCTTGTATTTCTTTATTAATATAAATGTAAGTAAGTACCTAACAGGAGAGCTCCGGTGCATGTCTGATAATTCCAAATTTTTTGTTACCATAGGATGCTGTAGTCTATAGGTACTAAAGGGCGAAGCGCGGCTATAGGCCCGGCCAAGCGTAATTTTGAAACTGGCATATCTTCTGAATTATTTATTTAAAGGATGTAGTGTTTATCGGGATAAGAATAAATACTGAATTGGAGAAAAAAGCTTCGCAAATAACCTAATATTTATTAATAAATTTTTAAAGATAAAAATGGTTACTGTGAGTCAACCTTATTATTTGACGTCTTGGTAAGAAAACATTGAGTTTTCTCAATTATATTAAAACTGAATTAAAATAAAATATACATATAAACCATCCGGAATAAATTCTCTAAATGACAGTGAAAACCATATCAAAATCTGTTGCGTGGTTTAGGAGGAGTTATCGGAAATACAGACAGACAGACGCGGAGGGCGACTTCATTTTATACTATGTATTGATTTTCCGTTGATCTAGATCTATGAAATTTGGCAAGTAATACCGTCTTATACTACAAGTATAGGAAAAAATCTAAAAACTATACATTTTTAATTAAATCACAACAAAAAACAGGGTCTTTATGCAATGAACGGCGGTCCGAATCTTGAATTGAGTTAACCGTGTCATGTGCGGAACCCTCGATGAGCGATTTTTTAAAGTAGACCTTTGAATAACGCTGATGTGGCTTGATTTAAGTATTACATCGCATTACTAAAAAAATAAATGTTTTAAAAAACAAAAAACCGCCTTCAAAAACGCAAAAAATAACTTCTTTAAAATTGTAGGCACCTAATAGGTTAGTCCAACTGATGTCGGCTTTTTGTTGAAAATGTTGTGGTCGCCGACTTCAGTTGGACTAACCTATTAGGTGCCTACAATTTTAAAGAAGTTATTTTTTGCCTTTTTGAAGGCGGTTTTTTGTTTTTTTAAACATTTATTTTATTTTATACTTTTTAGTGATTATAATACGCTGTTACGTAGTCCCACTTCTTAGTTAAAATGAAACTTTAACTTATATCAAGCGCGCCGCAAGCAACGCCGCGGGAAAGTCATAGTCATATTTCAACAAGTAAATATTATTCGTTGTAGGTAGTCGCTCAACTATCTTAATCGAGATATCTTATCGCCACCCTTGAAATCGGTACCATTGAGGAGTTCCGGTGGCCATCTGTGGTCTTCATCATCAGTTCCACTACACCAAATGATACTTTCTGAATGCAAATGCTGGACTTGTTACGAAAAATACTAAAATCGCTATATGTTTGCCTACAATATTTGAGGAGTTCCCTCAATTCCTCACTGATCCCCTCATCAGATACAGATTTGGTGACAATGGGACCACCTCGGAAGTATAGTCTATCAAACCAAAAAAAAAATTTTGAAATCGGTCGACAATTGACGGAGTAATCGGTGAACATACATAAAAAAAAAAAAAAACATACAGTGGAACGTATAACCTCCTCCTTTTTTGAAGTCGGTTAAAAACACAAATATTACATTAGTAAATGTAAATTACAGATAATTTGGTTCGAAGCAAATTCCTTTGATTTTAAAAGCTAACCCGTCACATATGTCATAAAAAGTTGATTATAGTATATTGAATATTTAGAATATTAATAAAGTTTCTATAGTTACGTTGATGTTTTATTATTAATTATACTAATTAGGTTTGAATATTTTATGCGAGTAAATTCTATGATTTTATATATTCTATGTGAAAACACGCATCTTTACGATTAAAACCGAGATGTCCCGAGTGTCATTTGGGAAATAATCATAATGTAAGTATCGTGTTAATATTTAAATGTAAAGAAAATATTAGGTAGATAATAGTAGTTTATGTGGCTGGTGCATTATAAGAGGCATTAAAGCACGAGTGTGGTTTTATGAAAAAGCCGAAGGCGAGTTTCATAATAAGATCACACGAATGTTTTAATGCCTAATTATGTATAGCCACATACATAACTTTATCTACATGCATATCATAAGTTTTCTATAATATGTTCAGATATGGCCTGTATTTTTATTAAGTTAGTGTTACTGTTAACTTGTTTGTAGTACCAACATAATAATAAATAAAATAATAATAAAAATAAAAATAAAAATAAAAATAAAATATTTATGATGTACAGATATGGCTTGCATTTTCAAGTTAGTGGTACAGTATTACCGATACTCTAATGTTTAGGAACCGACACTTTAATGTAAACATTACGATGCACTATACTTTAAGATGCAACCACAGATATAGGTTTCTTAATATAGGCGATTTGCTTATCGCTTCTGAACATATTGTAGGGAAGTTATGATATGGATGTAGATAAAAATAATATTATGCCTACCCGTCATCGACCTCTAAGAGGTTTGTGTTTTATGGCATAAAGAAGATGGGTCAGCCTCAGCCTAGCCTAGTAGTAGTGGCGTAAGCTTAGTTTGTAGTGAACCTGCCTATGAATGTAGCGGTCTCGGGTTCGACTCCCGGCATGTATCTTTTCGATTAGCGGACCGCTCTTCACGCGAAATAAGTTCTATTTGGTCACACCTTTGAAATAATTAAAAGGTTAATAAAATTTGTTTCTATTCGTCACGCTAATGTAGGTTTAGGTTATGTTAGTTTTGCAGCAGGCCCGGAGGGCCAAACCACCCAGAAATAGGAGCTCCACGGTAACGGGGCTCCGTCGACACTGCCTTATTGATTTGAAAGCGGATGACTCGTGGTCACACCAGTTTGTCACCCCAGTGCTATTCGCTTTAGTCGGTTATTCGTCAGAAACAATTTTTTATTCCGCAAAAGTAGGTAGGTTAGGTTCGTCAGGTATCTTAAGATGCCCGAAGGGCAAATCGCTCAGAAATAGGAGCCCTGCCATAGGCAGGGCTCCGTCGAAAGGCACTGGGGTGACAAACTGGGGTGACCACGAGTCTGCACCCGATTTGAAATTAAATTAATTAATTAATTAACTAACTCCATGTAGTGGTCGTGGCGAAATGAAACTAATTATCTCTACAAATTAAGTATGACCAAATAGAACTTATTTCGCGTGACGAGCGTTTCCTAATTCCAACTATAGTGAATGATTAACGAATGTATTACCCGGCAAAAAAATATTGTTGAACAACCGAACGATGTCTGTTTTCAGTTATATCTAATTTATCATCATCATTTCAGCCAAGCGACGTCCACTGCAGGACATAGGTCTCCCCCAAGGATCGCCACAACGACCGGTCACGTGCTACCTGCATCCACCGAGCTCCCGCAACCTTCACGAGGTCGTCGGACCATCTCGTGGGAGGTCTACCCACGCTGCGTTTTCCGACACGTGGTCGCCATTCGAGAAGCTTGTGGCCCCATCGGCCATCAGTTCTACGAGCAATGTGCCCCGCCCACTGCCACTTCAGTTTGTCAATTCTTCGGGCTATGTCGGTGACCCTAGTTCTCCTGCGGATTCCCTCATTCCTGATTCTATCATGTATCCAAGCATAGCCCTCTCCATCGCCCTTTGATTGACCTTGAGCTTTCTTATATCTACTTACTTTTATAGTATTACGGGGTGTCCCAGAAGTAAAGAGGCAAAATTAGGTTAGAAATATTTAATATAAGTTTAATAAAATCAAAGTTTATTGGTTCATAATATCTTTTATTATTAAAATTAAATAAACTATATCGAATTGGCGCATAGGGTGGTGGCTCCAGTAAATGAACGGTTAAGAACACATTTGTATTAAAAACATGGTTTTATTAGGAAAACAGTTTTAAATACAAGTTATTATATACTTTTTTTTTTTTTTTTTTTATTTATTTGCTTTAAATACTTTATATATAGACCTAAAAACGAATCTTCGAATGGAATATTTGGTCGCCGACTTAAAGATCTTTTATTGACACAATCACTATATTCCGTAAAAGAGTATAGTGATAAATAGGTTTAATTCATTTGTTGTTTTTGATTTATTTATTATTATTACCTATTGACATGATCGTTTTAATTTGATTTGTTCTTTTTATTAAATATATTTTTTGACATTTGTGACTGTACCTAATTAGCTATATTTTTATTTTGTTTAATTTAATTCTTATTTTTACATTTTGACTGCGTTTGTTTATTTTATTTCATTATTATTTCTACTTTATTTTTTTACATTTTGTGACATAGAATAATGTAATTTTCAATATGCCTACCTACCTACCTATTACATTCAGTATCACTCAATAATCTATTTAGCTTGGTATAAACACTTTGAATTTGAGATATAGTACTAAAATCTCAACAAAACCGCCGGTGAATGAACAAGGATTTCTATTAAATGAATGAAATAAACCCAGTGAATGAACTGCCTTTATTGTATTGGTTTATAAAGTAAAAGTAATTATAAAAACGTATTACCAGGTAAACTCGTAAGTAAAATCATCACAGTAACCTATTTTATATTTATCGAAATAAAATTAGTATTGCTATAAAAAAATGGTTTGTATGAATTGTATGTTATCATTAATTTACTCATAAATCAGGGTATCCCCCACCGCGTTAGTAAAAATATTATAAATAAATTATTTTAATTTAGTTGACGTAGGTAGTTTTTAATTTTTAATTTTATTTAATTAGATTTAAGAGAACCAATTCAAATAAGGTAACGTACCTATATAACGTGTACAGGTACAAGATTTAAAAAAAAAAACAAAAAATGCCTGAATTATCTGTAGGTATAAATTGCTCAGCTTTATTGTTGATATTTTTACATTAATTAGGTTTTCCAAGTAATAAGTTTGTTTTTTCAATACAAAGTGTTAAGCAAACACTGGGACACCTGGTAGGTATGGAGAAACAAAATTTATTTAAAAATACTGAAAAAAACGGGTAAATAGGTTTAAAAAACTTCGCTGATTCGTAATGTTTTCATTATGTAAGATACCACTGAAAAACTTATGAAATAAAACATGAAATTAATGATTTTTCGTGACATGGACATAAGGGAAAATCTCAAAAAAACAGATTAAAATGATCAATATCTCCGAAACTAGTAACAATCGCTGAAAGTATGTTGTATAGGGGTTAAATCGATAGCTTTTTAGCTGCTCTATCAGCCCTATGCGGGTCGAAGTCGGTTTCTGGGACACCCTGTATATTAATACGCATCACATAGAGTTATTTTTAGATGTCAAAGTCTGCTTTACGGCTCGTTTATACAGGGTGGAATTTTAATCACTGGCTTAATTTTTAAGGGACTTACTCTGTTGGTCATTCTGATCAACTTTTATTATGGGACCAACAATCAAATCGCGAAAAAAAATCAGCTGTTCCATACATTTCGGCTGCTTAGCTCTCGAAGTTTGTATGGAACAGCTGTTTTTTTTTCGTGATTTGGATGTTGGTCCCATCATAATAGTTGATCAGTATGACCAACAGAGTTAGTCCCTAAAAGAATGATGGGCAAAAATGTATGAACGCTGGCCTAGAAACCGATAACAATAAGCACTATATCATCGGATATCCTTTTTAATTCTACAACGATTTTGTGTAGCGGGAAACCTCAAATAACTAAGAGTTTTTTTTTTTTTAATCTGGATCATCGGGACGCCTACATAGACGACTTTAGCATAATTACTATGAAATGCTGCCGTCTTTGCATGGCGATAATTTATTTCGCCCAAAGATTTCGAACTACCTGCCATAGTAATAGTTTTACAACTTAGAATTACCTATGCGGTGACATATCGCCTCATATTGGTCATATAGGCCAATTTGCCCATCATTCTGCCGGTCATTAAAATTTCAGTATAGTCTACAATAGTCAAGGCTTTTGTTTTCGTGAACTGGTTCTTATACTTTATTAACAAACATACAGACCTCAAATATATATAGGCAAGGAACTGTCATAATATTGTGATCAGCGAAGTAAGATCGACACGATCCTTCCCGCCCAATTCTAAAAATAGCTCAGAGGGCTCAGACAAGATGCACTACGCTAACTAGCGTTTCTATTCGATTCGTTTTTAAACCAATCGCGTCACTGTCAGATGAGGTGATACGAAAAGTCACGTGGTCTACCAGTGACGCGATTGGTTTAAAACGAATCGAATAGAAACGTTAGTTAGCGTAGTGCATCTTGTCTGAGCCCTCTGATGCAGCGTTTTTGAGCAATAAAAAGTTAGTTAAAAGTAAGTTAGTTTAGTGGTGGTAGGACCTTGTGCAGTGTCCGTTCGGATAGCTACCACCATCTTATCTATGAACCCACCGCCAAGCAGTAGTGTTCGCATTGCTGTGTTCCGGTGCGGGGATAACACAACCGGTGACATTACTAGCATAGAGGCATTCCATCTTAGTCCTCAGGGTTGGCAACGCATTTGAAGACTTAGTTCCCTGCCTCACCGGGACGCCATGGCGACGTCGCCGGCCACCGTAGCCAAACAATTCATATTGAAAAGTAGACGGCCTCACTCACTTGGCGACGGTTTGGCTACGTTAATTTGTATGGGATACGTCGCCGGCCACCGTAGCCAAACAATTCATATTGAAAAGTAGACAGCCTCACTCACTTGGCGACGGTTTGGCTACGTTAATTTGCATGGGATACGTGGCCAGCGTCGCCATGGCGTCCCGGTGAGGCAGGGGACTTAGGATTGCAGTTTTGTGATTGTAGTCTTGAGATTTCATATGTCTATGGGTCTCAGATCCCACTTACCATCAGGTGGCCTGAGTGCTTGCGTGCCTTCTCCTTGCCATAAAAAGTTAGTCCATTTTTGAACAGTTACCCTATATTATACTATCTCGTATCGTATTGTAGAACACGTACGGTCAAGGAAGTTAATTTGCTACCCATTTCAAAGAAAATCTGCTTGAAGATGTCATTGTCAATAGAGATGCCAAGTCATTTGTAATTGATAGGAAACTCAACCTTATTGCTGTAGAATGTCAGATTGACTTTGGACCTAAGGTGGGTCACAAATTAAATTCCTTGACTGTACTATGGTATGCCATTAAAGCAGCTTGTAAAGAGACAGTCTGCCTAATTAGTCTTTAGGCAAATACGAAACTGTTTGCTTTGAAACCGACTTTATCCACATGCTCTTGGTGAAAGAATGCGTGACGTAAGTAATTAAATAATTAATAATTTTTATCTACACACATATCATAAATAAGTCCTCTATTACGCGTTCAAAACCCGTAGCCAATGACCAGCATTACCTGTGGTAGTAGGTGACAGCGATGACAGGATAATTTTGGAAGGTGTTCCAAATTTGGATCTCATTACCTTACAATATTCCACAGAACAAAAACTAAAGGCATAGAAACCGTAACTATAAGACGTACTTTGCGTCAGCTTTCTTTCTCTACTTTTTAGATTACGTATTACATCAGAAAAAATGAAACAAAAAGTAGGCTGTCTTTTTCTTCTTTAACTGTCATTGTCACAAGGTTTTACTTAGGGACATCTTTGCCTTTAGTCTTTATTCTGTGGGAAGGCCAAAGATGTCCCTATGTAAAAGCTTGTGACAATGACAGTTAAAGAAGAAAAAACAGCCTACTTTTTGTTTCATTTTTTCTCATGTACCTAATACATAACCTAAAAAGTAGAGAAAGATAGCTGACGCAAAGTACGTCTTATAGTACGGTTTCTATGCCTTTAGTCTTTGTTCTGTGCAATATTCGATAAAATAGTTATTATTATTTATTTATTTTAATGGCGTCTACAAGTTATGTAATTTTGCCAATGTCAAGTATATATAAGCAATTGTACGGTGAATCGTCGTTGTCGTCGGCGTCTTCCAGTCCCAGTCGGCACACCATTGAAGATGGCGGGCACCCACTTCAATGGCTTGATTGGCTTGGAGTGTTCTTGACTCATTCATTCAGAATCAACTTTCCACTTTTATTATATTTGATGCATATTCTTCGTCAGTGTTGGAGGTTACTTCACAAAGTTGCCCTGGATTTGCGAACCAAAATCAACGATAAAGTAATTTACAAAAAAATAAATAAAAAGACAGATGTTTTCAAAATGACAGCTAGACAAGAACCTACCGATAAAATAGTTTCAAAATTACGTTACAGCTGTCATCGCTGTCACCTACTACCACAGGTTATGCTGGTCACTTGCCTTTCGGCTTCTGAACCCATCTTAGAGTACGTATAATGTGTGTAGATAACGTAATGTACGCGACTCGGCGTAATTGGCATCACGCAACCGTCTCACGTAAACTACTATAATTGCCTTATTTACATATATTAATTTTACAAGTAGAGGCACGTGACCTTTGCATGTAGTTGTAACACATAGACCGTTCGACATTCTACATTTTAAAGGGCATTGGGTAAATTTGTTTGAAGAATATTGTCATATTTTTTTTCAGCGGCCACGAATGAATTTTACATAGTTATTTAGAGGACCTCTAAATACACACAGATATATATAATTTATGGCGTTAAATAATATCGGAGCGGAGATTTTAATGATTTAAGTATTCAGTTTTTAGTACAAAAGTACGCCCAAGTATGAATATTTAAATATCTCGGCTCCGATGCACTTACTTTACTTAACAAAATATGTTTATTTTTAATAATTCTATCATAATTTACCACTTTCACGAATGGCCGCTCACCTTGAAAATATATGAATTTTACAAAAGACAACACTTTTACCCAAACCCCTTTGACGTAAATTCCATATTATTTTTGTACACAACTATATACAGGAAGTCATTTACTTAAGTTTTTCACGTATAGCTTGCTGTAAAGTGTTGTGATGCTATTTTTGTAAAAAAGAACTGTTTAATTTATCTGACATTTTAAGTAATTATCAACTTAAATTCACCCCCTATTGCAAAAAGCACAAAAATACCAAAAATAAATATTTTTCCTGACATGCCTGACCTCAGCGCAAAATCTCCCGAAACCGAAAGTTCGACGGGACACTATTTAGAAGGTTGGAACAATGCCCCCCCCGATTCATAAAGCGTACCCCTTAATCGATAAAGCTGCGCCATTTCAAAACCTAGTAAGTCTCCAAAACTCAATTTTACGATTTTTGCATAAAACGCGGTTTCTAGCAAGTCCCTACCGGATGCAAAATCAGTTAGAGGCATATCTCACTGAGGTTCACATTTACGAGTACCCCGAAACCTAGTAAGTGCACAAAAAAAACGGGCATGATCATTTCAAAACCTAGCATGTCACACAACTATTTCAAAAACCTAGTATGTGACATGCACTTACTATGTTTTGAAAAAAAACAGACTTCAATCATCGGGGCTCACTAATTATTTCTTTGTATTCAAATTCAAATGTTAGTATGACACATAGAACATGTAATATACGAAATTAAAGATAAGAAGAAAATATAGTAGATATACAGTGGTGGTCACATAATTGGGTACACTTGTTTTTTTCCCATACAATTGCCTACAAATATGACTTTTTAATTTTGACCACCATTCAAAAAGTTCTTGACCAATTTTATTGCTAAATACAATTTACTTTAGATCATTAACTAAGGTTTAAATTTATGTACAATGAACTACTGTTAAAAACGAACCTTATATTTTATAGGGATTTAAAAACTTAGTGGGTCAGCACTAAGTTTTACAACTTTGTATGAACGCGAGGTATTTATTTTTTCAAATCCTTATAAAATCAAAGATCCGTTTTCAACAGAGATGAATTGTACATACATTTAAACCTTAGTTCATTAATGAACGATGAGTGTAACCAAATATTAAATTAGTTTTGAACTTTTTGAATGGTGGTCAAAATTAAAAAGTCATATTTGTAGGCAATTGTACGGGAAAAAACAAGTGTCCCTAATTATGTGACCACCACTGTATACGTATTTGAATTAATATAAAAAAAAATGTTAGGCTGAGAAAAAACATGTTTTTTCGCTCTCCCGTAAAATTACCTCAATATCCCTTGCTGGGTTTTGAAATAGCGCAGCCGGATTCCTACGTTACGTTTTTTCCACTTCTCATCAGATTATATAATGACCCATAAAACCTATATAGTGTAGTTATATATACATTTGGTCACTAGGGCCTAAAGTATTTTTTTTTAATTTAATAATATCATTGATATCTTGAAACTTGATGATTCTTATTTGACGTACGTACATACAATGAACAACAACATAATAACTAAAACGTAGGTATTGGGGATAGCAAAAAAGACTTTGAATAACAATTATGTAAAACACTTGAATCCGCCGGATGGGAAATTTGGCGGATTTGACTCCGGTCGCCGCAAGGACGCTTGAGCAAATATGGATGCCAGTTATCAAATTGTCGGATGCACTGCCCCAACATCCGATGGATGTGAAATTTAATAGATTTGCATAACATTAACGTGAGGAGCATTTTAAACTGTGGTCTTAGTGAAAACGGGTACAATTCGAGTTAACGCGTACTAAAACAACAGGTCAACTGCGAATCGGACTCGCGCACCGAGAGTACCGTATTTAAAATAATATGGTTGGAAAATGCAAAAGAAAATACTCATTTTGGTATGAAAGTTATTTTCTATGCAATAAGGTCCATTTTGAGTAGCCTAAATTTTAATACAGATATTCGAAGATTCAAAGATTTGAAATGAAAGCTTCATTTTATTTTTCCCATAAAAAAAAGTAATCATCTATACGTCAGGATTTTTTCAGATTTTTGATTAATAAACTTCGGACATAAATGTAGGGGAGATGTGTACAATATGATCCCTCAAGGTAAAATGATTCCCCATCATATCCGCGTTACTGTTAGCGATATCTATCCAAATACTCATTAACCGTATTCCCCGCGACCCAGCCAGTTGTCTCTCCAAGTGCCATGGAGGTGGAAGCACTGAGCGTGGATTTATTTAAAAAAAATGGAAAAGTGAGTGTCTAATCTATGGTACGCCTATTTTTAAAGTTTCTTTTCTCAAAAATGTCCGGAAATGTTGACATTCCTATCTACATATTGAGACGCGAAGTACATAGTTTACTGACAGTTCTCAAATTTAAAAAAAAAAAACATTGCGTGCTGGCTACACAAGCCCGCAATGTTGCATACAAATTCCATTACTATCTAGCTTGTAACTTTTTAAAAAGTGAAAAGGGCCATAATAAAATGAGGGCACAAGTCTTATACATCCAAATTTTACTCGAAACATAACTTTTTTATTTGTGCCTGGAATAGCTTATGTTTTTTTAAAAACAAGAATTGCGTTTCTCCTTGTCATAAACAAAAAGGCGGTAGGTAAGTAGTGATGGTTTTTTCACATGAAGTTTCTATTTGTCGGTCATTCTCCAGACAGCCATTTCTGTATGTCCTCGGGCTTAAAAAATATAAAACTATTGAATTTGGTATAATTTATATTTTTTGTTCGTAGAAGGTATTCGTATTGAGGTGTACATGAATTTTCAAGTAAATATTCAATACCTTTCTAGGAGAAAAAAAAAAGCAATACCCCATTCTCCTAATTAACACTGCGCGTCCCACTTCCGAAATCACTAATATAACTATTTTCCCCGATCATATACAAGAGGAAAGATGATTGAAAGTATTTTTATTTAATGAAAGATAAGATATACAAATTACAAAAAAAATACCAAATTTATTTAGTAATATATCACTAAGATATAAAATAAAGAAACTTTGTCCCGATACGTGTACTAATTCACGCGCCGCTTTCATTCTTGTCCGTGCAAGGCCATTGAAGAAATAGACAGACGTCTGTAATGCATTTTGCGTGAGCAGACACTCATGTCAAGACCCTCTTGAGAGAAAGACGTGTTAATGTTGTGTGGATCGCACACTACAAATGTAAGTATCTAATTCGCATGTTTTGGTTCTCGTAAATGCTAATTAACACGTTCACGTTTTTAAAATCAGCCAATAACTCTATAGCTCTGTAAATTATTGTATACATTAAGAACCTCAGTATTTAACAGTTACTGGATTATGTAGTTTATCACATGTACCTAAAAGAAGTTATATTTTTTTTATCAAGAATCCCTAATACACACGTCTAATTCACGGGTCAAAAATGAACGCGTTAATTAGTTTAAGAGTAGTAAAAAAGGTTTTTGGTACATAAAAGTATTTTATTTCTAATTGCTCGCTTAAGCTAAACCAGTTTAAATTAATTTACAGGAAAAATCTTTTTACAAAAATGTAATTCCCGGAAGAATGATGGCATGATTAGAATGACATATATTATGTCAAACTGATGTTATTAGAGGGGCCCTAACCTTAAAATCATCCTTATGATCGTATCTGTGTGCTTAAGTGTTTGGACAATATGTTTTTTAGAGGTTATTTTATTTTTCCTAGCATATTTCTCTTGGAAAACATGAAAATTTTGCTGACCGCATTAAAAAGTAGCATTTTGACAAAAAGTGACAACTGTAATTCTAATCATGTAAGGAAAATCCTAGGGACCCGGCATCATTCTTCTTATTTGTATAAATTATGTATTAAAACCACCCGCAATAATTAAACTACATACTTAAAGTTGAATGTCTGTATGTTATGTTACATAACTTATGTATGTAAAGCTTAAACAGCTCGACGGATTTTAGCATTATGAATTATGAGGTGTCCTTAGATTCAATAAAATTAACTAGTTTATTTATATCTTTTTAGTTCATCGGGTTTTTAAATTTTAAATTACTTTTTTTAAAGATAGATAGGGAATGTAAAAAGTAGGAGGAAGAAGTATAATTTTTTCTTTAGCAGATACGGCAATTTATTTGTTATCGTTTGTTCATAATACCTAAGGTTTATACCTTAGTTATTATGTTAGTAAAGTTATTAATTCTGATTTTTTTTTATCGTTTTCATTGTTGATTATAGAACGATTATTTCAGTGAAATATTAGTTAGCTTATTATGTATGTATATCGTGATGGATATTTTATGTTCCTAATAGTTTCAACGTTGCAATATAATAAATATGATAAAATTAATAGACAGTCTGACAGTTTTTGTCTTATTTCCTAAAAATATATATATTTGGCATGAACATTTATCTAATAAACGCGTAGTTTTTTTAATTCGCAAGCAAGTAAACCTAATTAACGCATCGCTTTTCTAATTCGCGCGTCACGCAAATATTAAAACCCTTCTAGTTAATTAACCGCTAATAATAATTAAGTGCCCAATAAATATTAAAGTTTGAATGGTCGATATGTTACTACATTATGCATAAATTTTATCAAAAACCAAGTGGAAAAAAAGGGCGGTGTTAATTAGACTGAGAACACAATTCTGGAGAATGACCGTTGTAAGTATGCAATTCAAAAAATGAGTTCAAGCGATGAAGATTTGACTCCAACATGATTTTTTTTCTTGCGATTTTTGAGAAAAACACTATATTTGCCTCGGCAGGAACAGCAATTGCGGGCTTCGTATTTTTAAACGGACTCGCAAGCTCGTCCGTTTAATCCAATACTCGGCCCCCAATTGCCTACTTCCATGCCTAGGCAATAATGTACTATTAATTTCTGAATGTTGGTTTTATTGACATATTCCATTGACGTTCATCTATAATTAAGCGATGTTATAGTACCTACCACATGTTAAACTTAAAACTCATATCTTGATCGATGCCTTGAAATTTGATGATTGAGGTAAAATGATTCCTTTTCGTGAGTATAAAATGATCCCTGGGATCAAATTACCCCATTAGGAAATGTCTATTGGTCACAAGTCCCACTTACCATCAGGTGGCATGTGTGCTCGTTTGCCTTCTACTTAACATAAAATAAATATTTCTAATTTTTGCAGATCCTGCCGCGAGTTTAGAATCGATAAATCACTTTAAAACGCGTTTTTACAACTATTTACAGTTTAATTTTGTTTATTATAATTTATTTAATTTAAAAAATATCTCCTTGTCGCTCACGTTTTGAAAATTTCTGTGTAACAAACGCTTACATATTGTCGTAGTCTTAAGCAATCATATGATTAAAGTAAACGCTTGGATGTTTTTTTTATTAATGTTAAATATCACGATGTCCAGGGGATCATTTTATACATGCATGTGTTTAAAATGATCCCTTAGTAAACTTTTAGAAAACATTACGTAATTAAAAAAACACATACAAATCATAAAAAATAAGTATGCCGTTCCCTAGATATATAAATTCACTACCCTTAACAATTTAAATCTAGTGATTATGTCTTAAACTCTGACCACAGTAAAGATTTTCCCTTAGGGGGATCATTATGTACACACCTCCCCTATATTTATTATAAATTTTTGGCTATAATTCAAAAAGTACAGCACAAAATAAAAGTTTTAAAATGTGCAGATGAAGCCCTTTCATATGATACCCCATTTGTTATAATCAAACCACTTTCATTTTTCAACCCCCAATTCTGGACCCCTTGGTTAATATTTAGAAATAAAAAAATCATTAACTTCATGTTTTATTTCATATTTTTTTCAGTGATATTTTACATTATTAGAATCATTAAAAATCAGCAAAGTTTTTAAACCCATTTGCTCGTTTTTTTATAAAACATTTTTTTTGTAATGACATAAAGTTTGTTTCTCCATACTACGTGTCCCAGTGTTTGCTTTTCACTTTGTATGGAAAAAACAACTTTACGTGATTACTTAAAAAATGATTTTAAAAAACGAGCACATGTTTTAAAAACTTCGCTGATTTTTAATGATTCTAATAATGTACAAAATTATGAAATAAAACATGAAATTAATGATTTCTCGTGACATGGACAAAAGGGAAAATTACAAAAATTCAGATTAAAATGATCAATATCTCCGAAACTAGTAAAAATCGCTGAGGGGTTAAATCGATAGCTTTTTAGCTGCTCTATCAGCCCTCTTAGTTTTGGCGTTGGTTTTAGGGGCACCCAGTATACATAAACAGAGTGTACACATTACTCGTTACGTTTTTCACTTGATCTTCACAAATGTATTCCCTTTTTCACTAGGACCCCGTTTATGGCATGAGTAGGCGAACAAGCACACAGCTAAGCCAAATAATGGTATGTGCGATCTGTGACTGTGAGTCATACACATTTGCATTCTCTACTCTAGGGCTTGTTTACGGAGACGCGGAGCGTCGCGCGAGGCGTGCGGCTTGGCGACGCGAGGCACGTCGGGCGTTTTTACCGTTTACAGAGGCGGCGCGTGCAGCGGACCGCGTCATCACACGCGCAAACACAAACATATGGCAAGGTACGGTGTTGTTTATGAAGATGCGGGGCGTGATTCGGCACGTGATCCGGGGCGTAGAGTAGCGGTGCCCGCCGCTGCATCCACGGCGGACTCTCGAGCGTGTAGCGGAGCGCGCGGCGGAGCACAAGACTGTCAGAAGGTTCCGCCGCGGGCCCCGCTGCGGGCGCAGTGGCGGGAACCGCCGTTATTGACGCGTGCGACGCTGCGTGCAGCGCGGCGATGCCATCCGCGGGCTCCGCCGCAAGTAACGCTGTATTTGAAGCAAACGCGTGTAAATCCGCTTCTCCGTAAACGCTTTTATACTTACAGCGCCAAATGTTTGAATTTAGTGCAGACCGCGCCGCCCCGCATCTCCGTAAACAAGCAACTCACTCTTCACTATATAAAATGCGTTGCCAATCCTTAGGACTATTAAAAAAACAAAATAGCGCCTTAAATAACGTAAAAAATAAATTCTTTTAAAATGGTAGGCAATAGCTCAGTCCAACAGAAGTCTGGTTTTGGACAGAAATATTGTGAGTCGCCGACTTCAGTTGGACTGACCTATTACATACTACCCGGAGGCCCTGCCAAGATGCACTACGATAATTAGCGTTTCTATTCGTTTCGTTTTTAAACCAATCGCGTCACTGGTAGATGAAGTGTTACGAAAAGTCACGTGGTCTACCAGTGACGCTATTGGCTTAAATACGAAACGAATAGAAACGCTAGTTAGCGTAATGCATCTTGGCAGAGCCCTCTGGGGCACTTTTTAAAAAGCTACAAGTAACAATTTTACAGGTCTAAACGGGCAACACTGCTCAAATGGCTGGTCGTCATTGGTCGAGGTTGTGTCAAATGGAAACTTGTAACCTGTAAATTGTATTTTGTAGCTTTATAAAACGGGCCCCTGTCATCATCAGTTCCACTTCACCAAATGATACTTTCTGAATGCAAATGCTATACTAATAATAAAATGAAATAAATAGTTACAAAACTAAAATTAAATTTTTACAAATTTATTATATTTTAAAACTAAAAAGCTATATCTAAAAAGGGCCCTGCGGCATTGTCCCGAAGATGCTGGCAGCATTTCTTCGCTGGATCATTAAACGTATGCTACTTAGACTTGTTACTAAAAATACTAAAATCGCTATTTGTATGCCTGTAATATTTGAGGTATTCCCTCAATTCCTCACGGATCCCCTCATCACATTCAGATTTTGTGACAATGGGACCACCTCAGAAGTATAGTATACCCAAGAAGATCATATTCGCAAAATATCATACTAGCAAAACATAATATACGCATAGCATCACATTCGCAAAACATCATATACGCATAACATCATACTAGCAAAACACGATATTCGCAAAACATGATATTTACAAATAGTCCGGTTTTGTTATAAAATCGTAGGTAGGTTTAGGTTATGTTAGATGTACAGCAGGCCCGGAGGGCCAAACCACCCAGAAATAGGAGCTCCGCGGTAGCGGAGCTCCGTCGACAATGTCTAATTCATGTCTTAATAATAGTTATTTTTTGCTAATGTGATGTTTTGCTATTATGATGTTTTGCGAATATCATGTTTTGCGAATATGATGTTTTGCTTTTATGATATTTTTCAGAATATCATGTTTTGCGAATATGATATCCAACGACTGAGGGCTCTATCATCCGTGACCTGTCACCAAATGGTTCCAGCGGTAGAACAGGGCCTTTCAGGATATCGTATTACCAAAGTACTATACTATACTCTAAGACGATGCCTGTGAGAGCCGTATTTCGTAATTTCAATCACTATAATCACCAGCGATCTGTTTAAAAACAGGCGTTTAATCATTTAAATTCGTGAACGGCGTCGTTAGGTTTATACCGATGTAATTTACGTAAAGTTAGAGGAATGTAAGTGTAATAAGTGTTTATCTACACACATAGAGTCATCCCACAATAACTTTGCATAAGATATTAAACGGTATCCCATACAATATTCTCATAATCCGTGTTCTTTCATGTCACTCAAACATGACATATTGGATATTTTGTTGAGGTTTTTTAACGATTCCTATTTTCAAAATGGGTAAACCTATTAAAAGTGGAGTTTGAGAACTTATATTCAAGATGATAACTCATTTCCACAATGTAAAAGAAGAAATGGAGTCCGTCCGTAAGCAAAAGGAGCAATGTTTACATGAAATTCTCAACTCTACGAGTAAGTCCTCAAAAAATTCTTGATATTTTATTACTACTTTCTGTGTTATTATATATTAATACCATGAAATAATATTCTATTATGAAAAAATAACATATCAACTAAATGATTAGGCTAAGATGATGTTATTTTATTATAATACTGACTTCTGCCCGCGACTTCGTCTGCGTAGATTTCGATTACAGTTATTCCCTCGGGAATTTTTAAATATTCCGGGATTAAAAGTAGCCTATGTTAACTAATCCAAGGTATAAGCTGTCTCCATTTCAAATTTCATCCAAATTCGTCAACCCGTTGCGGCGTGAAGGAGTAACGAACTAAGACACACACACGCAAACATTCCCCTTTATAATAATATGGTAGGATTGTATTTTAACTTGTTTATTAACTTCTTTAAGGTGAATTATCTAAAGCTGTTCATACTACAACATGGACTTCATTCGCAAATTCTGTACAAAGCATAATAGAACTAGACAAATTGAACCTAACGTACGTTATAAATGTGCAAAGTGATGATGAAACTTGAAAAAGGAAGGGTTCGGAGAAGTCGAAGTTCGAAGTTCGAAGAAAAGTACAGTTAGAGTGGATTTTTTAGATTCAGATACCTATCTCATTTAGTGATTAAACATGTCAAAAATTGTTTTTTGTTTTATTAAGTAAAAACAAAGAATTTGATTCCTGGACAGCTTTGGACTATGTCAAAGTGGCACTGTAAATAAAATCTTATAAAGTCTCTTACGTTTTGATTGATTAGGTACGTCATGACAGTCCGAAGTGGCCTGCGAACCAAATTCTTTAACTGTGCCTTGTGCATGTAAGACCTCAACTTATAATTATCATACTTATGCGAGATACATTTTTGCCTGCGACCTTGTCTGTGTAGAATTGGTTCATCGCGTTTCATCGGGAACTGCCAAATTGTCCAGGATAAAAAGTAGGCTATGTCTGGGACTCAAACTATCCCTATGCCAACATTTATAGTATACTAGCTGTTGTCGCGACTCCATCCGCACAGAAAAATAAAACAGTCCATGATACTGATCGGTACATAATGCAGTTCTAAAGTTTTGTAAAATCAGAGACTGTAAAATTCACAAAGCTAAATATATGCTCACAGAATGGTTGCTTACTTTGGACTACTATGTTTCTGAAGATGTTTTTAAAAAATTCAACTATTAAAACTTCTACAATTTGAATTGTATGTTCTGACCACTCTTAAAAGTATTAATTTTATAATTAGTATTCAAGCATTGGTAAAGAAAATACATAAAATTATATATATGTGATGTGTATGTGTGTGTGTGTATATGTGCGTGTATGTTTGCATGCATGTATGTGCATATGTATACTCATATTTACATTTACATTGCTAATCTACCTCGGTCTCCCAAGATACAGGCT
The DNA here is from genome assembly GCA_946894065.1 of Acleris literana. Taxonomy (NCBI): domain Eukaryota; kingdom Metazoa; phylum Arthropoda; class Insecta; order Lepidoptera; family Tortricidae; genus Acleris; species Acleris literana. Next base: position 2,062,256 of record OX335693.1, on the reverse strand, counting down.
TCGCCTAGTTTGGGGGCCTCTGTTTGTTTCTTCACAAGTCAAACTGCGTGTGTACCTCTAATTTAGTGTACTAATTTAATATGTACCTCTAATTTAGTGTAGTATTTGTACACATTCAAATAAATGATTTTTATTTTATTTTATTTTATTTTATTTATTTTATTTTTATACTCAGGGATAATGTAGCATTCTAATGAAAAAAATAATATGCTTCCATTCCAGTAGTTTTTGAGTTTATTCGTTACAAACACACAAAAATACAAATCTTTACTCTTTATAATATTAGTGTAGAAGCAAGGACTCAGTATGCATATACATACCTCCATAGATAGAGTTAGGGAAATATAAAACGCCGCGCGTAGTACATAATAATTAGAGCTATACTCGTAAGTATCAAAACGTGTGACTAAAAATCAGTATTGCCATAATAGTAGTTTATGTGGCTGGTGCATAATAAGATCACACGAGTGTTTTAATGCCTAATTATGTATAGCCGCATACATAACTTTATCTACATGCATATCATAAGTTTTCTATAATATGTTCAGATATGGCCTGTATTTTTATTAAGTTAGTGTTACTGTAAACTTGTTTGTAGTACAAAAGCTTAAAAAATAATAAAAAATAAAATAAAAATCAAACTTTATTTATAATGTATGTATATAGCTTGCATTTTTAAGTTAGTGGTACAGTATTACCGATACTTTAATGTTTAGGTACCTATACTTTAATGTAAACATTAAGATGCAACCACTGATACAGGTTTCTTAATATAGGCGATTTGCTTATCGATTCTGAACATATTGTAGGGAAGTTATGATATGGATGTAGATAAACAAACTTATGATTTCTACTGTTGTCACCTCATTGCAGAGTTATCGTGGGTTGATTCTATTATAAGTCCTCTATTATGCGTTCAAAACCCGTAGGCAATGACCAGCATTAGCTGTGGTAGTAGTTGACAGCGATGACAGCTGTTAATTTTGGAAGATGTTCCAAATTTGGATCTCATTACCTTACAATATTCGATAACGTAATGAAATTGCGTTACAGCTGTCATCGCTGTCATCTACTACCACAGATAATGCTGCTCATTTGCCTTTCGGCCTCTGAACCCATCTTAGAGTACTTATAATATGTGTGTGGATAAAGTATTGTACGCGACTCTGTGTAATTGGCACTACGCAAACGTCACGTAAACTACTATTATACGAGCTGTCACAGGCATCATGTCAAAATAATTACAGTATAGTGATTACCAAATAAAATTAGCTCATCATCGTCATCATCATGTCAGCCGAAAGACGTCCACTGCTGGACATAGGCCTCCCCCAAGGCTCTCCACTCAGACCGGTCTTGTGCTTCTCGCATCCACCGCGTTCCCGCGATCTTTACAAGGTCGTCACTCCATCTTGTTGGAGGCCTACCTACAGTCTTCTCCCGGTCCGCGGACGCCTTCAGGACTGGACAAACTTCAGGGACTAACTCTGTAGGTCATACTCATCAACTTTTATTATAGGACCAACATCCAAATCGCGAAAAATAAAACAGCTGTTCCATACAAACTTCGAGAGCTAAACAGCCGAAATGTATGAAACAGCAGCGATTTGAATGTCGGTCCCATAATAAAAGTTGATGAGTATAACCTACACAGTTAGTCCCTGAAGTTTGTCCAACCCTCTGCCTAACACCCTGTATATTATTGCTGGTGACTGTGCCTGTCAGCCACATGTTTTTAGTATTTTGTTAAGTTACTTGTTTTGTCCTTTTGTGACGTCTGAAAACATTATTTTCTATCTTTCTTTCTTTCTAAAGTATCTTTGGTGTTTACGAGTATTCAATTTATTTTATTAGTTCTGAACACATGGGCTGTCTTAACTAAATTGTTTATTTAATCTAATAGCAAAACGTAAACAGATCTGGCTCAAGTATCTATGACGCCATTTACAATTTAATAGTTCGTTAGGTTTTTCTGTCCTAGCCTGAGAGCCGGCAGCTCGAAACCCTTCCTCGTTATTATACTAGATCGAATAGGATATCTATCCTACACGAACTACAGCCATGAATTTACATCTTAGAACTAAGGGAATATAGTTACCTGCGGTTTTGTGGAAGTTCTGCACAAAGTTTTTTTTTATATAAAAGAGAGAGGCAAACGAGCATATGGGTTACCTGATGGGAAGTTATCACCACCGCCCATAAACACCAGCAACTCGAGAAGATAAACTTTTATTATAGAATTATTATTCTTGTATTATTCTATCTTTTGCTGAAAACTGCGTTAAAATCCGTTGCGTAGTTTAAAAATCTAAGCGTAGAGACATCGAGAGCGAGTTTGTTTTATACTATGTAAATATGATCTTACACTATTGATGTGCGCTAAATATTGAAATAGTAATTAATACTAATATAGTAATTAATACACAGCTGTGTGGTTGCCGGCTTAGAATAGTACCACTCCATGCCTTCCCGTGGATGTCGTAAGAGTCGACTAAGGGAATAAAGGCTTGTAGTACTTTTAGGCGATGGGCTTGCAACCTGTCACTAATACGCTGGTAAAAATCTTAGCCTGATTATGCAAAATGTGGTTACAGAATTATCAACAAGCTTTTAGAGTTGTTGGCAATTCTGTAGCTCTGCCTACCCCAAACTGGGAATAAAGGCGTGAGTTTATGTATGTATGTAATTAATACTAAATCCCAGTAACGTAACAAATACGAAAGTCGACTATAGGTACTCTTATGGCCTGTTGTTTGATCGGTAGTTAAACTAACTAATGGTCAAAAATTTACTAATGGTTAAAATCTCAAGGGAATGTGTCAAATTTTCCATTCCTTTTTCGAATTTTAACCATTAGTTAGTTTAACCACTGATGAAACAACAGGCCATTAGTTATAAGTAGATATAAGTACTAAAACTGATATGTTTGGATTAAAAAAGAATTAAGGGTGGTATTCCACTTGTTATATATTCACGTGAAGACCTTAAAATCCACATAAAACCCAGCTGCCATCAAATGTTGATTGCTATATTTTTTTGACAGGCACTATATAAGTGTTTCTAATAGAATTAATAAATTGATAATAAATAATAAAATGATAAAAATGTACTAATTTCTGATTTATTCCTAGGTATTATCCTAATTAACTATCTGGATGCCAAATTTGAACTTTCTAGGTCATCTGGAACTGGGTTAGAGTTTATATAGGTCAGTCAGTGATGAAAGTGATGATTTTTGGACGTAAATATCTAAATAACCATTTGAGGTGTGTTCATGAAATTTGGAGCACATATGTATCTTGCAAGTCTCAATATATGAGCCAAATTTGACATGTTTGTGTGAAATAGTTTTTGAGTTATGAGGGGGTCAAAAGTGGCTCGTGGTTCGTGTAATATTACACACGGTGCTGCTCGCCAGTTCTGTTAGCTTGAACTTGGCTTGACACGCTGCGGCGTGTCTATATATTTCCACAACCGCAAATACTAATGGGGCTACGAGAAACAGTTCTCTCTCGTGGTCCCACTAATGGGACAAAATAATAGGACCACGAAAAAACGGGGATTGGACTTGAGATACCGCCTAGGGGATTATGAGGGCATTAAATAGTTCCAGGTCCTATAAATAAACAAATAAATATCAGGGGACAATGTCACACCAATTGACCTAGTCCCAAGCTAAGCTCTAGGCTTGTACTGTGGGTACTAGACAACGATATAAATACTTATATAGAGACATACATACTTAAATACGTAGACATCCATGACTCAGGAACAAATATTCGCGCTCATCACACACACACCGGGATTTGAACCCAGGACCGCTAGCTTCGTAGGCAGGGTCACTACCAACTAAGCCAGTGCGTCGTCGCCGCGTCGTCGTCTATTATATTACATTACGAGGTAGAGTTGGAGCGGTGGGCACTCGGGCTTCATTAGCCGATTCATTTCAGGCGACTCAAGGTTACCTCTTGATGAATTTTCGCAGCCAGTGCCCCAGACATTGTAACAGGTTGATTTCTGGCTCATTATGTTTAGTAATAACGCAGTGTGGCAGAATGGATGGTTAGATTCTAGGTCATTTGTGGGCGTTAGGTATATACGTCATGTGCTAAGATCCACAGATATAAATACACATAGATAACGTTAACACCTCAATCTGAATGAAAACCAACCGTGTCCCTTTTTTTCCAACTGGGACGTCACAAGAGAAGAGAATTCCCCGTTTTCCGCGCAAAATTGATTAAAAGTCGTCGCTTTTTACCCGACTGCCGGAGGGTATTGTGTTTCACAGCCTATATATGTATGTTTGTTCCTTTGTGGCATTCTAGACACTAAACGCGTGGACCGATTTTGATATGTCAATCGATTTGTCTTAATCTCGTGAGTGTCACTAAAGATATGACAGTAATTTAAATTCAATATGGCAGCAACTAGACGCCGCATTGTAAAAAATTATAAAAATAAAGTCGACGAACTATGACAAATGGGGTATCATTGAATAGGTATTTAAAAATGATCTTTAGGTTCCTTTAATCATTTTTCATTTTGAACGATAATTTAGGATTTATAACAATTTGAAGTTGGTTAGCAACAACAGTCGGGTTTTTTAACCGACTTCAAAAAAGGAGGAGGTTATACGTTCCACTGTATGTATTTTTTTTTTATGTATGTTCACCGATTACTCCGTCAATTATCGACCGATTTCAAATTTTTTTTTTTGGTTTGATAGAGTATACTTTCGAGGTGGTCCCATTGTCACCAAATCTGTATCTGATGAGAGGATCAGTGAGGAATTGAGGGAACTCCTCAAATATTGTAGGCAAACATATAGCGATTTTAGTATTTTTAGTGACAAGTCCAGCATTTGCATTCAAAAAGTATCATTTGGTGTAGTGAAACTGATGATGAAGACCACAGATGGCCACCGGAACTCCTCAATGGTACCGATTTCAAGGGTGGCGATAAGATATCTCGATTAAGATAGTTGAGCGACTACCTACAACGAATAATATTTACTTGTTGAAATATGACTATGACTTTCCCGCGGCGTTACTTGCGGCGCGCTTGATATAAGTTAAAGTTTCATTTCAACTAAGAAGTGGGACTACGTAACAGCGTATTATGATCACTAAAAAGTATAAAATAAAATAAATGTTTTAAAAAACAAAAAACCGCCTTCAAAAACGCAAAAAATAACTTCTTTAAAATTGTAGGCACCTAATAGGTTAGTCCAACTGAAGTCGGCGACCAAAACATTATCAACAAAAATCCGACATCAGTTGGACTAACCTATTAGGTGCCTACAATTTTAAAGAAGTTATTTTTTGCGTTTTTGAAGGCGGTTTTTTGTTTTTTATTAAAGCTTGCTTTTTTTGGGCTATTGCAGTATATTATCACGCAACGAGGCATTTTCGTAATTTTCACTGTCGTCCGGCTGCAACAACAGGCGCTTAGCTTGGTTAGAATTCGGACACGCGAAGTAGATGCATTTGCGTTATCTATGTGTTTTTATATCTGTGGCTAGGATATGCAAACGATTTCGGTCTTTAAAACACGTCACTGAATGTATCCAAATCGGTTCAGGCGTTTAAGAGTTACGGTGCCACAGACAGATATACAGATACATACTGAGTTTTGACACATTTCCCTGCTCAACTACGCATGGTATATATATTTTAATGTTATATTAATTGTGTTATATAATGCTAGGTTAAGTTTTATAATTGTATAAGCAATATTTAAAAAACGACTGACTGTTGAGTTTCTTGCGGCGTTTCTTGTCAGCAGTGGTCTCTTGCGAAGCGCTGGTAGATTTTTGACGTGTAAAAGTGCCCGTGCGGCCTACTTACTGAATAAACATCTTTTATCTTTTTTATCTTTTTTTTATCATACGTCAAACTTAAAACACCCCTTTTTTTGCGTCGGGGGTTAATAATCTAGATGTACTTTAATATGTTAATAATTGCGTTTTCCAACCATATTATCTTACATACGGAACCGTCGGTGCGAGAGTTCGAATTGCAATTGACCGGTTTTTTTCCTTTTGTTCTAAATCTAAATCTATTTTCTGTCTTTCTTACTGGTAAGGAACTGAAAAACAGGTGCTAACTAGAACCTGGGAAGTACTAAGCCGTCCGTCTGTGGGTCTGTCAGTGTATTTCTATTGCCGATATACCTTACAACAGACTCGCGCACCGAGGGTTCCGTATTTAAGATAAATATAGTTGGAAAACGCAAAACACAATACTCATTTTGTTGTGAAATTTATTTTCTATTCAATAAGGTCCATTTTGAGTAGGTAGCCTAAATTTAAAATATTTTGTTATTTTTCCAAAACTGTAAAATTTTACAACTTAATGTTTTTTTCGCGTAAAATATAAATAATTACGTTTAAATCTTAAATTCTAATATTTCGATCCATATACTTCGGAGATAAGGGTTTATTTTTAGCCGTAAAATCAAAAAAAAACGTCACGGAAAATTACAAAAAAAATTGTTTTGAAATTTGCAGATAGAGCTCTTTCATGTGACACGCCAGTTAGCTATTATGTTAAATGTTTATTTGGGCACAAACGGTACAGTCAACAGCATAAATAAGTGATCATTTATGTACCTTGTCGCTTTCAATCGTTTCACAATTTTGTATGACATTTCAAACACGACGTTAAAGTGACAAGGTACACAAATGATCACTTATTTATGCTGTTGACTGTACAAGTAAAGAAAAAATATTACAGAAAAACTTACATAACACATTGACCAGTGAAGTTGCCACAATTAACTAATACAGTACAGAGTAACACGTCAAAAATGTGTGTTTACATAGTATTAAATTCTAAATTTTATTATGAAATCACCCCCCCTAACCCCCCATTCTAGACCCCTAGGTATTCAAACACTTATTTAGAAAAATAATTTCATATTATTTTTACTAAAAACAGATGCGGGCAACGAAGATACAACTATGCCAAACTTCAAGTTATCAATCTATAGTTTCAGAGAAAAACTGCTGTGACATACAGACTGATACCGAAGTCTCACCATAAGGGTTCCTTTTAAACCACATTGGCACGGAGCCCAAAAAAAATAAGGGGCCTATTCAAGAATGCTACGGAACCCTTCGTCTGCAAATCCGTCTCGCACTTGGCCTGTTTTTTAATCATCCACGACCCGCTGTTGTTTTTTTTTTGCTATCGGCTACCAAACAAACCAGTTTCGCCGCTGCGCCCGCGCACACATGACGTATACAGTGCTTATCTCAAAGTAAACAGTTAAAAAAAAACTTGACGAAGAAGTTTTAATCTCGACTCGACTTAGCGGTCAATTAAGTTATCATAAAAGTGAATACTGAACGGAATTCGATAAACGATTAAAAATAATACAGAAATGTGATATTGTGCCATAGGTTAGAAGACGGTGCTTTTTGTGTTGTGGTAAAAATTAAACAATATCCCCTAATAAACGTTGAGTAATGGTGGTATAGCTATTCAATGTTTGTGTGTGTGTGTGTGTGTTATGTGTTTGTTTGTCCTTATCTATCAAATTCAAATGTCATAATGACAGATAAGGACAAAACATTGTATATCAGCGTTACTCAACGTTTATTAGTAAGGGCGTAATAGTTTAGGAGCTCATTAAATTTGGTAAAAGGATATTATTTTTGACGCGCGTTACGTTATCTTGTTGTGAACGTTACAAGCTTTTATTTATTTGACAGTAATGGCGGCTGCGTTAAAAACATTACGATTAGGTACTATCAGCCCAAAACTCTGACCCACCATGGAACTGTGTCACAGTGACGTTATGTTTCAAGTCGTAAGAAGTGTCAAACAAATTGTTTTATCTACACACATATCATAAGTCCTCTATTATGCGTTCAAAACCTGTAGGCAATGACCAGCATTACCTGTGGTAGTAGGTGACAGCGATGACAGCTGTTAATTTTGGAAGATGTTCCATTGGATCTCATTACCTTACAATATTCGATAACGAAATCGCGTTACAGCTGTCATCGCTGTCATCTACTACCACAGGTAATGCTGGTCATTTGCCTTTCGGCTTCTGAACCCATCTTAGAGTACTTATAATATGTGTGTAGATAAACTATTGTACGCGACTCTACGTAATTAGCATTACAACACTCGTGTGATCTATTATAATGTCACTGTGACACCGTTCTATGATTAGGGTTCCAATCAATATATTTAGCGGCGAAATCAATATATTTTACCTAATTAGAGGTACTTCTTGGGCCTATTTCATTCTGTAAAAGCGTATTGCCTTTGATTTGTTATTGTATTGTCATCGTTACGATAGCTCTTATGGTGGCCGACTTAAAAACAATATGATAACAATTAAAAATCGATGTTTTACTTAGGGATGTTACGGAGCTTCGCCTCCGCATCCGTTAAGACGGAACTTCCGTTTGGGTTTACACCTCGGATTCACCTCCGCCTTCGTTATTTTTTATTTCACACTAGGGATGTTACGGAGCTTCACTTCCGCATCCGTTAAGACGGTACTTCCGTTTGGTTTTACACCTCGGATCCGCCTCCGCCTTCGCTATTTTTTATTTCACAATAGGGATGTTACGGAGCTTCGCCTCCGCATCCGTTAAGACGGAACTTCCGTTTGGTTTTACACCTTCGGATCCGCCTGCGCCTTCGCTATTTTTTATTTCACACTAGGGATGTTACGGAGCTTCGTCTCCGCATCCGTTAAGACGGAACTTCCGTTTGGTTTTACAACTTCGGATCCGCCTCCGCCTTCGCTATTTTTTATTTCACACTAGGGATGTTACGGAGCTTCGTCTCCGCATCCGTTAAGACGGAACTTCCGTTTGGTTTTACACCTTCGGATCCGCCTCCGCCTTCGCTATTTTTTATTTCACACCTTCGCCTCCGCTTCCGTTAATTTTTTACCGACTTTATACCGGAGCTAAAGGTATTGCATTTGCCGCGGCATACTAGTTTTGACTTGTCCAGGAATTAATTTAAATAAAAGGTACTCGGCTCCGGCTCCGCCTCCGGTAAACCTCCGGATCCGGCTTCGGATCCAGCTTCGGATACGGCTCCAACATCGCCTCCGGCTCCGGATCTGACTCTGTTAAATAAAAAGAATAAACTCCGGATCTTGCTCCGGCTCCGGTAAAGCCGCCTCCGTAACATCCCTTTACCTAGTAAAATAGAGGCAGTAAAATCCAAATCGTATTTGACCTGTTAAGGATCATTTCCACCAAACGGCTCGCATCGCATCGGATCGGAAAGGATACGTACGGATGCGGCGACAGCCGATCGCGTCCGGCAGCATGTCGACGCATACGATCGGGTGGTAACAGCCGTTCGCGGTCGACAGGATGTCGACGCACACGGATCGGCACCGTACGGTTGCTTGCGAACGTATCCGCACCCAGTCAAATAGTTTCGTTCCTACCACGTGTTTGAGTGCACTTTCGAGAATGAGTGGGCTCGCACGGTCACGGCCGAATGGTTCCGATCGCACACGACGACATGCGTACGGGGCCGATCGCGTGTGGCAGCATACTTTCGGTGACGTTCACATGTCGCGGAAGACGCCCGCGGTCAAGCTGTTGTGCGCAGCTTGGTAATGTAGACTTAAAAGCAGTATATATATGATTCAGTATCGTTTAAAGACAATAAAATTATTTCCGATCCGATCCGTTGCGTTCCGTTTGGTGAAAATACCGCTTTATGTTATTGTTTTTATTGTTTTTAACTCGGCCGCCATTACTCTTTTTTTTTTTGGATCTCATTACGTTACAATATTCGATAACGTAATTTCAAAATTAAGAAGGTAGAGGAACTTTCTATATACCGGGATCCATCAATGGATCTTAGTACACTATGATGTATATGAGTAGGTATCCAACAATATTTTATTAAACTTTTAATACACTTGAATCTATCAATTGATGGATACTCGTGGACATTTAGTATACTAAAATCCATTGATGGATCCCAGTATATAAAAAGTTCAATAGAATCCATTCACGGATTTTTGTAGACTTCATAGTATATTTAAATCCATTGATGGATCCTAGTGTCTTAAAAAATGTAAACCACTCCAAGCGGATTTAAGTGTACAGTCACGAACTTAAATTTGGGACCCACCTTAGGTCCAAAGTCATTCTGACACTCTGCAACAATAAGGTTGAGTCTCCTATAAGTTACAAATGATTTGGCATCTCTAATGACAATGACGACTTCAAGCCTATTTTTCTTGAAATGGGTCACAAATTAACGATCGCGATAGTACGTACAATCAACCAATTTGATTTCTAGGCCACCATGGACCATGTTAAATTGACATTGACAACCAAACGTAAGAGACTTCCTATGGGGTCTATATTGACTCCCATAACATTAATCTTTCCATTTGTTTTCTCCATACCGTTGTTTTTCATAATCGTTGCTCGTCATTTTGTCTTTAGTCATAATTTCAATCGTCATAATTTCCTTAACCCCTTTTTCATTAGTCATAACTATCGAATGCCATACCGTTATTGGTCATAACATTCAATGTGCTGATTGTATTGAATGGTAGAATTTCAAAAGGAATATTATTATTTTAAATAAAACTTACAATATTGAAAATTTTCTGTCACAAGGGGTCACAGTTCTAACCTAACCTAACCTAGTTTTCTGACAGCAGGGGTATTTTTTTGTAAGCCGGTGATTTGTTTATGTAAATATGACCTACAATATTTATGAAAAATAAACGGTATGCCTTTTGATAGTATGCTGATCAATTTTATGACTTTTGTCTTGTATGATATGTAACATTATAGTACTTAATCATTATATCTATTTCGCGTTATACCTAACGACGATTATGACTATTGATTATTATGACAAAAAAATATATGGATACCAATTTCTGACTTTCGAAAATCGAAACAATAAAATTATGGGAGTCGAAGGGCTATGATTGGATTCCTATGATTTGGTTTACAACGTCACGTTGATATAGTACATTGTTTCAGAGGATAGAAAGTACCTACGCGATTTTTGGACGAGTCATATAGAGGGCCGAAACGTAGTTGAGGCCCCCTACTGTACGAGTACATAAATTGCACTTTCTACCGAGGCAGACATAGTGCTTTTCACATCTACTGAGAGGAAATAAAATGAAAATTCATATTCAAAACTCAAATTTTAATTCATGTTAATGTGACATCACCGCCAATTTTACCATAGATAACTTTTTTTTAAATCTGGACCCCTATTCTCGTGGCACTTGAGATTAATAAACTAACATGCGAGATGAAGATGTCAAGTCAACTACATATAAAATTGTATTTGTTTCGCCATATCTCCCATGTAATTTCATCTCTAGTGGTTCGAGATTAGGGGCCAAGTTTGAATTACATTTAAAAAAAAAGCAGTGACAGTTTTTAGTCTGTGTATCTTTTAGCAAAAATACACCTAATATTTTACGACACAAAATGGTGTGTTCTGATAGGTCGATTTAAATTTTTCATTTTAAGGAGCTATGACACAAAAATTGATTGATTGATTTTCATTGGTTCTTAAAGTTGGACAACAATGTTCTCGACCAATCAGCAAACACGCCGACAAAAACATTCTTGGTCTGTCCTAAGTGACGTTTTGTGACCCCAAACAAGACCATCTATGGCCATATTTCCGAGCAGTGTTGTGAAAAAGTCCATAGTGGCCTAGGAATCAAATTGTTTGACTGTACACAGGGCCGGATTTAAGCCAGTACAAGCGGGGCACCTGCCCGGGGCCTCCACATGAGAGGGGCCCCCACGCACAGTAGGTAACCTATTTGAAAAAGGATGACAAGTATTTAAACGCGCATAAAAAAACCCTAGAACCTAAAAGTACTGAACAGCACAGCAAAAAACTAACCCCCTTACTAATAAACGTTGAGTAACGGTGGTATAGCTATACAATGTTTTGTCCTTATTTGTCAAATTCAAATGTCACAATGACAGATAAGGACAAAACATTGTATAGCTATACCATCGGTACTCAACGTTTATTAGTAAGAGGGTAAATGTTTATCAAAAGCGTAGTTTAGTGTGTTTCGATTTTTCGTGGTGCAATTATTGCTTCGCAACTTTGAAGAATAATTTGGGGCCTCCACTTCTTTGTTGCTCCAGGGCCTCCACACCTCTAAATCCGGCCCTGACTGTACATTAAAGCCCACTCTACTCTATTAATGGATTTGGATGTATAAAAAGGCCACTTTATCCCTTTAATGGATCCTAGTGAATCCGTTAAAAAGATATCCACTCTGCTTACAGAAAAGTAAGTTAGTTCGACTTATCGAACTCGCCATTTTGATTTTTATCGACCCAATAGTTCTTCAATGAAAGTAACCTTCATATATTTGCGTCTGTGAACCCAATTGTGATTAATTGGCTATTTATTAATGCTAAACAACCAGTGTATTGTGGTCTCCCAGTTTGAACAGTTACCTGATGTCTGAAGTCACCATATAATGGTCCAGTGAAGCATGTCAAGACAAATTGACTAATATAACTCATTGATCAGCTGATGATGACGTATAGAGTATTTGTTGTCGTGCTCTGTTTGGTCTGCGGAACAGCGTCTCAAGGTTAGTATTAGAATATGTGCTCCAATTAATACCAACAAAGCAAGTTTTAAAAAACCCGATTGTTGCTTACTTTAAATCGTTATAAATCCTAAATAATCACTCAAAATGAAAAATGACGATAGAAACCTGAAGGTTTTTAAATACCTATTCAATGATACGTTCAGTGCTTGTTTACGGAGACGCTAGGCGTCGCGCTAACGTTGGGCGGCACGGTCTGCACTAAATTCAAACATATGGCGTTGTATAAAAGCGTTTACGGAGAAGCGGTTTTACGCGCGTTTGCTTCAAATACAGCGTAACTTGCGGCAGAGCCCGCGGATGGCATCGCCGCGCTGCACGCAGCGTCGCACGCGTCAATAAAGGCGCATCCCGCCACTGCGCCCGCAGCGGGGCCCGCGGCGGAACCTTCTGACAGTCTTGTGCTCCGCCGCGCGCTCCGCTACACGCTCGAGAGTCCGCCGAGGATGTAGCGGACACCGCTACTCTCTACGCCCGCATCACGCGCCGCATGACGCCCCGCATCTTTATAAACAACACCGTACATTGCCATATGTTTGTGTTTGCGCGTGTGATGACGCGGTCCGCTGCACGCGCCGCCTCTCTGTAAATGGTAAAAACGCCCGACGCGCCTAGCAACGCCAAGCCGCACGCCTCGCGCGACGCTCAGCGTCTCCGTAAACAAGCCCTCACGCCTGTCTCCCAATGGGGTAGGCAGATACTATGGAAAACCAGGTGCATCGGTCTAAACATACAAATTTCGCTTCCTCTGCATTCATCAACCTCTTCATGCACGTACGTCTGTTCCGGGTGCTTTGATTTGGCCCTTATTCATTACGTAGATGTAATGAATAAGGGCCAAATCAAAGCACCCGGAACAGACGTACGTGCATGAAGAGGTTGATGAATGCAGAGGAAGCGAAATTTGTATGTTTAGACCGATGCACCTGGTTTTCCATAGTATCTGCCTACCCCATTGGGAGACAGGCGTGAGGGCTTGTTTACGGAGACGCTGAGCGTCGCGCGAGGCGTGCGGCTTGGCGTTGCTAGGCGCGTCGGGCGTTTTTACCATTTACAGAGAGGCGGCGCGTGCAGCGGACCGCGTCATCACACGCGCAAACACAAACATATGGCAATGTACGGTGTTGTTTATAAAGATGCGGGGCGTCATGCGGCGCGTGATGCGGGCGTAGAGAGTAGCGGTGTCCGCTACATCCTCGGCGGACTCTCGAGCGTGTAGCGGAGCGCGCGGCGGAGCACAAGACTGTCAGAAGGTTCCGCCGCGGGCCCCGCTGCGGGCGCAGTGGCGGGATGCGCCTTTATTGACGCGTGCGACGCTGCGTGCAGCGCGGCGATGCCATCCGCGGGCTCTGCCGCAAGTTACGCTGTATTTGAAGCAAACGCGCGTAAAACCGCTTCTCCGTAAACGCTTTTATACAACGCCATATGTTTGAATTTAGTCTCCGCTCACTCTCGCTCGCCATACCTCTTTCGTAACTCTCCTTTCATCCATCTTTTCTAAATGACCAAACCATCTTAGCATACCCTTTTCGATCTTAGTCACTACATCTTCTGTCAATCAGGGCCGTCTTAAACTATGCTGGGGCCCTAGGGCACACAAGAATTTGGACAGTAAAGAAAGCAGATTTCTAACAGTTTTCTACTATGATCTCTGTTTTATAGGTCTATTAATGAGACTTCGTTCCAGACACATTCCACTGAAAAAATTTGGTTACATGATGAAAAAAGAGCTTAAAGACCCAATTGTGCTGTCTTTAATACTCCGGAAGATGTATATCATATATTAATAGAATGTGTTGGAAACGAGTCACTCAGAATACAACGTACATTTCTCTGTGAAGTGGGTGGCTGCAACAGCGCTCTGGCCTTCCCTCTCTCGGACCGGGCGGGAGTTCTGCTGAGGCTAGCCAGTTATTGACTTAAGAATAGACGTAACGTTGTATCATAAGTTATTTATATCTGTTGTAGTCTTATGGAGCGGCATCGTCGTTTTCACGACAAAGCTCTTAAAATACAAATAAAGAGAAAAATGGTCTTCTATTTATTATGGGTAATAAATTGTCGGTCCTTCGGGGCCCCTGTCGATGGGGCCCTGATCACGGGCCCCGTGTGCCCTCATGGTTAAGACGGCTTGCTTTCAATCCACATCGTTCCCGGATCTCGCTATTTCTGCAGTATCGGCATCGAGTGATGGCACTTTTGACGTTAGCTCGCTCATGAACTTCCCTAAATATTGACAGCAAGTATAAAGGAACAGATGTCAAACTCCATTGTTGCAGGTACCGGAATAGTGATGTACTGCTGGCGCTGCAATTTACCGAAACACATTTCGTAACTAGCTTCATCTTGAGGTTGTTTTTATTTGCTCGCACTCTAGCCTTCATCGTTTTAATCATTACTGACAAAAAACATCTCAAAAAAACCATTCGCGTGATGATAACAAAGGACCGCTGACCGGTACAACAACGTATGACAATGAAGTCACGCACTTTCACGTCAACGCCGCTTGAAAACTCGCGTCCTAGCTCTGAGTTAACGTGGTTTTATGATTATTTATTCACTCATTTATCAATAATTTCACATTTTGTATATTTTAACTCAATATTTCAAAGGGCATTGGGTAAATTTGTTTGAAGAATATTGTCTTTTTTTTTCAGCGGCCACGTATGATTTTTACATAGTTATTTAGAGGACCTCTAAATACACATGGATATATATAATTTATGGCGTTAAATAATATCGGAGCGGAGATTTTAAAGATTTAAGTATGTATGTATGTATGTATGTATGTAAATACTTTATTGTACAAACGGGAAAATAACAAACAACAAAATAGACAGAAGCACAAAAGGTATGTACAAAGGTGAACTTATCCCTTTAAGGGATCTCTTCCAGTTAACCTTTGAGCGATTGGGAAAAGTTTGAAAAAATAAATAGCCAATCGTACAACAATGAAAGGGACTAGATGTTTCATAATTACGTTAATATTAAATAACCAATAATAATATTAAGTATTCAGTTCTGTGTACAAAAGTACGCCCAAGTATGAATATTTAAATATCTCGGCTCCGATGCACTTAAGAGTATTACATTAAAAAACAAAATATGTTTATTTTTAATAATTCTACCATAATTCTACCACTTTTACGAATGGCCGCTCACCTTGAAAATGTATGAATTTTACAAATGACAACACTTTTACCCAAACCCCTTTCTGTCAATGTCTTCTTCTAGCCACACAGTTTATTTCGAGAGTTTGATCTACAATTTATGACCTTTTATTTTTATGCGTTATTTTTGAATTTTTTACGATACTAAAATGGAGTGTCTCACGACAGTCTAGACTGTCAGCTATCAAGAGTGCGATCACTCGATGCCGCTACTGTAACTCTATCCATCATCCTACCTCCACACATACTTCTCAGAGCTCTCATTTCAACAGCATTAATCCTGCTTTCATTATTCGTCTGCCATACCCAATTATATATTCTGCGGCATGATACTAAAACCCTGATACCCATGGTATAGGTGAAAAACTTAATGAAATGACCTCTTGCATGTAGTTGTGTATAAAACTAATATCGTCGGTCTAGATGTGACAACTCGTATATGCAAAGTGAGAAACTTTTCAGGAGAGACCAAAAACTGCTTTTTAGTTACGAGGTCCCACCTTAACAATGTTGTTCCGTGATAATATTACCAAGGTTTCACGTAGATCTTACGAGGTTACACCAGTTGAATGCTTGTTACGAGGTGTCACTTCTAGTCGTTTTTTTCCGTCAAAATCAATTATAACGCAGGAGACATTTACGAGTTAACACCGGAAATACTATTTGAAACTGTCGAGCGGTACAACTACTACATGCAAGAGGTCATTTACTTAAGTTTATCACCTATAGTAGTGTTTAAATAGTTATTTCTCAAAAATGTCCGGAAATGTTGACATTCCTATCTACATATTGAGATGCGAAGTACATAGTTTACTGACAGTTCTCAAATTAAAAAAAAAAACATTGCGTGCTCGCTACACAAGCCCGCAATGTTCCATACAAATTCCATTACTATCTACCTTGTAACTTTTTAAAAAGTGAAAAGGGCCATAATAAAATGAGGGCACAAGTCTTATACATCCAAATTTTACTCGAAACATAACTTTTTTATTTGTGCCTGTAATAGCTTATGATTTTTTAAAAACAAGAATTGCGTTTAACTCCTTGTCATAAACAAAAAGGCGGTAAGGAGTGATGGTTTTTTCACATGAAGTTTCTGTTTGTATGCAATTCAAAAAATGAGTTCAAGCGATGAAGATTTGACTCCAACACAATTTTTTTCTTGCGATTTTTGAGAAAAACTCTATATTTGCCTCGGCAGGAACAGCAATTGCGGGCTTCGTAATTTTCAATACTCGGCCCGCAATTGCCTACTTCCATGCCTAGGCAATAATGTACTATTTATTTACTTTATAACTTCGTTTATCTACACACATATCATAAGTCTTCTATTATGCGTTCAAAACTCGTTGGCAATAACCAGCATTATCTGTGGTTGTAGATGACAGCGATGACAGCTGTTAATTTTCGAAGATGTTCCAAATTTGGATCTCATTACCTTACAATATTTGATGACGTAATTTCAAAATTACGTTACTGCTGTCATCGCTGTCACCTACTACCACAGGTAAGGCAATGCTGGTCATTTGCCTTTCGGCTTCTGAACTCATGTTAGAGTATTATAATATGTGTGTAGATAAAGTATTGTACGCGACTCTGCGTAATTGGCATTACGCAACCGTCACGTAAAGTACTATAACCTTATAACTTCGTTTGTTTTAAAGGTGTAGGCGAGAGCTGCATTAAAAATGGCGTCCCAAGTGTGTGCAGGCTTCTAAAGGACTGCCAGACTGACCTCGCTGAATTAAAAATAACAAGAAACTATACTGCCTTACAAGTAAGTTTCATTTTATTATAACTTCTCCAGCGTTTCACTAGGCACTTTGCCTCGTACAGTCAAACTGTGGAACGACCTCCCTTCGGCGGTATTTCCCACCAGTTACGACACGGGTGCCTTCAAGAAAAGAGCTTACATTTCCGTAATTGGCCGGCAACGCACCGACCACTCTTCTTGACTCGCTGGTGTTATTGGCGGTGATGATAGTTCCCATCATGGGCACGTTTTATAAAGCTACAAGTAACAATTTTACAGGTCTAAACTGGCAACACTGCTCAAATGGATGGTCGTCATTGGTCGAGGTCGTGTCAAATGGTAACTTGTAACCTGTAAATTGTAATTTGTAGCTTTAAAAAACAGGCCCCAGGTGTCCTTCCAAATTAAATGATGATCGTAACAGGTTGACAAGAAGCGGTCTCTGCCTAGCCCTCTGGGAAACAAGTGTGATTTAATTTATAAATGTATATACAGTACCCCAAAGAAAACGTTAAGCACTTTAGTGCGTTGTCATAGTAAACTTCAAATAGAACATCAAATGACACACATGACAATGACAATGACATTCACAATGACAAGGTTATAAGTATGCTCAAAATTTTTATTGGGTGACTTTACATGTATGTAAGTAAGAATAAGTATATAAACTTACTTATGATATGACGGTGCAAGGCAAACACATTTAAGAAAAATTTCCGATACGTTCATCGTCAACGTAAACTGTGTCCCCGGATAAGAAAAGTCCATCCGAAATAATTTACCTTTCAAATAGTGAAATAATAGTGCATTTCGATGCTAGTGCGGAAAGTATGTCATTACTTCACGAGCAGCGAGATATCTTGCCTCGGCAAAGACTCGGGACGAGTGAAGAATGACATTTCCGCACGTGTATTGAACGACGTTTTTTAATACATTTGCGAAAAAATGTGAATCTGTGTACGTGTGTATGTGGGTATGTGTGTCTGTCCTCTTCCCCCCGGACCTCTGAAGTGAGATAACGACGTGTGAACACACTCTGTCCAAAATTACTTAAATTTTAATAAAATTATTAAAACAAAGATTATAACGTCAGATACCAGGAGTGTATACACATTACAAGTACCTACCTAAGTCATCCGCGCTGTGTCAGGTGCGAACGCCCGCCCGCCGCGCCGCTGCGCCGCCCCGTGACGTCATCCCCTGCGATCTAAGTTGCGCTACGTACCCCCTAATTACCTCTGGACTCCTGGTACTTTATGAAAACATGCAAACTCTTTGGTTGGATGCACGGCTCAGTATATTAAAAAAAATTGGAAAAGTAAAACGCACTAGTGCGAAATAGGAAAAGTAAAAAGCACTAGTGCGGAAAAATCCAACTTTCCGCACGATATACAGCTACGAAAAGTACCACTTTTTGAGCAACTGTATTAAAAAATAACTTTTCGAATAGGTTCCGTGGAACCGGAGATCGTATCTACACATATTTGAGTCGCTTAACTTCAAACTCGCATAAGTCCATGCAAAAGGACAACGGAATTTGCGACTTGATTCAAACAAGTTAAGTTTTAAATTCGTTTACCAAATTTAAAGGACATATCCTAGTTTGAAGTGCGACTCATTTATCCTCGTAAGGCCCATCATACTAAAATCAGACAGTTTTTTGTCAGTGGGACTTTAAATCTACCATAAAGGCAACAAAGTTCAATTTCGATCGATCGACAATGCCATTTTCAATTTATGAAGAAAGGAAAAAAAACTTTATTCTTATTGCAATACAGTTCAAATTAAATTGCCTTGGTAATGTACATCCTACTGCACACTGGGCTTAACGAGGTTATACATATCGCACCTTCAAAACAATAGTGACGTAACTGAGAAATTTTAGTTTTCGAATTAGGTCTCTATAATAATAAAATTATGACTTGAAGTTTAAAAGCAGAAATTTTGAATTAGGTCACTGTTGTTCTGAAGGTGTGATATATTCATAGTAGAGATCACAGTAGAGTGGTTTTTTATGAATCATCACCCGGTTAAACGCGTCCTCCGCGAGGACAAACAGGACCCGCATATACTGCTGCTTGGAATTTCCCAGACATCGACCTTGTTGAGGAACTCTCTCTTCCGAATGACTTTCGATCTGCGGGCCTAGTATCGCTGCGTCTATACGCGTGTCAAATGTGGATAAAGCATCCGTCACTCTCGTACTTATTTACGTGTCAGAAGTGACGGATGCCTTATTCACACTTTGTCACGCGATAAACGCATGTTTGCCTCTAAACTAGGCGGTAAAAACTGGATATGTAATGTTTAGTATAAAAACAAATGGTCTAATTTTCATTTTCGTAACACGGATTGCATAATTTCGATCTCCATAATAAACCAACGATATAATAATCATGATGCATAAAACGAAATGCATAATTTCAAAAACTATAATGTTCATAATCTCTCATAATCTCACGCCTTCGTTCCCAGAGTGGGGTAGGCAGAGCTACAGAATTACAAACATCTCTAAAAACTTGTTGATATTTCTATAACCACATTTTGCACAAGTAGGCTAAGATGTTTACCAGCGTATTAGTGACAGGTTGCAAGCCCATCGCCTAACAGTACTACAAGCCTTTATTCCCTTAGTCGTCTCTTACTACATCCACGGGAAGACATGGAGTGGCACTATTCTAACTCGGCAACCACACGAGGATATAATGTTCATACATATATAAATATTTCTAACGTTTTTCATTGCTATTAATGTGGTCTCAGTTCTAACCTAACCTAACCTAGTTAGAGGAAATTGACTAAAAATGCATAATAACATGGTTTATAATAGTTATAATAAATGAGTGTTATGTTATTCGATCGTATGCCTGATGAAATTATACAATTGGTTTTTATGCTAAACGTTCATTATGCTTTTCGTGGTTAATTAAATGAAATTATACAAAACGTTTTTAGACTAATTGAAGCGCACTTGTAAAAACTATATCGTCTTTGGCCTATTATGGTATTGTTTGAAACTCTTAAATTTCATTTCGTCAAACGTTATTTTCTGCTGAAACCATGATGTTTTCAGGATATTCTAATAGTTATTTATGTAACTGGTACCTACATAATGAAGCTTCTTAAAGTACGAGAGCCGAGGTTAAAAATAAACAATCGCTAACTTTTCTCGATTTTTCTGCTAGAAAAAATTACTTGTCAGCAATCGTTATTTGTTATACAAGGGGGGAAAGTTGTATTTTACCTGCGAGTGTTTCAACACACGAGACGTAAAATAACTTTTGACCCGTGTGTAACACAAAACTTTTCACCTCACTGCAGCGAGGAAAATAAGCTCAATTCCGCATTTTGCACGGCTTCCCGTAATTCCACAGGTGTTAATACGTGTTTCGTCACTCGAATCATTCATTTTTAATAACAAAACAAACTAGAAAAACATGCGAATATTTAACGTTGACGCAAAGATGAAGGAAAACTGCTTTACTACCTCTATGCGTTTTCTAAAAGTTACAAATGACGTGACATCTCTAATGACATTGACGACTTCAAGCATATTTTTCTTGAAATGGGTCTTAAATTAACGCTCGTGACCGTACGTGAGTAGAAAAACATTAATTACGTAGGTTAGGTTAGTTACCTATGATTATGAATACAAAAAAAATTACTCTTGCGGCGAGAAATGCTTTTCAATAAAATAAAAATTCTGTGTAATGATATTTTCGTTAAATGTGTTGCTACAAAATGGTTCTCCTATGGAAGCCCTAATCGTCATTTGTCCTAATGCATCGTTTGCCCGAATTTTCATTTATCTTAACGCCATTTCCGCTTACATTTTAAAACTTTTTAGTATTGTTATAATACAACCCTAACCCAACCGAACCGCAGGGGTGCGCCAAAGTTCATATAAAATTGCAAATAAGATTATTGAAACTCCGAAAATGTATCTCATATAATTTTACAACCTAATGATCACTCTTCATAATCTTCATATTATAATATTTTTTAATAATGATCGGAACTTATAATCATCTGAACTTATAACGCCAATATTCATGGAACCGTACACATTTCAGAATTTCTTAAATATCATACGTGTAGATAAATATAGGTTAGGTTAGGTTAGATTTATAACAATCTAAAAAAAGCAACAGTTTAAAAAAAAAATGCATTATAAGTTGCGATGATTATGACTTAAACAAGTATGAACAAAAAAGTATAAGCAAAAATTTTCGATGAAATGATGAGTATAGACACAAATCGTTATTTGTATAAAAAATCTAAAGACCAATTTTATATGAGCCAATATGAACCCGAACCGCAGATATAATTGGAAAACTTAAAAAGTTGCCTGACTCATCTGAAAACCAGATTAGGACAAATGAAAATTCGGGCAAACGATGTGTTAGGACAAACGTTGTTAGGGATTGTGAGGGACACCCCTACAAAATAATAGTTACGCCTTTAATCAACATTAAGAATAGAATACTTTGTTATATATTTAAGTTAGTGATTTTAGGGCCGTATTAATAATTTGATCTCGACTGTAACGCTCGTCTCAAGATGCGTCAAAAATGACAGTTTTGTATGGCTTGACGTATACTTTGACGTATTTTAGTGAATAATAGTACATTGTTGCAGAGGATAGAAAGTACGCGATTTTTGGACGAGTCATATAGAGGGCCGAAACGTAGTTGAGGCCCTCTAGTGTATGAGTCCATAAATTGCACTTTCTAACGAGGCAGACATAGTGCTTTTCACAACTACTGAGAGGAAATAAAATAAAAATTCATATTCAAAACTCAAATTTTAATTCATGTTAATGTGACATCACCGCCAATTTTACCATAGATAACTTTTTTTTAAATCTGGACTCCTATTCTCGTGACACTCGAGATTAATAAACTAACATGCGAGATGAAGATGTCAACATGTAATTTCATCTCTAGTGGTTCGAGATTAGGGGCCAAGTTTGAATTACATTAAAAAAAAGCAGTGACATAGTTTTTAGTCTGTGTATCTTTTAGCAAAAATAGGTACACCTAATATTTTACGACACAAATGGTGTGTTCTGATTGGTCAATTTTAATTTTTCATTTTAAGGAGCTATGACACAAAAATTGTTTGGTTGATTTTCATTGGTTCTTAAAGTTGGACAACAATGTTCTCGACCAATCAGCAAACACGCCGACAAAAACATTCTTGGTCTGTCCTTATAAGTGAAGTTTTGTGACCCCCAAACAAGACCATCTATGGCCATATTTCCGAGCAGTGTTGTGAAAAGTCTGTTTAATTATTCTATGAAGAACATGGCGAGGAAATCAATAAGTCACTTAAATTCCGACATCAATTATCGTTTCTACCTTTTTTAGCAATGTAGCTTCGTAGGCCACCAGCCAGTCACTTGCTGCACGGACCTTAATACAACCGCCAGTCCGCTGGCTGCAGTCAACACCACCAGTCCGCTGTCTCCAGTCACCACCACCAGTCCGCTGGCGCCAGTCAACACCACCAGTCCGCTGGCTCCAGTCAACACCACCAGTCCGCTGGCTCCAGTCGCCACCAACTGTCCCCTGGCTCCAGTTGCCACCACCAGTCCGCTGGCTCCAGTCGCTACCACTCCTCGCACAGGGTTAGTTGACCAGGCCAACTTGGCCTTGTGTCCTTGACTTAATTCTATTTTAGTCCTGTACAAAAAAACGGACACGTATCGGACTCGCCCACCGAGGGTTCCGTACAAATTTGTAGCTATTTTTTACCCGACTGCCGAAGGAGGAGGGTAATGTGTTTCACAGCCTATATATGTATGTTTGTTCCTTTGTGTCACTATAAAAACTAAACCCTTGATGATTCTTATGTCAATCGATTTGTCTTAATCTGGTGAGTGTCACTGAAGATATGACAGTAATCAAAATTCAATATTGGCATATATTGTGCCAATTTAACAAAAAAAGTCGACCAAGTATAACAAGTGGGGTATCATTGAATAGGGATTTAAAAATCAGCTTTAGGTTTCTTCAATCATATTTAATTTTTTAATGATCATTTATGATTTATAACGATTTAAAGTTGGTTAGCAACAGTCGGGTTTTGAAAGCTTGCTTTTTGTTATTTCATTCTTCGTCATAAATTGAAAATACATCATAAAAATAATTAAAAATCTGTTTAAGCTTGTGCCAATGAAGCCCTTTCATAGGATACCCTACATGACACGGTTAACTCAATTCAAAATGGACCGCCGTTCCTTGTATAAAGACCCTGTTTTTTAGTGATTTAATTAGAAATGGCAAGTATTCATGTTTTTTCCTATACTTTTAGTATAAGACGGTATTATTTGCCAAATTTCATTGTTCTAGGTCAACGGAAAATACTCTATAAATTTTGATTCTCTTGAAAGTGTCGAAATATACGTTTTTGTAAATCTGCTGTGTATTAAGATTTCATAGAGAATACTGCAACGTCACTCTTTTCGTCGTTGAATAGTCTATGTTACTTCCGAAACAACCGAAATAACTGTTCCGATACGCTCTACACAACCGAAAAAAAATTAAAAAATTAGTACTTCGTATTTCAATAATAATGTGTCCTTGTTTAAGGAGGCTCGATCCGATACAAAATTGCCAATCTATGGCGTTTCGGAACGTAGCAGCGTCGCGTCATCTGTCAAAAATTTACTTAAACTTGTTGCTGTATCGGCAAAAAAAAATACGCTTTGTGATTGGCTAGTATTTAGCCAATCACAGCACAGTACTGCAACATTACGGACGCCGGTGGTGTGATAACTTTTCTTTTCATAGCTAAGCTTAAAAAGTTAAAATAAAAACTAACACAAAAGTATTGTTCACAATAGTTTCATAATCAAGCTTTTTAATCTCGTACCTTACTTAGGCCACAGAATAAGTAATAGTACAGTCAAGGAATTTAATTTGTGACCCACCTTAGGTCCAAAGTCAATCTGACATTCTACAGCAATAAGGTTGAGTTTCCTATCAATTACAAATGACTTGGCATCTCTATTGACAATGAAATCTTCAAGCAGATTTTCTTTGAAATGGGTAGCAAATTAACTTCCGTGACCGTACAAGTAGGCCTACTCAGCAAGCTTCGTGGCCTAAACACGGTACTCGACTAAAAACTTCTCTATTATAACACGATTGTGAAAACTACTAATTTTTCCGGCATAAACTGCCATATCTTTTTTTTACGTTTACTTAGAAGTTTGTTCTTTTCACAGCTTCAAGGGACTATAGACTGTATAATTGTATACCTATGGTTTTAATTTCAACTCGATATCTCCACGCATTCCCGTGATAAAAGGGTCTTGACAGACGGACGGACGGACGGATGGACGGACAACACAGTGATCCTATAATTGTTCCGTTTTTTCCTTTTGAGGAACGGAACCCGAAAAATAATCTCCTTTTGAGTTTTTTTTTATATGACTAAGATGCGCACACGCATACGCACAACGAACCGCCACCGTCCGCCGTCGCCGCGCAACTCTGCACCCAGTTTTTATTAAGATGGTTGCAATACTTTCGATTGTATATGCAATAGAGAGCATTTTCTTACCTTTGTGCTTGTTTACGGAGACGCAGGGCGTCGCGCGTAGCGTTGGGCGGCGCGGTCTGCATTGAATTCAAACATATGGCGTTGTATAAAAGCGTTTACGGAGAAGCGGTTTTACGCGCGTTTGCTTCAAATACAGCTTACTTGCGGCGGAGCCAGCGGATGGCGTCGCACGCGTCAATAACGGCGGTTCCCGCCACTGCGCTCGCAGCGGGGCCCGCGGCGGAACCTTCTGACAGTCTTACGCTCCGCCGCGCGCTCCGCTACACGCTCGAGAGTCCGCCGCGGATGTAGCGGACACCGCAACTCTCTACGCCCCGCACCACGCGCCGCATCACGCCCCGCATCTTCATAACCAATACCGTACATTCCCATATGTTTGTTTGCGCGTGTGATGACGCGGTCCGCTGCACGCGCCTCTCTGTAAACGGAAAAAACGCCCGACGCGCCGCGCAACGCCAAGCCGCACGCCACGCGCGACGCTCCGCGTCTCCGTAAACAAGCCCTTAGTATAAAACAAAATCGCTCCCCGCCGTCTGTCCGTCTGTATGTACGCTTAAATCTTTCAAACTACGCGACGGATTTTAATGCCGTTTCCAACAATAAGTAGATAGTGACGCAAGAGGAAGGTTTCTATGTACAATTCTGGTTTATGTACGAGTGTTACAGTACTCACGTAAACCGAAGCGAAGCGAGGGCTGGTCGCTAGTTAGGGTTCCGTACCACAATGGTAAAAAAGGAACCCTTATGGTGAGACTTCGTTGTCTGTCTATCTGTCTGTCTGTCTGTATGTCACAGCAGTTTTTCTCAGAAACTATAGAAGCTATCAACTTGAAATTTGGCATAGTTGTGTAACTTGCTTGCCCGCATCTATTTTTTGGTAAAAAAAAGTATGAAATTATTTTGCTAAATATTGGTTAAGGGGTCTAGAATGGGGGGTTGAAAAATGAAAGTTATTTGATTATAGCAAACGGGGTGTCATATGAAAGGGCTCAGTCTGCACATTCCATAACGATTCTTTTTTTTAAATTTTGACGTAATTTTGGATTTATAGCCAAAAATGTACAAAAAATGACCGTTCCCCCCGATCTCCGAAGTTTATGGACCAAAAAATATGAAAATTCCTGATTTAAAGATAATTACTTATATTTTACGGGAAAAATAAAATAAAGTTGTCAAACTTCACAGTTTTGGAAAAAAAACTTCAAAAATCTGTATTAAAATTTAGGCTTGTCAAAATGGACCTTATTGCATAGATCATAAAGTTCATAACAAAAGAGTCAAAAGGTTTTTTTTAATAAAATATCGCAGCAGATGTAATGGATTTCCATGCATTCATTTTACTCCGAAGAAAATGAGGCTCTTTCCGTTTTCGAGTTTCAAAAGAAGCCATCCTTTACGAGCATGTTTGAGAAATATTAACCATATACATATTACATTTCAGAAACTCGACTACTACGGAGTACGTCCCTAATGAGTACGATTATGTAACCAACGAGCCGCTGCCGCAGGGCTGCGCCCCCTTGGGCGCCAACGAGACGGTCGCCAAGATCGGGAGGAAGGCATGGGACAGTGAGTGTATACCTTTGTTTTATGTGGCCCTAGTACAAAATGAAACAAGTACGAACCTACTACCCAGTTATAGACAAAAATCTTAATGTACCTAACTTAAATTTTACAACCTTTAAAAATACCTATCTATATAAATTACTGAATAAATCATTATTTCACATGCTCGAAATTGCCCAATTATATATCATGCAAACCTCACCTAAAGTAAGTCATTGTAGCATTCGGCTAACTAATTTATTATGACACGGCGGGTTATAATATGGTTCTAAATCTCATTACAACCCGCTGGTTAATAATGAGATTTGAATTTCTATGAAAAATTACATTTGTACGTTTTTTTTAAATAAGGTACTTTAAGTTTTAATAAAACGTTGTTTCTAGTAAGTAGCTTTGCTTTTTATTGTCCCGCAGTAGGTGAGAAAATTTGAGTATTCTCTTTTGGAATAAAGCTGTTTTCGTCTTGAGCGAGCTTGAATCCCTCGCTGCACTCAGGACTCCGTTTTAATTCCCTCGCTTCGCTCAGGAATGAGCTCGTAACACCCTCGCTATGCTCGGGAGTTAAATCAATATCGCGCCCGTGACATAAAACAGTGCTTTAACCCCTCGGTGTATAAACTACTATAATTTTAATCTCTAGGGATTAAAGTTTTTTTTTTTATTTACTTCGGAAACCCCTAAACAGCCAATCACAGTGTTTGTGAATGGAGGATTATTGCCTTTATTGCCATTTTCAGTGATTGTGTATGGACCATGGAAATAACCTCAAAATGAAACACGAATAATAATTACGAATATGATCGCTCGCTCACTCGCTCGCGTGGCTAAATATCTCTTGTCATTATGGCTTGTTTTTGTCCTTTGTTGAACAATCTACTATTAACGAATGGTTGTGATAGGACCTTGTGCAGGGTCCGTCCGGATCGCTACCACCGTTTTATCCTTGAACCTACTGCCAAGCCATTGTTGTGTTCCGATGTCGGGATAAGACAATCGGTGATAGTACAGGTATTACTAGCATAGAGCCATTCCACCTTAGGCGCGGGCTAGACAAAAAAGACGTAAGACGCGGACGCGTTGGCGTCGCGGCGCCCCTTTAATTAATTTTCCACGTAGCGACCCCGACTCCCGCAGGCGTGGCCTTCTATCTCCGTAGGTATAATAGTAGTCTTTAGTTTCTATAAATTTTGGTTGAAAATTCATTAATGGGGCGCCGCGACGCCGACGCGTCCGCGTCTTACGTCTCTTCTGTCTGGCCCGCGCCATCCCGCGCCTTAGTCCTCAGTTGGCAACGCATTTGCAGTTTAAGGAAAGTCTTGACAATGCCAATGTCTATTGCTCTCAGGTCCCACTTACCATCACAGTGCCTGGCCAATATGCAATAGTAGTTTACGTGACGGTTGCGTAATGACAGGCATTACAACATGAGTGTGGTTTATGAAACGAGACGCAAGGCGAGTTACATAATAGATCACACGAGTGTTGTAATGCTAATTACGCAGAGTCTCGTACAATACTTTATCTACACACATATTATAAGTACTCTAAGATGGGTTCAGAAGCCGAAAGGCAAATAACCA
This sequence comes from Acleris literana, assembly GCA_946894065.1. Taxonomy (NCBI): domain Eukaryota; kingdom Metazoa; phylum Arthropoda; class Insecta; order Lepidoptera; family Tortricidae; genus Acleris; species Acleris literana. The sequence goes on along the minus strand of OX335693.1, from coordinate 2,033,997 downwards.
GCATTACCTTACCTGTGGTAGTAGGCGACAGCGATGACAGCTGTAACGTAATTTTGAAATTACGTTATCGAATATTGTAAGGTAATGAGATCCAAATTTGGAACATCTTCCAAAATGAACAGCTGCCATCGCTGTCATGTACTACCACAGGTAATGCTGGTCATTGCCTACGGGTTTTGAACGCGTAATAGAGGACTTATGATATGAGCGTAGATAAACGTTATTAACGTTTTTTTCTATCACTCAAAATGTATGGGTGACATTCTAAAGCGTTGCGATGAAGCACGTGGTCAACTGTCGTCCCATATACAGTGTGAGTCTTTATGATGTGTACATAGCAAAATGGGAGAAACTACGCCCAATTTTACCGACACAAAAAAAGTTTAAAAAAATATTTTGGCTATTTTGATTTTTTTATGTTTTTTTTAGTTTTTATTTTGCAATTCCATACTACATGTAAATAAAACTTTACTGCTCTTAAACTACACCGCCTATCGACACGAAACAAAAATAAAAATGATCATAAATAACAGGCACTAAAATGATAATTGCCGAAAAAAATCACGCCTCCAATTTATTATTACGAGGTTTTAAATAAAATTGTGTTTATTTTTCCTATTTTTTTTGCCAGAAATGTAAAATAACTCAATAAATGTCCCATTTACCAAACGTTTTTATTATTTCATATTATTCTACACCGTATTAGCTTTCCAACAGTAAAATTATTACGTTTATGACTGAGATACAACTTTTGTTATCAGCTGTCAAACAATGGCCTTGCGCACTACGCACTCGTGTGACTCGTACTTGCGCGCAAAAACTAAAAATAGTACATTACTGCACAGACCGGGAAATAGGCCGTTGCGGGACGAGTAGAGTTAGCGTGTCCGAGACGCCATCGAGGCCGCGCTATATACGAGTCCAGCAACCGCCCTTCCCGGTCGAGGCTTGTATAGTGCTTTTCTCCAACAATGTGAGGAAATTGAACACAATTGTTAATAATATTAAACACAGTCCCAACATTTCCATGAAAAAAAGAACAGAAACGTACGATTTAGTATGACACTGAAATAAAGCATTAAATAAAATCACAAATTTAAACGTAATAAATTCAATTTGAGTAAAATATAGTTTAAACTATAACATTTATTACGCGTTTATGTTGTTTATGAACGCAATTTCTATATAAAAAAGTCAAACTATTTGACACACTTTTAAATACGTTGTAAACGCTGTTTGAAAAGCCTTAACTTTTTAGTCTATGACATTTAAAAAGCAAAATATACAAGGAAGAATTTTGATTGCACGAGTGTTTGGCTGTTTGGAGATAGTTATCCTAGTCCAAACATGGTTTTAAAAAGTAAAACACCAGGTACGTAATGAAATTTCATACATTTTCGCGGCCGCTGCCGTTGGTAAATAATAAATTTGTTTTTTTAATTTTGCCTGGACCTGGAACTTACAACTTCGCGGGCTGATTTGACTACAGTAAGGTTAACATTTCCGAGCATGTGGGAGAAAAACATAAAAAAATCAATATAGCCAAAAGATTTTTTTTTACATTTTATGTGTCGGTAAAATTGGGCGTAGGTTCTCCCATTTTGCTATGTGCACATTATAAAGACACACAATGTATGTAGTTTGAGTGATGGAAAGGAAAAACTTTAATGGCCACCGGTATGCTAATGCCGGTGTTACTGGTATGCTCGGTTGCCTTCTCCTTATTTTTTTTACACCAACTACACCTGTAATCTGGTTCCAGAATGCGTAGAGTACCACGAGCAGCTGGTGCGACCTTGTGAGCGGAGTGTGGCTATCCTGGGCGGCTTGGCGCGCTCCAACCACTGCATCCTGGATGCACAGGGGCCAGGCATGTGGACCGCTAGCAGAGACACCACGCCTTACGCTGTAAGTCAGTCATTTTGCCATACTTAGCCATATTATACCTACCGCCTGGCGACACCTGAGGTGTCGTCAACCAAGATATGGATATTGTGTCTTGAATTGGTTTTCGTATTTGTGTTGATTTTAGTGTTTATGGTTGAACTAAGATAGTGTTTGAAAAAGTGAACGACTATTTACAGCAAAATAATTAGAAATAATTGATTGAATGAAGGAGTTTTATCGTAAATGTAAAAAAAACTAATTTTGCAACAATGTTGCCACGTTGAAGTAAAACATTAATGACATTCCGTGACTAAACTTGTATACGACATCCATAAACAGATTAAAATATTTCGCAAGTGACAGCCCTAATTTTGGGCGTGGAAGACAGAGGGGCGTAGCGGGGTGAAGGGGGAAGTAGGTATTTAAAGCGCGGCATTTTGGGGCCTTGGTAAAGGGATTCGCTTCTACGTGTAGTTATTGTTTATTCTTATGGCCATACTAAGTAGCTATAACTGGCCTCATAAGCCAATAGGTGGTATCTCAAATTCAATAGACAAAGCAGATTTAATCTTCTTTTGTTAGCAATAAGGTTACATTTGCTACAGGAGTCCATATCCGCAGTAGAACTAAGGTTACCGACATAGCCCGAAGAATAGCCAAACTTAAGTGGCAGTGGGCGGGGCACATTGCTCGCAGGACTGATGGCCGATGGGGTCAGAAGGTTCTTGAGTGGCGTCCGCGGACCGGGAGACGAGCTGTAGGTAGGCCTCCAACAAGATGGAGTGACGACCTTGTAAAGATCGCGGGAACGCGGTGGATGCGAAAAGCACAAGACCGGTCTGAGTGGAGAGCCTTGGGGGAGGCCTATGTCCAGCAGTGGACGTCTTTCGGCTGACATGATGATGATGAAGATGATGCTACAGGAGTATGACATACCGAACACGAAATAGCGATACTGCATTGCAAAAAACCTGGCTGCGCGGCCTGCGCGTAAGGCAAACTTCAACCGCTCCAGCAACCACTTTCTCCAGTGTTTGGAAAATGCAGCAGTGGTTTTTCTGACACAGAAATTGATGATCTTTCAGATGAGCGTTGGTTTTTTGAGGAGATCGATCAAACTAGATATTATTATTTATGAATTGTACCTAACGAACAATTAATCTTTAGCCCTACCACTTTTACCCCTTATAATGTATTTGCGCAGTGAGCCCAGGTGCTGGCTGAAAATCAGCGCTGCGCTTTTTACCCGACTGCCGAAGGAGGAGGGTAATGTGTTTCACAGCCTATATATGTATGTTTGTTCCTTTGTGGCACTATAAAAACTAAATCCGTTGTCCGATGTTGATGATTCTTATGTCAATCGATTTGTCTGAATCTGGTGAGAGTCATTGAAGATATGACAATTATCAAAATTCAATATGTCGGCAACCAGACGCCATATTGTGCAAATTAAAAAAAATATGTCGACCAGGTATGACAAGTGGGGTATCATTGAATAGGGATTTAAAAATCATCTGTAGGTTTCTTTCATCATTTTTCATTTTTAATGATTATTTAGGATTTATAACGATTTAAAGTTGGTAAGCAACAGTCGGGTTTTGAAAGCTTGCTTTTTGTTAAAGTTATTTATAAATCGTGGCACAGGCTGAGCCTGAGCCTTTTGCCACCTCAATGTTCTGTCTCTGTCTTGTTTTATTGTTTTGTTTTTGTGTTGTTTTTATTTTAATGCTTGGATTGTATGATTGTGAGATGGGTGGATGTGAAATGACTGTATGGCGTAATCCATACTAATATTATAAATGTGAAAGTGTGTATGTTTGTCTGTCTTTCACGCTTCAACCACTGAACGGATCGAGATGAAATGGCACACATATTGGTTAGGTCCTGGAATATGACATAGGATAGTTTTTATCCCGGAAAATTGGACAGTTTCCAAGGGAGCAGCGATAAACGACTTCTACGCGGACGGAGTCGCGGGCGAAAGCTAGTTTAGTATATTTTTGTGAATGTCTAAAACTGTGATGTACCTGTAATGTGGCAATAAATATTTTTTGATTTGATTTGATAGATACATACGTAGATAGATAGATAGATAGATAGATAAAAATCTTTATTCACATATTACGCCATGACAAATAGAAACACGTTTACATAATTAAGACAAAGTAAAAAGAAAAAAAAGAAAAACATTAAAAGCTTAAACTATACTAGAACTTCAACTAAAATTAAGATGCGTGATTCAGATGTCACAGCATAGTAATGAAAGGGCGCCGACTCAGCATGTGCTGCGCGCATTGCTGCGGCAGCGCTGATATTCTGCCGGGACCCGGCGAAGTGAGACGCACTCAGTCACTAACTAGCCAACTCCGTTCATCTCTAGCCGTGTTCCATCACTTTCTATGTGTCAAAATTAAACAAACCAATTCACTTAAGCCTATTTTACACATTTAAATTAACCTAGGTAAGTAGAAGCTTTGTTAGGCATTGACCTGAAGTTCGACTTACGAGGCGTCGCTTATCATGCTGCTGCCACTGATTAGGCCAATCAGGGGGGCTTGTAGCTGCATTGCCGTATAGTCGTACCCCTCCCCTGTTCCGAGGAACAAATGAAACTTGGGAGTCTTATTTGTCATGCCATAGTAGACATCGGACTTATAATTAAAAAAAAAGGTTTGCCATATTTTTTGCATTGCCATTTCGTGTTCCCCTATTAATGACGTGACTAATTATATATATATATATATATATATTAGGGTGGGTTTAGACCAAGCGAACGAACAAGAATTCTGTGGCTTTATCTCCTACGTTTTCTTTGTAAAAATAAAGACAAAACATGTTCTAGAGCATTCGCTCGTTTGGTCTAAACCCTCCCTTATATGTCATGGACCAAGTGATTAATGCGGGCATTATTGATAATGCCCGGGCATTATTAATAATGTCAAGCTCTATCGGGCAAAATGATAATTACTACCACATTATTTATCATATTGCCTGGCCATTATTATATTTCTTCGTGACAAATGGGCAATTTGATAACTAAGGTAGGTTAGGTTAGTTTTTATATACGCCCGAAGGGCATACCGCCCAGAAGCGGGGCACCGCGTAGCGGGGACCCTTCGACATAATTGCCTTAACTATGGATATCTTCTTAACCATAGGGGTAATGAAACCTCATAAATCGATGGTCAAATTGGGCATTCCTCTCATATTGGGCATTTATGAAAAATGTAAATATGTTTGTATTACCACGTATTACTCTGCCCAAAAGGTAATGGGCATTATGTAAAATGCCCAGTCAATTTGATTATTTGAATAATTATTATCAAATTGTCCTCTCATATTGGGTATTTGTCATAGTGCCCGGTCATTATGAAAAATGCCCGTTTTATCATTTGGTCCATAACACATACAGTGTTGGTCACATAATTTGGGACACTTGTTTTTTTCCCATACAATTGCCTACAAATATGACTTTTAAATTTTGACCGCCATTCAAAAAGTTCTTGACCAATTTTATTGCTAAATACAATTTACTTTAGATCATTAACTAAGGTTTAAATTTATGTACAATGAACTACTGTTAAAAACGAACCTTATATTTTATAGGGATTTAAAAACTTAGTGCTGACCCGTCCATACAAAGTTTTACAACTTTGTATGAACACGAGGTATTTATTTTTTCAAATCTTTATAAAATGAAAGATCCGTTTTCAACAGAGATGAATTGTACATACATTTAAACCTTAGTTCATTAATGAACAATTAGTGTAACCAAATATTAAATTAGTTTAGAAATTTATGAATGGTGGTCAAAATTGAAAAGTCATATTTGTAGGCAATTGTATGGGAAAAAAACAAGTGTCTCTAATTATGTGACCACCAATGTATATCATCTCGTAGTCTTATCGAACTAGGTTTAGTAAACTCCCCTACTATTACAGAAGTGGACGTCTGCCTTGATGATGGGAAGCCTGTTTTGTTCCCAGGCGTTGCTCGGCTACGAGAGCCCCGGCGGCTCGGTGACATGGAGCTGCAGCGGAGCCCTACTCAGCAACCGCTTCATACTCAGCGCAGCGCACTGCGCGTTTGGCAGAAAGCGGTAAACAAGCTTTTCTCAAAAATGTCCGGAAATGTTGACATTCCTATCTACATATTGAGTTGAGTCGCGAAGTACATAGTTTACTGACAGTACATAGTTTACTCAAATTTAAAAAAAAAACATGTTGCATACAAATTCCATTACTATCTACCTAGCTTGTAACTTTTTAAAAAGTGAAAAGCGCCGTAATAAAATGAGGGCACAAGTCCTATACATCCAAATATTATTCGAAACATAACTTTTTTATTTGTGCCTGGAATAGCTTATGTTTTTTTTTAAAACAAAAATTGCGTTTCTTCTTGTCATAAACAAAAAGGCGGTAAGGAGTGATGGTTTTTTCACATGAAGTTTCTGTTTGTATGCAATTCAAAAAATGAGTTCAAGCGATGAAGATTTGACTCCAACACAAAAAATTTCTTGCGATTTTTGAGAAAAGCACTATATTTGGCTCGGCAGGAACAGCAATTGCGGGCTTCGTATTTTTAAACGGACTCGCAAGCTCGTCCGTTTAATCCAATACTCGGCCCTCAATTGCCTACTTCCATGCCTAGGCAATAATGTACTATTGTTACCTAATACAAATTAACTCCTATCGAATTTTTACCTTTACTTCGGCTATAAGGACATTACCTACTTATTGCTTTTTACCAAAGGGGTTTGGGTAAAAGTGTTGTCATTTGTAAAATTCATATATATTCAAGGTGAGCGGCCATTCATAAAAATGGTAAATTATGATAGAATTATTAAAAATAAACATATTTTGTTATGTAATGTAATACTCTAAAGTGCATCGGAGCCGAGATATTTAAATATTCATGCTTGGGCGTACTTTTGTACTAAAAACTGAACACTTAAATCTTTAAAATCTCCGCTCCGATATTATTTAACGCCATAAATTATATATATCTATGTGTATTTAGAGGCCCTCTAAATAACTATGTAAGAATCATCAGTGGCCGCTGAAAAAAAAAAGACAATATTCTTCAAACAAATTTACCCAATGCCCTTTCATGATCCTAGGTGTCAACGGGGAAGTAGGTACCTTTCTACTCTAAGTTTTGATTCCCCCGTGAGTGTCAAAATATTTGGCCTAATAGTACCTAGTTTACGTGCCGGTTGCGTAATGATAATTACGCAGAGTCTCGTAGAATACTTTATCTACACTCATATCATAAGTCCTCTATTACGCGTTTAAAACCCGTAGGCAATCACCAGCATTACGTGTGGTAGGAGGTGACAGAGATAACAGCTGTTAATTTAGGAAGATGTTCCAAATTTGGATCTCATTACCTTACAATATTCGATAATGTAATTTCAAAATTTCGTTACAGCTGTCATCTCTGTTACATACTAAAACAGGTAAGGTAATGCTGGTCATTTGCCTTTCGGCTTCTGAACCCATCTTAGAGTACTTATAAGATGTGTGTAGATAAAGTATTGTACGAGACTCTGCGTAATTAGCATTACGCAACCGTCACGTAAACTACTATTATGTGACTGGTGCATAATGAGAGGCATTAAAATACGAAGCCCGCAATTGCTGTTCCTGCCGAGGCAAATATAGTGCTTTTCTCAAAAATCGCAAGAAAAAAATTTGTGTTCGAGTCAAATCTTCATCGCTTGAACTCATTTTTTGAATTGTATACAAACAGAAACTTCATGTGAAAAAACCATCACTCCTTACCGCCTTTTTGTTTATGACAAGGAGAAACGCAATTGTTGTTTTAAAAAAAAACATAAGCTATTCCAGGCACAAATAAAAAAGTTATGTTTCGAGTAAAATTTGGATGTATAAGACTTGTGCCCTCATTTTATTATGGCCCTTTTCACTTTTTAAAAAGTTACAAGCTAGATAGTAATGGAATTTGTATGCAACATTGCGGGCTTGTGTAGCAAGCACGCAATGTTTTTTTTTTAAATTTGAGAACTGTCAGTAAACTATGTACTTCGCGTCTCAATATGTACATAGGAATGTCAACATTTCCGGACATTTTTGAGAAAAATATTAATAATATGCGATTTTAAACTGTTCTTGACTCGTATAGTAGAAACTATTTAAAATCAAGATTATGAATTACAACTTTACCATCTTGAGAATAAGGTTTAAATTGGAATAGGAAATACTTCACATAGAACCTTTTGGAAGAGACATATCATAAGGAAAGTCTAGAATTTAGCAAGTCAATGTCATTTCCAAAAGGTTCTATGTGAAGTGTGTCCTATTCCAATTTGAACCCTATTCTCAAGACAGTAACGTTGTAATTCATATTCCATCGTTTGTTATTAATGCATTTTATTTTGTAAAGGTAATTAGCGGTTGGGTTTGACAAAAGATAACAATGCCATTCATCGCCGGTAAGTTTTCAAGTGGGAATCGTGATTTTAAATAGTTTCTACTATAGTAACAAAAGTTGATTCTGAATGAGCAAGCGGCCAAGAACACTCCAAGCCATTGAAGTGGATGCCCGCCATCTTCAATGGTGTGCCGACTGGGACTGGAAGACGCCGACGACAACGACGATTCACCGTACAATTGCTTAATATACTTGACATTGGCAAAATTACATAACTTGTAGACGCCATTAAAATAAATAAATAATAATACTATAGTAACATGTAAACTTCATATTTTCAGCAACCTGAGAGCCGTGGCCATGGTGGGCTCCCGCAAGAGCAGCAACAACGAGAACCGTCCCCAACTCCACCAGATAAAGCGCATCATCAGGCACCCGCAGTACCGGCTCTCGAAGCACTCCGATATAGCTCTGGTGCAGACTGAAACTACGTGAGTTTTTTTGACATCCTTCTTAAAAAGAGGTGTGTTCCAAGACAGACACAGGTACCCCTTTACACCCGAGCTGATACGATTGTGAGGGTTTTTTTCTAATTAAATATGAACCGTGTAAAATACAAAGGTAAAATAAAATAAAAAGTGATGCGATTGTGAGGTATTTTTTCTACAGTATTCCCAGTTCCTTAATAGCTTTCGGCTGGCTATCGCTATCACGCTTGCACTCGCAACTGACAGTATATTTGTCACTCGGGTGTCATAGAAAAACGAAGATTGCCGATCGCTATTAAGAAAATGGTTGCACTGTAATTGAATATAAACCGTGTAAAAAAAAAATTGACCTCCAAACACGGACCTAAAAAAATACGGACGTAACGTTACACTCAAAAGGTGCGATGCAAGCAAGGCCTGTTATTTCGTTCCGTCATACACAATCTACCGTCTCACAAATGCACTAGGTCTGTTAACCCGCCGCCATTACGCGTCCAGCCACAGCCCGAGTGACATATCACTTTACACCGAAGAAAATGCCGCATTGTGTAGTAAAAACGTGTAAAAACTACATTAGTACATATAAAAAGCCACACGGAATCACTTATCACCTGTAAGTTATGTTTGTTCGTGTTATTTTTCGGTACGTGTTTATTTACTTTGACGCAAATTACAAACAAAAATGACAATCAGTGTTGCCAGTTTTTTCACGGATTTTTCTGCCTAAAAGTGGGGAAATCTTTAACGCCGTTAGTAATGGCCGTGGTCAAATGTGCATTTAATCGCTGCAAAAAGTTAAGGCCCATTTACATTATACAACTTTCTTGCACATTCCATACAATCAAATTGAGGAAATAAAAAATTGCTCAGTCTAAACCTTACGTTTGGTACAATTCTTAAACGCTAATATTGCAACAAAATAATTGCATACAATTATTGCCGATTCTTGTACAAGAAACTTGCATAATCTAAATGGGCCTTTACAGTGGGTAAAAGGCCTTAAAATGGGCAAATTGACGATTTATATGGCAACCCTCAAAGCACGCACACTCGTAAACGGACGGCCATTTTGTCTGCTTCACTCATGATTAGACTAGGTTACGTCCGTATTTTATTTAGGTCCGTGCCTCCAAAATTAAATTTAAAAAAAACTTTAAATACTTATTTAAAAAAATATATGTCTGAATCGCTCGGGTGTAACGGGATACACAGATAAACGTGTCAAACTACAGTAAAATGTAAGGTCTGTTCATTCTAACTCGTCTTATATAGTAAACAACTTTCTAACCTCAAAATGAACCGTTTTTGGCTAAAACAGCTCTTTTATCGTAAATAAAGTAAACTGAGTAAACATTTTGGACATCACTTGGCCAATGTATTGTCTGTGATTGCTTTAATTTGTTTAAAATAACTGTTTTAGCCAAAAAAAGGTTCATTTTGAGGTTAGAAAATTGTTTACTATATAAGACAAGTAAGAATGAACAGACCTTATCATGCTCCTTCATGGCGAACTAATTAATTATAAGTCAAGGTCGATAGCAAATTTGCTAAACATATCAATTAGGGCATCCTCCCGGGAAATCCCGGTTCTGTAATTCCCGGGAAATCCCGGGAATTTCACATGTCCTAAAGAACCGGTACTGAAGATTACATCCTGGTTCGCCCGGTTCTTTCCATAAATACCAAACAAATGTCGTGGCGCGTATCATTATATCCTGAGCGACGACGCCGGCACAAGCGGCAACATCGCATCAACATCCATCATATTTTGCGGCATATTTGCAATAATTGATCTCTAGCAAGTATTTTACTTAATCAAGATATGTTTTTGTTGAAGAAAACGTGCATGATTTTATTGCATATTTATAAAAAATAAAGTTTCCTAATGTTTTTCAATCGTTTTATATCTCAAATGTCCATGATTGCGGTGATTTGAGGTAAAAAATAAAGATCCGGGAGAACCGGGAATCCCGGTACCGTCCCTGCTTAGAACCGGGAAATAGAAGTCTCGGAACCGGGCCCGCTACTGCATGCCCTAATATCAATGTATCCATCCAGCCACGAAGTGAATGACATCAATAGAATGATTTACAATACCGTAAAATGGGGTTAGTTTGATTAATTTTAAAAAGAAATCTTCTGTAACTCCCGCATTTAATCGTAAAATTAATTATTAAAAATATTGTATTGGCGACTACTCATTTGGAGTAACTTAAAGCAGCTAGAGGCAGACTACGGTAGACGGCTTATTATTATTTATTATTATTGGGGAGGTTGAGATGGGCCTTGTGAGCCACTTCGACCATTGCTGATCTTTTGTGGCAGCCCTTAATTTAAAGTTCACCGCAAAGGCCCGTTGCGTCTAGGAATTTCCAGATGCTTTGGGCCGTGAGGAGTTGTATCTCTTGTGGGTCCATGATATGTCGCCCTAGGTAGATACTTCTATTACGCATTAGTGGTCCGCAAGAACAGAGGATGTGCATAGCTGTCTCCTCTGTTTCTTGACAGAACCTGCATGCAGCTTCTTGTTTCATACCCATTAGAAACAAGTGTTTGTTCAATTAGCGTAGACGGCTTAGTAGGAAAAAATAATAATGCAGCTGAAAATCTCGATTCTTAATATGCTTTGATTATCCCCGTGTTTACATCACAATATCAAAGTCACCCCCGAAGCATGTCAAAAAATAGTGGTTTTTTGTTTCGAAGGTTTTAATATCCAATATGTCTGAAAATACTTGAAGTACTAATATTTTGCGCTCGCATATGAAACATACGAAAGTAATGTCGCGAAAGAGCTCAATAAAACTCAGACATTACACAAAATCAATGATTCAAAAAATTATCAAGGTCGCCTCGCGTTTCCAAAGTCACCCCATTTTACGGTACAGATAACGTAAATGTAACCATGAAGCTTAATTTACCTCTCGGGGGGCAAAGTGGGAACATTTTACGGGTCAAGCGGGGCTATTACGTCAGTGGGGTAATTACGTCGAGTGGCTTTATCTCCCATATTAAAGTTCGTATCGAAAGTTACATCTATTGACAAGTACATTTTTTAGGGTTCCGTACCAAAATGGTAAAAAAGGAACCCTTATGGTGAGACTTCGTTGTTTGTCTGTCTGTCTGTATGTCACAACAGGTTTTTTCAGCAACTACAAATGCTATCAACTTGAAATTCGGCATAGTTGAACAACTTGCTTGCCCACATTTGCTTTTAGTAAAAAAAATGAAATACATTTTATAAATAATGGAAAAGGGGTCTGCAATGCCCTTACCTCGGAAGTTTATTAATCAAAAAATCAGAAAAAATCCTGACGTATAGATAATTACTTATGTTTTATGGGAAAAATAAAATGAAGTGTTCATTATTTACAGTTTTTGAGAAATAACAAAAAATCTTTGAAAATCTGTATAAAAATTTAGACTGGTCAAAATTGACTTTATTGCATAGAAAATAAAGTTCATAACAAAATGAGTATTTTCTTTTGCGGTTACCAAGTATATTATCTTAAATACGGAACCCTCGGTGCGCGAGTCCGACTCGCACTTGACCGGTTTTTTTTTCTCTCTACTCCACTCATTCACTTCACTCTTCGATACGAACTTTAAAACGGGAGTAAAAGCCACTGGACGTAATTGCCCCACTGACGTAATAGCCCCGCTTGAATTTACTTCTTTTTTGCATCCGGGGTTAAAAAGAGGGGACAAATAATGGGACAATGTCACACCAATTGACCTAGTCCCAAACTAAGCTCTAGGCTAAGCTTTTTACAAATAACGCGTGGTTCTATACTCATCATTTCTCCGAAAAATTTTGCTCGTACTTTTTTGTTCATACTTTTTCAGTTTTTCAGTCATAATTATCGCAATTCATAATGCTTTTTTTCAAGAAACTGTTACTTTTTGAGGATTGTTATAAATCTAACCTAACCTAATTTTATCTACACGTAAGATATTTAAGAAATTCTGAAAAGTTTAAGTACGGTTCCATGAATATTGGTGTTATGAATTCAGATGAGTATGAGTCCCGATCATTAGTATTAAACATATTATGAACAGTATGAAGAGTGATCATTATGATGTAAAATGGTATGAGAAAAAAAATTCGGAGGTCTAATAATCGGAATTATTTGCAATATTATATGAACTTTGGCGCTCCCCCGCCAGGATAACTCTGGACCGCTGGACGGTCCCGGCCTGCCTGGATGTGTTCGGGGGAGATAGGTCCTCGGCCGTGGCAGCCACCTGGATCTCGGACACACCTGACTTGGTGCGAAAAGTGAGTTAAGTAAATATATAAGGGTCAATGTCTCACAAATTGACCTAGTCCCTTATAGGCTTGTACTATGGCTACTAGACAATGATAATAGTTGTTTACGTAACGGTTGCGTAATTAAAGGCATTACAACATGAGTGTGGTTTATGAAACGAGCCGCAAGGCGAGTTTCATAATAGATCACACGAGTGTTGTAATGCCAATTACGCAGAGTCGCGTTCAGTACTTTATCTACACACATAATTATTATAAGTACTCTAAGATGGGTTCAGAAGCCGAAAGGCAAATGACCAGCGTTACCTGTGGTAGTAGTTGACAGCGATGACAGCTATAACGCAATTTTGAAATTACGTTAACGAATATTGTAAGGTAATGAGATGCAAATTTGGAACATCTTCCAAAATTAACAGCTGTTATCACTGTCACCTACTACCACAGGTAATGCTGGTCATTGCCTACGGGTTTTGAACGCATAATAGAGGACTTATGATATGTGTGTAGATAAATATACTTATATATCTAAAGAAATACATAGAAAATATCCATTATTCAGGAATAAAAATACTTGATCGCGCTCATTGACTAGGCAATCCGCGCAAAGTGAGCAAAATCTGTGAAACCGTATTTTTGAAATTACGAGCGATTGAAAAGTAAAGACGAGTGGTCCACACCATTCGTTTTCAATTATACCACTCGTATTTCAAAAAACGGTATCGAAGATTTTGCTGACTTTCGAGTGAAACTTTCGAGCGGTCGAAAGTAAAAAATCAGCCCCCAGGTAGATCACGTGACTTTTCGTATCACGTCATCTACCAGTGACGCGATTGGTTTAAAAATGAATCGAATAGAAACGTTAGTTAGCGTAATGCATCTTGGCCTGACCTGAAGAAGGCAGCTGGCAGTGACTGGATGCAAAGGGCGGGAGATCGCGCGCTGTGGCGCTCCTTGGGGGAGGCCTATGTCCAGCAGTGGACTGCAACAGGCTGATATGATGATGATGATGATGATCTTGACAGGGCTCTCAGGGCCCTAATGGTAAATGGGATCTGTGACCCTGACACGTGTATTCACAAAACTACAATCTTGCAATTGCAATCTCAAAATCACAAATGCGTTGCCAACCTTGAGGACTAAGATGGAATGCCTCAATGCTAGCATTTCGTATGGTATCTTAATATCTTTATGTGTAATCAATTTACACATCGGTAACTCGTGGCATTTAGGTAGCACTTGACAGATTAGTGATGAGACAAGTTTTCTAAGTGTCTTTTCAGACAAGATAAAATAATAAATTAATATTACCTAACGACGACGAAGTAGGTCATATGGTATGTCATAGGAAATGTCAATGATATTGTCATTAATTTACTCGTAATAATTATTCCGAGACGTGTCGCGAAACGTAGATGTTTTCCAAATAATAGAGGAAATCATTAGAGAGCATTCAGAACTCCTACTACAAGGTGACAAGGTAAAATGGACCCGTTGCGATGTTTGTTTATATAGTTTGCAAGACGTTTAGAGTCTGTCTAATGAAAGCTGAACCTGGATTTTTCTTGGCTGACGAGTCTGGCAACACTATTTAATATGACGTTTGGACTTTGTTGTTGTTAGAAACTTGTCAATTCGAGATCTAAATTGATAAAAATACGGAGTAATCATGCCGTCGACGATAAGAGGCGGTGTCCGGGAGATTCTGTATACTATTATACAGAAGTACAAAGAAAAACAAGAAGAAAGAAAAGCATTATTGATGCAAAAAATTAATTGTTTAGTTACGGTGACCAAATTTATAGGTTAGTACGGCTTTAGTACGGCATGTTCATTTTGATACTTCTTATTTCTCTATGTGCAATCCTAAGTTTAATTTACCTTTTTCTGTCTATTATACGATGAGATTAAGAAATTAAACGAAATTAAATTCGTTTCAGAAAACCTGGACGTGCACGTTGACAAAAGTGTGCTGGAAAACGTAAAGCAGCTGAAAGAGGTTGAGGAAACTGAGTTAGCCTGCCAGACTCAGACGAAATATTTGGAAGAAGTATCTTCAATGACCGGTAATTACTAAAATTATCATTGTCTTTCCCTATATAATAGGTGTAGGTACCTATTGTCTGTCCCTATATCATGTTGAATCTCATAGCATTCACAATTTTATTAAATTAATTTAATAGACAGATGATTAATGTAACTGACACTCATAGTTTCAATAAAACAATAAGGAGGTGTTTAGTTAAAAGATATCATAAACATATTATTTGATATGTATTTTCTGTGTGCGGAGCAAACAGCATTTTGTTGTTTATGAACCAAATGTACACTGTACAGTCGATTTCATAAATATGTGTACACTTTAGTACCTTATCTATTTATTTAATGTCATTTTTGATCGGCCAGATATAAAAGATGTTCGGGTTATATGAGTCTTCCTTGTTCTTAAACCGTTGCGATTAGAACCTCACCGATGCAATTTCATTTCACCTAAACCCAAATGTTTTTAGGGCTGTCGGACTGTACAATGGGGCTGTACTGCGCAACCACACAATGTATTTCTAAATGGTGTTCTGTTTATTTAACACTTTCTTTCTTCTTACAGATATCAGTGTTTCATCTTTAAAAAGAATAAGTAATGAGGGAAAATTAAACAACGGTGTCTTTAGTACTCCCGGAAAAAAGCGACCTCACAAGGCCACGGTGTCTAATTTGGATAGCTTTGACATCCAAGCTATCCGAAATAAAATAATAGTACATTATTGCCTAGGCATGGAAGTAGGCAATTGCGGGCCGAGTATTGGATTAAACGGACGAGCTTGCGAGTCCGTTTAAAAATACGAAGCCCGCAATTGCTGTTCCTGCCGAGGCAAATATAGTGCTTTTCTCAAAAATCGCATGAAAAAATTTGTGTTGGAGTCAAATCTTCATCGCTTGAACTCATTTTTTGAATTGCATATAAACAGAAACTTCATGTGAAAAAAACATCACTCCTTACCGCCTTTTTGTTTATGACAAGGAGAAACGCAATTGTTGTTTTAAAAAAAGCATAAGCTATTCCAGGCACAAATAAAAAAGTTATGTTTCGAGTAAAATTTGGATGTATAAGACTTGTGCCCTCATTTTATTATGGCCATTTTCACTTTTTAAAAAGTTACAAGCTAGATAGTAATGGAATTTGTATGCAACATTGCGGGCTTGTGTAGCGAGCACGCAATGTTTTTTTTTTTTTAATTTGAGAACTGTCAGTAAACTATGTACTTCGCGTCTCAATATGTAGATAGGAATGTCAACATTTCCGGACATTTTTGAGAAAATGAATTTTATATTGTAAAAAAACAAGTGCCTACACTCAGATGCTTATTGGCAGAGTTGAGAGAAAGCATCGGTTTTATCGGCTGAGATCAGCGTCATACTCGTGAACGGGTGTTGTCAGTGGGGTCCTGTCTGTTCACGCTTGCAAGAACCTGTTTTCCAGTTAGTTATTTTAGTTATCGTTCCTGACGTAGAGACCTCGTCATGTTGTTCTCCTAGTCACTATTTTTAATTTACTCAATGTTATTGAGCGTACATTTGTAACGACTAAGTTTGTGTTGTTAGAAATAATTATTAATTACTTTACTACCTTGTAATGTTACTTTTAAGAATAATTGTATTTTATGATTGGAAAAAATGATCTGCTGGAGTTTCTTGCGGCGCTTCTTCTCCAAGATATAATTGTCGTTAGATAGAGGTGTAAGGGTGATGAGAATAATGTTACCTCTAATTACTTTATTAAAAAGGTTGAATATAATATTCCTCATCATCATTGTTTTATTATGCTGTGTGCGACACAGACGAAAACCTCTCGTATCAATGAAATCTATCAACAGCACGACTAGCACAAGTTGCTCGTGACTTGTTTGTCGCTCGGATCTCCCTTACTATCTAGTCTGTTACGATAGAGACGCACAGAGCGACAAGCGAGAAAATACAACTTGTGCTACACGTGCAGATCACTATATTTTCATGTCAAATATATTTCGAAAAACCAAATGTGCTCCAGTCACTGTCATCGTATTTTACCTAAAGTGCTTTTCATCAAAATATAGCGCTCGTAATAATATATATGAAAATATAGTACGCGTTTCCTCTTCCTTTGTGCCCACCAAAATAAATAAAATAATAAAAGTATCAATATCGTTTATTCCTTCATTGATCGGTAATACCATATCAAGATTTTTTGAATTTGCCGCTTTTTCCCAGGTTCAGCTTTCATTAGACAGACTCTAATATGAACAAGCACTTGAAGTCCAAGAAGTTAGAAGCCTTAAACTAAAAGAGTCTTTGGAGATCGATTTAGAGTTGAAATTTAAAATTGAAAAGTCACTTTCATCACTGAGACTGCACCCCAAAGGTGAACCTGCTTATCTAAATCTGAAAATAGTATTATCAAAAAATCCAGGATATCTTACGACAAAGAATATTAATAACTTATTACAAAATAAAAGAAGTTGAAATCGAAGAGAACATCAATAAAAATACGCTGCAACTTTACAATAGAATGCTTTTTTTACTCATTACGTCAGTGGAAGTTGAAAGATCATTTTCTTACACAAAGTGGATTTTCTCAAGTAGAAGACGTAGGCTGACTTGTAAAAATTTAGAACAAATATTAATTGTTTATCACGAATGTCATATATTAAATGATTGAAAATACTTTTTTTCTAATTGGTTTCCTTTTCTCGACTCATACAAGAAGAACATTGTCACATCACTAGTCTGTTAGAAACTGTCAAGTGCTACCAAAATGCCACGAGTTACCGATGTGCAGTAATCATGTAATGTACATATTTATTTTCAGGTGACCGTACAACAGGAAATCAAGGATTATTGCATGTCGATGCTCGGAGAGGGGAAGCGCAGGCGCTTAGACCTCTCGCATGTCTGCTACGGGGAAGACTTGTCGCCGCTTGACATTTGTGACGTATGCATACATATATAAAATCACGCCTTTTTCCCGTAGGGGTAGGCAGACACCACTCCCTTCCACTGGCTATGATCCAGACAATCTACCCTCGCTTGCTCCACACGCATAAGTTTCATACACGTCCGTCAGTTTAGGGTAGGTAACTACTCCTGAGGGCCCTGCTAAGATGCACTACGCTAACTAACGTTTCTATTTGTTTCGTTTTTAACCAATCGCGTCGCTAGTAGATCACGTGACTTTTCGTAGCACGTCATCTACCAGTGCCGCGATTGGTTTAAAAACGAAACGAATAGAAACGCTAGTTAGCGTAGTGCATCTTAGCAGGGCCCTCTGATCTGGCCTTTCTTAACATGTCCTCGATCTGATCGCGAAACTTTCACCTTGGCCTTGCCCTTCCAACATTCCCATGTACTCTTGCATAGGTGCATTGGGGTAATTACGATATAAATTTTGTCAAGTTGAGTAAACGACAGCATTTCAGTTGAAAAATCATTTTATTTTTAAATTATAGGTTTGTTGAGGTAATACCGGAAGTGGGGAAAGATCGTATGAATCAAATTACCGCCGAATTTGGCTTTATTTTTCAATGTTGGCCACAATGTGCGCTTAGGCGCAATCAAATGGCGTCTAACATATTCACTCACACACTTACGCTAGTAGCGCCGAACGGCGACTGGAGCGTCAAAGCCGATAACAATGGCGTCTAAAGTAAAGTTGCCAGTAAGAAAATATCTCAGCGTTTGGTAGTTTTTATAAACTTTCGGAATATACCCAATTTCACAATTACCCCAATGCACCTATATCTGTTTTGTTAAGCTCACTTCATCCATTCTCTCCACATGACCACTCTCACTAAATCTTCTTTTAAACCACAACGTTCTCTAAGTAGTTTGTAATTAGTCTGTGTTTCGTTTGTAGGGACGACCAAGGGCGTAGCGAGGTACGAGTAGGAGGGGGGGGGGGGGGCAGCTGTCCTCCCTTAGAAGATGCAGGAATGCTCACAAACCGTAAAGTAATATTACGCATGCAATGCAATAACCAGAGATATATTCTTGGTTTGGGTACGCCTGCCCCCCCTTAACAAAATCCTAGCTACGCCCTTGGGGACGAGCGTTGGAGACAAGTAATAACACCGAAAGTCATAGGCAAACTCAGCTGATTAGTAAGGCATCAACCTTATAAACTAGATTACACACATAGGGACTGTGCCGGTAGGCACGTTTCGTAATTGTTATCAATTCACGT
This sequence comes from Acleris literana, assembly GCA_946894065.1. NCBI lineage: Eukaryota > Metazoa > Arthropoda > Insecta > Lepidoptera > Tortricidae > Acleris > Acleris literana. The sequence continues at coordinate 2,014,748 of OX335693.1, read as the reverse complement.
ATTGATGAATTGCATTTAGATTAGATATTATCTGTACGTGTATCTAGTGCACATTAGTTAGTACTGTAGTAAGTTAACATTGTATATATACGCATGTGTGTAATTATTATTAGATTAGATTGAAACTGACTGACAAAGTGGTTACTCTCTCACCCCCATCATCATGGATACTTCCGGTAAAGGGACATTGGGACATATAATTATGATGTGCTTACACCAACAGTTCTCTTATTACACTTTTCCTAAAGGCTCGGCCAGACAGATATTTCCATACAAACCGCTAGCGCGGTCAAACAGGCCGCGCCCCGCTTCTGTCGCGACCCGCCAGCGCAGGCCGCCGCGCGCAGCGACCAGTCAGTGTGACGTCAGACAGCGCAGCGCAAAACGAATAACCAAACCACAGAGAGCGAGCGGGAGAACGCGATGCGGGCGGGAAGCGCGCGCGATGCTGGCGGGTTGATGGCGCGAGGCCAGCGCAATGCGCGCTTGCTCTATGTGACCGGGCGTCCCGCCCGCATCACTCACTCATTACGCCCCGAATTTAGGTTATGGGCCCAGGAGCCTAGACCAGGGGTCGGCAACCTTTTGAGTCGGAACATTAACAAAATTTCAAAGTTTTTATAGAGCAATTGTTTTTTCTTGGTAACAATAAATAGTACTTGCATAAATAAAGTTGGAACTAAAGAGCCGCAGGTTGCCGACCCCTGGCCTAGAGAAGACGCATAACGCGAGTTAGCGATTTTCAAAAACTACACAATGTTGCTAACGTTCTTTTCTTCATATCGCTAAAAATGTATGGGATGACGTTCTCGTGCGTTACGATAAACCACATGATCAACTGTCGAAGAAATCCGAAATATTATCGATTCTTTTCGAGAGAAATCAAAATGAAAGTGCTTTTTGGGCCAGAGTCAAGAGTAAACCCATTATCAATAAAAAAAAAACGTGTGCGTCTCGGGACGCCCGACAGAAGTGATAACGTAAACGAATCTAAGTTGAACTATTTAATATTGAAATTGTTTAACTTACGCACACTAATGCAGAGTGACACACACTAACAAACCTAAAAAGTGGTACAATGTTGAAAGAGGTCATATATAGACATCTCTTTTTAACGAAGGGCATTTGTAACAGGTGCGAAGAGTACTATTCTATTAGCTGTTTATATACCCCTCTATGCTTTCCTACCTCTAAGCTGGCGCCGTAATGCGTTACGTAACGAAGCGGTTTACCCTCCCATAAGAAGTTATCACTTCAAAAAGTTATAATTTTGTTTTCCAGCCTGACTCCTGGGGCCCCCTGACCATCAGGAACCCCAGGATATCCTGCATGCACTCCGTGATCGGCATTTCTTCCATCGGGATCCGCTGCAGCATGCCGAAACTTCGGTACATCACGATGGTGGAGAATTATGTGCCCTGGATAGAGTCGATCGTTTGGCCATAACTTACTACATATTTATAAAGTTCTAGGGCCTGTTTCACAATCGACAATAAAGCATATTTGACAGATAATATGAGCCCTTTCTCTTTCTTACACTTGTAAATAGACAAGGAGAGAGACAACTTTAAATGGCAGATAAATAACTCGCCGATTGTGAAACAGGACCTTAATGTGTTCATCACTAGCGAACCGCCCTCGCTTCGGCTTATGCGAGTTTTCTATAACATACTGTACGTAATACAGAATTTATTGTAAAATCCGTTGAGTATTTTGAAAGATATAAGCGCACATACAGAGGGACAGACGGCGGGAAGCGCCTATACTACCTATGTAAAGATTAAACTTCCTACTACAGTTTGGTCGTTGTAAGAGGGCCGATTTGACAGCTGTCAACTCAGTACAAAATATGTGTTTGAAGTTATATTTTATACTGCATTGACAGCTGTCAAATCGGCCCTCTTACAACGACCAAACTGTAATTCTAAATGTAATAGTAGTTTTTGTAACTGAGACATATTGAGAGTAGGTCGTAATAAGCTCATTATTATGAGTGTTGTAAGGCCTAAATTATGTACCTACATTATTTTATCTACACACATATTAGGTATAAGTTATAAGTACTATATGATGGGTTCAGAATCTACAGGCAAATGACGCATTGCTACCAGTGCAGTGCTACCTGGGGCCTGTTTTATAAAGCTACAGATTACAATTTAAGGGTTACAAGTTTCCATTTGACACAACCTCGACCAATGACGACCAGCCATTTGAGCAGTGTTGCCAGTTTAGACCTGTAAAATTGTTACTTGTAGCTTTATAAAACGTGCCCCTGGGGCCCGTTTTATAAAGCTACAAATTACAATTTACAGGTTATAAGTTTCCATTTGACACAACCTCGACCAATGCCGACTCAAACGGCTGGTCGTCATTGGTCGAGGTTGTGTCAAATGGAAACTTGTAACCCGTAAATTGTAATTTGTAGCTTTATAAAACAGGCCCCTAGCTGGTATCGAATGAATGTAGAAATAAGAGTGCTTGTGCCTCCAAAACTCCAATTAAACTGGTAGTCCTCGTTGATGAATTCTTTGTGTGTCACTAGGCTTACGTTAACGAATATATACCTACTTAAGTGTTGTGTTATTTTGTTTTGTTACCAAATATGTACTTAGTAACATTTAAACTGATGTTAGCCATGATTAAATATAATAAATTATCCTCATTGTTGGCAAAAAAAGGTTAAACTTCAGGATTAAAAGAACAATTTGATAATAAAATAGTAATTTTAATGTCCCCTGCTACACGATGGCCCATCATAAGTCAGCGTAATGACGGAGTAATGGGTAAGAGTGAGATATAAGAATATGTTGCTCGCTGTCATAACTTTATAACAAGTGCCATAATCCGTAACCCTGATGAAGGAACAATGACTCCGGAACATATCAGACCGTTCTGACTTTTAATCATGAGTTTTAACCGTTCTTTCCATGGTATCAGAAATAAAGAAAGAAAGAAAGAAAAAATATTTATTTACAACAATAACACACATAAAATATATCATAAAAAATATTAATAAATAGAAACGACAGATAGTGGAATTGTTGCGAAACTGTCCCAACTCAGCATGTGCTGGCTGTGAAGCCAACGCTGGTCATCCGTTGGGACCGCTCGGTGAAGACACGGACTGTGACACAGATATTATAGCCTGGCCAAAAAGTCGAGCCAGTGGTGACAGCTGCAACTAAAAAAATTCCATACAAAATTGTTGCCATGTTTACGCATTTTACGTCAAAAATAAGACAGTTACGTAGAAAGTGGCGCCCTCATTTAATTTCTCGACTTTTTGGCCAGGCTTTACAAGTATATTTAAATATGTAAACAAACAAAAGGAAAATAAAAATAAACTACAATAATGAAAAAACGTGTGTGTCAGTTGTCCATTACAACAGGCAGCGCTCAGGGGCACGTTTTATAAAGCTACAAGATACAATTTTACAGTTCTAAACTGGCAACACTGCTCAAATGGATGCTCGTCATTAGTACTGGTTGTGTCAAATGGAAACTTGTAACCTGTAAATTGTAATTTGTAGCTTTATAAAACAGGCTCCAGGTGGCAACTAGAAGAAGTAGCTAAACGTGTCTATCTCTACACTTCTGTGCCAAATGCCATGCATGTTTACAATCTGTGGTTAATCAAATATTTACACTTATTTAATAAAAAATATTGTAGATACTCAAATTTAGTTTTTTTCCTATTAACGACACTTCCCAAAATCAAACATAACATGGTTGTGTTCCGGTGTGAGGACAATACAGACGGTAAACTAGCTAGCCACGGTGATATGGCCTGAGGCCCTACTTTGAAATTCGAAGTCCGAAGTTACGATAGCTTCATCCCTTTCTCTCGATTTAGTCTCGAATGACGAGTGACAGGGATGGAGCTAACGTAACTTCGAACTTCGAATTTCAAAGTAGGGCCTCAGGGCCTAAGGTGCCTCCTTAAGGCCTCCATACATGATCCGTTTTGCCTTCAGGTCTAACTGACCGGATGCAAAATAGCATCGTGTATGTGTAATATGGCCTGAAGGCAAATCGCATCCGTCCGCCTGAACGGTTTTCTTGTATGGTGTCTTGTAAAGTCTTTACATGTATAGGCACTCGATCCGGTCAGGCGGAACTGACGCAGTTCGGCCTGAACCGATCGGCCTTTATGCCGGCACCACACTTCGCTATTCGCTATTCGTTATTCGGCTTATGCCGGCACCACACTTCGCTATTCGCTATTCGTTATGCGGCTGCGCCGTATTTGTTAAAATATTTGCTATCGCGCTTATGCGTTATGCGTGCGAATAAAGGAAACATAGACCAATAAACCCTTCACACTTAAATAGCGAATAGCGAAGTGTGGTGCCGGCATAACAAATACGGCGCAGACGCATGACGAATAGCGAATAGCGAAGCGTGGTGCCGGCATTACAGTTTTGACACAACTTTCCAATGATGTCATAAATTGTAAGGTCTGTTCATCCTTACTTGTCTTATATAGTATACAACTTTCTAACCTCAAAATGAATCTTTTTGGGCTAAAACAGCTGTTTAAACAAAATAAAGCAATCACAGACTACGGTAACTCGGTTTACTTTATATTTACGATAAACAAGCTGTTTTAGCCAAAAAAGGTTCATTTTGAGGTTAGAAAGTTGTTACAAGTAAAGATGAACAGACAAGTAGGTATGTATGTCATTGCAACTTCTATTAAATTAATACCTCTGTTATAATGGCAAACCCTTCTTTCAGAGCTGACATAATATTTATTAACCAGCGAAAGCAAGGGTATTTCCTCCCTTTCTCCTGTCCTCCTGACTATCCCGACTTCGGGTCTTTGAATACCGAGTAGGTCTGTACACTAGCTAGATGCTATTAGCATCTGAGCATCAGGGTAAAAAAAACATTTATCGGACGTTATCGCTCGCACTCGTGGGGCTTATGACGAGCGTAAGGGATGCAAGACAACGCTGCTACTACACGCATCCCTTACGTTCGAAATAAGCCCCACGAGTGCGAGCGAGAGAGTCCGTTAAAATTATTTATTGTCCCGATGCTCCGATGCTAACGGCTTTATTATTATTGTTATTAAATATTTTTATGTCCGTTCGGTATTTGTAAATGGGTCTTGTTGCCTGAAATTAAGTTTATTCTATTCTATGCTACATTACATAGTTGATCATTAGATGATACTGCCAAATTCACTCCGAACAGCCCTCATTTTTCTCGGCTCCCGATTGAGATTATACGCGGATGGTCGCCTTTAGCGCCGAAAGCACTCCATGCGTGAACCGGAACGCAGTCCATTTGACGTTCACGCAGAACACCGGAACGTCATAAATGTCAAACATTCGGCAGACGCTGCAAAATACCGCGTATTTGCTAGATTTATTTTACGACATTGTTTTGATGTCGGAGTGGTCACTAGTTTAGTGTGTGATGTCGGCGAAGTACTTCGTGTACGCGGGCGGGCGATGGTGCGAAGTGGACACGCGGACCGGGCGCGTGTCTGGTTTTCGTGCGCGCGCGCGCTTCTGTTTCGTGCGCGGCCAGAGGCTGCACGCGGCGCGTTCGGCGGCGGTGCTGCGCGCGCTGCGGGCGCAGGCGGCCGGCGCGCCTTCCGCAGTGCGCGACGCCGCGCCGCTGCCGCGCTGCCCGCGCCGGCGCCAGCGGCGTCCGGAGCGAAGGTAAACAATTAATACTAGTAATTAACGGCATATCATTAATAATACTTACTATACTAGCAGTCGTAAAGTTAACAGTGCTTTGACCCTTGTCATCTCCTAAATGGTATAAATAATAACACTGATAGATAATCGCACCTTTAGAACAATAATGACCTAATTCAAAATTTGTGCTTTCAAACTTCGAATCATAAATTTATTATCATAGAGACCTAACTCGAAATTTAAAATTTCTCAATTAGGTCACTATTGTTCAGAAGGTGCGAATTATATCAATAATAAGAATTATGAATGCTCTAGCGGGATTCAAATATGTAAATATGTTGAACTATTGGGTTATATGTAAACTGTATCTAGAAATACGCAAGGCGAAAGCAAATAACTAATGGGCATTTCTTTAAAAGTTTGTACCTAGTTAAGGACAAAAATTAAGAAACGTTAACTTTTCCGCTGAGTTATGAAAATTAGTCATAAATTTATATACTACCTCTCAGCGCCAATTAGCAGTATCTCTAATTCAATCAATGAAGTAGATTCAATCCTCACCCGTTAGTAATATGCTTGCACTTGCTACAGGAGTTTTGTCTGAGATACCACCATTTATCTTATAACAAGTATAACTAATTTTCGTAACTCAGCAGAAAAGTTAACGTCTCTTAATTTTAGCCTTTAACTAGGTACAAACTTTTAAAGAAACGCCCTAATACTAATTAATGCACGTGACACTAATTAGAATTACTAGTAAATGAGTTCTTACCTGGGTAATATTGGAAACTCACAAATTGATTCTAACCGTACTAAACATCCATTAATTATTATTAATTAGTGTTTACTATTATTTATGATAATCATATCCCGCAATCGAACTAGCAAATCAGTAGCAGATTTACGTCAGTTGTCACTATGTACTATAAACAAATAAAAATACAATGTTATTTAAATCATCTTTTTTTTTCAAAATATTTATTTTTGAAACATTGTTATGTTTATCTGTTGCCTAATGAAAATAGATGTGATGTTTTTTTTTGTAAAATGGAAGTATTACATGAAATATAGTAAATTTTGTTATCTTTTACCTGTAAACCTGGTTTATCTTTTAAAAGAAAATCTAAATGTGAAGAGAAACCATCTTCCTTTTCTTGGTGGCTTCTACTAGCTGAATGTTTGACCACGCTGTGTTTCATTGATTTTATATTCACTGCACATACAGTACAAATAATATTTTGTTAATTTTTTTTCCAGTACACCATTATTTTCAAGCAATAAAGATTCCATATAAATATTTGAATGAAATATGGAAATTCTTGATTTCATGAACAAAATGACAGACACATTGAAACACATTTAACATGATGATATGAACATTGATAGAAAATTAAACAAGGTTATATCAAAAGACGGTCAGTAAGGTTAACATTAAATTGTATTCATCATACGTACAATAAAGTAAGAAAATGATTCATTGTAATCGCCAACCCTAACAATAAACTGTTATATCGTCGCTTTACTTTCTCAACCTCGTATCTGATTGAATAGGTAGATAGGAATGTAGTTTTTATTATTTAAGGGACATGAGTGCTTTTCTCATCTAACTATCCGATCAGATACGAGGTTGAGAAAGTAAAGGGACGATATGTTACGGTTTTGCTACTTCTGTTGCGGGGTCTAATGATAATAGCCCCTTTTAAAAAGTTTATAAACCCCTGGGACACGGGTGGCATTGCTGCACATTTTGTACTAAATGAATAAATAATAAATATCAGGGGACCATGTCACACTAGGGTGGTCCAAAAAACAAAAGTGTGTAATATTGTTTGTCCACAAGTTTCTTTTTATTTCAAAATACTCAAAAATCCGCTTTACCAAGTTTTATTGCAATTGAATAAACTTTACATTTTTTCATTTACATTTTACGATTCATTACGCGGAACTATGGAACTAATGAGATATTATTTGTCACCTGATTCCAGTATCTTACCTTACGTAGGCTGGCCTAGTTGGTAGTGACCCTTCCTACGAAGCGGTCCTCGGTTCAAATCCCAGTAACGGCAGATATTTGTATGATGACCCTGAATATTTACTCTTGAGTCATGGATGTTTTCTATGAATTTAAGTATATATTTCTCTATACATGTATTTATATTGTTGTGTACCCATATTACAAGCCTAGAGCTTAGTTTGGGACTAGATCAATTGGTGGTCCAAAATAGTATGAAGAAAAAAAAAGTAAATCAAATCCTTCCTCCACAAGGCTTATTTTTGTTTGCTACAAATTAGTTACTTATGTGTCAAATTTAAACTGGTTATGTGATCGTTTACTGGTCGCCCAAAGCGTTTAGTTTATGCCAAATGATCTCATTCAAATACAAAACGATATCTAGTAAACTTAGCAAAAACTAACAACAGAAGTAGAATATTGTTTGCCTACTGCTGAAACTCGGAATACAGTGTCGTGATCTGTCCAAAGACTTTCTCATTCGATATCTTTATTAGATGTGAGACGCTCTATACATTTTTATATGAAAAAAATTTAACATTATGGGCGACCTGTAAAGTTAGAAAAAAATGTTTCATTAGATACATCATAGATCTGATTAATGGATCTTAAGAGAATGATTGTTATGTCTATTTTACAAACTTTACAGTAGAGTGTTTATAGTTTATTTTTTGTAGAAAAAGCATCTTTTTTATTATTATTTGTATCGTAATATGTTGTACTACAAACGGTCTAATGTGCCTTTCAAGTTCTTTGGGCATTGTACAGCCTTACTAAAACTGACTTTTTTTTGTTTCTTTAATTGTTTCGTCCTTATCGTCCAGCAGCTCAACTCGGTCTTTATTCTACTTGATAAAACTATATTCTTCTTCTTTAGGTGCCTCTCCATTACTGAAGGTCGGCAGTCAGTTTTTTAAATCTTTCCTTGTCCAGAGCTAGCCTGAACAGTTGTTCCACGGTCTTAATGCCGGTCCTCTCCCTGATGTTACGAAGCCATGACATTTTCCTTCTTCCCACCCTCCGCTTTCCTGCCACCTTACCCATCATTATGGTGCGTAATAGATGGTATCTGTCGTGTCGCAGTACATGACCCAAATAGGCAACCTTACGCTGCTTGACAGTGCGTACCAGCTCTACCTTCTTCGCCATACGTTTAAGGACCTCCGTATTAGTAATTTTGTCCGTCCAACTGATGCGGAGCATTCGACGATAGCACCACAATTCGAACGCCTCAAGTTTTTTACGCAGGTCTTCTCTTATGGTCCGCGACTCACATCCATAAAGAACCACTGGCCAGATGTAGCACTGCAGGAGCCTAGTGCGAAGTTTTATAGATAGCTGCCGACTGCTTAAAACTTTCCTCATTGTTTCGAAAGATGCCCGGGCAACCTCTATACGCACACGGATCTCGACATCACTTTCCCAGGAGTCTGTTAGCCACGATCCAAGATATCTATACTTTTTGACACTCTCCAACTTATTAATACCGACCAGTATGCTCGACTGAGGTTTGGGTCCAAACGTGACAGCCATGTACTTGGTCTTGGATACATTCATGTTAAGTCCCACTCCTCTGCTACTTTCGTACACTCTGGAGACAATGTCTTGAAGGCCTTCTGGAGTGGAAGCTATTAGGACCGTGTCGTCAGCATACCGTAGGTTGCTAACCACCTCACCGTTGACAACAATACCTGCTTCCACGTTTTCAAGAGCTTCTTGTATAATTGCTTCGAATACAAATTGAAGAGAAGTGGGGACAAAATGCATCCCTGTCGTACGCCTCGTTGAATTTCTATGGCTTGTGTTACCTCTCCATCTACCCTCACCGTCGCTGTTTGCCTCCAATACAAGTTTTGGATCAAGCGTATGTCCTTACTATCCAAACCAGTATCCTCTAGAAGTTGAACGAGTACCTCATGTTGAACACGGTCGAAGGCTTTCTCGTAGTCGATGAAGCAAAGGAACACGTCTTGTTGCATATCTCTGCACTTTTGAATGAGGACATTAAGAGCAAACTGTGCCTCTCTCGTACCCATGCCAGCACGGAAACCAAACTGACTTTCCCCTAACCGATCTTCGCACTTGGCTCTTATGCGGTTATGTATTATAAAACTATATTACCTTTGAATTATTGTCATATTGTTTAAAACTCAGTCACCATTATTGACAAGGCTTGTTGGGTTGGGCAAATTATACTGTAATGGACTTCGTTGGTGACTAAATGTACTTAAGCAGTGTATAGGCTATGACCTAATTAAGGTAATTAGGATTATTTCTGATATTTGTATCTTGATAAACATGCCTTTAAGCAAAGTGTATTTTTATTTGGTCTTGATGAGTTCTTGTGTGTACGAGACGCTTTTAAATGAGAGCACACTGTGATGTTTCTCGCCGGACGGCTATTTCACACAATATTACTTGATGTCATGCTTGATCAAAGGTGTTTGCTTATGGCGAAGTTGTCGCAACTTTCCTTATCACATATGCTGCCACACCTACACAAGAATGAAAAGGGATGCTTCCGGGTCAACAATGTGAGATGAAAGTAATTTGTGTGCGTCTTGATGGTAGCGAAACTATTGTCAAAAAACCGAAGAACAAACGCAAAGCACTGAGGCATTATTTTTATTGACATCTGGGTCGCGGATTACCAACTTTATAATATGCGGCCTATAAAAAACTTTATGATTGATGGCAATGTTGGCACGCTCGTTCTTGAGAGAATTCCTTTGTTACTTTTGTGTTTTATTTTATTTCCGTGTGAGTGTATTATAAATCGGCGGTAAATACAGATTGCTAAACTCGTGTAGTTTTTCGCATCAGGCCGTAAATGCACACTCTATTAGTAATCCGTGCCTAAAGCTGGGTCCACATTACGCGCGGCAAATCCTCAAATATTGGCTCGTACGGCAGTCGCGCAGTTTGGAGACGGGGTCGCCGCGGGCGGCAGCTCGAAAATTGCCGCGCTCGAACGTTCCGCGGGGCGATCCGATCATTGTCGGTTTTCAGCCCGCATTTGGGACTGGTCTGGCTGGATCGTTTGCCGCGCGCGAGAGCCACGTCCTACAATTAATTCCTTATTTTATTGGATCGCGCTGCCGCACGTAATTTATACACACCTTTACTCCCCTTTGTGTATAAACTACTATATCTTAGCCCATTTCAACTGGCGCCGACTTTAGCCTTGTAATATACATTTTCCTCTCCCACCCACAGCCGATCGCGGCGGTGCAGCGGGTGCCGGCCATCGCATGCGCACTGCTGCGCGCACAGCCACGGCAGGTATGACGACGCATCAGGTTTTTGGATCTCTGCCGTTTCCCCGAATTAATATGCAATAATCTCATTTGCCTGAATGTCATTTGCAGAGGTCGAAATAGGTAGTGCTTATTAACCTAAACTTGACTCATGTTCATTCATGCGTGAGTGAGATGGGAATACGTTATTGAATGAAGATGCATCAAGTTTAGGTTAATAAGCACTACCTATTCCAACCTCTGGTCATTTGCTATAATTTTATATTCCATAACGATTTATATGCCATAACGATACATTTCCCATACATTTCATTTTCCCTATTATCAAGTTTACTAAAATTAGGGAATGCAAATAACTGGTTATAACCGGTTTTAACCGGTTATTTTCATACAAAAACGGTTAATAACCGGTTAAATTGCATTCCCTAACTAAAATCGTTTGCCTGAAAATTCAAACGCCATAATATTTTTATGCCATAAAACACTCAGAATTGTTTTTGTTGTGTCGTGTCGTGTTATACTATATTATAGTATCTTATATTAGGGAGGTTGAACATTATGACACTTGAGTATTATGGCACTCAAAAATTATGGTATATGACATTAGGGCAAATGAAGATTATAACCAGTGACCATTATGGCAAATGAAATTAGTACAAATTAATTTATGGAAAATGGTGGGATACCCAGGTTATTTATCTTATTATCACCGAGCGTGCAGTAGCGTCCTCATTTACTATTATCGTGTTTCCTAATAAACCAAAGTACGGTAAAACCTCAAATATAAGTAACATCGGTAATATTCGTCCACGCAGGCAGTTCCTGACCAATGCCGAAGATAAACGAACGTAAACATCAATTCAATACAGACCTTGCTGTGTTACGCGTAAGGTAGAATATGCAATGACAGCTAAACTCGAATGACAGCTGACGCGCCGCTAAATAAAATGGCGGTCGAGGGCCTCCCCGAAATGGCTGCCAAACATTTGACCAATAGGCGTAGAAGATTTTACCCGCGCAAACGCACTGCCTTATAATTGGCTAAAACGTTTTCGCGCCTTCTTATAGAACCCTCTTGCGTAATATGTTCGGTGTGAAACTGATTGATAGAGTAAGGAATGAAAAGGTCAGAGAGAAATGTGGACTAAAAGAAGATATAGTGACTAAGATTGAAAAGGGCCTGCTTCGATGGTTCGGTCATTTGGAAAGGATGGATGAAAGAAGATTGCTGAAAGAGATATACAGAGCAAAACGCTTGCCGAATGCAATAAGTGCACAAATCAAAACAGCAACATTTGGAGAAATTGGCTGTCAAAGTTTTAATAAATGGGTGTATGTCCGCAAAAACAAATGTATTTTCTCTTAATTTGCAGTTATACATATAATATTTAGTATTATCTCTTCTGTAGGATATATTCCTTTGTATTAATTTTTTTTTTGTATTAAATGTTAAATAATTTTGATATTATATGCATTTAAATGTGGGTACTTAGAGTTGAGCCCTTGTAGCACAAAGAATTTGTGCCATTTTTGTTAACTGTGAGAAAAATGTAATGACAAAATAAAAATGTTAGATTAATATCTTTACATGTTTAAGTTAATTAAGGGGTTTACATAATTAAATGAAAACCTGTAATTGTTTCACAATATATATAATCATTCATTGCACAATATATATTAACCAAACTAATATATTATGACATGTAAGTACGTATTTATTTCACTAATTTTACATAACACTTTTAATATAACGTTTATTTATAAAATACTTAACAAATAAGTCAAATATAAAAAAAAAGATCTCTCATCAAGTTATCAAAAGTTTAAGTCTCATGGTAAATCGTATTTTTTTAAGAAAAACAAAATTGCTTGTAACATCCTTATCCTTTGCGAACCTCTCGTTTACAGTTTAAAGTAAACTTTCCAAAGGGGGTCCTCTGGGAGGGCAGGTTGTCAGCCATGCTAATGGGGCAAGGGCGTGTGGAACACCTGGGAAGATTCGGATCGATCTACCCAGCCACACGTCTGCAGCTCCCGATGTCGCGCAATGATACCCAACCCAACATGTCTGTATCTCTCGAGTATTCCTGGTGATATTCTCAATAAGACATTCCCAAAGGTGCGGGCTCCGTGGAGGGCGGGAAACTCGAGAGATGAAGAAAAAACCAGAACAAACATGGAACATGTACTGGAACATGTACGATCTGTAACGCCGAGAGTGTCGGAGGGGAAACTCGATGGAGCTGAACAAGAGATCTCCTCTGGGTGTGCCGTCCTCTTCCAAACACTAGGTGCGGGTACTAGTAACGCAGGACCCCACCTCAAACAAACACCACACAAAAGTAGCGGTAGGGCGAAAGCCCAGCCAGCTACCCCAACAAACCCAACACAGCAGAAGGTAAGTGGCAAGAAAGTGCCGCTACCGTTCTTTACACGTGGCTTTAAGGCAACGCCTTCGAGCTCGAAGTCTACAAACACTCACCCACACGGGGGCGGTGCTGCAGGACCCCCCACACACAAACAAAAGGTCTGCGAGGGGAGGAAGGTCTGCAGGGAAACCAGCAGGACCGGAAGCCCGAGCGTGGACCTCACACTCACACACACACAGAACAGCCGACAACAACAAACAACCTAGAGATCGTCCCGTTTTCAGAGAAATCTACAGCCACGGGGTAGACACCGGCGTTGTAGCCCACACCAACAACATCATCCCAGCTAGACTCTAGCTAGACTCTTCCCGTGTTGACCACGTAGGGGAAAAGGGAGCAACCCGCCAAATGGGATGCGCCTGGTCCCAGCGCGATAGACCTCGGGAAGAGGAGGCATAGGAACCAAAAACAGAGATGCATGTACCGCAAAATGCTAGCGGAACAAGCTTGGGAGCCCCTGACGGATGTCATCCGTCAGGGGCTCCCAATACGGTGGAGATGCAGGGATCTACCAATGGCCTTAGCCAACTGACAGCAAACCGTGTCCCACCGAAAGGGAAAGGAGCCAGCACCAATAATCCAGTGGCTCGGGCCTCTGTGAAAATGGTACGCCTTGACGAGACTCTGTCTCCGAGAGGCGAATCTAAGAAGCAGAGGATCGAGTTCACCGCTGGGACCCCGTGAGCAGCATACGCGGACGCAGAAGAAGCTGACCTGATGGTTGCGGTAACGTCTGCAAGCAAGGTTCACCTCGTCTCACAACTCGCCGAAGAGGCCTTCAACCTGATTCAGGGCTTCGTCATGGCTGTGGCGATGCAGACCCCCCAGAGTGCGGCCGGACCCCAATTTCAGGGCAAACCGCTATACGCTAACGGAACCCTGAGAATATGATGCGGAGACCAGGCAGCGGTGGCTTGGGTCAAGCGGTGCATGGCCACCATCACCCTCTCATCAGGGGACAAGTTGGTGGTCAAGCGTGAAAATGAGGTGCCAAACAGAGTTCGCTGCGGTATTCTGCTCCCGGGTGTCTGGGACGATTTCGGGGAGGTAGCAAACTCCCTTCATTAGCAGAGCGCCTGGGGCCGGAATAGTCCGCATTGACCGGTGGCTGCTCATCAGCACTAACAGACAAGGCTCAGTTAGAAACCTTCGCCATCGTCAGCATCCCGGAGACAGAGGTGCAAGCCCTTCTGGACCGGGGCCGCCGACTCACATTCTTGTGAGGGTCGGTGTACCTGAAGTTCCAATATGTGACTTTACGCCTGTTTATGACAGAAGATTCGTTAAATTCCATTAAAAAATATGCCACTGTTCAGTCGAATCGTTCAACGAATTAAGTAGACTTCAGCAGAATTATTTGCTTGTATAAGAATAATTACATCATATTATATAGGAACATACTTTCGTTCTATAATTAACTCTAAATTTAAAATCATTTAATTTAATATATTATTATTATGTTGTATGTAATTTACAAGTGCGGTCGGACATAACGGATATAATTTACAATATATACCTATATAAAATATTAAGGCAGGTACTTACTGTTGTGGTATAATCAAATGACGTTTAGTTCTTTTATATTTTCTTCGATTTATTGTGAAAAATAGCGGGCACAACTTGAAAATGAGTTTAAAAAATTATGCAATACGGGCACAACTAAGAAATGCCTTTGTAGCACAAATTACCGCGTGCGTTTGCGTCGAGTGCAAGCGGCCGACTGGTGATGGGCCCATATAGCAGGAAAGAGATAGATCATTTCTCTTAGTGCAGTAAAGGCATAAATGCCCTCTTTGGTCTGTTACAGTATACTTTTGACTAAAGTCTTTAATGCATACGGTAAAACGAGCACTTTAGATCACGATTCCGCAATAATCTCAAATCTCGAAAATTTTGAGTTGTGCCCTTATTGCATTCGGCAAGCGAAAAGTGAGTGGGAGGGAAGGAAGGGGCCGCCCTAGGCGTACTTTTTCGAATCAAATCGGAGTAATACTGAAAAAGGCCCGGATCTTAAGTACCCGAAACCGACGTGCGTGCATGACTCGATGTATGAATGTGGAAGAAGCGAAAGAGATTTGTCAGGATCGTAGCAGGTGGAAAGAAGTGTTCTCTGCCTACCCCTCTGGGAAACAGGCGTGATTTAATGTATGTATGTTAATTTTGGGTTTTTGTATTCCTAAATTTAGTTTTAATTTATAATTCAACTTTCAGATTAAATTTATATTTAACTATCACTTAAGTTTGTTGTGTTCACTACAATGATATTTTATATTTAGATACGTTATGCTCATACTAAACGCGTTCGAAACCCGTCGCCAATTACTGACAGTTGCTACGTGATTTAATGTAAGTATGTAATAAAACGCTTATTGTGCAGGTACATAGTTGTAACTTATATTTGTGGTACTACTGTATTATTTTAAAATCTAAACATGGTTTTTAACCGACTTCAAAAAAGGCGGAGGTTCTATATTCCGACGTTTGTATTTTTTATTGTTTGTTTACTGATTCTAAGTTTAAACACAATTAAAAAAGTAATTAAAATAATATAAATCTATGTATAGTCGACCACGATAGTCTATTACCACTTTTGGACCTTAATGGCATGCAAATAGAGTCGAAAAGCGGTAAAGACCTTTCTTGGTAGCTAAAAAAAAAGGTCTGCAATCAAGGCTCGAATGAACGCTTCATCGCTTAAGTCACATTATAACTTTACGATTGTAACATTCGTAATTAAAAACATAAAATCACCATTCAATAATTTAAAGTTGATTTCAGATAATCATTATTTAGGTGAGAAATCGTTCGTAATAGATCAAATGCATTTTTAAAATCGTAATGTTTTATTATAAAGTAGTAATGGTTTATTATAGACGGAAAGTAAATAATAGATTACATCTAAAATATTAAAATATTCAATCCAGTCACTACAAAACCTTAGTTCGCTCTTTCATTGCGATGCTTACTCTGTACGAGTTATTACAATTTCAGATGCGATGTTAACGCCAACGCGTTGCAGACGATACTCCCCACCCCGACCGCGGCAGCTTCCCCCCGAAAACAAAGTAGAGCTTCCTCCAGCGAACAAGAGATACGAATCGTGGAATCCGTGCACAAGACCCCTGTTAAACAAATCCAAGTGTCTCCGCAGAAATCCCCTCAGAAGCAAAACAGGCACTATAGACAGTCTTCTAGTGATGAGAGAAAGAAATCTGAGCAAAAACCTGTGACCCGAACGCGGCAGTCTTCCCAGCAACATGTCAATGTGGTTGTTGTAGATAAGAACAGTAAATGGTCTTCTAGTAGCGATGAATCTGAGAAACCAGTAGCACGAGGCAAGGCATCTTTGATGAAATCTCCTCAAAAACAGAGCAAGCACAAGATTTCTAGCGATGACGAAGGGAAGCGAAAGCCTGTAACGCGGGCGCGTCAAGTCAACGGGGCTGTTAGAAACAGGAACATTTCTACATCTTCTACTACTAGTGTTGAAGCTCAGAAATCAGCACGAGGCAAGCCATCCCCAATTAAATCTCCTCAAAAAGTGAGCAGACACAAGTATACTAGTGATGACGAAGGGAAGCGAAAGCCTGTAACGCGGGCGCATCGATCATCCGAAGTCAACGGGGCTGTAAGAAATAGGAGTACTTCTACATCTTCTACTACTAGTGTTGAGGAAGCTCCGAAATCAGCACGGGGCAAGCCATCTCCAATTAAATCTCCTCAAAAATTGAGCAGGCACCAGTATTCTAGTGATGACGAAGAGAATCGAAAGCCTGTAACGCGGGCGCGTCTATCATCCCAAGTCAACAGGGTTGAAAGAAACAAGAGCACTTCTACTACTTCTTCTACTAGTGATGAAGAAGATCAAAAATCGAAGACTACGAGAAAAACTACAAAACAGCAAGAGAAAATTAATAACCGGAGTAGACGTAGTAGGGTATTGGAGATATCTAGTGGTGAGGATTTGGAGGATCAGCCTGCTAAACCGGTGACGCGGTCGCGTCCGCTGACACGACCTTCCCGAAAAGATGATGTCGTCGTTGTGGAGGATGATAGTGATGACAACCAGCCAGTAACAAAGACCGTAGCTGTTAAAGACTCTTCATCTAGTGAAGAAACTAAAAAGAAATCGCAGACAACACGCAAAGTGTCGAAAGCGGAGAAGCTTGCGAAACGTTTGCTAGAGACGACTGAAAGTGAGGAGACAGGTGAAGAAAGCGAGCAAGCGGGAACGGGCACTGAGCGATCCGCGCGATGCAAAGAGCTCATTATAGAGGAGAGTGATGTGGAAACTCTGCGACGTTTCGTGAAACAACGCGGAGGGCGCGAGAACCTGGCGCGGTTTGACCGCGACGAACGATACAAGCTTAGGATATTCCATCGACTCAACCCCCTCGTATCTCTACAAAGGTACCAACCTCTCGAGAATCTGCTCCGCCAACGCCTCACTATAAAAGAATTTGCCAGGAATCTAGGGCTGCGGAGCGTGGCAGAAGTGACACCCGAAAAGCGGTATTGCATGCGGAGTAGCACTAAGAATGCTAGAGTCCCTAGCGACACAGAAGATAAAGAAAACGTAGCGAAACCCAAGCGGCGAAGATTGTGGAACAATGACAAGTCTATGTTAGATAATGTCAGAGATTCGATTTCCAGTGAAGTGACTAAAACAAAACCGCAGATTATTAAACCGGCTGTTAATGAAGATAGTTCTGGAGATTCTAATGATAGCGATGCTGAGTTTAAACGGAAAGTTAGAGAGCAACTAGCCAAGAAAAAACGGACAATTAGTTCGGAAGGCGCTGTGAAAGCAAACGCCAGGTCTACTGAAGCTTCTAGACCTTTAAAGGAGAATGTTAAACCGAATAATAGTTCGAGTGCAAAAATGGCAGAAATGCTTAAGAGTTCCGATGATGAGCCCAGACAGACAAGATCTAATAAAAATACAAATACATTTAAACCACAGAAGGGTGCGGCAGTTAGTGAAAATGATAAATTAAATTCTGCAAAAGTTACTGACGAGAAAGATAATGAAGTTAGACGAACTAGATCTTCTATTAAGGCTGCGGAAACTCCTACGAAACCCAAGCAAAGTGGAAACGACAATGCGGTGACACCGAAGGTGACCTTAACTAGAAACAGCGCGAGTTATGAGTGGGAAGTCAGGAATACCGGGTCTTCTAATGTGGGGATACCCGCTAGAACGCTCAAAGAACAAAATAAGAAAGATTCGAGTGACACTGATAGTGTATTTGAAACTTCGAAGAGTTCGCCAAAGAAAGCCAATTTGATCAGAAAAGGAAAAGCGCCAAGTAGGATTACTAATTTGCCAAATAAAAAAGGGAAGGACGGTGGAAGCAAGGGGAGAGAAATGGACAGCGCTAAAGCCAAGGAGAATGACAAAACGTCTGCGTTTGTGAAAAGCATGACTGCTAAACCGGTGAAGTTTAAAAAGTGAGTATTATTTCTTTGGTCTTTGTTCATAGACTTTTAAAATCATCATTTGTGAGATCTTTTGATAGGAAACTTTTGATTGATTAATACGCTTCTTTAGAATCACTTTTGACTGCCAAAACAGAGACTTCATATTATGTATTTGTCTAACTACTAAATATATATACCTCCTTACTGAGATTTATTACTGACTAGAGGACGCCCGCGACTTCGTACGCGTAGAGTTTCCCGCTATTCCCCCTATTTCTTCCCGTTGGGGGTCGATTTTCGGAAAATTATTTCTTAGTGCTCACTTACATCATAGAAGGAACCCCTGCACCAAATTTCAAGTTTCTAGGTACAGTAGTTTCGGCTGTGCGTTGATATCTAAGTCAGTGGGTCAGGTTTGCCTTTTATATATATAGATTTCTCTCTCTCTTAATTTAAGAGCTTCGCTCTTGTCGGTGGAGTAATTTCCAATCTTCTCTCCTCTCTGCTAGCTCCTTGACCTCCTTATATGACACGACATGCACCTTCTCTTTGATTTATATAGATTTACTTTACTTATTTTATTACTGATGAACTCGTTCCTCTTTCAAAGTTCTGTGTATCAAAATTGTCACTTAATCGACATAAACTGAGTCTGTCTGCTCTGGTAAGAGCTGATCTGATGGTGTAGTCACATAATGGCAACTGATGATGGAGTCAGATGATAGTGAATGGTTGACAGTGGCAGTGACTGCTGCTAAAAGGGTAATATGGTAGTAGCTATCCAGACCCTGCACAAGTCCTACCACCATACAGAAACAAAAGCTTATTCTACAAGTCATCCATATTAATATTATCTTCGGGTTACCTTGGTTTCAAAGATAAAGATTAAAAAAAAAGATATTTATTCAGTAAGTAGGCCGCAAGGGGATTTTTACACGTCAAGAATCTACCAGCGCTTCCCAAGAGGAGACCACTGCTGAGAAGAAACGCCGCAAGAAACTCAGCAGTCAGTCATTTTTTAAACATATTACAATGGTTACTACTTA
Source organism: Acleris literana (assembly GCA_946894065.1). NCBI lineage: Eukaryota > Metazoa > Arthropoda > Insecta > Lepidoptera > Tortricidae > Acleris > Acleris literana. Next base: position 1,994,930 of record OX335693.1, on the reverse strand, counting down.
GTCTAGCATTATATAAAGCAATAAATATTAAATTAAATATTATACTTACAAAAATGTATTGTTTCTCAACCATTTCATTTGCCAACCCGCTTTGTTTTCTGTTAACCGTAAATATTTCAGGATTTTATAAAAACTAACGTAACCTAACGTATAGGATTCTACACAATGGTCTGAAATAAATCCTGAAAAATTTATATAACAGGAGCCCTTTGTTTCCCATAATTTTATTGGTCATAATGTAATTGTTGACATAATTTTTGATAGTCATAATTTTTTATGTCGCTGAAACTGTAAACTTTTCAGAAGTTCTGAAATATCTAACGTGTAGACAAGGCTAGGTTAGGTTAGGTTTGATTTATAAAAATCCTGAAAAAGTAAAAGTTTCTTTGAAAAACCACGTAATGACTTGCGATAATTATGACCTAAAGCACATTATGACTAAAAATAATTATGTCAGTCAATATAGACCCTTATATAACATTGGGTTGGCCAATGAAAAAGTTGGGAAACGATACGTTTGGCAAACATATTTTTGCCAAACGGCAGGCTCCCATTATCTTCATTGCTTTGTCTTCTAAATTAGAATTGAATACACATCTAGTAACACGTACGGTGTTGCCAATCCACACTGACTTTTGAGAGATATTGACTGACTATAAAAAAAAAATGAGGTATCTTGATCACTCGTTCAGCTCACACCCGCTGATCGTCATTCGCCAGTTCGCACGTATAACCTTACTTGCCACAAAAGTTATCAGTTTTAGTATAAGAAGTGTTAATTAGTGCATCATGGGTAAAAGCAAACGTGAAATATTATCGATAGTAAATTGAAGAAACTGGAAAGGAAGTTAGTACGAGAGATATGTTTGTTATATTTTAATTGGAATGAGCACACTTTCTATATTTCCGAACACTTATTAACGTCATTCAATTGTTTTATTTTACCACTATAAAAATAATTTCACTTTTGGAGGTCAAAATAGCCAAATTTTGTACCTTCACTATGTCATCACCAGCTCGTGATTTTTATGTAGTTGTTTTTTAACATTAGTGAATGAGAAGTAGTAGTCGAAAGTTAGGGCTAAATAACGGGGAGAGCGGTTATCAGTTCTGATCTTTGGTCGACGAGCGGCACCCTTATCAATTAGAAGGCTCTGAAGCACAATTCCTGCCGAAAATTCGTAATTTTTTTTCTTCAGCTTATTTTTATTATTTTGCCATAATTAGGATATAATAATGTTATATAACTCTCCTAGATTATTTGAACTCAATTGCTAAAAACTAATGTCGCAGTATTTATTTGTAGGCCTCAATAATCCTGGAAAAGGCCGAAAAAGCCACCCTAAATTTTGGTGACAGAGCTGGAGATAAAAAAATCTACTGCAATGATAACTTATTTATCCTTTAAATTATAATGATAAATCAAGGTTTCATTTTCAATAAAAATATTTTTTATTAGTGTACCAAAACTTTTTTCACACAACTCCAAATTATTACAAAACTAACTCTTATTTTTGCCGTCTTGTAAAATTGTTAATACAGATGTTTTTTGTTTAGCTATCACAGGAAAACAAATGAATAATGTTTACATTTTTTTTCTCTAATTTAAGTTTCATTAGTGCCATGGTATAGTCCACATTAAAAGAATGTCATTATGTAGATGGTTCGTACTGATTCTCAAAACTTATGGATCACCCCTCGTATGGATGACGCAGACGCCGACATTATTATGACGACTCGGAGCCTTCGATATCTATCGGCTAATCCTCTGATAGACTTGGAAGGTTAGTGTACTCGGAATACCATTTAATATGACTAATAGTTTACAAACAGATACATAACTTAAATAAACTTTTAGTAAGTTAAGGGGCAGCGATACGAGAATGTGTTTAAACTTTATGCATATAGTAGGATTTATTTAAAATGTCGGAATCCACTTGAGAGCTAATCTTTCAAACAATGGTATTGTTTCTATTGTAAACTCCAACCGCAAATGATCTGTGCAAAATGGAACGAAATAAATAACAAAATTATTCATTTGAATAGCGACTTTGTTTCCTAAGCTTGAAGGTACAAATTGAAAAGACGGAACAAGAAACTATACTGTATCTCACTGTTGCTAACGCAACATACTACCTGGGTACCGTTCTCATTCAAAAAGTATTGAAGCGAATGTGCTGTCATTTCAATTTGTACCTTCAAGCTTAGGAAACAAAGTCGCTATTCAAATGAATAATTTTGTTATTTATTTCGTTCCATTTTGCACTGATCATTTGCGGTTGGAGTTTACAATAGAAACAATACCATTGTTTGAAAGATTAGCTCTCAAGTGGATTCCGACATTTTGAATAAATCCTACTATAATTGCCATTTGGCGGCAACCACAGATATAAATACACATACATAACGCAAATGTATCTACTTCGCGTGTCCGAATCCGGAGTTAAACCCCGACCAAGCGTCGGGGTTGGCCGTCGCTACTGACGCGCCAGGTGTTGCAGCCGGTTGGCCGTGAAAATTAAGAAAATGCCTCGTTGCGTGATAATAAACTGCAATAGCTCAAAAAAGCGACGACTTTGAATCAATTTTGCGCGGAAAACGGAAAATTCTCTTCTCTTGTTGTGTCCCAGTTGGTAGCAAAAAGTTACACGGTTGGTTTTCATACAGGTTGAGGTGTTTACGTTATCTATGTGTATGTATGTGGCGGCAACGAATATTATAGTAAAATAAGTACTTATTTTGTGTTAGTTGATTGTTAGTAATGCGGGCAGTTTTAGGAACTAAAAATAAACTTAAGAGCGACTACAAAAAGCTATATAAAATGTATAAAATATTGCATATGACTCAAAGAGTACAATATTTGATAGCTGTAGATAACTACTGTAATAATAAGTACAAGGTACTTAAGCAGAGCAGATATGTAACAAAGAATATTAGAATGAGGAAATATGTGCAACATTTTGTCAAAAACTACTACGGTAGAAGAGCAGATAAATTTTTGGTCCCAAAAATATATAATAAAATAGAATGGTTAAGGGAGGATAAGAAGTATAGCTTAGTGGAAGCTAAGAATAAACTAAAGAAAGCATTTTTAGATAACTTGCCTTGATTTCAGCTGTTGTGAGTTGTTATTATTAGACTTGTCGTTGTAGCTCAGTTCGATCTTAGGGAAAGCATGGAATGATTGCAACTTGAGTATGGATCTATTCTATTCTATCCTATTCTCTGGTGTAGGGTACCTACTGGACTCATTTAGGTGCATAGTATAAAATTAAAGAATGAGCGCTGTCTCGCCAACAAACTGCGTAAGCAGTTTGGCGAGTAACTTTAAAATTAGTTATGTATATGTGCCTTTGAAAAAAAAAAAAAAAAAAACTGTCACTTGATAGTGTGAACCCATACGAGTGCTCCGGGCCACGTTTCGGGTGGCCACTTAACCGTGACCGTGTTCTTGATGGTTAAGAGACGGCCTAATATTATCAAGTTTAATGATAAGTGCTCCGGGCAACCACGGCGGGTTGCCACTTTACTTATTATTTTTTATACCCTGATTATTATTACTTTTAGACAAACAAATATATTTGCAATCTGACTAATAATTAGACCTCGGAATATACGGGGCAAAATTAAATGACAGCTAGGGATCGCCTATATCGATAAACTCAATAATCGAGGCTTTCCCCATATAATATAAACGTTCGCAGCCTCGTGTGGTTGCCGAGTTAGAATAGTGCCACTCCATGTCTTCCCGTGGATGTCGTAAGAGACGACTAAGGGAATAAAGGCTTGTAGTACTGTTAGGCGATGGGCTTGCAACCTGTCACTAATACGCTGGTAAACATCTTAGCCTAATTGTGCAAATTGTGGTTATAGAATTATCAACAAGTTTTTAGAGATGTTTGTAATTCTGTAGCTCTGCCTACCCCACTCTGGGAACGAAGGCGTGAGATTATGTATGTATAAACGTTCAGGATTTCTTCCAAATTTTCGGCCGTTAGACTTTCCGTCTCGACTGATGAATCCATTTGGCTAAAAGAATTTTCTATTTCTGTGGAAGTACAAGGGGCAAAACAAAAAAAAATACACACTAACAAACAATGCTGGGGGCTAGTATATAGGAAAAGCATCGATAAGTAAAAAATAAAAATATCGAATTGTTTTTTGGACTATAACTCACTTCTAAACGTAGCCAAAGCTAGGTTTTTTGTTCAATTTTTACGTCACTTGCAAAGGGCGGGCTCCCATTGGAATTTAACCTTTCGGCTGCAGAGGACGAGTTGTTAGACGAATAAACATTACGCTCAGACTGGGAGTTAACATAGACCAGGAAGACCGCAGGATACAGCGGCTCTTCGCAGACATTTGGCAAATTTTATAAAAAAGATATGTAACATACCGGATTCTTGTTTTGCCAGACATATTATGTTATAGTAGTTTACGTGACGGTTGCGTAATGCTAATTACGCAGTCTCGTACAATACTTTTCCTACTCCTGTACTTTTATCTGTCATTTATATAGTCGCGAACACTAATATAACAGCATACATAATATGTCCGCAGAATAATCCGTAGAAAAGTCTATCTAGTCTATTCCCCAAAACAGCACTTGTGCTTTTTTGAGCTAAAACGATACGCCTAGCTGCCACCAAGCTGCCACAGACTATTATTAAACCTACAACAATGACATATTCGTTTAGAAATAATAGGTGCGACATAGTATAAAACTAATTATTAACATTAAATAAAATCACATATTTAAATAAAATTAATAAAAATTTAATTAATTCGGAATATAAATAATTCCTTAATACCGCTTTTAAGTTAATTTTCCATTTTATTTCGGTTATGACCGCAAAATTGTAAAAAAAAGGAAAACTATTTGAGACCCTTTTAAATTCGCTGTAAACGCCATGTAGTCTATAACATTTTATAAAAGTAAAATTAAATTTGGGAGAACTTTGTACGAGTATTTGGGTGTTTCGAGGTGGTTTCCCTCGTCCAAACATAAGTTTTAAAAACAAAATTAACCATAGACATATGTTTTGTTAATATTTGTCATTTTCATGTTTCCCGCTCATTTATTGTTTCTTTAATTTTAGATTTTATTTAAAACCTAGTCGTAGAAAAAGTATTGTATGCAACGGTGTATAACTAAGTCAAAAAACGCTCGTGGCGTCTTTCCCTTTACGATGTTCGCCTTCGGCTCACATCGTAACCCACGCCACTCGCCTTTTTTGGCCTCACTTATAAAACTGTTGCATAAACTATTATTATCTACACACATATTATAAGTAGTCTAAGATGGGATCAGAAGCCCAAAGGCAAATGACCAGCATTACCTTACCTGTGGTAGTAGGTGACAGCGATGACAGCTGTAACGTAATTTTGAAATTACGTTATCGATTATTGTAAGGTAATGAGATCCAATGGAACATCTTCCAAAATTAACAGCTGTCCTCGCTGTCACCTACTACCACAGGTAATGCTGGTCATTGCCTACGGGTTTTGAACGCATAATAGAGGACTTATGATATGAGTGTAGATAAAATAACTAACTCCATACTTACCTAATAATGCAAATGATAATACCTAAATAATGAATATTGATTACTTATGTTAAAGTTCATTGCCTTGTGTGGTTGCCGAGTTAGAATAGTGCCACTCCATGTCTCCCCGTGGATGTCGTAAGAGACGACTAAGGGAATAAAGGCTTGTAGTACTGTTAGGCGATGGGCTTGCAACCTGTCACTAATACGCTGGTAAACATCTTAGCCGAATTGTGCAAATTGTGGTTATAGAATTATCAATGAGAGATTATATAAAAGTTCATTGCATAACATTTTGATTTATTATTAATGTTTATGGTCTCATAATTATGATTAAACTTTTTTTTTTGCATTTTACTTGATATTTCACCATGTCTCTTAACATCTACATGTGTATTAAATTCTAATCTAGAAGACGAAGCAATGAAGATAATTTGTGATTAAACAAACTTACCTTACGTGAAGTTCTCTCATAATTATCTGAGTTACTCCGTCGAATAGATTAGAATCCCACCCTCCCATTAAATTGCTCATGCCGTGACGTGAAAATATATAAGAAAATATCTGTAAACTAAGGGCCTTGGGTCATACACACTTGCAAAAAAAAAGTTGTCTCTCCTGTGGTCAATAGTTAAAGGCTTGTGCATATAAGTTATGTTTTTATTTACTAGGACTAAAGTAGACCTGACGGCGCTTATGAGCATGTGGGTTCAGCCAGCAAATTAGGCCTTAAAAACGTTAACTTCGGGTATGTCCACAGGAAAGACGGTAACCAAATCTGTGCATGAACCCCGTATTAATAAACTCATCTTGGCCGAGATGCGCGTCACAAGATACGTCAAAGTAAACGTCAAGCCATAGAGAACTGTCATTTCTGATGCATCTTGAGACGAGCATTACATTCGAGATCTGCGGGTGGGAGCTGAACGAATGATCAAGATACTCTCTTTTATTTTTATTTTTTATAGTCAAAATCTCTCAAAATTCAGTGTGGTTTGATTGGCAACACCGTACGTGTTACTTCATGTGTATTGAATTCTAATCTATTCGATGAAGCAACTCTGATAATTATCATAGAATATCCTCTTTTTCTGATAGCAATTTTTCCGGTCGCGATTTTTCCGATTCGTGATTTTACCGAATGTCTTTTTTTTCCCATTCTTAATTTTTCCTGGTCGCATATTTACCTTTCTGTTTCTTTTTCCAGTCCCACATTTCACCATTCTAATTAGGCCGAAATAGGTAGGTCGGTTTAGGTTATGTTAGTCTTGCAGCAGGCCCGAAGGGCCGAACCACCCAGAAGTAGGAGCTCCGCGCTAGCGGAGCTCCGTCGACATTGTGAAAATCATATAACTATTCAGATAAATACAGATTGTGAAATTATGATAGTGGAATTATTTCGGCAAAATAAGCTACTGAAATAAATAAAGAGTGGTAAATTTTGCGAATGGAAATATCGCTTGCAGTAAAATTCGATTTTCGGAAAGTCATCGCCACACTGAACTGCTATGCCGAATTCGATAAAATTTGGTAAAGAGAAAATGGTCTCCTCTTTAGAAGCGCTGCAGCCCTGGTAGATTTTAACGTGGAAAAGTGCTTCTTAAGCCTACTTTCTGAATAAACATCTTTATCTTTATTGGATCAAGGTATAAAATATTTTGTACAGATCGAGCGTGCCGAACGGACGTGAGTATACCTCGCTTGAAGACCATGCGATAGTGGCCTGGGTCTGTGGCGGGCATCAGAGGGAGCGCCTCGTCAACGGCAACAGACTTTGGCGGGAGCTGGCACTGGAGTATCGACGACTTACCGGACAAGGTACTACACATGTTTTGTTTCATTTCAAGTAGTTTAAATATACCTACTGTAAGGAAACATGCCACAAAACGAAGATACATACAAGATTTTGTGGTACATAGTTAAAGTGAAAACAATATTGGGGCCTCGGTGGTCTACTGAAGCCGTTACTACAAAAACAAAAAACTATATGAAACAAACAACAATATGAACTAATATTATCTATACTATAATATAACACTATATTTTATATTTAGATACGTTATGCTCATACTAAACGCATTCGAAAACCGTCGCCAATTACGGACAGTTGCTACGTTGCCATATTTCTACAGACAAAGACGGCAATTCGTAGCGAACGCTATTGTTAGAAAGAGATAATTAGTTGTTTCAAATTGCGTACCCGAATGACGCGGCGTGCCCGCTCATGGCTGCCATATAGCTACCCGTCTTTATCGCACTCATGCGATATCTAATTGTGTATCTCATGTTTCACAGGTGACAGTGACGCGACCGGTGCAAATTAAACAAAGTATGGCGATGTAAAACAAAATGTAAAAAATATTTACGGTACTTACGAATGAAATGAGACATCCTTTCTTCCTTTTATAGTTACAGTATAATTTCGGCAGCCTCGAAAAACATAAGATGGCATTTTTTATGACTTATATTTGTTGCATTTCGGTAATAAAACTTTACTGTTTTTGACGCGTACGTGTCAGCCGCCACGGCGCGACTGAACGATAGTAAGGCAATTACCTTCCTTTTCGAGGAACGCTTTTGCGCGCAGAAGACGTATCTTAATATAAAATATAATTGAGGGGTAATCTCTGGATCTACTGAACCTATTTTGAAAATTCTTTTACTAATAGAAAGCTACGTTATTTGTGAGCGCCATAGGCCATATATTGAAAAAAAAAAAATTATTGCCCGACGAAGTGGGCACGGGAACAGCTAGTATAGTGTAAAGAAGATTCTTACACAAAAGATCCCGTAGGGCCGAAGTGTAAACGTAAGGACACCGCCAATAAGATAGTGTTAAGAATGTATATTTGTCGTTTTAGCGGCAACATAAAAAACATTTGTCTACCTATTACGGTTTATGAGATACAGCCCAAACCCGCTGACAGACAGACGGACGGGCGAACGATGGACGCTTAGTAACAGGGACCCGTAGGCGCCCTTGGGGCACGAAACCTTATAAATCGATGTCGTTTGATCATCCACAAATTACAAAGGCCCCTAGACAAGATGCATTCGGCGATCCTTATTATCGGTATCCAAAATGTAGGATTGAAGTAAGCAGACAGTCGCGTCGAGCGCCTACGTCAATAGGGAATTATGCATTTTTTTGATCGCATTTCTCAACAATATTTAAAAAAAAACCGTAAAAGAGATCGCCAAAAGTGAAATTAAAATCGGTCAAGAAATATGGATGATACAAGTGTTTTAAACTCCTAATTAGACAGAGAGATCCGATATGCACTGTGACAGGTCGACTATATACGATTTGTAACAGGTCGACTATATAAACTCTATGTTAAATTCTGTTTTGCTAGAAAGAGAGGAACAAATCTTTGTTGTCTTATATCTTTATCTTTATAGCTATTCAAAAAATATTTTTCTCAACTGTTTGTTAAATGAATCAGCGTTAATTGAAGCTGTGAAAAAAGCCATGAATATTCCCTATTCCATACATTTTGGCAGTTTTCGAATACCGTTTACGTTAGCGTAAAGCGTTTCTCTACCCTCATTGTCTCGGTAGATCGGTCGTGGCACTCCCTTCGCAACCGCTACCTTCGCTACGTGCTCCCCGCGCTCGGCACGCTCGCGCTGCCGCCGGCGCAGGTCAGCCGTCTTCGCGCCGCCGCTGCCGCCGGTGAGACCACACACACACACACATCATTCATAACACAACTTCACACACGGACCTTTTAATGCCGAAACGTCGTAAAAAAAATGCATGGCTATTAGTCTGACCTTCCTAAAGCCCATTATTTTACATAATTATTTCAAACTCAAAATTCAAAATATTTATTCCGTAAATTGGCCACATGAGGGCTCTTTTACACGTCGGTAATATGGAGTGAAACTACTAGCGCTTCGGACGAGACCATCATTGCGGAGAAGAAGCGCCGCAAGAAACTCCAGCAGAAGGTCATTTTTTCCAATCATAAAGTATAATAATATTTCTATTGGAATAAAGACCAGAAAGGAAATAAAGTTTTTCATGTCTCATAGTCTGAAAGTAGAGCATTTTTTATCTTAGAAACCTGTTAAAAGTGATGTGCGTCAACCCTAGGGAAGAATGGTAATTTTTAAAAAGAACTATGCCAATGGACATGTGTAATAGCAGAAACCTATACAGCCTCTTTGTAGCGAGATTATTAAGAAAAACCTAAACCTGTACTGAGCCATCTTTTTCTCCCACATGCTCGGAAATGTTAACCTTACTGTTGTCAAATCAGCGCGCGAAGTTCTAAGTTCCAGGCACAGGCAAAATTAAAAAAAAACAAAGTTATTATTTACCAACGGCAGCGGCCGCGAAAAATGTACGAAATTTCATTACGTACCTGGTGTTTTACTTTTTAAAACCATGTTTGGACTAGGATAACTATCTCCAAACAGCCAAACACTCGTGCAATCAAAATTCTGCCTTGTAAATTTTACTTTTTAAATGTCATAGACTAAAAAGTAAGCCTTTTCAAACAGCATTTACAACGTATTTAAAAGTGTGTCAAATAGTTTGACTTTTTTTAATAGAAATTGCGTTCATGAACAAAATAAATTGCGGAAATAACATAAACGCGTATTAAATGTTATAGTTTAAACTATATTTTATTCAAATTGAATTTATTACGTTTAAATAATTTGTGATTTTATTTAATGCTTTATTCCAGTGTCATACTAAATCGTACGTTTCTGTTCTTTTTTTCAAGTAAATGTTGGGACTGTGTTTAATATTATTAACAATTGTGTTCAATTTCCTCACATCTTGGAGAAAAGCACTATACAAGCCTCGACCGGGAAGGGCGGTTGCTGGACTCTTATATAGCGCGGCCTCGACTGCGTCTCGGCCACGCTAACTCTACTCGTCCCGCAACGGCCTATTTCCCGGTCTGTGCAGTAATGTACTATTACAGCCACTTTGGTAAAACTATACTGAGTCTTACTTTTCTAAATCTTACTATCAAGTTTCGTAATAGTTGACATGAAAAGTAGTGTTTAACTCGGGTGAAACTCACTTTTTTTTTTAATTAATTGGTTCACAAACCGAATGTTACACTGAAAAAGAATTAAAAAATCTAACAACAATAGAACTATTGTGTACATTTTAAAATAGTGAACACAACAAACTTAAGTGATAGTGGTATTCAAAATTATCAGAAAATAATGTTTAAATATAAATTAAACATAAAACACAAAACAAAAATCTAAAATTAACATAAATACATTAAATCACGCCTGTTTTCCAGAGGGGTAGGCAGAGACCACTTCTTTCCACCTGCTACGATCCTGACAAATCTCTTTCGCTTCTTCCACATTCATACATCGAGTCATGCATGCACGTCGGTTTCGGGTACTTAAGATCCGGCCCTTTTCCAGTATTTCTCCGATTTGATTCGAAAAAGTACGCCTAGGGCGGCCCCTCCCGATACTTACTTACTACTAATATACTTTCGCTCTGTATATCTCTTTCGTCAATCTTCTTTCATCCAAATGACCGAACCATCGAAGCATGCCATTTCAATCTTAGTCACTACCATACCCCGCAATCGATCTAGCAAATAAGTAGCAGATTTACGTCACTATGTAGGTACTACGAACAAATAAAAATACAATGTTATTTAAATCATTTTTTTTTTTTTAATATTAGTATTTGGAACATTGCGATGTTTATCTGTTGCCAAATGAAGATCAATGTCATGTTTTCTTTTTAAAATGAAATAAAGTAAATTGTGTTATATTATACCTGTAAACCTAGTTAGTCTTTTAAAATAATAATAATAATAATAAAATTTTATTGCACATAAATACACATCAAGTTCAGTTGACAAAGATACATATGGAATATTGATTATTTTCATACAATAAGAACTATGTAGATGATACTCATGCACTTAAAACATTGTCATAAGAGATTTACACTGGTCCCTACACTAGGCGTAGCCTGTCCTATAGGTAACCAATACAGAAATGAGTTTGCAGAAAGTTGCGAAAAGCTAATAAAATACACAACACAAAGGAATGAAGTCTAATAAAAAGAAAAACTAAATGTGAAGAGAAATCATCTTTGTTTTCTTGGTGGCTTCTACTAGCTAAATGTTTGACCACGCTGTGTTTCTTTGATTTTATATTCACTGCACATACAGTATAAAAAATATTTTGTTCATTTTTTTCCAGTAGGATTATTTTCAAGCAATAAAGATTCCATACCTATTAATATTTGAATGAAATACGGAAATACGTGATTTCATAAACAAAATGACAGACGCATTTAACAATGATGACATTAACATTGATAGAAAATTAAACAAGGCTATATCAAAAGAAGGTCAGTAAGGTTAACATTAAATTGTATTGATCATACGTGCAATAAAGTAAGAAAATGATTCATCGTAATCGCTAATCGGCCTATTACGCCATGGCCCGCTTGGGTCAAACACTGTCATTGCAAAATCTTGTAATGGCCTATTTTGCCTACTTCCATGCGCATCTAGCCACCTCTGACCTCTGGGGCTGGGCGGCGGACAGAGACCGGCCGTTCATTCTGCAAAAGAAGGTAATATGCCTAATTTGCCGCGTCCCCCGCGATAAGCCGGCAAAACAGCTCTTTATCAACCTGGGCATCATGACAGTGCCCTCTCTTTACATATTTGAGGTTGGCAAATATGTAAGGAGCAATCCTGATGAGTTTCCACCCAGTAGAAGCTACTCAGTGTGTGTTGCCAGAGATGACTTACGGATCTGAGACGTGGGCGCTAACAATGGGCCTTATAAGGAAGCTCAAAGTCACTCAGGGGGCTATGGAGAGGGCTATGCTCGGGGTTTCTCTGCGTGATAGAATCAGAAATGATGATATCCGCAGTAGAACTAAGGTTACCGACATAGCCCGAAGAATAGCCAAACTTAAGTGGCAGTGGGCGGGGCACATTGCTCGCAGGACTGATGGCCGATGGGGTCAGAAGGTTCTTGAGTGGCGTCCGCGGACCGGGAGACGAGCTGTAGGTAGGCCTCCAACAAGATGGAGTGACGACCTTGTAAAGATCGCGGGAACGCGGTGGATGCGAAATCACAAGACCGGTCTGAGTGGAGAGCCTTGGGGGAGGCCTATGTCCAGCAGTGGACGTCTTTGGGCTGACATGATGATGATGATGAGAAGCTACTCTGCGAGGAGGAAACCAGGACCCGTTATACCCAAGAAGATCATATTCGCAAAATATCATACTAGCAAAACATAATATACGCATAGCATCACATTCGCAAAACATCATATACGCATAACATCATACTAGCAAAACACGATATTCGCAAAACATGATATTTACAAATAGTCCGGTTTTGTTATAAAATCGTAGGTAGGTTTAGGTTATGTTAGATGTACAGCAGGCCCGGAGGGCCAAACCACCCAGAAATAGGAGCTCCGCGGTAGCGGAGCTCCGTCGACAATGTCTAATTCATGTCTTAATAATAGTTATTTTTTGCTAATGTGATGTTTTGCTATTATGATGTTTTGCGAATATCATGTTTTGCGAATATGATGTTTTGCTTTTATGATATTTTTCAGAATATCATGTTTTGCGAATATGATATCCAACGACTGAGGGGGCCAGACTGGCCGTCCCCGCACACAGACTAAAGAAAACGGGAAAGTCTCTCTCCATAGTAGGCGCCCGCATATATAGCCATTTACCTGAGTCGATCAAGGCCTCTAAAACTGACCGCATTTTCAAATGTAAATTAAAGGCATTTTCCTGCCAAAAAGCCTTTTACTCTATTACAGAGTTCTTTGACGGTTGAGTAAATGTGTCGAATAATCTAAGTAACTAAAGACAAAAGATACAACTAAAGATAACTTAATAATTATCATTCACAATTGTAACTTACAAGGAAAGGTACCGAACTGTCCGGCTCCGATTTGGTTTATTTTGATGTATGTTAGAGAGTAGTCTAAAATAATAGACACGTATTTTTTTTAGCGGCCCAAACTCACCCGGTTCGGAGAAATTGACGTCCAAACTACTGAAAAGTGACTAACATTAAACTGTCATATGGTACGGTTTTGCTACCTCCGTTGCGGAGTCTGGTCACTACATCTTCTTTTAGTCCACATTTCTCTCTGAATTTTTCATTCCTTTCTCTATCCTACCTAAAATTAATTTTTTTTTTTTTACAGATTATAAAAACAAGCAAGTCCTAGCGCATTTCAAGTCTTATCTTACTTTTAATCGAGGCTAAGGAACTACAATTAATTCAGTTGACTGATTTCATCGAACGAATTCATTAGATAAAGTCTGTTCCTATTCGTTCCATATAAACAAATCAATTTACCATTATAACTCCATATTCGCGTACTTTTGAAGGTTGAGCCTAGTCATATTATTTATTTATACACTTTATCATTGTCTTCATGTCCATTCTAAGGTAGTAATCTCCATTTAATATTTTATTTTTTGATGAAAAGCACATTCTCTCAAAACAGCATTACACTGACATAAAGATATTATTTTCGAACTTTTTCTAAAATTGAAAATGTAGTGAGGTTTGATAGATTTGATTGATAAGTGAGGTTTGCATCTCCGTCGCACCCAGCATAATAACACGATGATGATGAATATATATTCAACCTTTTTAATAAACTAATTAGAGGTAACATTATTCTCATTACTATTTCATCCTCTATCTAAAGACAATTACAGTCAGATATACTTGTTATTGTCATTGGCAGTCTGAATAGGAACAGACTTTACAAAATTGAATGACGACCAGGGCTGTCTTGAAGTATGCTAGGGCCCTAGGGCACACAAGAATTTTGGGCCCTTTTTGGAAAGTAAAGAAAGCGAATTATTTCTAACAGTTTTCAACTATGCTCTTCTATTTATTATGGGTAATAAATTGTCGGCACTTCGGGGCCCCCTGTCGATGGGGGCCCTGGGCACGGGCCCCGTGTGCCCTTATGGTAAAGGCGGCATTGATGACGACCCACATTTGTGCGATAAAAGACAGCAGGAAGGGTTTTCTATTACAGAGTCTGTTGTTGGTAGTACGGGGTACAGGAATGCCGAATTTTGCTATGATGTCCGGGCAGTCCACAATACCATGAACAGACATAGGAATTCAAGGGGCAAAATTGTATGACAGGTAGGGAGTTCCTATATCAAAAGATAAAATATAAAAGATACCTAAATAAAGAACTCATACCTAAATAGTAATAATAATAATAATTAAATATATATATATACTTACCCATGACGGTGCAAAACAACCACATAGTTTTGATACATTCTCCTACAGAAACCGTGTCCCCTAGACAATAATTAACCTACAATGTATCCTCTCAATCCGGTCTGAATGTATACTGACACACATACGTCCTTGTGTTTCTTGCCCTTCAAAGATTATACAGGGTGAAAAAAACGAACGTCACATGGACGACAACTACCTTAAGTATTGGAAATAGAAAGTTCTACGCAAAAGAGACTTACTTTTATTTTTAAAAACAATAAATACTGCATTAACAGATTTTTGAAAAAAATCCTCTTCCTTAATCGGGAATCGAGCTGGTCGAATATGACAAAACATTAAAGTCGTGTTTTATGAATTTATGATACAGATCTAAAGGGTCATTGATGGTGATCATTTATGTCTATACGTAACACATGTACGCAACACATACACCTTTAAATTAAAAAAAAGACCGTAATAACCCTTCTTTATTATTTTGTGATATTCGATCAGTTCGATTCCCGGTTAAGGCAGACGAATTTTCAAAAATCCATAAATGCAGGATTTATTTTTTCCAAAAATAGAAGTAAGTCTCCTTTGCGTAGAACTTGCTATTTCCAATATTTAAGGTGGTTGCCGTCCATGTGGCGTTCGTTTTTTCCACCCTGTATTTAAGTAACCTTGGTTTTCGACACGGCGATACTGACAAACATACGGCCTTGTGTTTCCTGCCCTTCAAAGATTATATTTAAGTCACCGTGGTTTTCGACACGGCCATACTGACAAATATTCGTATATTGTGTTTCCTGCTCTTCAAAGATTATATTTAAGCAAACTTGGTTTTCGACACGGCCATACTGACAAACCTACGTCCTTGTGTTTCCTGCCCTTCAAAGATTATATTGAAGTAACCTTGGTTTTCGACACGGCCATACTGACACACATACGTCCTTGTATTTCCTGTCCTTCAAAGATTATATTTAAGTAACCTTGGTTTTCGACACGGCTATACCTGACACACATACGTCCTCGTGTTTCCTGCCCTTCAAAGATTATATTTAAGTAACCTTGGTTTTCGACACGGCCATACTGACAAATATTCGTATATTGTGTTTCCTGCTCTTCAAAGATTATATTTAAGCAAACTTGGTTTTCGACACGGCCATACTGACAAACCTACGTCCTTGTGTTTCCTGCCCTTCAAAGATTATATTGAAGTAACCTTGGTTTTCGACACGGCCATACTGACACACATACGTCCTTGTATTTCCTGTCCTTCAAAGATTATATTTAAGTAACCTTGGTTTTCGACACGGCTATACCTGACACACATACGTCCTCGTGTTTCCTGCCCTTCAAAGATTATATTTAAGTCACCGTGGTTTTCGACACGGCCATACTGACAAATATTCGTATATTGTGTTTCCTGCTCTTCAAAGATTATATTTAAGCAAACTTGGTTTTCGACACGGCCATACTGACAAACCTACGTCCTTGTGTTTCCTGCCCTTCAAAGATTATATTGAAGTAACCTTGGTTTTCGACACGGCCATACTGACACACATACGTCCTTGTATTTCCTGTCCTTCAAAGATTATATTTAAGTAACCTTGGTTTTCGACACGGCTATACCTGACACACATACGTCCTCGTGTTTCCTGCCCTTCAAAGATTATATTTAAGTAACCTTGGTTTTCGACACGGCCATACTGACAAATATTCGTATATTGTGTTTCCTGCTCTTCAAAGATTATATTTAAGCAAACTTGGTTTTCGACACGGCCATACTGACAAACCTACGTCCTTGTGTTTCCTGCCCTTCAAAGATTATATTGAAGTAACCTTTGTTTTCGACACGGCTATACCTGACTGTACTCATGTCCCTGCGTTATGTGTGTAACTAAAATTTATTAAAAATAAACTTACCGAATGACTTAATTCGAATGAGAAAAAAGTTGAACAGTTTTAAATTGAACCTATCTGTCGCTAGGCGAGATAAAGTCGCGTGGTGCCAAGCAACGACGGAACTCAATTTTCACTGCGCCCGCCGTGCGCAGCGCTAGCAGTGCGATCCGGAAGAAGGACGAGACACAGAGCGAGAAAGAACCAAAAAGCAAGACTGACGATAGAGAACAGAAGGAGAAAGAAATTAGGGAGCAGAGCAAGCCGCAGACTGGCGCCCGAGGAAAGGGGGGGCGCTTAATCAAAGATGCGCCGACGCCGAAGAAAGGTGAGTCCTGGCTAACGCCAAGAGTAATTTCTTAGCTCATTCGATGCATGGTTTCTTTGCAAATAAAATGTATGTATGTATGTACAGTCAAGGAATTTAATTTGTGACCCACCCTAGGTCCAAAGTCAATCTGACATTCTACAGCAACAAGGTTGAGTTTCCTAACAATTACAAATGACTTGGCATCTCTATTGACAATGACATCTTCAAGCAGATTTTCTTTGAAATGGGTAGCAAATTAACCTCCGTGACCGTATGTACGGTTCAAATCTTGCAAGTTAAATTTGACCCACTTCCCTGTTACTGATGAAGCCGAAAATTTGCATACACCTTTAGTTCTGATGACAATACAATAATATAGTACCGTCGAGCTGGTCTGATGGAGATTCAGGGTGGCCATACTGGCCATAGGAACTCCTAAATTACGTCTAGCCGAGTATATGACGACTGTGCAAAAAAAAGTACAACAACAAGAGCTTGTCCCAAAAAATATTTTTTGACGGAAGTTGTTTTATTTACATACACATACATAATCTCACGCCTTCGTTCCCAGAGTGGGGTAGGCAGAGCTACAGAATGACAAACATCTCTAAAAACTTGTTGATAATTCTATAACCACAATTTGCACAATTAGGTTAAGATGTTTACCAGCGTATTAGTGACAGGTTGCAAGCCCATCGCCTAACAGTACTACAAGCCTTTATTCCCTTAGTCGTCTCTTACGACATCCAATGGGAAGACATGGAGTGGCACTATTCTAACTCGGCAACCACACGAGGAACATAGGTACTTTTAAATATTTTGCATAACATAGGTACTTTTAAAGTATGCCTCAAAAATCAAGACAAAACGCACAGTAACCATTCCTATTTTTTTCTATACAAAAAAAGACAGTAACACGCGCACTATTTTAACTTTCTTAAGGAGCAACTATCCCCGTTACGAGTGACGAAAAACAAATTATGCTGGCGTATTCCAGCGTATTGTTTTATTTAAAGGCGCATATTATTGATCCATTCTCCGAACAAGAGGTCCCGGGCCACTAAGCGTAAATATTTGAATGACGAGCGCGAGAATTTGTTCGATGATTTTTTTTAATCCATACCAGGGCGTTTCTTTAAAAGTTTGTACCTAGTTAAAGGCTAAAATTAAGAAACGTTAACTTTTCCGCTGAGTTACGAAAATGAGTTATACTTGTGATAAGATAAATGGTGGTATCTCAGACAAAACTCCTGTAGCAAGTGCAAGCATATTACTAACGGGTGAGGATTGAATCTACTTCATTGATTGAATTAGAGATACTGCTAATTGGCGCTGAGAGGTAGTATATAAATGTACGACTAATTTTCGTAACTCAGCGGAAAAGTTAACGTTTCTTAATTTTTGTCTTTAACTAGGTACAAACTTTTAAAGAAATGCCCACTAATATTATGAATGAAGTAAATATATATTTTTTTTAAATTTAGCAGAATCGTCTGTTACGAAATTCTACTATATTGAAGCGAAAAAATTTCGTCGGTCTTAGGCAGGATTCGAACCTACATCTCCTCTGGCTCTCCGGGCCGATGCAGGCGCATTACCAATTATGCCACCAAGACCCTAGTTAAGATCCACGAAACTAGTGATCGCTTGCTTTTTCATACTCGGAGGGTATGCTGACGCCATCTATCGTTGTTTATTAACAAACGACACTCATGTTTCGAGTTACATTGAAATTAGCATGAGTACAATAGGCCATTTTATTCTAAAAAAAAAAAAATTTAACAGAAACGTCTTTTACGAAATTAGGAGATGTAGGTTCGAATCCTGCCTAAGACCGACGAATTTTTTTCGCTTTAATATAGTTTTGAAGTAACTATGTTGGTCTGTTACGCTGTCACGGCGAAATCGTTGACCGATATAGATGAAATTTGGTATGGGGATAGCTTAAACCCGAGGAAGGACATATGGTACAGTCGAGTTCAGAAATATGTATACACTTTAGTACCTTGGCACTTTAAGGCTGCGGCTCCACTGAGGCGGAGACGAGCGGAGCGGAGCGGAGCTGTGCCAATATTAACCAATAGAAGGCGCATGCGGTCACGTCAAGCGCGCCTTGCGCACGTTAGTTTAGATTCTATTGTTTAATAGTGACACAGCTCCGCTCCACTCCGCTCGTCTCCGCCTCAGTGGAGCCGCTGCCTAATCGCTGGGTCAATTCATGTATGGCATTAAATAGACAAGGTACTAAAGTGTACACATATTTATGAACTCGACTGTACTCTACCGCGAGTAGCGTTAAATGACTTCTAGATGGACGGAGTCACGCGCAACGGCAAGTTTATCCTCGTAAAGCCAAGTAAGTTCAATGAACTTTATTGCCTTGATAGAAGATTCAAAGTTCCACTCACAAAAAAACGCCCTGTTTACGAGGATAAACCTGAAGTCATTTAACGCTACTCGCGGTAGAGTACAGTACGTCCGGGTCGTTGCCACAACCGTTCCACCTATCCCTGCATGCACTGTTGCCTCTGTCTGTTGAATGGGAGATTAGGAACGTTGTCAAAATGATGGTGATGACTTGTTGCAGATCCCCCCTCCCCGGCCGCCCCGCGCGTCACGCGTTCGTCCGTCGGCTCGCCGTCGAAAGGGAACCGAAAATAAACCTTATGTGTATGGACATGGCGTCCAGCATTTGTTGATCTATTTAGTTCATGTTATTTCATGAAAAGAAAATTCATTCTTCATGCAATAACAATGGATACTCGAGAATTCTCGGTGATATCGCTACTAGCGCCTAAATTTCTCGGGAATTCTCGTAAAATTCTTAGCTGTAGTTGCATCGATTTAAGATGATCCCTGTAACAGCTCATATAAAAATTTATTTAGATTTATTTCTTTGACTTTTCATTAACACTGCATTGGTACAAACTGCTACATCCAGTAATTTAAATAAATAATCACCTTGATTTTATATGGCTCGCTAGTAAGTAAATAAATATACGTGTCATCCTAGTGAATTCTCGAATAACTTATCTAGAAAGGTCCTGTACTCGAGAATTCTCGAATAACTCGTGTTCTCGGGAATTCCCAAGAAACTCCAAACTGACAGTTAATGGGTCGTTCCTTTGGTGAAAGCTAACAGAAAATAAAAAAATTTTTTTGGTATCACAGGTTGACATATTTATTATAACAAAAAAAAACTAATAATATTTAAATAAACTAAACATGTTTACTTCGCCTAATAAAAATATGACTTTACAGACGAGTTGTTTTCGAGAAAGACAAGAAATGTTTATTCTCTTCCCACTAGGTATTTATAGGTATTTTTGTAGGGTCTATATTGACTGACATAATTATTTTTAGTCATAATGTGCTTTAGGTTATAATCATCGCAAGTCATAACGTGTTTTTTTAAAGAAACTGTTACTCTTTCAGGATTTTTATAAATCAAACCTAACCTAACCTAGCCTTGTCTACACGTTAGATATTTCAGAACTTCTGAAAAGTTTACAGTTTAAGCGATATAAAAAATTATGACAATCAAAAAATATGTCGACAATTACATTATGACTAATAAAATTACGGGAAACAAAGGGCTCCCATTTTTGTATCTTGTAAACCTATAGATAGCAGGATTTATCTGTGGTCAAATATGGTAATAGTCCAGCTCTAGTCTAGTACGTGAGAAATTAGGAAATTTCAGGTAAATATAGTTTAAGTGAAGTTACGTGATAATGAATTTCCTATAAGAACCGATAATTTCTAAATTCTAATGTAAGATCTCATGTACTAAATGAATATTAGTCACTTT
Source organism: Acleris literana (assembly GCA_946894065.1). Classification (NCBI taxonomy): domain Eukaryota; kingdom Metazoa; phylum Arthropoda; class Insecta; order Lepidoptera; family Tortricidae; genus Acleris; species Acleris literana. The sequence goes on along the minus strand of OX335693.1, from coordinate 1,974,118 downwards.
TTTGAATTAGGCGCTTGATTTTATTGCATTGCTAGCAAAAAAAATATAATTACGAAATCCTACATCGACCTATGTATAAAGGCGTTCCATTTTCAAGAATCTTCAAATAACTCTACTAGAGAGGTTTTGTATTCGAGAATTCCCGGAAAATTCGACAAGGGTTGTTCTCGGCAATTCCCGACTCCAAACAGGACATGTGCTGTTTTTGAGAATTCTCGAGTATTAACTAGAGACGAGCTTCGATAAAGGCAAGAAATTATTGTGGTCTCCACTTAGTTTAATATTTTTGTATCTTTTGTAAAGATATAGATAACAGGATTTATCTATGACGAAACACGGCAAGACTAGCTGTATGAGTTGATCTTATAATATGGGACTTAAATTTGGAAAAAGGTTTGTGTAAATGTGGTCTTTTGTAAATTTGTTTTTTTTAGGTGGGCGACGATTCGTAAGTGGTAGATTATTAGATGAGGCCGGAATTCTCGTAGAATTTCTCGTTTATCGACTTCCGATATACATATTTATCGATACATTATAGAACACAACATATTAAAGAAGATTAAAAGTAGAGGTGAACAACAGGCGGTCTTATCGCTACAGAGCGATCTCTTTCAGATAACCTTTGGATACCAACTTTTTGGAAATTTTAAATAGGAATAAAAATAAAAATATAATCTATTTATTTTATAGAGAAACGAATGATGAAACACTTGTTTGATGAACCACAAACAGACTTTGAACATGGAATTGATAAATTTGAAATTTTTAACTATTAACTGTAAAATATGTAAACATTGTAGGTATAATTATTGTCTAGGGGACACGGTTTCTGTAGGAGAATGTATCAAAAGTATGTGGTTGTTTTGCACCGTCATGGGTAAGTATATGTATATATATATATATATATATATTATATATATAATTATTATTATTACTATTTAATAGTTCATCTGAACATACTGAGTTTTGACACATTTTCCTGCTCAACTACGCATGATATATATATTTTAATGTTAAATTATAATTATTATTATTTTATTATTTGTTTTATATAATGCTAGGTTAAGTTCTATAATTGTATAAGTAATTTTTAAAAAAACGACTGACTGTTGAGTTTCTTGCGGCGTTTCTTGTCAGCAGTGGTCTCTTGCGAAGCGCTGGTAGATTTTTGACGTGTAAAAGTGCCCGTGCGGCCTACTTACTGCATAAACATCTTTTACCCTTTTTTTTTTTACCTTAACTAGTTCCCCCTCAACTACTCAAAATTTATCTGAAAGTGATCGCTCTTCAGCGATACGACCGGCTGTTGTTTACCTCTATTTTTAATCTTCTATATGTTGTGTTCTATAATGTATCGATAAATATGTATATCGGAAGTCGATAAACGAGAAGTCCCAATGACAGTTCAAAAGTGCTACGAGAATTCCGGCCTATGATTATTAGATCCATTTAAGTATAGTTAATTTCATATACCAAGGCCCGATTCCGCTTGAGACGGACATTAAGCGTGAACAATAGGATTAGTGATACCCAGAGATGGGCAATATTTATTCGAATGACAAATAACGAATAAGAATAACCAAATTACTCGCGAATAACGAATGAAATTCTCGAATGATTATTCTTATTCGAATAAATTATTCGTCGAATAATTCATTTGCGAATAATTTATTCGCGGATAATTTATTCGTTTAATGAATTGCCACGAATAATTATTATTTACTACTTTTATATCTGCTCCATTATTCTCTAATAAATTAATAAATTATTCGTTATTCGAAAAGTAGTCGAATGATTCATTCGTGGATAAATTATTCGCGAATAAATCATTCGCAAATAAATTATTCGCGAATAAAAATATTACGAATTATTTTTTATTCGAATAATGCCCATCTCTGGTGATAACCAGGGGTCGTACTTTTGATGCCGCTGACTTCAAAACGACGAAATTTTACACACAGGGTGCTCTGCTTTTACTGGGAGGGTTTTTAGGTATGTATTAACTGGTACAAATAAAAAAGTGTAAAATAAGAAGCGGTAAAATGATTGTAATTAAATACAGCTTAATCGCAATAAGAATACAGATCACGGCAGCATCATATATTTTTTTCACCGCTTGTTACTAAAAGTGGCAAATTGAGACAATTTTTGACGACGCGCTGGCCTAGCTGGTAGTGACCCTGCCTACGAAGCTGGCGGTCCCGGGTTCAAATCCCGGTAAGGGCAGATATTTGTGTGATGAGCACGAGTATTTGTTCCCGAGTCGTGGATGTTTTCTATGTATTTACATACATACATAATCTCACGCCTTCGTTCCCAGAGTGGGGTAGGCAGAGCTACAGAATTACAAACATCTCTAAAACCTTGTTGATAATTCTATAACCACAATTTGCACAATTAGGCTAAGATGTTTACCAGCGTATTAGTGACAGGTTGCAAGCCCATCGCCTAACAGTACTACAAGCCTTTATTCCCTTAGTCGTCTCTTACGACATCCACGGGAAGACATGGAGTGGCACTATTCTAACTCGGCAACCACACGAGGCAAATCTATAATCTAATTCTATGTATTTAAGTATATATTTCTCTATATAAGTATTTATATCGTTGTCTAGTACCCATAGTACAAGCTTAGAGCTTAGTTTGGGACTAGCTCAATTGGTGTGACATTGTCCCCTGATATTTATTTCTTTCTTTTACGAATGGCAATGCCATACTTGTATTTATTTTTTATTACAATATAAAACACCTTTTTTAAATCATAATTTTACTCGATGATTTTTGCCACTGTCCTTCCTAATCAAATAGTTTCATTTACGTTTTAGGTATAAAGTAAAAAAAAAATTGTGACGCGTCCATAGATTAGCTCATTTTTACATGGCGACTAATGGTTAATAATTACGATAAAACCATTTGGAATCATGCTCTATGTAGCGAAAGTACATGAAACGCATGGAAAGTACGGGCCCTGGAGATAGCAAAAGATTTTTCACAGAAGTTGAAGAGCTCAGGGAGTAAAGCAATTAGTCAACAATATCTAAACATTATGACTCTCATTTTTAAGTCTCAAGTGGAATCGGGCCATGGTATTTGAAATGAACTATAAACATATCTTGTAAATAATGTAATACTTTTAAGAGCCCAAATATGCTGCCACGCTCACGTAAGGATGAAAAGGGATCCGTTTCACTAGTTTCGCTGGGCGTACTTTTTCTGTAACATCTCGGTTTTGATTTTAAACGGCTTATATTTTTATGTGTATTAAAGAAGAAGAAGAATTGATTTGTTCCTGATTCGTCATATTCCTAACTGGTCATATTCCTGATTCGTCATATTCCTAACTGGTCATATTCCTAACTCGTCATACCATGTACTGATTTGACTGCAAAATTTTATTATAGAAATCCTCTGTGGTAAATGATAAGAACCTCCTTAGATAATATAGATGAGTGTTACTTGTCTATCATGAAGTTAATGTCATTGTCACTTAATTATTTATATTGTGTTATACAAAATCATTTTAATCGGAGAAGATGGCCTTGCAGACTTGCAATAATGGTACGGACGAAGAAATGCATTTAACTGTACAATGACGAGTTAGGAATGTGACGAATCAGGAATATGATCAGTTAGGAATATGACGAATCAGGAATATGACCAGTTGGGAATATGACGAATCAGGAATATGACCAGTTAGGAATATGACCAGTTGGGAATATGACGAATCAGGAATATGACCAGTTAGGAATATGACCAGTTGGGAATATGACGAATCAGGAATATGACCAGTTAGGAATATGACCAGTTGGGAATATGACGAATCAGGAATATGACCAGTTAGGAATATGACCAGTTGGGAATATGACGAATCAGGAACAAATCGAAGAATTTATAAACCAAACCATTATAGGAATCATCCGTGGCCGCTGAAAAAAGAATTATGCTCATACAAACTTACTCAATGCCCTTTAAAAAAAGCATTTAATATACAGTTTGGAAACAACCAACGGGCTATGAAGGGAAAGTACCTCAAATTATTCAAAAGGAAACGTATTTTTTAAATATTTTAATTAGTGTTTTGTTACATTTCATCGACGTTTTTAAATAAAATAAATAAAATATCAGGGGACAATCTCACACAAATTGACCTAGTCCCAAACTAAGCTCTAGGCTTGTTCTATGGGTACTAGGCAACGATAAATTTACTTATATAGATAAATACATACTTAAATACATGGAAAACACCCAAGACTCAGGAACAAATACTCGCGCTCATCACATTAATATTTGCCCATACCGGGGATCGAACCCGGGACCGCTAGCTTCGTAGGCAGGGTCACTACCGACTAGGCTACCGCGTCGTCGTCGTCGTTTTATTTGTAAGACCTAATGTTTCTTGAAAGTTTAACTTTCCCTTCCCTTTTTATCGATCGTATCGATTAGTATAATAAAATAGTGAGTGATGATCAAACATAGGAATCCAGGGGCAACATTTTATGACAGGTAGGGAGTTCCTATATCGATAAACTCAATTATCGATGCTTTTTCCATATACTAGATCGCCCCAAGCATTGTATGTATTTTTTTGTAAGTATTGTTCTGAGTAAGTATGAAGTTCTGACGGCATATTCAAAAATAATGTTCTGCCCTATTACCTCCACAGAAATTGAAAAGTCATTTAGCCACCTGAAATAGATTTATCACTTTTATCAGCCAAAACGGAGAGGTTTAATGCCCGCAAATTTGGAACAAATTCTGACCGTTTATTTTAACGATAGTAGATGGGACACTAAAAATCTTATTGAAAAATGTGAGTTTTTGTTTAATATTTACACTTCTTTTTAAAGTTTTTTTACAGGCAAAACTTGGAATGATCACTAGTATATAAAACAAGCATCGATAATTGAGTTTATCGATATAGGAACTCCCTACCTGTCATAAAATGTTGCCCCTTGGATTCCTACGTCTGGTGATGATTATGTTTTAAAAAAATCTGAATGAAAATCTTAAAAAAAAATGTTTATTTTGAGTAAAATGAGCTATTTTAAAGATTTAAAGCACATCCCTTTCATGGTCCGTTGATTGTTTCCAGCCTGTATATAATATAATCGACGCCAGCAACGTGCAATTGTTTCTCTAAGCATAATAATATTTACATTTGTCTAGTAGCCCCGAATGTAAAGATTTTTCAATCCTGGTGTAACTTTGTCAAATTAAGACTTAATATTAAGTTAGCAAAAAAGAGTTTGGGTTGGTGACATGTGGTAAAGTATTCTCAAGGTGGCATCCACCATATACAGATTTCTTGCCCCATGCACGAGCGCGATATCGTTGGGTTAAGGTCTCCCCAGACCTATCGACGCGGAATTGTTTTGAGCGAAAACGACGTCACTCGGCTCGGCTCGGCTCGATTCGGCGTTGCGAACGGAACGAAGTCGTTTTCGCTCTTATTGCATGGACATAAAACTTTTTCTTACCGGCTCAAGTCGATTCCGCGTCGATAGGTCTGGGGAGACCCTTACCTATCATAAGGTCGAATTTCAGATACCAACTGTTTCGTTTTCCCGTATTTCAAGTTAGAAATTCATTTTATACAATAAAGTTACGTATTTTGTTTTCAATTTTATTATTTTCTGAACCGTTTTTTCCTGGATTGTAAATAAAAACGTGTGCGTCTCGGGACGCCCGACAGAAGTGATAACTTAAACTAATCTAAGTTTAACTATTTAATATTGAAATTGTTAAACTGACTGCAAACTTACGCACACGAATGCAGAGTGACACACTAACAAACCTAAAAAGTGGTACACTGTTGAAAGAGATCATAGAAGTCTCTTTTTAACCAAGGGCATTTGTAACAGGTGCGAAGAGTACCATTCTATAAGCTGTTTTTATACTCCCTCTATGCTTTCCTACCTCTATGCTGGCGCCGTAACGCGTTACGTAACGAAGCGGTTTACCCCCCCATTATAAGAAGTTATCACTTCAAAAAAAAGAAAACTCCAGATTCTGTAGGTATTTCTCTTTATTATGAAAAGTTAATATTTTATTTAAAAGCCTATAATGTCCTGTTGCTGGGCAAAGGCCTCCCTCCCCTTCCACGTAGCCCTATCTTGGGCAATCCCCGATCAGTCTTGATTGAAGGCATCAAGCTCATCTCGCCAACGTCGCCTTGGTCTGCCGCGACGCCGAATTCTATCCCGTGGGACCCATTTCGTACACACTTTAGCCCACAATGATATTTTTTATTTAGATACGTTATGCGCATACTAAACGCACATAAAATCCGTCGCCAATTACTGACAGTGGCTACGGCAATCCGTAGCGAACGCTATTGTTAGAAAGAGATAAATAGTTGTTTCAAATTGCGTACCCGCATGACGTGGCGCGCCCGCTCATGGCCGCCACAAAATATGGCGATGTAAACAAAAAATGTAAAAAAGACATCCTTTCTTCCTTTTACAGTTACAGTATAATTTCGGCAGCCTCTAAAAACACAAGACGGCATTTTTATGACTTATATTTGTTGCATTTCGGTGATGAAACTTTACTGTTTTTGACGCGTGCGTGTCAGCGGCCACGGCGCGACTGAACGATAGTAAGGCAATTACCTTACTTAAACGCTTTTGCGCGCAGATGACGTATCTTAATATAAAATATCATTGTTAGCCCACGATTCCTCTGGCATGCGAATGACATGCCCTACCTAAAAATGGTTCAGAAAAAAAAACCAACATTAATTTTTAGAATTAAAACAGTTGGTAAATAAAATTTCGGACTTTCGGTAGGATACCCTTTCATCAAAGGTATATCCCATAAGAAAAGTTATCCAAATTTGATCACATCTGATTTATGAACATAATATGTGGTTCAGTCCCTCCGTCCACCAGGATCCATTAAAGAGGTCAAGTGGACTTTTTGTACGTTCAAATCCATTAATGGAGTGGAGGCTTTAATGTACACTTAAATCCATTTGATTGGGCATCTGCATATGCTGGAATCCATCAATGGATTTAAATATACTATAAGTCTACAAAGATCCATCAATGGATTCTATTGAACTTTTTATAGGGTTAGTATCATGTCGTCTAAAACGCGACTGGTCTACGCAGTAAGCGGTCTAAAAAGCAACTCGTCTGAATAAGTATTATCAAGTCGTCCAAATTAAAAATGCTCTAAAACTATTCAGTATTCAGTATTTATTTACTAAGCTGGTCTATAATAATTACTAGAGGCCCGATTTGCAACACATACACACACAGAGTAGGTAGGTTAGGTTCGTTAGGTAGCTTCAAATGCCCGAAGGGCAAACCGCTCAGAAATAGGAGCCCCGCTCAGCGGAGTTCCGTCAACTTGTTGTAATTTCGAAAATACATAGGGCAGTTACGAACTTAGACCACTTGCTGCTTACATCAGCTGCGTTTTAGCCGAGATGATACTAACCCTTTTTTTATACCGGGATCCATCAATGGATTATAGTATACTACAATGTCCACGAGTATCCATCAATTAATGGATTCAAGTGTATTAAAAAATTAATAAAATCCATTGTTGGATACTCATATACATAGTATTGTAAGATCCATTGATGGATCCCAGCGTTTTAAAAAGTGTAAACGACTCCAAATGGATTTAAGTATACATTAAAGTCCACTCTGCTCCATTAATGGATTTTAATGTACAAAAAGTCCACTTGACCTCTTTAATGGATCCTGTCAATGAATCCTACTGGACGGAGGTGATTCATTCAGGTATGCTAAGTGCTCGGGTAAAATCACGTTTAAAATTTCACTCCGAACAGCGCCTTCATTCATTTCAAAGTCTTTTTTGCTAATTCACTTAGTTTTTATGTTATTTTATATCAGACAAGATACGTCTGCCCTTTGGAATGTAGTTTTGTTTTGAAATTGTTAAAGAATGAGTGAAATAAATAAGATTCTTATTGAAATTGTGTTTGTATAGTTTTTAGTAGCCTCGTGTGGTTGCCGAGTTAGAATAGTTCCACTCCATGTGTTCCCGTGGATGTCGTAAGAGACGACTAAGGGAATAAAGGCTTGTAGTACTGTTAGGCGATGGGCTTGCAACCTGTCACTAATACGCTGGTAAACATCTTAGCCTTATTGTGCAAATTGTGGTTGTAGAATTATCAACAAGTTTTTAGAGATGTTTGTAATTCTGTAGCTTTGCCTACCCCACTCTGGGAACAAAGGCGTGAGATTATGTATGTATGTATGTAGTTTTTAGTAACAGCGTGACTTCCAACTACTGTGTTTGTATAATTTAATAACGGACCAGTTTGACAATTTAAAATACTCAAATGTTGCAACAGTACGACTAGTGCTGTTTATATCGATATTAAAACAAAACATGACTTTTATCTACACTCATATCATAAGTCCTCTATTATGCGTTCAAAACCCGTAGACAATGACCAGCATTACCTGTGGTAGTAGGTGACAGCGATGACAGCTGTTAATTTTGGAAGATGTTCCAAATTTGGATCTCATTACCTTACAATAATCGATAACGTAATGAAATTACGTTACAGCTGTCATCGCTGTCACCTACTACCACAGGTAAGGTAATGCTGGTCATTTGCCTTTCGGCTTCTGAACCCATCTTAGAGTACTTATAATATGTGTCTATCTTATCCCCACACCGGAACACAACAACGCGAACGAATATAATTACTAGCATAGAGGCATTTAATTTTAGTCCTCAGGGTTGGCAACGTATTGCCGGACTCAGGATGGTAGTCTTGAGAATGTAATGTCTATGGGTCCCAGATCCCACGTACCATCAGGTGGCTTGTGTGCTCGTGTCTTTATATCGATAGGGTAAAATATACAATTAAACCTGCCTAAAATTATAGTTTTTGGCGCCGAGGGATTGAAGGATTACTTTTTCATGCTTGGTATATTTAATTTTTTTCTCTTATATTCTGTTAAAACGTTAGAAGTGATTATTTGTGAGAATATTTCCTCGTGTGGTTGCCGAGTTAGAATAGTGCCGCTCCATGTCTTCCCGTGGATGTCGTAAGAGACGACTAAGGGAATAAAGGCTTGTAGTACTGTTAGGCGATGGGCTTGCAACCTGTCACTAATACGCTGGTAAACATCTTAGCCTAATTGTGGAAATTGTGGTAATATGTAGAATTATCAACAAGTTTTTAGAGATGTTTGTAATTCTGTAGCTCTGCCTACCCCACTCTGGGAACGAAGGCGTGAGATTATGTATGTATATTTATATCATTTAAAAAAAAAACTAAAAACCGGTTTACCGGTTTTAAAAACTGACCGAAATTTGCATTACCTATCCCAAACTTGCAACGTGGTAATATTGGTCTTCAGGTCTATTAAACAATGTTTTTAATTTTAAAGTTACACTAAAGAGTTAAAGATGAACTTTATTTGTTTTAGTTCCTTCATTCTCATCGCCACCTGCAGGTTTAGACACGGACTAACATTTATTTTATCCTCGTAAGGCCCACCATACTACAAACCGGGAGTTTTTTGTTCGTGCGACTTTGAATCTACCATTGAGGCAATAAAGTTCAATTACGTTTGTTCGATAATGCCATTTTCAGTTTATGAAGATACGAAAATAAACCTTATTCCTATCACAACACAGTTCAAAATAAATTGCCTTGATTATGTACATTCTATTACACACTGGGCCTTACGAGGCTATACGAACTGACTGGTCAACTTACCCACACCAGTGCCTATTAGTTTGTCTGTGTGTGTTTCATTTTATTTCTTTTTCCAAATCTGGGTGGGAAGTGAAAATTCGGTATACATGACAAATCAGCAATTACCTACAGCAGTTGGCTTCATATAAGCTACGCAATGTATACCGAATTGTCAGATACAACTGTCTGATTTTTGAACAGAAAAAAGAAACATACGGTATGAGTACGGATGAAAATTGCGAAAGATATTTTTATTAAATACACGTAATTTTCGAAAAAAACAAATTAGAGGTTGTTCTAAGCTGATCATCCAACCAAAGAGATTAAATAAAGTACCAGAAGAGCAGCGGTAATCAGGGGGTGCGTAGCGTAGTTTAGATCGCAGGCGTTTACGTAGCACTATCATAATTATAATAATGCGAAAAATTCATCGTAAAATACATGTAAAAAACTTGCGAAAGATTCAACCGAAGATCCACAAGGAAAGATTCTGTATTTTATTGAAAAATACAGGGGCGTTTGAAAGATATTTGTATTTTACAAGTCATTTTCAACGCTAGCTATAGGTAGTTCCACGAGAGTTGAGGTGACTGATTACGCACACAGCTACATGAAATACTGATTGCAAAAAAAGTGAATGAATGAAATTAGTGAGTGAATGAAAATGTAAATAAAATCGATTAATTATATTTTTAATACGTATCACAAGCAGTAGAAAAAAATGCTTTTCTAAACCATCGTCACTTGGAATATCTTCATCTGATTCGATAAGATTAATTACAAGGTTTTCGGTTAAATAATCAATCCTAGGTTCCAATATTCTTCTTTTTCTTATCTTTTGGAAAATGCAGTTGTCAGTAGTATGACAACGATTTAACGAGTGCCAGTTACTGCAGTCATCTCTGAAGAAGTTTGATAATGAAATAACAAAGTAAAGAAAATATAGGTAATTATTTTAACAGCTACATATATAAAAACAAGGCGATTTATTACTTAATTGTCTTTGGTTTCTACGATTAATATTATATTCATATACCTACGCATATCAGACCAGTGTGTGTTGCCAGTGATGACTTACGGATCTGAGACGTGGGCGCTAACAATGGGCCTTATAAGGAAGCTCAAAGTCACTCAGAGGGCTATGGAGAGATGCTCGGGGTTTCTCTGCGTGATAGAATCAGAAATGATGATATCCGCAGTAGAACTAAGGTTACCGACATAGCCCGAAGAATAGCCAAACTTAAGTGGCAGTGGGCGGGGCACATTGCTCGCAGGACTGATGGCCGATGGGGTCAGAAGGTTCTTGAGTGGCGTCCGCGGACCGGGAGACGAGCTGTAGGTAGGCCTCCAACAAGATGGAATGACGACCTTGTAAAGATCGCGGGAACGCGGTGGATGCGAAAAGCACAAGACCGGTCTGAGTGGAGAGCCTTGGGGGAGGCCTATGTCCAGCAGTGGACGTCTTTCGGCTGACATGATGATGATGATGACGCATATCAGACCTTTATTTATTCATATAACTCATTTATTTAAATAAAATCGGTCAAAATATTTAATTTATATTTATTTAAAATATTTGAGTAGCTTAGTTTAATTTTAATTTAAATACGTTTAGTTCTAATTTTTAATTGTATTAATGTTGAATTCTGTACTTAGTTGGATGTCAACTATTTATAATGATTTATAAGTTGTAATTAAATTACTTAAAATAAAAAACATTTAATTTTCTGTTTTTTTTTGAAGTCGATCAATTGTTCTACATAATACTTAACAAAATAGTTTAAAGAAACTTTTTGGTCTTTCTTGCACTTCACTGTTGAACTTGCTATCGGTACAATATAAGAACAGTATTTCAAAATCCCGCTGTCATTACATGACAGTGTTTTTGTGTGCGTGACCTCAACTCTCGTGGAACTACCTATGGTCTAAGATCCGAATAGGAGACGATTTGCATCGGGCTGTTTATTCGATGGAAAGTATTTTATATCAAATTTAATACGCTAAATAATATGCGGCGAATAGGTAGGCTGAAAAATTTAAGTCCAGTACTTATATCATTAAAAAAATAATCAAAAATGAACTTTAAAAAAAAAATGCTTGTTTAATAGGAAAATTACATACTAATTGAAAGTATGAAGTCTATAGAATATGCAAAAGTTAGGTTTGGTGCAAATGAATAGTACCGACTTACCTGTTTATGTGCCTACCCAATAGTTTGACGGGAAAAAAATAGTCAACCTAACGTTTGCATATTCTATAGGCTTCATAATTTCGATTGCTATGTTATTTGTCCATTAAACAAGCTATTGCCATTTTTTAAAACAATGTTAATTTTAATTTTTTTTATTAACCCTTCGTCTGTGGAAGGGTAAAAAAATACTGAATTCGAGTCTCTTCTAATTTTGGAATAATCCACAAAAAGAAGTCGAAAAAAAGTACAAAAAGTGATACCAAAATTTGGTCAGGATCCTTATCAAACACAGACGAAAGGTTAATTATATACTGGACTGAAATTTTTCCTATTCGCCACATATTATTTAGCGTATTAAATGTGGTATAAAATACTTTATATCAAATAAACAGCCCGGTGCAAATCGTCTCCTATTCGGATCTCCTACTACTATATGAGCGATTGGTTATCGAAATAAAACTACGAGTTGCTGGGACCATTTATTGGCATCACAAGAGGGTCTTACAACTACCTATATTACACGACACGCTGCGCTGGCGCAAGGATCAAAACAAGAATGTTATCTATTGCAATTCATTTCTACTACAGATAAAATGTCTTCTGAATATTGAGAATAACAAGTAAAACAACGCTGTTATTTCTATTTCTTCACAAGTGACACATAAGTTTAGCATTTTTGCTATCAACATATATATATTTAGAAACTTCATGGTTGCGCAATGCCTTAGTATGATTCATTCAACTGGTAGGTAGGATACAGATTAGTTTCAACACAAAGAAACGCTATTTTTAGCCCAAATTTTTGGTAACTACTTTTATTATAGGTGAAAAACTTAAGTAAATCTGCTCTGCTAAGGGCAAATGGCGGTATGTCAAACAAAACTCCTGTAGAAAATGCAACCTTATTTCTAACGAGAGAGGATTGAATCTGCTTTGGCTAATGAATTAGAGATACGACCTTTTGGCTTGTGAGGGCAGAAATGACCTCTTGCATTTAGTTGTAACATCTGTATAGAGCGTTCGACATTCTATATTTGATATTTGACGTAAATTACATATTAGTTTTTTACACAACTACATCCAAGAGGTCATTTACTTGTTTTTCCATAAGAATAAATAATAACTATACGTAGAAGCGAATCTCCTTTGACCAGGCCCCAAACGCCGCGCTTTAAATACCTACTTCCCCCTTCGCCCCGCTACGCCCCTCTGTCTTCCGCGCCCAAAGTCAGCGCTGTCACTTGCGAAATATTATAATCGGTTTATGGATGTGTTATACAAGTTTAGTCACGAATTGTTATTAATGTTTGACTTCAACATGGAAACATTGTTGCAAAATGAGTTTTTTACATTTACGTTAAATTAGGTAATAATACTTTTTGATGATATTAAGATTATATCATAAATCGTTATTCAATCAATTATTTCTAATTATTTTGCCGTCAATAGTCATTCACTTTTTTAAACACTATCTTAGTTCAACCATAAACACTAAAATCAACACAAATACGAAAAACAATTCAAGACACAATATCAATATCTTGGTTAATATATATTCCGTGTGTGACGCCCCTGACTGACTAGACACCTCAGGTGTCGCCAGGCGGCAGGTATTTAACGCGCCGAGCGCGCGTCCGGAGCCGGGAGTTTCGCTTCTACGTGTAGTTATTGTTTATTCTTATGGTTTTTCTCCTATAGTTACAGGTAGATTCACTAAAGCTGGCACGAATGGAATGAAAGAAAGTAATGTCACCTATCACTGTGTGAGTGACGACCTTTGAACCGATGTTCGAATTTCAAACCGAAAACCTGTTATTATTTTACACACTTGTATACTTCCGTTCACTCATTCAAACCAGTCGTGCCAGCTCTTGTGAATCGACCTGTAGTTTAAAATTAGTTGGAACAATTTCAAATCAAAACAATAAGTTCTATACAAAGAGTAGGACTAATAAACAAAGTCAGCACATTAATAATTTTGATATATACAACGTTAATATAAAAATGACGCATTCAACACGTGACGCAAATGGTGCGTCATGAGTGCAATAACAAAATTAAGTAGGTACCTATTCACCACGTGACGCAAATGGTGCGTCGTAAGTTCAATAACACAACAAATTGACGCATTCACCACGTGACGAATATGGTGCGTCATAGGTTTAATAACAAAATGACGCATTCACGAAATGAAGCAAATAGTGCGCCATAGGTTCAATAATAAAATAACGCATTCACGATATGACGCAAATGGTGCGTCAATCGTCCGCGCGCCAGCCTAGCGTTACATCGATTTAGAATAAGCATCACAAGACAGTGTACTTTAGTTACCACTATACATCTCTCTCTTATATTACAACAGCGACCGAAGGGCGAGCAGGACAGTGTTACAGTCAGCTACAAAAATATTATCCAAAGTTCCAGCACGTCTAACGAAAAGTTACCTTATAAAACGCGACTGCATAATTATATTATATGAAGCGACAATAACTTTTTTTATTCCCACAGAATAAATGTAAACAAAGGTGTTGCCGTTAACGAAAAACATTTGCAGCAACAAAATATTTATACTATCCACATTTATAAGAAATCGACTTTCTATAATAAACTATATATTATAATCAGAGATCGGACAAATGGGTGTCATTACTCGCAATAGTGTGGACATGACTCCGAAGATTTTAATTAAACAAATTAAATTTTATGAATTGATTTCTTATTTGAACTTAATTTTTTATCCTTTGCAAGGCAGTAATAAATAAATAATACAAAGACTTGTAATTGTGTAGATTTATTAAAGCAAATAAACATTATTTTTTATAATTTTTCCGTGGTTAGTTTATTCCTTTTCACGGCTAAAATAAACTAATGAGGTTAAAAGCTCCTTTCGAAATCCACGGATGTTAATGGAGCAAACTTAAGTAGATTATTATTAATGGCCACTGCTCACGTCTTTGTATTATTTATTAATTACTACCTTGCAAAGGATAAAAAATAAAGTTCAGGTAAGAAATCAATTAATAAAATGTAATTTGTTTAATTAAAATCTTCGGAGTCATGTCCACACTATTGCGAGTAATGACACCCATTTGTCCGATCTCTGATTATAATTAAGATGAAAGAATTTAATTTGTTGATGGCCAACTTTATTTGACATAAACTCTTTGTTGCATTAATTTTAAACGTGACTACTGTTTTTGTTTGCATAATTTGTTTATTGCACTGGTATCATTGACTCGATACACCTGTGTCAACAAGTTGAGGGCCGCTTGATTGATGAGAGACGTCACTTCACTCGCTTAGCTTCACAATTCGTGCTCCCATCGTAATCGATTTCCAGTGACTCATTTGTGCGATTTTAATTTTTATTATTTCTCAAATTTATTTTTAATATGGTTCGACCGAAATGATAACTTAATATATATTTTTTGCTATTCCAAACTTTGAGATACCCTGAAATGTCACTTTGACAGTGACGTAAATTTGTTTACATTTTTTCTTCGGGAATCAAATACGACCTTAGTGGTGGCCACTTAAAAAAGAAGAGTTTTTATCTGACGGTCCTTTGTTCAACTCAATCTCGCCGACAAAATTGTACATCACATACTTGTGGTTTTCTAGAGATAGACTGAGCATGGTCCGACATAATTCGCACCTTCAGAACAATAGTGACCTGATTGAGAAATTTTAAATTTCGAGTTAGGTCTCTATGATAATAAATTTATGACTCAAAGTTTGAAAGCACAAATTTTGAATTAGGTCATTGTTGTTCTAAAGGTGCGATATGTATGTACGGTTTTATAGCTTTGGATTGCAGCCATACTTTTGTAGCTAACTGTGCAAAATGTATTATTATCTTTTGAACGCCATGGGCCTGTTTTATAAAGCTACAAGTTACAATTTTACAGGTCTAAACTGGCAACACTGCTCAAATGGTTAGTCGTCATTGGTTGAGGTTGTGTCAAATGGAAAGTTGTAATTTGTAGCTTTATAAAACAGGCCCCAGTCAGTTATTAAATAAAATTAGAGTCCGACCAGCGAGTGGTGACACAAAAAAAGGCAGCAAATTCAAAATATCACTAGCTGGTAACACGACATGCATAACGACTGGATAGGTACTCATCCTGTGAGAGTTTGTTTCATAGGTAAAATTGTTGACGTATAAGAATTTGAGAATAATGCTTAGGTCACCACTCGCTGGTCGGACTCTATATGCCGTTACAAAATGTAAAACAGGGCGATAAAAAGCCAAACATGTCTCCTTTACCCTGGCAACCCTATCCCACCGCACCCTTCGCTCCTATTCATCAATAATATACACATTACAACAAAAATAACTTCTCTTTGATTTTAAACATTGATCACGTGGACGACAATCACGAAACTATTACTTTATACACATAATATATCCTATTAGAAATAAAAGGTTTTTAACGAGATACAAAAAAGTATACACATACGTCGTTTACGAACTGAGAGAAATACAACCAGCCGAAACGTCGGATTAAGAGAGGTATGTATACTTCCCTATCGTTCGTTTCATCTCCAATGTGTTGTAAACATTTATCTATAATTTATATTGTATCACTTTTAGTTAGTCAATATTTCTTGCCCATTCTATAACGTCGCCAGATATGTCAAATAAACTCGCTCGATTTCGCCCGACGAAACTGCCGACACCTGTCGCGCTAAGTCGCCCAGATATGTCAAGTGAACTCGCTCGACTTTACCAGACGTTGCTGCCGAGACCTGTCGCGCGATATAGCCAGATATGTCAAGCGAAGTCGCTCGATTTCGCCCGACGTCGCTGCCGACACCCGTCGCGCGATGTCGCCAGATATGTCAAGTGAAGCGGCTCGACTTCGCTTGACATGTCGCCGACACGTGTCGCGGGACAGTTCTAGGGTCCTAGTGAAAGAGGGTATGTCTCTTGAAGATCAAGTGAAAAAGGGTTTAAGTCTAGTATACTCCGTTTATGAATATGCCCTTTTTTATTTGACTTGTACCCTTTTTCACTAGGCCCCCAGATTTGTCCCGTAGTAAAATCCCTGGCTTAATGTCGTTAATTTAAGTCGCATCTTGCATAGCATGTTGTAATACCAGGGGCCCGTTCCAGAAAGCCACTCTGCAACTCTGCACTCCACAAATCCCACTTTACGAACGTATTTCTGTTCCACAAAGCTATGGCAGAGTTGAAGAGGCAGAGTCAAATGGAGAGTGTGGATTTGTGGATTTGCAAAGTACCTTTTAGGAACAGAATCTTTGCAGAGTTTGAAAATTACGCAGTGTTTTCTGGAACACGTTAACTCTGCACTTTGCATTATCGTGAATTTGCAAAGTGCAGAGTGCAGAGTTGCAGAGAGGCTTTCTGGAACGGGCCCCAGTTTCATAATAGGGATCGGCAAACTTCGTTGTTCTTTGCAACACGAGTGTCAACTATACAGTCGATTACAAGTGCGAGTGTGATAGCGATACCCAGCTGAACGCTAAGAAGGGAGTACTGTACAGACTACACTTAGCACTGCGCTTAGGTGCTACGGGTTTGTACTTGTCTCTCACTCGCTCTTAACAAGAGCGTATGAGAGCGAGTTAGAGACAAGCATAAATCCGAAGTACCTTTCTATACATTTCGTCAATACTTTATACAATTCATATATTGTACTAAATTTGGCACGCTCGTGCTTAACTTACAAATGCGAAATTAATCTGTCTTAATGAACGATTACGATTTCGCTTCGATTGTAAAACATAAATGTTCTAGTACAAGTCAGACTCGCGCACCGAGGGTTCCGTACTATTGGACAATATGAAAATAATTTTGAATTTATTATAATTATAGCTATCTACATACATACATTAAATCACGCCTGTTTCCCAGAGGGGTAGGCAGAGAACACTTCTTTCCACCTGCTAAGATCCTGACAAATGTCTTTCGCTTCTTCCACATTCATACATCGAGTCATGCATGCACGTCGGTTTCGGGTACTTAAGATCCGGCCATTTTCCAGTATTTCTCCGATTTGATTCGAAAAAGTTCGCCTAGGATCGACCCTCCCACTCACTTTTGCTCTGTATATCTCTTTCGTCAATCTTCTTCCATCCATCCTTTCCAAATGACCGAACAATCTTAGTCACTACATCTTCTTTTAGTCCACATTTCTCTCTGACTTTTTCATTCGTTACTCTATTTGCAACTTTGAGTCATGAACTTTTGCTAAAAGTTATTTAGTACCGAAATGATCCGCGATTCTGGAAATACAGCCCATACACAACATATTCTTAAGTTCTTCTTTCTTGTTTGTTGTAAATTCAACTAATCGCCATTACGGTATCAAATATACATACATAAATAAAAAGGTAGAACGGGTAATGGACCCTTAGGCTCCGTTTTTGTACGAGACCCTTAAAAGCGAGAAAAAACCAGATTCATTTCGTATTTCAGAGTTATTCCTGAAAAACATACATTCTAACATATCCGTTTTTTGTGCATGGACCCATCTAGCTGGCTAGCTGACTACATAGTTTATTTTCAGATCATATGAAACATTTCAAAACTTGCACGCTCTATCTCACTTTATTGTTTGGTGAGACGAAGTGGCTGATCTAAATAACTAATCTTGATTTCGTAATGAATACTTGGCTTATACATTACAGATCTAGTGAATAATCCTTTCACATCGTGAAAACTCGGAACTCACGTCTACTTCCGAATGATGCCGACGTGTCTATGAATTATTGAATTATTAAGTGACATGTTTGTATTAAATAAATAGAGTCCTTAGTTATCAGTGTCAAATGTCAAACCACGAGTTTGAAGTGTATCACACCGAGATGTTTAAACCACCACGATCAAATATACAGAAATTTGGTGTAGGTAAACAAGAAGAAATATAAATAAATGTTGAAAATAATTTCACAGGCTTGTCGATCTAAACGTTTCCCAGGTCTTAATGCTATCGGCATGACTATTAAAAAGAAATGAAAACAAACTTAATCTTAATTAACAAAAAAATACTCTGGTATTAACCACTCTATATCGATTATCACTCTCGCGATGCGACGTTCCCCCACGTTGTCTTGATGGGTGCTGAGTCAGACTGAAGTAGCATGACAAATACGAACATTTCCGAGAAAATACGATGTGAAAGGATATTTCACTACATCTGTACATGACTTGAATTATTACATTGCTGACCTTACAATTGGCCGATGTACAGTCGGCCTAATAAGTCTCTCAATTTTGACAACTTTCTATATTTGAATTCCTAATTGTCATTTGTCCTAATGCATTCTTTGCCCTAATTTTAATTAATCCTAAAGCCATTTCAGCCTATTTTTTTAATACTTAAAAAGTTGTCTGACTCAGCTGTCTGTTTAGGACAAATGATACGTTAGGACAAACGTTTTTAGGGATTCCAAGGGATATCCAGGGATATCCCTAAAGTCGACTTTTCGAATTGACAGATGTATCATAAATATCGTAATTACTAATGGGCGGACGACGGATACAAATAACGTCAAGGTAATGTCGAACGATATCCGTAACATGGATATGACTATAATTGATTATAAAATTAATTAATTATTTTATTTAGAAGATAACACGGAAGCATACATAGAGTGTAACATAATTTGTAAATTGATATTATATACAGATGCTCCCCTGAATGTATCTCATTATGAACACAAGAAATACTAAGTTAAAATTACAGCGTGCAATTTCCTTAATAAATAAAAATAACATTAAACAACAGAAACGCAGTGAAATTTTAATACTTGTATAAATTTAAAACAGAAGCTTTGATGGGCGCGGGATTGTGAAAATAGGTCTATGTCATTAAGAAATCTATTGTGATGGCCACACAGCCTATACCTATGTATATGGGTGCACGTTTCCCGGCGTTAGTCTTAGTTTTGGGAAGACTGAAAAGGTGTTTAGACCTCGTTGATCTAAGGGGAGCACGGAGATGTATTCTTGGCAGGAGTTCTGGGCAATCAACGTCGCGCACACAAATATTACGCAACATGATAGCATCGGCAGTGCATCGTCTATCTCGGAGGGACAGGATACCATGATTGGCCAAAAGCTGGTCGTAAAAATAAGAGAACATCACTGCAAAAAGTAATAGATTTTTATTGTTGAAGTAAATAATCATATCGTTTCTTTATTAGGTACTTTCAGTATATTCCTTTTATAGTTTACTATCTATACTCGAAAATGTAATTAAAAACCGACGTGGGTGCCACTAATTAAAAAAATATTAGCCTTAGTATATTTCCACTTTTCAAAAGACCGCACTAAGAATATTTATTAGTAGGTAGTTTGAACCTTCCATTTAAATAAACAAGTTAATTCAAGTTACTTACACAAATACAAGATGGCCTGTTAAATATTTAACCATAGAAGATTTTTGGTAGCAAAACTGTTATTGCACTTGTAATACTTCAGGTATTAATAACATTTGGTACGATAAATAAACAATAGTTGTAAACAACGTTAGATGCAATTTAAATATTACATACGTTTAGCTATTCGACAAAATAACAGGCCAAAAGTGTGTAGCTCACTTTATAATGACAATCATCGGGCATTTTACCAGCCATGACACCATGGGGTCCATGGGTAACTGTCAAGTTTAAATCAAGCATAAGTGTAAGGCATCCGAATTTAGCTTGTTATTTTGTTTTTATTAGATGATAAAAATAATCGCCATTGAACACACACACACACGCCATTTAATGACTTAACACACTATATGAGAAAATATTTGCTTTAGGATATTTTAATGTTTTGAATATCGGGTAGAATAAACAATGAATGCATATTCCCTATTGTTAAATATAACTTTTGATATTGAAAATGTTAGAATTATCTACAAATATTAACAACAATTTGATTATCAATGCGAAAAGGTTGGCTAACTCTGAAATGTTCGATTGACACTAACATAAGTGACTTTGACACTTATGACAGTGACGTATCTGTCGTAGTTTTTTTGGTCTTAAATTAGATTTTCGAGTATACTTATATAGGGAAAATTACCTCTCCACATCTACAGACGTAATATATCTTAATATACAAAACATGTACAAAAAAAACAAAAAATGTACTAATTTATAACAAAAACTGCATATATTTTCACACATAAATAGGTACTCGAAATTTTACAAAAGTCTTATCCATATTGTGCTTTTGTCGCCATATTGCATCCGTCGTCCGCCGATTATTAATTACCCTTGTATTTTGTATATCGTGCAAACAAATTTCAACCTTAACCACTTTGTCTGACTGTACTTTTGAACCCATTTTGGCATCTGTACAGTCGACTACAATGCACCTTAATGGAATAATAAAGGAGGGTTTTGATCTCTTTATAATAACGTGGACATGGACATTGTATTTTCAAAAGAGATTTACGTATAGCTTGGCAAAAAATAGTTGATACTGTGACCTGAATAACAATATTCTCAAG
Organism: Acleris literana; assembly: GCA_946894065.1. Classification (NCBI taxonomy): domain Eukaryota; kingdom Metazoa; phylum Arthropoda; class Insecta; order Lepidoptera; family Tortricidae; genus Acleris; species Acleris literana. The sequence continues at coordinate 1,952,763 of OX335693.1, read as the reverse complement.
TGGCAACCACCACGCAGTACACGCAGTTGGCAGTACTTTTTTATTTAGTTTGAATAAGCAGGTTTTATAATGATCAGATTTCATAATACCCAACAATAGACATTTATGTCTAAATTTTAAATTGACTTACCCCTAAAACGCCCGATGCCCAACATATAATTAAAAATAAGGCAAAATGTCTTTCGCCATGTAATAAGGTCAAACAACTTCTGTTCAAATTTCAGGCGTTTTGGGATAAAGGTGTTTCTATCAGGATTTAAAAGGAATTTGAGAGGAATAAAACAGTAATTTCGGTATTTAGGCATTATGATACAATAGTAAATTGTTAACCAAGGGCTGAAAGGCACGGGACGCTGCAGGTTTCTATTACTGCACAGATCCATTGACAAAGTTGTTTTTCAAATTACTTTCTTTTATAATTTTACTATACAGAGGTTGTATAGGTTTCTGCTACTGCACAGGATCATTTATTTAGTTGTTTTTTTTCAAAATATTTTTTTTTTTCTGGGAACCCTTTGTTTCCCATAATTTTATTAGTCATAATGTAATTGTTGACATAATTTTTGATAGTCATAATTTTTTATATCGCTGAGACTGTAAACTTTTCAGAAGTGCTGAAATATCTAACATGTAGACAAGGCTAGGTTAGATTAGGTTTGATTTATAAAAATTATGAAAAAGTAAGTTTCTTTAAAAAAACACGTGTTTACTTGCGATGATTATGACCTAAAGGACATTATGACTAAAAATAATTATGTCAGTCAATATAGACCCTATTTTTTTAGTGTTGACATGCATTTCAACCCACTTCTAGAAAAACAATGGCCAATTTCAGAGTATGATATGAAAACTCGTTTTGAAGTCTAAACGTATTAGTATTAGGGTATTTTGAAAGCGACTTGTAATAAAATCTACTTATTTAAATACTTAGTTAAAGTATTTGTTTCGAACTTGCGCGACTTTCACACACACTGTTATAAATTTAAAACGAGTCTGCTCGTTACCATCACTGTTGTAACACGATCGAAATGTCGAGGTACATATAATGTTTTTACGCGATTAAACCCCGTTTTAGATTTATAAAAGATAGTTATGGCACGTCAAAATCCAGGACTCTAACTTAATCTCACAAATTTTTTTCTTGCCAAGCTCCTACCCAAAAAAAAACAACATTTTCGCCAACTTAAAAAAAAAACCTCTCAGACCAGCTCGAGCACCTTGATGGTGCCCTGGCTGTTGGCGGCCAGCAGCACCTGCCGCTCGCCCGGCGCCGCGCGCCGCCAGCACACGGCCGACACGAACTCGCTCGGCTCGTCGTCGCGCCGCTCCGCGCCCGTGCCGCGCTCCAGGAAGCCGCGGACCGCGTCGAATCTGTGCGCTAGGAGGGGCTTGGATAAACCTGAAAAAAAAAACAATTGTACAATATGCTGAGGTTCTACTTTTGATAGGAATGTTGACTCATGTTGAATTTTAGTATAATAATCTCTCCACTCTCTTTACTAATGGGCAGGGATCGGAAAATTTGGCGTCATTACTCGCAATAGTGTGGACATGACTCCAAAGATTTTGTTAAATTTATTTATTTGGGTCATTATTGGGGCGTAACCGCCTCACTTTTGTGGACATGTTTTTGAAGAATTGGGTTTATATTTTGATGCCGTTTTTGGATATTTGTTAGATTTCCGGTAAACTAAAATACCTACCTAACCAGAAAACTAAATCAAAATCTGCAGCCACTTCTACAAAAATGTGACCACGCAAGTGATTCGGAACAAACGCCCAAATAATGACTCATTTCTTACCTCAAATTTAATTTTGACGCATTGCAGGACAGTAATAAATAATTAATAAAGACTTGTTATTGTGTAGATTTATTAATAGTACATTACTACAGAGGCCGGGACAAAAGGGGTTGCCGGCCGAGGACATAGGCCGGATAGGTCTAAGGCGGGCAACCCTATATTTCCTGCCGATATATATGTATAGTGCTTTTCTTAAACATATAATTCATTAAACAAATTAAAACAAAAATTACAATGTCAAATACTAGGAGTGCATAAACATTAAAAGTAACCTACAGTGCTCAGTCATCCGCGCTGTGTCGGGTGCGCCCGCCCGCCCGCCGGTGCCCCGCAGCGCACCGCCTGCGATCTAAGTTGCGCTACGCACCCCTAATTACCTTTGTTCTCCTGGTACTTTAAATAATCATGCAAACGCTTAGGTTGGACGCACAGCTTAGTATATTAAAAAAACTATTTAGCCTGTTAAACACAGCCGCCATGATTACACTAAAATTAATAAAAAACTTCAAATGCAATGAAATAAACAACAAAAATATCAAAGTTTAATTTTTTTAATACGCATAGTGCAGAATGTCATGATGCCTATGCCACAAATTTATGTGGAATGGAAATTAAAAAAGAGGACTTTGCCGGCCGCGGCCTAGGCCTGCACGATTTGTATGAAATTCCATTAACGACCTCTTGTCCTAGCCTCACCCGAAACGTCATACTTGGCGGCCTATTATAAGGAACATAACATCAATATTTCATTGCATGTTTGAGAAAAGTAAGTAAACAGTTTTACGAAATTTTTCGTGGTTACTTTATTCCATTTTACATTTAAAATATATTATGAGCTGAAAAACTCCTTTCGCAATTCACTGATGTTAATATAGCAAACTCAAGTAGCGTAATGGGAATATTGTCATACCAATAGGATTCAGTCTATTTTCTATTTTCTGTCTTGCGAAGGATCAAAATTAAATTTCAGGTAAGAAACCAATTAATTTAAATTAATTAATAATATAATATTTGGAGTCATGTCCACATTATTCTAACAATGAATATGAATATTATAACAATTGATGAAACTTCTCCGATCTCTGCTTATGGATAAACTATTGAAAATATATGTATGACTATCGATACTTATGAACATGAAAAAATTAAAATCGATTTTTGACTTTCAAAATTCGATACAATAAGTTAACTGGTGACTAAGGGGTCCTGAAGGAGACGAAGACCAAGAAAGATGACAGCCTGTCATTAACAGGACGAACTGGACTGGAGAGCGAATTATAAAGAGGCCTGAGGGAGGCTTTTGAAACAGTAGGATATAAATAACTAGTGTACAGATGTAGTGAAATATCCTTTCACATCGTATTTTCCCGGAAATGTTCGTATTTGTCATGCTACTTCAGTCCGACTCAGTACCCATCAAGACAACGTGGGGGAACGTCGCATCGCGAGAGTGATAATCGATATAGAGAGGTTAATATGTTTTTTGTTAATTAAGATTAAGTTTGTTTTCAGTTCTTTTTAATAGTCATGCCGAAAGCATTAAGACCTGGGAAACGTTTAGATCGACAAGCCTGTGAAATTATTTTCAACATTTATTTATATTTCTTCTTGTTTACCTACACCTAATTTCTATATATTTGATCGTGGTGGTTTTAACATCTCGGTATCATATACTTGGTTTGACATTTGACACTGATAACTAAAGTACTCTATTTATTTAATACAAACATGTCACTTAATAATTCAATAATTCATAGGCACGTCGGCATCATTCGGAAGTAGTCGTGAGTTCCGAGTTTTCACGATTTGAAAGGATTATTCACTAGATCTGTATGTGTTACCTGCGTAGTACACGTATAGCGCGTTGTTCTCCGAGCCGCAGGCCACGTACCGGCCGCTGGCCTCGGTAGCCAGCCCCACGAAGTTCTTCTCGTTGGCGTGGCCGGTGAACGAGCGCACGCAGCGCGGCGACTCCACGCGCCACAGCTTCAGCTGCGAGTCCGTCGAGGCCGAGACTAGCGTGCGCGCGTCGAGGAACTTGACGTATGACACCGCTTTTCTGTTGGGGGATGGATGTGTGATGGACTTTGAATCTACTATCAAGGCAATAAAGGTCAAATACGTTTGTTCGAAAATGCCATTTTTATTTTAGGAAGAAAGGAAAATGAACTTTATTAACAGTGCAATACAGTTCAAATTGAATTGCCTTGATAATGTACATCTTATTTCACATTGCGCCTTACGAGAATAAGGCCAGATTTGATAGCTGTCAAAATATCACCTTAAGCATACCTCGGAACACATTTTATACTGAGTTGACAGGTGTCAAAAACGGCCTATTAGAGTAATGGGAGTATAGCATGTTGATTTAGCTTATGTTTTTTTTTTCATACAAGCACAAGTTGTGTGTGTAAACAAGTACAAGATGACCATCACAAGTGACATTTAATGTCAGTGACTAACTCACGGGGTTCCCAAATTTATTTCTGTAACGCCCCCTGTGTGGTACAGTCAAGGACTTTAAATGTTACGCCACTATGGAACCCTGTCGCATAACGTTAATCATTCATTTAAGCGTAATTTCTGTCATGTGGTTTGACGCTGTCATTATGACAGGGTTCCATAGTGGCATAACATAACGTCGCTTTACTTTCTCAATCTCGTATCTGATCGAATAGTTAGATAGGAAAAGCACTCATGTTGCCTAAAGAATAAAGACTATTTTCCTATGTAACTATTCGATCAGATACGAGTTTGAGAAAGTAAAGGGACGAAAGTCCTTGACTGTACTAACTACTTGTACTAATTCTGAAAAACATAATCAACTCGCTATTTATTACAGTTCAAAAGACACAGCTCTTTAAAGTTAGGACGGACAACGAAGACATATTAATAGGGACTGTGGGACTCTCTTCGGATACGCAACCTTCAAAAGATCGAGTAGTTAGTGAGAATACCTGTGGTCTCTAAACACGGCGAGCGGCGCGCGCGGCGCCCGCAGGTCGTAGTAGTGCACGCAGTGGTCGGCCGAGCCGAAGGCGAGGTGGCACGAAGAGCGCGGGTTGAAGCGGACGCAGCACACGTTGAACCGAGCCTCCAGCGTCGCCACGGACCTGGGAGGACGAGGTGGGATAGAGCCGGGGAACGCGCAGGCCATCTGGGGCCCGTTTTATAAAGCTACAAATTACAATTTACAGGTTACAAGTTTCCATTTGACACAACCTCGACCAATGACGACCAGCCATTTGAGCAGTGTTGTCGGTTTAGACCTGTAAAATTGTAACTTGTAGCTTTATAAAACGTGCCCCTGGTGGTGTGGGATGTGAGACCCATAGACATTTTTTTTAGTACAATCTTAAGATTGAAATCCTAATTTCGAATGTGTTGCAAACTCTGCGGACTAAGATGGAAACCAGCATACGGTTACTGTGCCTGCCAGGGGTCGGCAACGTTTTGAGTCGGAAGAGTCAAAAATTACAATTAAAAAAAAAACATATTTTTAAAGCCAGGTTTTTTTTCCTTGCCATCAATGAATAGTACTTGCATAAATAAAGTTGGAACTAAAGAGCCGCAGCTTCACATCCGCATGTGGCTAGCGAGCCGCAGGTTGCCGACCCCTTCCTTAACCTAAACTAAGCTACATTTACACCAGGAGATGCAAGGCAATGCATCAAATCATTACAGGCGTAAAATAAACCTAATAACTTACAAAGTCGATTCCTAGTCCCTTAAATTGCCGTTTTGATGTGCCACTGACCTCTCAGCGTTGAGTGCCCACAGCTTGACCCGCGCGTCGTCGCTGCCGCTGGCTAGCAGCCGCACGTCCGCCCGGTTGAAGTGGACAGACCAGCAGCGTTTGTCGTGCTCGAGTAGCGCGCGCGTCCGCTGTCCGGTGCCGGCGTCCCATACAGCCACTGTGCCTTCGTAGTCTGCTGATGCTAGGACATTCTGTAAATAAAAAAATCTTATTCATAATTACCATTATCAAAAGCTGAGATCTAGAGCAATAGATGTCGCTAACGTCGTTGGTAGTTGCCTTCTACAAGCCACTAGATGTCGCTCGCGTCGTTGGTAGTCGCCTTCTACTAGCCACTAGATGTCGCCAGCGTGGTAAACATCTACCTTCTACAAGCCACTAGATGTCGCTAGCGTCGTTGATAGTTACGTTCTACTAGCCACTAGATGTCACTAGGGTCGTTGATAGTTGCCTTCTACTAGCCAATAGATGTCGCCAGCGTGGTAAACATCTACCTTCTACAAGCCACTAGATGTCGCTAGCGTCGTTGATAGCTACGTTCTACTAGCCGCTAGATGTCGGTAGAGTCATTAATACCTACCTTCTACTAGCCACGAGATGTTGCTAGCGTCGTTGATAGTTGCCTTCTACTATCCACTAGATGTCGCTAGCGTTGTAGATAGTTGCCTTCTAGAACGCACTAGATGTCGCCAGCGTCGTTGATAGTTACCTTTTACTAGCCACTAGATGTCACTAGCGTCGTTGTTAGTTGCCTTCTACAACGCACTAGATGTCGCCAGCGTCGCTGATAGCTGCCTTCTACTAGCCACTAAATGTCGCCAGCGTCATAGATAGTTGCCATCTTCTAGCCACTAGATGTCGCTGGCGTCGTTGATAGATACCTTCTCCTAACTACTAGATGTCGCTAGCATTGTTGATAGTTACCTTTTACCAGATACTAGATGTCGCCAGCGTCTTAGATAGTTGCCTTCTACTAGCCACTAGATGTGACCAGCGTTTAAGTAGTTGCCTTCTTCTAGCCACTAAATGTCGCTAGCGTCGTTGATAGTTGCCTTCTACAACGAACTAAATGTCGCCACCGTTCGTAGATAGTTGCCTTCCTCTAGCCACTAGATGTCGCTACCGTCTTCTTTTCTACAAACACACACCGACTGACCTTGTGGTACGCGTTCCAGGAGACGCAGCTGATCTTGTGCGCGCATTGCATCTCGGCGCACGGATAGTGCACGTCGACCGCGTCGCGCACCACCGCCTCGTACTCGAACACCTTGATCCGCTTCGTCACGCCCGCGATGGCGAAGAATTCTTCGTCTTTGTCAAATTCTGGCAGAAAAATAATAATATAAATGTACTAAAAATAGTGAAATAATGGCCGGTCTCTTTGGAACAGCATATTTGGTATCGGAGTCTAAATATTACGTGAAGTGGATTATACAATGTTTGGTTTCCATACGATATTTTTTTTCTACTCTCGTACTATATATCGCTTATATAGATATCGTTACCGGTATCGCAATACCACCTATAGTGTAATCGAAGCGTGACAACCGTTCTATAATGAGCGTTGCCATGGTAATAACAGTTATTTTATAATTATTAAAACATTGTTATTACCATGGTAACACGCATAAACAATGCTAGTGATGGTGATTGGTAATCAACTGACGTCTTAATTTTTATAATACTTGTCAAAACAAATTTTACAACCATTTAAATATGTAAAAATACGAAAAATATTAATAAAAGAATCACTACATATTATAAAACAAAGTCGCTTGCCGCTGTCTGTCTGTACTTATGTATGCTTAGATCTTCAAAAGTACGCAACGGATTTTGATGCGGGGTTTTTTAATAGATAGAGTGATTCAACGGGAAGGTTTATATGTATAATACATGCATAGTATAGTACAGAAACACTGATAATTTTAGAGGTTTCTAATGTGATGTCGTAAATAAACACATTTTTTTGCGCTTACATTGCAAACGCTGGCTAAACCTTAAGAGATACATCAAAATAATGTACTGAAAAATTGTAGTTCTTCAAGAAACCTAAAGAAAAGTCCGCGATGGCACATGTCTATCTCCTAAGGATGAATCACAGTAACCATTTTTATCTTTAAAAGTTTATTAAAAAATATTAGGTTATTTGCGAAGCTATTTTCTCCAATTCAGTATTTATTCTTATCCATATAAAAACGTTAGTTACCTTGGAAATTTAATGTAGATTAAAATTGTCCTTTACACTATATTATTTAAATAAATACTTTAGAAGATATGGCAGATTCAAAATTACGCGCATCCTAAATCTGTATTATCGAAACGCTTGGCCGCCGGCCCTATAGCCACGTATAGCCACGCTTCGCCCTTTAGTACCTACAGCCTGCAGCATCACATAGTATCAAACACCGGAGCTCTCCTGTTAGTTACGTAGGTACTTATATTTATATTAAGCTTTTCAAATTGTTAAATTAGGGAAATGGGTAGGTAGTTCGATTGAGTTTAGGTTTTGATTAAAAGATATTTTTATGTTGTCTACACTTCTACACTTATAATATTATAAAGAGGAAAGATTAGATTTTTTGTTTGTTTGTTTGAATTGAATAGGCTCCGAAACTACTGGACCGAGTTGGAAAATTCTTTCACCATTAGAATTCTACACTATCTCTGATGAACATAGGTAATATAATATTTTCAAAAAAGTTAGGGATCCGTATGAAAGCTTCGATAATGTAACCCAAGGTGTGAAAAATATACCAAAAAAATCCTTATATCGCATACGCTGCGGAAACTATTGACAATAGAGCAATGTGATGTACTACAGTTTTATAGAAGACATCAATTTCTACAAAAAAGTTCACAATACCATATCGCACATGACATTCAATACCGTATTAACTCAAAAATAAATTGTAGCGCATAACTATTTGTAGTAGTTTGAAATTAGAATAAATTTTTCAACACCGTCACATTTTGAGTTAAGACGGTATTGATTGTCATGTGCGATATGTCTAACTATTACAGTTACGTCACAATAACTACTTTTTCATGTTAAAATATGCAATAGTAACGCCGGTTCTAACTAGGCCCCATTATTCGTACCTTGGTATTAATCCGTATCCAAATAAATCATTTCGTTTTCAAGGCTATATCAGTACCTGTAAATTACTTTTTGAATTATTCAAATCGGACATACCATTCAAAAGTTATCATGAGTGTAATAATTATCAAAATTGAAATTTAAGAAACAGACTGAAACAGCCCTCTAAGTGTCTTTAATTGGTTTTATCTACAACAGAGAATAGATAGACACGTAAAATTTGGCTAATGGTTCCTGTATATTGTGTAAATGAGTCAGCAGAGCATCAAAGAGTGTATGACATACCTACATAGGTACATTAAATCACGCCTGTTTCACAGATGGGTAGGTAGAGACCACTTCTTTCTTTTCATTTTCAAGAGTGTATGTGATGATGAGAAATCTAATACTTAAGTATCTAATAATTTAACCGAAACCATGCATCTCTTCTCTAATCTGTTCTCTAAATAGTATAAATTAAAGTCGCTTCGCGTTGTCTGCCTGTTCCTCCGCTAACTCCTTCTAAACCACGCAACGGATTATGATACGGACGTTATTACCGAAGCTATTCTGTCCGATTCAGTATTTAACCTTATCCAGATAAATACGATGGTTACCTTGGGCATTTAATGTAGATTAATATTGTCCCATACAATATATTATTTAAATAAATACTTTAGAATATATGGCAGATTCAAAATTACGCGGAACATAGATTAGAACTTTTTGAACAAATATGAGTTTCGTTGTTTGCACGTACAAAAACGGCTCTTTGCAGAGTCGTTGCTCAAAATAGGAAATGGACAGAAACCCTAAGATAATAGGAGCATTAATCTTCAAAATGAGAACCTTTGCGTTTTAGTAAAATAATTAGTCGACAATGTTTATTCCGAAATTAATAATATTAATTCTAAGACTGTACTAAGGAGAGAGCTATTTTATCACCAACTAATAGTCAAGTAGGTATAGAAAATCAATGCACCGACACAAACATACTACTCTGTAGACACTGTGCTCGACCTGGAAGAGGCTATCCATTTCCCAACGGAATTTCTCAATTTCTTACAACCTTCTGGATCGTCCCGCATAAATTGGTTTTGAAAGAAAGGTGTCCTTTTATTTCACAACGGAACCTTAATCCACCCAAATAACATCTTTAAAAGCGTTGATAATAGAGTACACAATACTGACCGGATGTGCGGCTGGAAAAGTCGTTTTAATTCCCCGGATTCCATACTTTCCGGTTTAAACGACTGCAATGACAATTTACAAGTCACAAGGTCAAACATTCAAACCTGTGGGCCTAATAGCCCTTTCGCGCGTCACTTCCAGGCAAAATTTGTTTGTATTGTGCAATGAGAAGTCCGCTGTAAACATTGTATATAGAGAGATTCTGTGAAAGCTGGCCGTCATGATTTGAATTGAATTTAAAATCTAACGGCGTCAAAAACTCAATTTCGCAAAATTGGACGTCTTTCAAAAATCGTCATGAAATAAAACCTCTATGCATAATGCACCTATCTATAATTTGAAAAGTATATTATTCCAGATGAACTTGGATTATTTTAACTTATTTTAACCGAAGCGAAGCGAGGGCGGGTCGCTAGTTAATAATAAAGAAAAGATTAATAAAATTATTCGTAGTGGTAACCGACATGGCGGTAGAGTGGCAACGTACATTGTTACCATGAGATGATCCAATGTCGAAACGTTTAATATAGTAAATACCGGTTTATTTAGGTTAAAACCGGTTTTTCGAGATCTTAATCGGCCCTTACCTATAGTAGAAACAATCGTAGAATAATTGATCGCGTCGCTAGAATAAGAGAGCGTGGCCAGCGGCCGGAGCGCTCTGTACCGCGTGAAGGCCACCAGGTCCTCGCGGAAGGCGTCCAGGCCGCCCGCGCCCGCGGCGGGCGCCGGGCCCGCGGGCGACGCCGCCGGCTCCGCGGGGGCCGACTCGGGCAGCAGCTGGTCGCCGTTCAGGCACGCCTTCGTCGTGGCTGGTGGGGAAACATCTGACTATTAAACAATAAGGTAAAAGAGGATGGGCATCTATGTCACCAATAACGTCAATTGTTTTCCTTGTAAAAAAATAATGTTGCAGGTAGTACCTAATGTTTGTCTCTCAGACTCTCTCATTGGTGGGTTCGTGGTCGGGCACGTGGTCTTCGCTGCCGCTCGTGATCACAGGCGGCAGCGGGGCGAACGGCGCGGCGGTGTCACTGTCTATACGACTCACACTCTATCTAGTGGACACACTCACTGGTGGGCTCGTGGTCGGGCACGTGGTCCTCGCTGCCGCTCGTGGTCACAGGCGGCAGCGGGGCGGGCGGCGCGGGGTTGTCACAGTCTATACGACTCTTTCTCTATCTAGTGGAAACTCACTGGTCGGCTCGTGGTCGGTCACGTGGTCCTCGCTGCCGCTCGTCGTCACAGGCGGCAGCGGGGCGGGCGGCGCGGGGGTGTCACAGTCTAGACGACTCTTTCTCTATCTAGTGGAAACTCACTTGTGGGCTTGTGGTCGGGCACGTGGTCCTCGCTTCCGCTCGTCGTCACAGGCGGCAGCGGGGCGGGCGGCGCGGGTGTGTCACAGTCTATACGACTCTTTCTCTATCTAGTGGAAACTCACTGGTGGGCTCGTGGTCGGGCACGTGGTCCTCGCTGCCGCTCGTGGTCACAGGCGGCAGCGGGGCGGACGGCGCGGCGGTGTCACTGTCTATACGACTCACACTCTATCTAGTGGACACACTCACTGGTGGGCTCGTGGTCGGGCGCGTGGTCCTCGCTGCCGCTCGTGGTCACAGGCGGCAGCGGGGCGGGCGGCGCGGGGGTGTCACAGTCTATACGACTCTTTCTCTATCTAGTGGAAACTCACTGGTGGGCTCGTGGTCGGGCACGTGGTCCTCGCTGCCGCTCGTGGTCACAGGCGGCAGCGGGGCGGGCGGCGCGGGGGTGTCACAGTCTATACGACTCTTTCTCTATCTAGTGGAAACTCACTGGTGGGCTCGTGGTCGGGCACGTGGTCCTCGCTGCCGCTCGTGGTCACAGGCGGCAGCGGGGCGGGCGGCGCGGGGGTGTCACAGTCTATACGACTCTTTCTCTATCTAGTGGAAACTCACTGGTGGGCTCGTGGTCGGGCACGTGGTCCTCGCTGCCGCTCGTGGTCACAGGCGGCAGCGGGGCGGGCGGCGCGGGGGTGTCACAGTCTATACGACTCTTTCTCTATCTAGTGGAAACTCACTGGTGGGCTCGTGGTCGGGCACGTGGTCCTCGCTGCCGCTCGTGGTCACAGGCGGCAGCGGGGCGGGCGGCGCGGGGGTGTCACAGTCTATACGACTCTTTCTCTATCTAGTGGAAACTCACTGGTGGGCTCGTGGTCGGGCACGTGGTCCTCGCTGCCGCTCGTGGTCACAGGCGGCAGCGGGGCGGGCGGCGCGGGGGTGTCACAGTCTATACGACTCTTTCTCTATCTAGTGGAAACTCACTGGTGGGCTCGTGGTCGGGCACGTGGTCCTCGCTGCCGCTCGTGGTCACAGGCGGCAGCGGGGCGGGCGGCGCAGGGGTAGGTGCGGGGGTGATGCCGGGAGTGACGGGCGGGAAGTACAGTTCGTCCGCTCGATGGGCGAAATAACACTGCACGAAGTCTTCGAAATGGGCCGCTAGCCGTCGCCATCTGAAAGGAGTATATTTAGATCAGACTGCAAGTATCAAGAGCTTTTGGTTAAGTATATAAACCATCTGAAGGTTAATCCCTATACTATACACCAAACATTCTTGATACTCTTCGACTTTTTGACATTTGACATAATTTTGAAAATGCATCAAAGACTCTTGATACTCCTGCGGGCTTAGTGTGGTTGCATTTATCGCGTGACAAAATGTGGATAAAGCATCCGTCACTCTCGTACATACCAAGCAGAATAGAGCCCATGGCCCTTCAAAACAGTCAATCAACGACTCCCCTATTGTCATATTTACAAGTAAATCTTGTAAATCTATCCTCAACTCCAAACACATTAGATTCTGCCTCATATCCGGTTCCTCACCTGTTTGCGAGCGCGTCCCCCCCTCCCGTTTGGCCGTCTCCGCTTCCCCCCGCGAACCCCTCCTCGTCCGGCTCCGGCGCGGACGCGCTGTCCGACACCGAGCCCGCTAGCTCTGTCAGTTCCTGCAACAAACATCATCATCATCGTCATCGTCGTCGTTGTCGTCGTCGTCGGCATCATCATCACCATCACCATCATCATCATCATCATCATCATCATCATCATCATCATCATCATCATCATCATTATCATCATCATCATCAGCCCGTATTAATCCACTTCTGGACAAAGGCCTCTCCCAATGTTCGCCACTGCTCCCACAAACATAATAAGAACATAACTCATCATTCTTCATCATTTCAGCCGAAAGACGTCAACTGCTAGACATAGGTTCGAGGTCTGCCACAACCGGGGTCCTGCACGAGCATACATCGGTTTCCAATTGCAATAATGAGAAATGGTTCAAAATTGACTTGCATTTTGAACTAAGCATTTCACAATCTAACAAACCAACATGTTATGTTTAAAAAAGGTTGCAACAGGACATTGCATAGGTTTATGGGCCACATAAACCGGGTTTGTATCCTCTTCATTTTCCAAGAATAAAAAAGTAAGATGGATGGCGAAACATGCCAGTACAGTGAGAGATTCATAGTGGCGTTCCACAAGGTTCCGCTCTCGGACCTGTCCATTATTCAATATACTACACATACTTTGACCGCGTTCGTTGAAATGTAACGTTAACATCTGCGTTGCTGATATAAAATAAATTAGGAAACCCAATAATTTGATGTATTAGTATTGTTATTTAACTTTTAAAAACCAAAACATATTAAGAAATTGCTATTAAGTCGCTAAAATAACAGCACAACTCTCTTCAAGACGAGCCTCACTACTGTATTTTGGAGTCTTGTTTCTTCACTTAAGTATGTTCATTGTAACGTAGTACCCATAGTACAGTCAAGGACTTTAATTGTTATGCCGCTATGGAACCCTGTCGCATAACGTTAATCATTCATTTAAGCGTAATTTGTGTCATGCGGTTTGACGCTGTCATTATGACAGGGTTCCATAGTGGCATAACAATTAAAGTCCTTGACTGTACAAACCTAGACCTTCTTAACTAAGGTCAATGTGGTAAAATTGGTTTCACTGACCTGTCTAAGCGTCCTGACTGCGTCATGCGCGGGACCAGATTCGCCTTCTTCGCTCGGGAACGAAGCCAGCCCCGCCGCGCCGGCGCGCAGCTCCTACAAATAAACACATCACCATCGTCAATATCAAACACGTCATCATCATCATCGTCATCATCGTTGTTGTGATCGATCTCTCCATGCCATACCTTCCTCCACAGCTCGATCTCTTCATGCCTCATTGTGCCCCACAGTTCTTTCTCTATCCACGAATTCGATTTCTCTATGCCTCACCCTCCCTCATAGTCTAATATCATGAAACTCATGATTCATGAAGCATCATCATCTGATGAAATAATAATGCCGTTGTCTTTAAGCTGAGTAATTGAAAACTAAAGAGCTAGCTAATAGGGTAGGAAAGATGAGAAAATGGCGGTGCAAACAAATTAGCGAGCGAAATTAACCGTTATTTCGAGCAGGAACAGTTTTTATCTACACCCATATCATAAGTCCTCTATTATGCGTTCAAAACCCGTAGGCAATGACCAGCATTACCTGCGGTAGTAGGTGACAGCGATGACAGCTGTTAATTTTGGAAGATGTTCCAAATTTGGATCTCATTACCTTACAATATTCGATAACGTAATTTCAAAATTACGTTACAGCTGTCATCACTGTCACCTACTACCGCAGGTAAGGTAATGCCTTTCGGCTTCTGAACTCATCTTAAAGCACTATGTGTAGATAAAGTATTGTACGAGACTCTGCGTAATTAGAATTACAACACTCGTGTGATCTATTATGAAATTTATGAAACTCGCCTTGCGGCTCGTTTCATAAACCACACTCATGTTGTAATGCCTGTCATTACGCAACCGTCACGTAAACTACTTTATTTTGTTCTTTGATCAGAACCGAAATGATATCGATTCTGTTCGAGCGGATTCGAAATGAAAAATCTCTATTTTAAATGTATGTCGTTTTTGATGAGCTGGTTCAAAAAATTAACCACGTTTCCGAGCCCTGGTCATACCAGCTAACTTGCAGCCAGCAGCAATGTTCACGCTGTTGTGTTTAAGCAAAGACCTTACTACTAGACCGTGCACCATGGCGCAAAAATCGGTCCGCGCGAGAGGGCTTCCGTTGGTAGTGTGTCCCTTTTCTAACCATAAAACACTATACATATACTACATATATACATATATGGGTGATTAGGTTGAGCTAGCAACGCGTCAGAAAAAGACACACTACCAGCGGGAGCCCTCTCGCGCGGACCGGTTTTGTCTAGCTACCACTTATAAGGAAATAGCTACCCTAGGTATGTCAACAGATCTCGTTTTACCTAAACAGATTTTTTTGGTACACAGTCTAGTAGTAAGGTATAAAGTCTTACCCCCTAACTTATAAACGTGGCATAACCATGGAGTAGCTAAACCATGTTTTGTCCTTATCTGTCATTGTGACATTTGAATTTGACAGATAAGGACAAAACATAGTTTAGCTAAACTAAGGTTATTCCACGTTTATAAGTAAGGGGGTTTGTGTTTAAGTGACTAGAGAGGTATAAAGAAAGACAGCTGGTGAAATGACTAGTCCGCATTTAGGACACTTTTAAGACATACCTTTGATTTTTTCGCGTCGCATCGCGTCGCTTTGCATCGTTTCGCGTCGCATCGCTTCGCTTACACACTGCGTTAGCCACACTTACCTTGAGCGCGGCGGCGACGCGGCGCATGGCGGCCTGCACGAGCGTTGTCTAATGTCATGAAACGCATGAAGCATCATCTTCCCCCACAATTCATTCAAACTGTAGTTGACGATAGGATCATGTATCATACCCGCGAACTTGCAAGCCAGCAGCAGTATTAAAACTGTTTTAGTTAGGTAGAAATATTTCTGGTGAAATGACTAGTCCTCGCGTGTGGCACTTCTAAGACGTGCCTTTGATTTTTTCGCGTCGCATCGCATCGCTTCGCGTCGGGTCTATATTGACTGACATAATTATTTTTAGTCATAATTTGCTTTAGGT
Source organism: Acleris literana (assembly GCA_946894065.1). Classification (NCBI taxonomy): domain Eukaryota; kingdom Metazoa; phylum Arthropoda; class Insecta; order Lepidoptera; family Tortricidae; genus Acleris; species Acleris literana. Next base: position 1,936,917 of record OX335693.1, on the reverse strand, counting down.
CATAATCATCGCAAGTCATAACGTGTTTTTTTAAAGAAACTGTTACTTTTTCAGGATTTTTATAACTCAAGCCTAACCTAACCTAGCCTTGTCTACGCGTTAGATATTTCAGAACTTCTGAAAAGTTTACAGTTTCAGCGATATAAAAAATGATGACTATCAAAAATGATGTCAACAATTACATTATGACCAATAAAATGATGGGAAACAAAGGGCTCCCCTTCGCGTCACATCACGTCGCTTACACACACCTTGAGCGTGGCGGCGACGCGGCGCATGTCGGCCTGCACGAGCGCGGCCTCGCGCGCCACCTGCGCGAGCTGCGCGGCGCGGTGCCGGTGCAGCTGCCCGAGGAACTCGTACAGCAGCCGGTGGTGCGCCGCCGCCGACTCCGCCTCCAGGAGCCGCTTGCGCCGCGTCAGCACCTTCAACAAACAAACCCCTTTCAATTCATTTTAGTGGTGGTAGGACCTTGTGCCGGGTTCGTCCGGATAGCTACCACCATCTCATCCATTAACCCACCGCCAGCAGCATTCGCATTGCTGTATAGGCGAAAAACGTAAGTAAATTACCTCTTGCATATAGTAGTGTATAAAACTAGAGTGGATATTACCTCAAATTTCAAATATCCAGGGTGGTACTCGATAAACTGTACATATTGAAAGGGATGAAATTTTAGGTTAATTTATAGGAAAAACAATTTTTTTTTTAAATTTTAGCCACTGGTTTTTTTACAGATGTCAAACTTTTTAATAAAGTTTGGGTAGTACACTTACTTGTGACGGTGTAACTTTTGATCTAATAGCCCAAAAAAGATAAAACAAAATGCATAGTATTGACATTAGTGAGGTTTATAATAATTGATATCAATATTAGACCAATTAAAAAAAATAACTGAGTAACTGCTTTTTTTGTGGAAAATTACTGCAAAAATGTCTTTTGTTTTCATAAAAACACGATTTCCTCAAAATTTTGCAGATATTTTACATTTTTTTTAACGTTTTTAGATCTAAAATGAAACGAGGAATAATAATAAGCAAAAAAATAGTGAAATATCTACATTTTGAGAAAATCGTGTTTTTATCAAAACAAAATGAAATTTTCGACGTAATTTATTAAAAAAAATTAGAAAAAAAATGGGTAAAAAAATTTTTTTTTATTGTTTTACCTTTAAATTAACCTAAAATGTCATCCCTTTCAATATGTACAGTTTATCGAGTACCACCTTGGTACCACCCTGTAGAATGTCAAACGGTCTATACGATGTGTTACAACCTCATGCGAGAGGCCATTTACTTAAGTTTTTCACCTATATTCCGGTGCGGGGATAAAACAACCGGTGACATTATTGGCATAGAGGCATTCCATCTTAGTCCTCAGGGTTGGCAACGCATTTGAAGTCTTAGGATTGCAGTTTTGAGATTGTAGTCCTGAGATTTCAAATGTCTATGGGTCTCAGATCCCACTTACCATCAGGTGGCCAGAGTGCTCACGTGCCTTCTCCTTGCCATAAAACAAAAACATTATTTTTACACTTCCCTTACTTCTACAGACCCCCCCCCCCCTCCGCTACACATACCCCCTCTTCTTCGAGTAGAATCCCCCTCTCATCATCAACAGAATCTCTCCTCTTCACACACAATCCCCCTCTTCTTCACTCCCAACCCCCTCCTTTTCACACATACAACCCCCCTCCTCCTCACACACAATCCCCTCCTTTTCACTGTGTGGTTATCATCAGGTCAGCGACGAGGGTCAGTCCTCACTCCTCACCTCCAGCATGAGCTCCACGTCCGGCATGGCCAGATGCCGGCTCTCGGCGGCGAGCAGCGCGCGCAGGCGCTCGGCCTCGCCCCCCCCGTCGGCGGCGGCGGGGGGGCGCGCGGCGCGCAGCCGGCGCCGCGCCACCAGCTCGTTCAGCATGAAGTTGGGGAACATGTGGTCGCGCGTGGCCACCGCTGCCCCGCACTTTGGGCACCGGCTGGAGAAGAAACATTAAGACTACGCTGAGCGCCCAGTATAGTAACACATAGATAATGTAAACACCTCAATCTGTATGGAAACCAATCGTGTCACTTTACTACCAAATGGGACACACCAAGAGAAGAGAATTTTCCGTTTTCCGCGCAAAATCGATTCAAAGTCGTCGCTTTTTTGGGCTATTGCAGTTTATAATCGCGCAACGAGGCGTTTTCTTAATTTTCACGGCCGACCGGCTGCAGCAACAGGCGCGCGGAACGTCAGTAGCGACGGCCAACCCCGACGCTTGGTCGGGGTTTAAGTCCGGATTCAGACACGCAAAGTAGATGCGTTTGCGTTATCTATGTGTATTAATATCTGTAAATAGTAATGAAGGCGCCATTTTTCTCGGTCATTCATTCCGGTATCTCAATTCACTTGTGCAAAGCGATGGCGAAGTAGATCGGGCTGTTAAGCACAGAATTAACGCTGGCTGGATGAAATGGCGGCAGGTCACGGGACCATCTGCGACTCCCGCATTCCCCTTAAACTTAAGGGGAAGATTTATAAGACAATGGTTAGACCTGCTGTCTTGTATGGATCAGACTGTGGGGCCACGAAAAGGATGAATGAAAGGCATGGCCGGCATGCAGCTGAAATGAGAATGCTAAGAGGGATGTGAGGTGTTACGCGAATGGATATAACAAGAAATGAGTATATAAGAGGAAGTCTGAAAGTGACACCGGTGACTGAAAAGTTGTGTGGAAATCGGTTGTCATGGTATGGGCATGTGATGAGGAGGAATGAGGAAAATATCGTCAGGAAAGTTTTGAGTATGAATGTGGATGGCTATAAGAGTAGGGGAAGACTAAAGAAACGATGGATGGACTGTGTGAAAGATGATATGGCCAGAAAGAGAGTGACTACCGAGATGACGACTAATAGAGAAATATGGAAGAAAAAATCATGTTGCGCCGACCACGAATAATTGGGATAAAGGCAGGAGAATGATGAGTAATGAAGGCGCCACTGTACGCTCGGCGCAGTCGTAATTTCCAAATAACTATGATGCATAAAACGGAAATATTTGCGACGGCTACTTACAGATAATTCCGCGTTGCAATTTTTCCAGTCGCGTTTTTCCCCATTCGTAATTTTAACCAAACACATATTTTCCACTATGAATTTCTCTTAATCGCATATTTCCCTGGTGTTATACAATGGGATAGGTAGGTAGTTTTAAGTTATGTTAGTTTTGCAGCAGGCTCAAAGGATAAAAGCACCCAGAAATAAGAGAAATGTTTATATTTGAAATAGGCAATCATGCGACTCGAAAAAACCATGTAATAAATGCGGGTTATCTTTGTTTTTTGTTTCCCAACCGTTTCATTTGCTAACCACAATGATATAATATAGTAAAAAAAAGTTTAAAAAAACAAAAACCCGCCTTCAAAAAGCAAAAAATAACTTCTTTAAAATGGTAGGTAAATAGGTCAGTCCAACTGAAGTCTGCTTTTGGTTAAAATATTGTTGGACGCCGACTTCAGTTGGACTGACCTATTTACCTACCATTTTAAAGAAGTTATTTTTTGCTTTTTGAAGGCGGGTTTTTGTTTTTTTAAACTTTTTTTTATTTTATACTTTTTAGTGATCATAATTATGCTGTTATTCTCCCATTTCTCAAGAAACAATAGAACATTTCAATCTCGCCGCAAGCAACGCCGTGGGAAAGTCATAGTCATATATTTGAACCTAAATATGCTTCGTCATAGTCGCTCAACTATCTTAATCGAAATATCTTGTCGCCACCCTCGAAATATATACCGTTTAGGAGTTCCGGTGGCCATCTGTGGTCTTCATCATCAGTCCCACTTCACCAAATAGTGGTTTCCAAGACCAAATACACGAGTTACAATGAAAAATACCAAAATCGCTATAGGTGTGCCTATAAATTTTGAAGAGTTCCGTCGATTCCTCATGGATTCCGCCATCAGATCTTCATTTCAAAAATGGAACCAATCTGGAAGCACCAGCTTTCAAATAAAAAAAGAATCTTCAAAATCGGTTCACCCAGTCGAAAGTTCTGAGGTAACAAACATTACAAAAAAAAAATACAGACGAATTGAGAACCTCCTCCTTTTTTTGAAGTCGGTTAAAAAGAGGTAGATATGTTATACGCACTTCGATAGTGGCACCCTAAAACCAAGCCAATTGGTACACCTTTACTTAGTCTTGCGCTGTCGACGGAACCGTGAACTAGTCTGCAGAGCACCATACACTCGTCTCTGTTTCGCTCCCGGAAATTAGCATACCATCTGCTTTCACTTATAATTTTATGAATTAGTTTGTGATTGAAATCCGGGCCATTTTTACACGCGGAATACCGTATAGGTAACATATCTACCTCTTTTTATATTATATCATTGGCTAACCCAATATTCCAGGATTCCATAAATGATTTCATAAAAACTAACATAACCTAACCTATAGAAATATTATATATTAATAAAAACCGGAATATTGAATGTTACAGAAAAAAAAAATTGAATGGCAAATGGAAAGGTTGGGAAATGATACATTTGGCAAACATATTTCGTCCAAACGGCAGGCTCCCAATAAATGCGTGCTGTTAAAACAATGAATGGGAAAAAATACGAACGGGGAAAAACGCGACTGGAAAAATTGCAACGCGGAATTATCGAGTTTGGCAAACCGATCAAGCTATTCTATTTAATTTTCATCAATTTATCAGTCCGTAGGTTAGACGATCATTCTCCGGTCATTCTGACCAAACTGATGAACTGAACTGACAAAATACGGAGCGTGCAACCTGCCTCATAAACCGTTCATATGTGAATATTACATTTGAAAACGATCATACTAGCAAAATATTATATACGCATAACATCATACTAGCAATACACGATATTCGCAAAACATGATATTTACAAATAGTCTGGTTTTGTTATAAAATCGTAGGTAAGTTATGTTATGTTAGGTTTACAGTACCAGATAGATTTACCGGAGGGCCAAACCAGGATTCAGGATTTATTTCAGGACCATCGTGTAGAACCCTATACTCCTATAGGTTAGGTTAGGTTTGTTTTTTAAAAATCCTGTTAGGCTTGTGTTTGTGAAATGAATCATTTGGTGAAACGTTTTTTGGTCAAACGGTTCACTAATGTTTGACCAAATGATTAATTTCACATATCATTTGACAACCCGCTTTTTTTCCGTAACTGTAAATATTTCAGGATTTTTAAAAAACAAACCTAACCTAACCTATAGGGTTCTACACGATGGTCCTGAAATAAATCCTGAAATATTTACAGTTTCGGAAATAAAAAGCGGTTTGTCAAATGATATGTTTGTGAAATGAATCATTTGGAAAAACGTTTTTTGGTCAAACGACAGGACCCCGTTTTGCTACTATGATGATTTGCGAATGTCATTTTTTGCGAATATGATGTTTTGCTTTTATGATATTTTTGAGAATATCATGTTTTGCGAATATGATATCCAACGGAGGCTCATAAATTGCCTCTTACCGATGCTGTTCCACCGATTTGGCGATGCACGCGTAGCAGAAGGAGTGTCCGCAGCGCGTGACGTAGGCCTCGTCGATCAGCTCGAAGCAGACGGGGCAGAGCAGCTCACAGTCCTTGTCTTCTAAGGAGCCCCCGAGCCCGCCCAGGGCTGCTGCACCTGACCCAGCCGCTGACATGCCTCTGTAAAACAAATGTACAACATAACCTTGTGGCCCACCGCACTACAAACAGCCAGTTTTTTGTCAGTGGGACTTTGAATCTACCATCAAGTCAATAAAGTTCAATTACGTTTGTTCGATAATGCCATTTTCAGTTTATGAAGATAGGAAAATGAACTTTACTGCCATTGCAATACAGTTCAATTTGAAATACGTTTCACATAACACACCTATCCTCGTAATAGTAAAATTAGTACATAATACAGCTATTCGAATAAAGATCCATTGCAAAGGAAATAAAATGGAATTTCCTTTGTTTTTATGACTGACAATCGACTTAGAATATTGACTCTATGATATTCACAATAGGCTCATATTCCATTGCCTAACTTCGTTGTACGGTGAGAAAAAAAATATGTCATGACATTTATTTTTCATTACGACACTCACTAGTAGTATTTACATTACGTTTTGAAGAAATGTTATAATTATACATTATATCCTACTAGCGACTAGACTATCCTACGCTTCGGTTTGTGTGAGTTTTCTGTAACAGCCGTACATAACCCAGAACGTACATACTGCCCTTCTTAATAAAAAGGACGTATCTACAATTTGATAGTTAAAGCAAATTCAACCTTCCAAGTAAAGAAATAAGGTCACTAATAAATACGCAGTTCTATGAGACATACGCCCTTTTTTCTAAGGAGGGCAGCATACATATAAACCTTCCTCTTGAATCACTCTATTGCTGAAAACTACATTAAAATCTGTTGAGTAGTCTAAAAGATCTAAGTGAACAGACAGCCGGAGCGACTTTGTTTTATACTATGTAAAGATAAAGAAGATTACCACACTCACTATACTCGAAACTGTAATTTAAGACCAAAAAAACTACGACAGATACGTCACTGTCATAGGTGTCAAAGTCAGATATGTCAGTGTCCATCGAACCTTTCAGAGTTAGCCAACCTTTTTGCATTGATCAAATTGTTGTAAATATTTGTAGATAATTCTAACATTTTCAATATCAAAAGTTATATTTAACAATAGGGAATATGCATTCTATGTTTTTTCTACCCGATATTCAAAACATTAAAATATCCCAAAACAATTATTATCTCATATAGTGTGTTAAGTAATTAAATGGCGGGTGTGTGTGTTCAATGGCGATTTTTTATCAGCTAAAACAAAATGACCAGCTAAGTTCGGATGCTTTACACTTATGCTTGATTTCAACTTGACAGTTACCCATGGACCCCATGGTGTCATGGCTGGTAAAATGCCCGATGATTGTCAATATAAAGTGAGCTACACACTTTTGGCCTGTTATTTTGTCGAAAAGCTAAACGTATGTAATATTTAAATTGCATCTAACGTTGTTTACAATTATTGTTTATTTATCGTACCAAATGTTATTAATACCTGAAGTATTACAAGTGCAATAACAGTTTTGCTACCAAAAAATTTCTATGGTTAAATATTTAATAGGCCATCTTGTATTTGTGTAAGTAACTTGAATTAACTTGTTTATTTAAATTGAAGGTTTAAAACTACCTACAAATTAATATTCTTAGTGCGGTCTTTTAAAAAGTGGAAATATACTAAGGCAAATATATTTTTTTTAGTGGCAACCCACGTTGGTCTTTAATTACGATTTCGAGTATAGAGATATTTACATTATGTTTTGAAATGTTATAATTATACATTACCTGTATCCAATTATCAAAAAGTTTAGGTACAATCAGACTTCAGAGTTTTGATGTTTCACTGAGATAATGATAAAAAAACAATGTAAAAACCACTAGTGTGGTAATGTATATTTAAAAAGAACCATATTAAGAACAAATTATAACGTAATGGCACCAGTGTCCGACACTTTAAGCTGACATGCACCAATAATCAACACTTAACTCTTAATTCAAAGATCATACTGTCATGAATATATTGTTTTATATTAAACAAATGAATAACCCTTATCTTCTATAAAATAAGAATCGTGGTTGATCATTGGTCCTTGTCGCTTACTGGTTCCATTACGTTATAAATAAAAACCCCGGACATATACAACCCCTTCTTCGGAAACTGATAACTCTTAAAGGGCCAAACAATTTTATCAAACCTGGCTGAGAATCGCTCATAATCAAACTTACTTTTTATTAAGAAATACTAAATCAAAATCAGTTCATCTGTTTCCGAGCTACAATCTCACAGACAAATACATGCATTAAACTGATACCCTTCTGTTTGTGTCAGAGATGCCAGCCAATATACTTGTAGCTTTATTAGATCTTATTGTCAAAAAATATATAGACAATATTTTTTTTTATAATCAAACCAAATTGTATCAAAATAAACTACATTTTGAAATAAAGCTAAGCTAAATGGGAGTTTCTTTAAAAGTTTGTACCTAGTTAAAGGCTAAAATTAAGAAACATTAACTTTTCCGCTGAGTTACGAAAATTAGTTATACTTGTTATTAGTTGTTGGGTCTCACAGCGTTATGCCTAGAATCTGCAAAGAACATAATACGTTGTTTAAAGATAAAAGGGTTGATATATTAAACATGTCACTAAATAAGTTTAAAACAGATTTATACAAACTCAAGGTTAATTTCTAATTTAGGTGCCGATTTCAAAATAGTTTCTTCATTTTGTACTTATTAAGAATTTTTATTACATTTGTTTAGTAAATAACATAGTAGCTACTAGAATGTTTAACTTCTAGATAATAAGCGTTAAATTGTAATGCATGCTGAGTTTGCCTGTAATTGGGTGGATACTCAATCAATATAAACGTAATGTCATAATTAGTTTGTAAGTTTTATAGTATTTTACCTGTTGGCAAACCTTAATAAATAAATAAATAAATAAGATAAATGGTGGTATCTCAGACAAAACTCCTGCAGCAAGTGCAAGCATATTACTAACGGGTGAGGATTGAATCTACTTCATTGATTGAATTAGAGATACTGCTAATTGGCGCTGAGAGGTAGTATATAAATATACGACTAATTTTCGTAACTCAGCGGAAAAGTTAACGTATCTTAATTTTTGTCCTTAACTAGGTACAAACTTTTAAAGAAATGCCCAAATGTGAATTTCATCACCAGAGGTCGGAATAGGCAGTGCCTATTTGCCTAAACTTCGCGGGAGGACGTAGCTAAGAGTGGTAACAACCGCCAAAAATAATGATTAATTTTTATTGAATGCGGGATTTCCGGGATTTTTATAATAATACATAAATGTGGAAATTGATACTAAAACTCAATATCACAATGTTAAAAACATTTCTTGTATACAATTTTACTTGATCAAATGACATATTCTGATTTAATTCTAATGTAAATAAACTAACAAAGTATCTCGTAATATATAATATTTTATCTCATAATAGTAGTAATTATGATTGGAATTATGATATTTATGATTCCGATTGAAAGATGTTTTTGTTATTGATGATCATGTAAAATTGTATACAATAAATGTTTTTAACATGTGGTATTGAGTTTTAGTATCAATTTCCTCAACTTAATAAAAATACATTTTTTTTGGTGGTTGTAACCACTCTTAGTTATGTCCTCCCGCGAAGTTTAGGCAAATAGGCACTACCTATTCCGACCTCTGTTCATCACACTTTATACACGACTGCTATTCTCAACACCCTTTCAAATTAGGGTCAGATAATAATAGCCGATGATCAATATACAAGTTATTGCTCATGTGAAGATAACAACATCAAAACAATAACTTTTCCCGCCTCTGAGCGACCGTTCGTACGTTCAAACTCGCTCGAATGAAACTCAACATTCCAATTTTGAACTTACAAAGTTGTGTGTGCCTTCGTAGGGCTCCAAAACCAGCAATCCTGGCGTTATTCCTGGGCACCACTTTGTCTATCATCAGAGCACGGTTTTACCGCGACTAGTCACCTTTTGCACCACTCTACAGCTTTTTGCCACTTGGCCACTAGCCTGCGAGCAGTTCGTATCACTTCTAGGCGAGAGTTTTCTATTAAAACCCATCGTTTTTCAGAGGATACTCGACACCACCGCCTGCCATCGCTGCATCCTCGATTGACTTTTGAAACATAGTGTTGCAAGCGCGGATAATTAGATATAGGTCATGCCGACCCGAGATTTTTAAGGTGTTTTTACTTTAATTCTCGATGTAAAACGATGATATTTATTATTTAGAATAATTATGATTTTAAATTTTAAAAGTATTATTATTACAATGTTTTTTAATTTAAACGATATTTGTAGTGGCGCCATCTGTGTAAAAGTAATAGGACTGGTGCGAAATGTCGCCCCCTGGCAATCCACATAGTGCTAGCCTGCTTTACCAACCGAGCGAACGCCATTTTACTTTACAAAAGGTTGCACTATTATCGTTCGTCAACAATGTAAAACTAGCAGTGAAATGTTTGCTCGATTTTTGCAGTGTTTGTGATGTGATAGTGGTGTTTTATCCCTCGAATTAAATACTAGGGTAATGGAGGAACCTAACGAGGACCCCAGGGTCGTTCCCGGTAAGTGCAGTGTTTCAAAAACCGAGATCCGAGTTACGGTCAACTGACATACGAGAACTGAAATGTTACCTTTCCCGGTTTCAGAACTCTACTTTCTGATAGCGAAATTTCTTTCGGGCGGACCTTTGACGCAGACTGCAAAGGTAAATCAGGTGGAAATTGGTGTAGAATATATTTGTGAGTCGGATAAGCCACTAATCGGAACACTTTCCTTTGCAGACATTGTTAAAAGAGCTCGAGAGAGTAGAGGTGAGTCTGAGCTTTCCTAGTGCCGGGTTTAGAGCTTATTATTGTTTTGAAAGCAAACGCACGTGGTTGGGTCTGTCAAACGCGCTGAAAGTTTCCTGAAAAGTTTTTATATAGGCGGTCATTTGCAGGTCCTTCCGAGACGCCTCGACTGGGAGGGCGCAGAGCACGCCCAGTCTTACGATGAATTGGTGAGTTTTCATTCATTTTTCCGCGGATTTTCACGTTTATTTACGTTTTCTAACGAGATGTATGCCCTGAAATAAGCGAAATGCTCGAAATCGACGAATTTTTTTAAATCGTGTCTGGCATCAAAATGAGCCTATAAATGCGATTGGAAATAGTGAAAAATGTTTTTGGGTGGTTTATGTGATAAATTTGATGTTTTTATGCAATTTGCAAAAATCTCGTAATATCATGCATCACAAGGACGGATGCTGGCGTAATGGCATGTATTGTCGTCTCTGTCTTGCTCGCGGCCAGTTCATTGATGCAGGCATTCTTTCTCGCTCATCTGGCCGACCGAGCTCGGTCCGGGTAGCGATAGGTCGAAGCGCGGCGGACGCACCCGATTGCCGCCTACAATGGCCGACATTCTAATAGCGGCAATGTTTGAATCCTCGCAAATTTGTCCATTTATCATTATCATTTATCACATTTAAAAGACGTTTAACGTTTTTTGTATGTGTTGTTTAGTGATTGAACATTTTAGCTTTTAAATTAAAATAATAAACAGTTAAAGTTAGTTATTGTTAAATTTAATGTATAAAAGTGCTTTGGATATGCTAGGGACTTGCTAGAAACACAGTTCATAGCTTTATGACAACGCAACACGCATATAAAAAAATATTGTAATATATTGATCCTTTGTTTTGTTGCTGTTACCTGAAAGAAAGACAAACCATAAATCTACTAACCTATACCCGAAAATCTAATTTAAAACCAAAATCTTAAGCTGAACCGGCGCACATTCACTGTGATTACTGAATTTTGGTTTAAGGGTAGGTATTTTTATCAATAAAACTTCGCTAATATTACTGGTTACACGAGTTCTCATTCATATTTTTATGAAATAATGTTAAAATAACGAAATAATCAAGATAGGAACTGTTAAATTTTGGTCTTTAATTAGATTTTCGAGTATAGAGTATTATAGTACTTGTTTCTCCATCGCTGTCACACTCTTGGTATCTGTCTGTATATTTGTTATGGTTAAAAAAAAAGAATAGGACAAAGCCAGTTAGGTCAGCTAGTAATAAATAAATAATAATGTCGATGCGCTGGCCTGGTTGGTAGTGACCCTAACTACAAAGCTAGCAGTCCTGGGTTCAAATCCCGGTAAGGGCAGATATTTGTGTGATGAGCGCGAATATTTGTTGCTGAGTCATGGATGTTTTCTATGTATTTAAGTATATATCTCTATCATCGTAATCATAATCATAATAGCCTTTATTGCTGAAACTAAAATAATGTATATTATATTTATTAAAAAAATACTTAAAACCAACACATTGGATTGTCCGGATTAGTGGTCAGCCTGTCTTGTGACACAGGCCTCTCCCAGCTGTTTCCATTCATGTCTATTAATGGCTTTCCTGGTCCAGGTGGTGCCCCCTATTGACTTGATGTCATCCATCCACCTCTTTTTCTGTTACCGTCTCGTTGTTGCCATTCTGTAATTATTTTGGTCCATTTTTTCTTACTATCCTGTGTCATATGTCCTGTCCATTGCCATTTTAACTTTCTTACTTTCTTAATTACGTCTTCTACTTTTGGTTTTGATCTTATATCCCTGCTCTTTTACAATCTTTTAATGTGATGGTCATCATACTTCTTTCTATTCCTTTTTGGCAGGTTCTAAGCTTTTGGAGATGTTTCTGAGAATATTGTGATCAGATATTTCTCTTTATAAGTATTTATATCGTTGTCTAGTACCCATAGTACAAGCCTAGAGCTTAGTTTGGGACTAGGTCAATTTGTGTGAGATTGTACCCCAATATTTATTTATAGAGTCACATTATGGCATGAAGTGTAGGAGTTAAACACTTTAGCTTTTACTTCGATTGCGAGAAAGTAGATATGAAATTACAAGAATAATTTTCAAGACAGGCAAATAAAAAATATAAAGATAAAGATAAATAAACATTTATTCGTAACAATACAAAATCACACTACATAGATACAAAAAGAACAAGACACAGAGAAATACAACAACAACAACAACATTTACAACTTACATATAGCGACATCCTTATTAAAGTCTGTTCCTATTCGTTCCGTCACTGTTATAAACAAATCAATTTACCATTATAACTCCATATTCGCGTACTTTTGAAGGTTGAGCCTAGTCATATTATTTATTTGTACACTTTATCATTGTCTTCATGTCCAGGTAGTAATCTCTATGTAATATTGTATATTTTGATGAAAAGCACATTCGCTGAAAACACCGTTACATTGACAGTTTTGTCATAAAGTTTTTTTTTTCGAACTATTTCTGACATTGAAAATGTGGCTGCCATTAAAGAGAAGAAGAAGAAGTAGATTTGATTGATAAGTGCGGTTTTCGTCTCTGTCGCACCCAGCATAATAACACGATGATGATGATGAATATATATTCAACCTTTTCAATAAACCAATTAGAGGTAACTCATTACTATTTCATCCTCTACCTAGAGACAATTACTGTCAGGTATACTTGTTATTGTCATTGGCAGTCTGAATAGGACTAGACTATACTGTCTACCCATCACACAAATGCACAAAGAGACAACATACACAGTTGTTTTGGGGTTACCTAGGATACCTACCAAAGTGTACATAGGCTACTTTTACAAATCGGAGACAGCGGTGGAAGGGCATATTACACCTCTCTGACGCCATGAGCAACATGTAACTGGCGGTTTGTGATATCCAAGGAAATTAAAAAGTATTGCTTAGGCCCGGAAAGTAATGGGATTTTTTTCATGGTCCTTTCGATTTCATATGCAATAGAGAGCATTTTTAATCAAAATTCTCTGCGGACAGGAATGGGTTTTCCTACGTTTACTCCTAGGAAGAAAATAAGGATCTTTCCATCTTCGTTTTTCATAAGAAAGGCCATCTTTTTCGAGCATGTCTGTGAAAAAGTAATTTTTTTCCTAGAGACAGATAAGTATCACTTTAGACGGTATACTCCCCCAGGCGTCCCAATACCGCGATGTCTCCTGGCGCCACCTGGCGGCGGTGTGCGAACGCGCGCTGCGCCTCTCCCCCTCCCTCCCGCCGTGCCCCTCCGCCCTGCGCGTGCGACTCTCGCTCCTGGACGACTCGCTCGCGCGCTCCAAGCCGAAATACAACCTGTTCAAGAAGGATCATACTCTTGGTGAGTCGGTATCAACTTTTTTTTTTTATCGTCACCTGATAGTTAGTGGGATCCGTTGCCAACCCTGAGGACTAAGATGGGATGCCTCTATGTTAGTGATTTCTGGTGGTAGGATCTAGTGAGTCTTGGCCTCCTTCTAGATCATTACCATCATTGTTTGTATCCGGGTCAAATCTATCAAGTAAATTTTGATCCACTTTCTGTTATCGTATTGGGCTGAAATTTTGAATTCATAAGTAATCCTGGAGGCAATGCAATATAATCAGAGGGCGGAATTTTCATGGCAAAAATCAAACGTCAATAGAGTTGGAATGTTAAATTTTATCGACTTTTCCAGCTTCCATATTACTGACTTGTATTTGTAACATTTACCTCTTTGATTAGCGAGTTGACCATTTGACGTCTTTGACTAGCGAGTTGCATGGCCAATTTTTTTTACAGTCTGTGACAAAAGCTGGTTCCAGAGTAATTATTGGACAGAAACTTACATTATGTTTCTTTTTCAGCACGCCGCCTCCTATCCCGCGAGCTCGGCGGCATTATCGGCGGGAGGCCGACGCCGCCGCGCGCGCCCGCGGCCCTGCTGCCGGCGCGGCTGCTCGGCGGGCTGGCCCTGCGCCGGCGCACGCTCGGGCACCTGTCCGCCGTGTACTGCCTGGTGTTCGACTGCTCCGGGCGCTACGTGTGCACGGTAAGTGCCCCCCCCCCCCCCCCCTGCTGCCGGCGCGGCTGCTCGGCGGGCTGGCCCTGCGCCGGCGCACGCTCGGGCACCTGTCCGCCGTGTACTGCCTGGTGTTCGACTGCTCCGGGCGCTACGTGTGCACGGTAAGTGCCCCCCCCCCCCCCCCTGCTGCCGGCGCGGCTGCTCGGCGGGCTGGCCCTGCGCCGGCGCACGCTCGGGCACCTGTCCGCCGGGTACTGCCTGGTGTTCGACTGCTCCGGGCGCTACGTGTGCACGGTAAGTGCCCCCCCCCCCCCCTGCTGCCGGCGCGGCTGCTCGGCGGGCTGGCCCTGCGCCGGCGCACGCTCGGGCACCTGTCCGCCGTGTACTGCGTGGTGTTCGACTGCTCCGGGCGCTACGTGTGCACGGTAAGTGCCCCCCCCCCCCTGCTGCCGGCGCGGCTGCTCGGCGGGCTGGCCCTGCGCCGGCGCACGCTCGGGCACCTGTCCGCCGTGTACTGCCTGGTGTTCGACTGCTCCGGGCGCTACGTGTGCACGGTAAGTGCCCCCCCCCCCCCCTGCTGCCGGCGCGGCTGCTCGGCGGGCTGGCCCTGCGCCGGCGCACGCTCGGGCACCTGTCCGCCGTGTACTGCCTGGTGTTCGACTGCTCCGGGCGCTACGTGTGCACGGTAAGTGCCCCCCCCCCCTGCTGCCGGCGCGGCTGCTCGGCGGGCTGGCCCTGCGCCGGCGCACGCTCGGGCACCTGTCCGCCGTGTACTGCCTGGTGTTCGACTGCTCCGGGCGCTACGTGTGCACGGTAAGTGCCCCCCCCCCCTGCTGCCGGCGCGGCTGCTCGGCGGGCTGGCCCTGCGCCGGCGCACGCTCGGGCACCTGTCCGCCGTGTACTGCCTGGTGTTCGACTGCTCCGGGCGCTACATGTGCACGGTAAGTGCCCCCCCCCCTGCTGCCGGAGCGGCTGCTCGGCGGGCTGGCCCTGCGCCGGCGCACGCTCGGGCACCTGTCCGCCGTGTACTGCCTGGTGTTCGACTGCTCCGGGCGCTACGTGTGCACGGTAAGTGCCCCCCCCCCTGCTGCCGGCGCGGCTGCTCGGCGGGCTGGCCCTGCGCCGGCGCACGCTCGGGCACCTGTCCGCCGTGTACTGCCTGGTGTTCGACTGCTCCGGGCGCTACATGTGCACGGTAAGTGCCCCCCCCCCTGCTGCCGGAGCGGCTGCTCGGCGGGCTGGCCCTGCGCCGGCGCACGCTCGGGCACCTGTCCGCCGTGTACTGCCTGGTGTTCGACTGCTCCGGGCGCTACGTGTGCACGGTAAGTGCCCCCCCCCCCTGCTGCCGGCGCGGCTGCTCGGCGGGCTGGCCCTGCGCCGGCGCACGCTCGGGCACCTGTCCGCCGTGTACTGCCTGGTGTTCGACTGCTCCGGGCGCTACATGTGCACGGTAAGTGCCCCCCCCCCTGCTGCCGGAGCGGCTGCTCGGCGGGCTGGCCCTGCGCCGGCGCACGCTCGGGCACCTGTCCGCCGTGTACTGCCTGGTGTTCGACTGCTCCGGGCGCTACGTGTGCACGGTAAGTGCCCCCCCCCCCCCCCCTGCTGCCGGCGCGGCTGCTCGGCGGGCTGGCCCTGCGCCGGCGCACGCTCGGGCACCTGTCCGCCGTGTACTGCCTGGTGTTCGACTGCTCCGGGCGCTACGTGTGCACGGTAAGTGCCCCCCCCCCCCCTGCTGCCGGCGCGGCTGCTCGGCGGACTGGCCCTGCGCCGGCGCACGCTCGGGCACCTGTCCGCCGTGTACTGCCTGGTGTTCGACTGCTCCGGGCGCTACGTGTGCACGGTAAGTGCCCCCCCCCCCCCCCCCCCCCTGCTGCCGGCGCGGCTGCTCGGCGGGCTGGCCCTGCGCCGGCGCACGCTCGGGCACCTGTCCGCCGTGTACTGCCTGGTGTTCGACTGCTCCGGGCGCTACGTGTGCACGGTAAGTGCCCCCCCCCCCCCCCCCTGCTGCCGGCGCGGCTGCTCGGCGGGCTGGCCCTGCGCCGGCGCACGCTCGGGCACCTGTCCGCCGTGTACTGCCTGGTGTTCGACTGCTCCGGGCGCTACGTGTGCACGGTAAGTGCCCCCCCCCCCCCCCTGCTGCCGGCGCGGCTGCTCGGCGGGCTGGCCCTGCGCCGGCGCACGCTCGGGCACCTGTCCGCCGTGTACTGCGTGGTGTTTGACTGCTCCGGGCGCTACGTGTGCACGGTAAGTGCCCCCCCCCCCCCCCTGCTGCCTTTTTCAGATTTAATAGTATTTTTTTTATCCTCAGGGTGCGGACGACCTCCTAGTGAAAGTATGGAGCGCGGTCGACGGCCGGCTTATAGCGACGCTGCGCGGCGCCGGCGCCGAGATCACGGACATCTGCGTGTCGGTGTCGGGCACGCTGCTGGCGTGCGGCAGCGTGGACCGGCTCGTGCGCGTGTGGCGGCTGCGCTCCGGCGCGCCCGCCGCCGTGCTGCACGCGCACGCGGGCACTATTACCTCGGTAACATTCATCATCATCATTATTAGCCCGTATTGTCTACTGCTGGAGAAAGGCCTCCCCCAATGCGCGCTACTGCTCCCGATCTTCAGCTTCTCTCGTCCAACCTACACCGGAACATCAGCGAATATCATCGCTCCATCACCCTCTCCACTTAAGAACACGACGGCTCCAACGGTCGTCGGTTCTGCGACAAACATTACCAGTCCACTGTCACTTCAGCTTGCTAATTCAGCGGCTATGTCGGTTATTTTGGTTATCTGTCAGATCACATCATTTCTAATGCAATCCTTCAGTAAGACTCCAAGCATGAGCATGCAAGTGAGACTCGGTAACATTACTTTTGTTGAATGACTTTAGATATTAAAACAAAAATTACAACGTCAAATACTAGGAGTGCATAAACATTAAAAGTAACCTACAGTGCTGTGCTTGGCTGTGACGTGAGTGAGTCATCAGCGCTGTGTCGTGTGGGCCCGCCGCACCGCGCGACCCCACCGTGCTACGTCATCGCCTGCGATCTAAATTGAGCTACGCACCCCATAATTACCGCTGCGCTCCTGGTACTTTATTGAAACATGCCCTCTTTTTGTTTGGATGAATGGCTTAGAACAAAACATATTTAAAAAAAAATGGAAAATTAAAAAGCACTAGTTTGAAAAAGTCCAACTGGGCACTATAGTACGATTAAAGGGGGCTTCGAGCTTCTTCTTTTTTTGACCTATTTCCTTCCCCCAGGTCCACTGGTCCCCCTGGGCGCGCGGCGACGTCCGCTGGCTCGCCTCCACGTCAACAGACGGCTCGGTGGCTTTCTGGGCGTGCGCGCGCGACGGCCAGTTCCTCTCGCAGCCCGTGCAGTACGTGGAGAGGATGCGGCCGGGCGCCTGCCACATGATCTGTGCTGCCTGGAGCGCCGGCGGCGCGTTCCTTGCTGCCGGCTCGCAGGATCATCATGTCAGGTAAAAAAAAATAGGGACGATGTCACATCAATTTATCTATGTCAAAAATGGGTATTGGGCCAAACAATAAACCACACCAATCGAACCGGGAACCGCTAGCTACGTAGGCAGGGTCAATATTATCTAAGCTAAAAACACAAAGGAATATATCCGGCTCGAAGCTCGGCTCGGCTCGGCTCGGCTCGGATTTTGAAATAAATTACCTCCTGACTTAACCAGAAATCCACTTAAATTTAATTAAATATCCTAGCGAGCAATAAAAACTAACAGCTACCTGTTTTAAAGTGCCAAAGAAATTAAAAGCCGATCTGCCCTCATAAGCAAAAATGCAATAACTAAATACAATAGCCAAAGCAGATTCAACTCTCTTCTGTTTGTAACTAGGTTGCAATTTCTACAGATGTTTTGTCTGAGATATCGCCATTATGCTTAGTAGGGCAGCGATGTAGTTAAGTCTGGAGATCGCGTAGGCTACTAAATATTACCAGTAAGTTAAAGGAAGGTAATCGGTACTGGAACAACTAGGTTTTTTACTTTTGTCAATGACTATTATTAACTGGGGATTTTTGTTTATCTTTCTTCTCTTTGTACTGGAAGAGATCGCTATTTAGCGAGAAAGCCGCGTTTTTGCCATGCTGTTATTTTGTCCAGTGTTCAATAAAGTATATGATGAAATAAATAATTTGAGTAAGTATAAAAAAATAATATTTTTATTTTATTGTATTGAACACAATACGAAGATAACTAAATTACGAAAATTTTCTATTTTTCAGAGTTTACATGGTAGACAACGAAGGCGGACCAAAGCGCGTATTAGAAACAGCCGTCCACTCGGAAGCCGTCGACAGCCTGGCCTGGGCGCACCGTGGGCTGCGCTTCGTCTCGGGCTCCAAGGACGGCGTGGCGTGCGTGTGGACGCTGCACGCGGCCGCCTGGAGGCACACGGCGCTGGGGGCCGGGGCTCCGCTGCCGGTCAGTTACTATCGCTAGTGTATATAGCTACCAAGGGCGTATAAGACTATATATATCGGTGGTTAAAATGGCAATTGGCGTATAGGACAATTGTACAGTAAAAATTAGATGTCCTTTACGCCAATTGCCATTTTAACCACCGATATATATAAACTCATTTATCGCAACTTTTTTCTAAATTGAGCGTGTCTTAAAATATTCGTTTGAACAGGTCGTATTTTCTTAAGAGGCCGAACATTTCCATACAAAATGCGAAAGCGTTTTTCTACCCTTAAACGTAGCCCGATTTTTGAAAATGTAGATATTTTGAAAAACTAGGTCTATACGTTTTCCTTTCCATGAA
This sequence comes from Acleris literana, assembly GCA_946894065.1. Lineage (NCBI taxonomy): Eukaryota > Metazoa > Arthropoda > Insecta > Lepidoptera > Tortricidae > Acleris > Acleris literana. Next base: position 1,917,653 of record OX335693.1, on the reverse strand, counting down.
TTTTTTTTGGAAAGAAACTAAAGAAAAAAATCTAGCGGCGCCTGACAATCCTCGTAACTTTCTTTTTGTTAACACTAAAGAAACTGTCTAGTTATTTAGGCCATGTTGTTTGATCAGTAGTTAAACTAATTGCTAAAATACGAAAAAGGAATGGAAAATTTGACACATTTCCTTGAGATTTTAACCATTAGTAACGTTTTTTGACCATTAGTTAGTTTAACTACTGATCAAACAACAGGCCATTAGTGCATTATTACTCAACTAGTAACACTCACATTTCTGTGAAACAAAAATATTTTAATATTGATGGTTTAAACAAAATTATTTTATTTGCAGGATGATCCTTCTAGGGACGATGGCAAGAAACTCAAGGTGACTTTGTTTTCATTAAAATTATTATCTACAAGCTACGGACTTCTCAATTATGTAATTTAGGACAAATGGCAAAAACTCATTCATGTCTGCCATTTTCCAATAGGTCTCTAAAATAGTAGGAGAGCCGACTGCAAAATTTCGTACCGACCTGATACCGCGATGAAATCATCATGTCAGCCGAAAGACGTCCACTGCTGGACATAGGCCTCCCCCAAGGCTCTCCACTCAGACCGGTCTTGTGCTTTTCGCATCCACCGCGTTCCCGCGATCTTTACAAGGTCGTCACTCCATCTTGTTGGAGGCCTACCTACAGCTCGTCTCCCGGTCCGCGGACGCCACTCAAGAACCTTCTGACCCCATCGGCCATCAGTCCCGCAATGTGCCCCGCCCACTGCCACTAAAATATATCTACTGAATTTTCAGGTGACGATGGTGTGCTGGGACCAGAGTGACGCGTATATCATCACTGCAGTATCCGATTGCTCTGTCAGGGTAAGACAATCAAATTGCATATTTTCAAACTATAGTCCCCCCCGTTGTAAAGACCCGTTTTGACAGCTTTCAACTCGGTACAAAATTGCGTTACAGGCATATTGAAGGTTATATTTTGTACTAGCTGTCAAATCGGGCCTTTTACAGCGGCGGGAGTATAGTTCGAAAGTTTAATACGCATTAATGTTACCATGGCAATCTTAAGACACGTTGCCAACCTGATTTTGACCTTTGACAGCCAAATAGGCAGTTATTGTTGCTACTGTCATTCTGACGTGTTTCGTGTCCTCAGTGGCTTTTATTTTTGACCGTTCTGGCACCTTACTCGTCTTTGCATGTTCAATGCTCCGACACGGCCATACTGACATATCTCGCGTACTCGCATGTCTAAGTAGAAACATACCTTTGACAGTCAAATAGATCTCATTGTTACTACGTTCATTCTGACGTATTCCATGTCCTCAGTAGCTTCGATTGTTGTTAACGCGGCCATTCTGACAGCTTACTCGTCTTTGCATGTATAAACCTCCGACACGGCCATACTGAATATCTTGCGTACTCGAATGTCTAAGTATAAACATACCTTTGACAGTCAAATAGACGCAGTCATTTTTGCTACGTTCATTCTGACGTATTCCATGTCCTCAGTAGTTCGATTGTTGATGCGGCCATTCTGACAGCTTACTCGTGTTTGCATGTTTAACGCTCTGACACGGCCATACTGACATATCTCGCGTACTCGCATGTCTAAGTAGAAACACCTCTGACAGTCAAATAGACGCAGTCATTGTTGCTACGTTCATTCTGACGTATTCCATGTCCTCAGTAGTTCGATTGTTGATGCGGCCATTCTGACAGCTTACTCGTGTTTGCATGTTTAACGCTCCGAGACGGCCATATTGACATATCTCGCGTACTCGCATGTTTAAGTAGAAGCATACCTTTGACAGTCAAATAGACGCAGTTATTGTTGCCAGTAGCTTCGATTGTTGACACGTCCATTCTGACAGCTTACTCGTCTTTGCATGTTCAACGCTCCGACACGGCCATACTGACATATCTCGCGTACTCGCATGTCTAAGTAGAAACATGTGCTCCAGGTGTGGTGCTCGCGGACTTGTACGTTAGTACGCGTGCTCAAAGGCCACAGGGACGAAGCGTACGTGCTAGAGGCGCACCCCTGGCTTTCGGGCGTTTTTTTGTCTGCTGGCCATGACGGACAGCTGTTTGTGTGGGACGCACAAACTGGAGAGGTGAGTTAGTTTATTTTTATACTTCAATACTAATTCTACTAATTATTTTGCCATTTAAAAGGTACATTATTCCAGATGGGCATAGCCTATGTGTTATGTATATGCAGCGTATTAACGAAATCGAAGGTCATATAATTTGTAATACGATTTGTTTGTAACAGATTCTAGCGTCATTCCTCAACCGCATCGAAGGCCAAGGCGAGGGTGCTATATTCGACGCTAAATGGGGCGGCGGGGTTTCCCTAGCCGCAGTAGATGCACACGGGCACTTGTTGCTGCTGGCGCTGCCCGCGGGGCCGTCGCTCATGGCGCGGCTGCCGCAGGAGCTGTTCTTCCACACGGACTACCGCCCGCTGATCCGGGACGGCACGGGCGCCGCGCTTGACGAGCAGGTACACAAACACGCACTAATGGTCACACGCACACACGCAATACATGTTCACACGATATTGCTGATGCTGCCCTCTAAGCTCCGCTCACGCTTCCATACTAACAGTCACACAAAAATTTAAAAAACTGACACACAAACTCACTCTCACGATCGTGTCAAGACACAAAGCTGGGTCTGAAAGGGAAAGGACGTTTTAAGTGACGATATATGTTCAATATTCGTGTTATATCGCTATAATATTATGGCAAGAACATTTTAAATATTAAAACTAAACTTCGTCTGAATTTAACTCAGCACAGCACGGCCAAGCTGACATATATCACGTCCTTGGACGTATTACATGTTTACTTAAATTTTATTATCAATATTCTTTCGCCTGAACTTAAGTCGGTACAGCACGGCCACGCTGACATATATCATGTCCTCGGACGTATTACATGTTTACTTAAATTTTATTATCAATATTCTTTCGCCTGAACTTAAGTCGGTACAGCACGGCCACGCTGACATATATCATGTCCTCGGACGTATTACATGTTTACTTAAATTTTATTATCAATATTCTTTCGCCTGAACTAAGTCGGTACAGCACGGCCACGCTGACATATATCATGTCCTCGAACGTATTACATGTTTACTTAAATTTTATTATCAATATTCTTTCGCCTGAACTTAAGTCGGTACAGCACGGCCACGCTGACATATATCATGTCCTCGGACGTATTACATGTTTACTTAAATTTTATTATCAATATTCTTTCGCCTGAACTTAAGTCGGTACAGCACGGCCACGCTGACATATATCATGTCCTCGGACGTATTACATGTTTACTTAAATTTTATTATCAATATTCTTTCGCTTGAACTTAAGTCGGTACAGCACGGCCACGCTGACATATATCATGTCCTCGGACGTATTACATGTTTACTTAAATTTTATTACCAATATTCTTTCGCCTGAACTTAAGTCGGTACAGGACGGCCACGCTGACATATATCATGTCCTCAGACGTATTACATGTTTACTTAAATTTTATTATTAATATTCTTTCGCCTGAACTTAAGTCGGTACAGCACGGCCACGCTGACATATATCATGTCCTCGGACGTATTATATGTTTACTTAAATTTTATTATCAATATTCTTTCGCCTGAACTTAAGTCGGTACAGCACGGCCACGCTGACATATATCATGTCCTCGGACGTGTTACATGTTTACTTAAATTTTATTATCAATATTCTTTCGCCTGAACTTAAGTCGGTATAGCACGGCCACGCTGACATATATCACGTCCTCGGACGTATTACATGTTTACTTAAATTTTATTATCAATATTCTTTCGCCTGAACTTAAGTCGGTACAGCACGGCCACGCTGACATATATCATGTCCTTGGACGTATTACAAGTTTACTTAAATTTTATTATCAATATTCTTTCGCTTGAACTTAAGTCGGTACAACACGGCCGAGCTGACATATATCACGTCCTCGGACGTATTACACGTTTACTTAAATTTTAATATCTATATCCACAATTAATTCTTATTTTAACGTCCTCAGACCGAGATCCCTCCGCACTTAATGCCGCCGCCGTTCTTAGTGGACGTGGAAGGCGCCCCGCACGCGCCGCAGTTCCAGCGGTTGGTGCCGGGTCGGGAGAATCTGGCGCTAAGTCAGTTGGTACCGGCTGCTGATGCGGCTAGGAGTCGCATCGATGTTATGATTGAGGTAAGTTAGTCTAGTTGTTGTTTGCAGTTTTTTTGATAACACGGTTAAGTAGCTGGTAGTGCGATCGTACCTATTGGAGCTGGAACATTTTATACCAAAAATTTCACCCTCTACTTCAGGCGTTAGCAGCCGAGCGGACGCCAGGCCTCGTAAACGGTCTCGGCTTCGGCCTGGGCGCCGGCGGAGGCCCGTGGCGCGGCGAGGGCGTGCGGCACACGGCGGGCTCGTGGCAGCTGGCGCCCGTGCCGCCCACCAGCCGCCCGCTCGTCGCGCCGCCCGCGCCCGCCGCGCTCACGCACATGGACAAGCAGGGGTGAGCGACACATACAGCTGCAGGGCCGAGACTACGTGGCCGGCGAGGGCTGCGGCACACGGCGGGCTCGTGGCAGCTGGCGCCCGTGCCGCCCACCAGCCGCCCGCTCGTCGCGCCGCCCGCGCCCGCCGCGCTCACGCACATGGACAAGCAGGGGTGAGCGACACATACAGCTGCAGGGCCGAGACTACGTGGCCGGCGAGGGCTGCGGCACACGGCGGGCTCGTGGCAGCTGGCGCCCGTGCCGCCCACCAGCCGCCCGCTCGTCGCGCCGCCCGCGCCCGCCGCGCTCACGCACATGGACAAGCAGGGGTGAGCGACACATACAGCTGCAGGGCCGAGACTACGTGGCCGGCGAGGGCTGCGGCACACGGCGGGCTCGTGGCAGCTGGCGCCCGTGCCGCCCACCAGCCGCCCGCTCGTCGCGCCGCCCGCGCCCGCCGCGCTCACGCACATGGACAAGCAGGGGTGAGCGACACATACAGCTGCAGGGCCGAGACTACGTGGCCGGCGAGGGCTGCGGCACACGGCGGGCTCGTGGCAGCTGGCGCCCGTGCCGCCCACCAGCCGCCCGCTCGTCGCGCCGCCCGCGCCCGCCGCGCTCACGCACATGGACAAGCAGGGGTGAGCGACACATACAGCTGCAGGGCCGAGACTACGTGGCCGGCGAGGGCTGCGGCACACGGCGGGCTCGTGGCAGCTGGCGCCCGTGCCGCCCACCAGCCGCCCGCTCGTCGCGCCGCCCGCGCCCGCCGCGCTCACGCACATGGACAAGCAGGGGTGAGCGACACATACAGCTGCAGGGCCGAGACTACGTGGCCGGCGAGGGCTGCGGCACACGGCGGGCTCGTGGCAGCTGGCGCATAGACATGCGAGGACATGAGATATGTCAGTATGGCCGTGTCGGAGCGTTGAACATGCAAAGACGAATAAGCTGTCAGAATGGTCGTGTCAAGAATACCAGCTACTAAGGACACAGAATACGTCGAAATGACCGTATGGACAATGACTACGTCTATTTGACTGTCAAACGTAGGAATATCTTAAGTGATTCAATAGGCCGTAGAGCTCTCTTACCATCAGGTAGCTTGTGCTCGTTCGCCTTTTCCATGCAATAAAAAATATCATAGACCAGTAATACTTTGGGTTCTTGTTAATATCTCGTGGCCTACGCGATCTCCGGACTTAACTATAGTTAAGGGCACAATGTAAATGAGTCACTTTATATAAAATTTCCATTAAAAGTGAGTATTCATTGCTCTTGAGTTATCGGTTTTTCATTTCTTTGGCACTTTTTAATAGTTAGCAAATTTTGCAATGCTCGCTAAGATATTTCTAACGCATATCACACGGACGTCCTGATACATTAAACTTCCTTGCAAAGTTTCCGAGACGGCCAGACTGGCATATTCAACGTTCTCGTATGTTCATGTTTATGACAGCACATCATATAATAAGGGAATATTATGGTGTAAAGTTTTTAATTTACAACACCGCAATACTGATACATTACACGTTCCTGCATGATAAAATATCTTTTGTTAAAATAACTTCGTCTTAAACAGATTGGGTGTTTAGGGTCGCTTTTAGCATGACATATAGAAATGGCGCTAGTTAAAGTAAAGTTTATTTTTATTTTAGCGCTGAAATGAACGCGTTTGAGCTCGCGTGGTGGCGACGCGAGATGCGAAGGCGTCCTATCATGATCAGCACGGCACCAGAACCAGCGCGACGAAGAGCACGTCCACGACCTGCGCCCCGCGCTAGAGTTCCACCGGTCAGTACCTCTTTGATACCCCTTACAGTACATAATTGACAACAATTCATATGTGCTAAGGCAGTAAACTAAAAACCCGTTTGTAGATTTTACACTGCTGATTACAGTAAAAATATTTTTGGATTTCTTTATGCATTATTTTTTTTTATATTTAGGAAAAACAGTAAAAAAGTTGAATTGTGAATGTTAGGAATACACTTATAGTGCCCTTAGTCCATTTATTACCATAGGAATTGAAAAAAATATACAACTGTCATGTCAATTTTTTATCTGTCTGACGGATTACTTGATTCTAACGACACGCTTTCGATTCTCGTAATACTATTGTTTTGATATACGCTTTTTAAAATGAAAGTGACTAACGGATTTGTAAAAGCGGATAGCCGCAATCTGCCCAAAGTCGACGAATTTATGTTGCTACAGTTGTTATTGTTGACAAGTGACATGACGTGACAGTCAATTCTGTTTCTGTTTAAATTTACTTTTTTTATTTTATATCATGCTAAGGTCACGACATCAGTATTCCTAACTTTGTATATACGGTCTTTTTAATGAATATTTCTTTAATAAATTATTAACGACGAATTTAAGTTAAATAAAGAAAAACCGAGAGCACGGGTATTTTAATTTTTAACCAGCTATTATAAACGCGAAAAAACAAAAATGCTTTTTTTTTTAAATGTTGTCTATTATGCTTTCGTGTGATTTAAATGTTATTGAAAATGAACCTTATATCCGAGACTCAAAAACGAGTAAAGTAAACCTTAAATAAAATACAATACGAGTCCTTTTTTCCGATAGTCAGGAAGATTCAATAGCATTCAATATAGTTCTTGATTTAAAGCTAAGTTCGGTCTGATAGAGTTAGTGATGCTATTAATTAACACTTATCTAAAGGCAAAAATTACGTTAAAATAGTTCATGAAATTTTACAACCTTTATTTGGTAGGTCGATTATGTTATTTCTCATAAATAAAATTTCTTCAAATCTACTTACAAAATTATATCTACATACATACATAATCTCACGCCTTCGTTCCCAGAGTGGGGTAGGCGGAGCTACAGAATTACAAACATCTCTAAAAACTTGTTGATAATTCTATACCACAATTTGCACAATCAGGCTAAGATGTTTACCAGCGTATTAGTGACAGGTTGCAAGCCCATCGCCTAACAGTACTACAAGCCTTTATTCCCTTAGTCGTCTCTTACGACATCCACGGGAAGACATGGAGTGGCACTATTCTAACTAGGCAACCACACGAGGCCAAAATACGAGGAAATTATATCTTTCATGTCATTTTTCCGTAGTATACCTATTTCAAATGATGAATATGTGGTAATATCAGGTACGGTCACGAGCGTTAATTTAGGACCCATTTTAAGATAAATATGCCTGAACTCGTCAATGTCATTAGAGATGTCAAGTCATTTGTAACTTTTAGGAAACTCAACCTTATTGTTGTAGTATGTCAGATTGACTTTTGACCGTACCTTGAGATAGCAATCTTATCAACACCTTTATAATTCAGGTACGTCGCGTCGTCGAAGAGCCACCAGTCGTTGAAGTTGAAAGTTCCGGTAACGACACATCAGATGAATCAGTGCAACTGTCTCGCTCGCATTCGCGCTCCAGCCGCAGTCGTTCTCACTCGCGCTCAAGCCGCACCAGCTTGGATCTCACTGACTCTAGGTATTGTTTATTGAATGTACTGATGCCTCGGATTGTGGTATAGGGGCTATGCTCAAGCAAAAAGCTTAAGAATATCTCGGGATTTTTTGGTACTTAGTTTTCAATAAAATACGTCCTAAATTAAGTTTAGGTCAAGTATTGTAGTATAGTGCAATGATTTTATTTTTCAGTTCCCATTCCGGAAGCAAAAGTGACAAGTGAGTTGAATAATTTACTTTTTCCTTATCAATTTTAGTGTTAAATAATATTTATTTTGTCAAAACTGTACTTAATTGATCGGAATTTATAGTATGTGTTTGAATTGCAGTTCGTCGTCATCTCAGTACTCTGATTGGGAAGCAGGAGCAGCTTTGGCACCACCTACGCGCGCACGTCGGCGACCCGTCGCTGCTAAAAGGTACATACACACACACTTCTAAAATAAATAATAGTAGTTTATGTGACTGTACATAATGAAGGGCATTAAACATTAGTGTGGGTTCATAATAACATCACACGAGTGTTTTAATGCCTAATTATGTACAGTCACATACACTACTTTATTTACCCACATATCATAAGCCTCCTTGATGCATTCAGGAGCCGCATATGAAATCTTAACCGGTAATGGCGGTAATGAAAAGATTGAAAAGTTTTCTGGCAGCTGTCATAGTTTATTTTTAATTCAGGGACAAACTAGAGTCGGCTCCAACTATCATATCGTTCGATATTTTACTTTGTATGCAAATTGACAATTTATTTCGAACTAAACGTCATCTCGACTGATATTAGAATAGAGGTCAAATCAAATGTCTTTGTTTTTCAGAGATGTTCGAAATTTGAATGTCATAAGAACATTGAAATTGATGTTCTTATGAATCCATAAGATTACTACCGCAGATAAAAAAATTACTGTAACAACCGAGTTGATTATTATGCTGGTCATAATTTGCGGTTTCTGAACGCATCATAGAGGGTTCATGATATGAGTCTAGATAAACATGCTTTTGTATTTGTTGGATCTGTTTTTATACCGTCTAGAACTGATGAATCGTAAATATTGTCCAATCAGATACAGCCCGTCGGTGTCAGTCCCTAAGCGCGCAGCCCCGGCAGCGCCCAGCGCCCCCGCCAGCAGCGCGCCCCTGTCGCCCGCGCCGGCCGACGAGCTGCCCGAGCTGTACCGGCCCGGCGAGTGGCTCACGGCCGTGTCCCCGCGCAAGGCGCCCTACCACCCGCAGATGGGGGACGACTGCCTCTACTTCCGACTGGTCCGCTTACATTATTTACAGCAAGGATGATGATGATGATGGCGATGGCGATGGCGATGGCGATGATGATGATGATGATGGTGATAACGATGATGATGATGATGATGGTGATGATGGTGATGATGACTACATCATTGTCTATGACTTACCACAGATAATGTCAAACGTGTTCAGGAGTCCGATTCTAGTGACAGTCGAGATCAATAGTTTATATGCGAGATTTTTAGAAAATTGTATGCAACTGACATTTCATCTCGAATGAAACTTCTTATCGAATGGCACAAGAATTGGGGTCCTGGCGTATTAAGATAGTATGAGTCCATGGGTTATATTTAAAAAAAAAACCATTACGCACGATAGGGCGTAATGGTAAAAAAAAGGCCCGCGGGTATTATTTTGGATTTACGGTTGACTTTTCTAGCATGTTAGACCACTATTTACGAGCAAGTGTGATGAAAAAACCGACACACTCTTAAGCAGCTAGCTATATCTCCCTCCGTGTCGATAATAACTTTCAAGATGTTCTCAGGGTCACCAGCGCTATTTGGAGGCAGTGGCGGAGAAGGACTTGTACCCGCTCACGCCGCGCGACAAGCCCTGGGAGAACGCGCATGTCTACGTAAGTACACTTCACTGATAATTTTAATGTAATTTAAAATGTAAATCAGGGATATTGCGGATGCCGATTTTTTCACATCCGCGGATGTGAATGCGGATGCGGATTTTTGAAGGCTCACATCCGCGGATGCGGATTCGGATGCGGATTTTTGAAGGCTCACATCCGCGGATACGGATGCGAATGCGGATTTTTGAAGGCTCACATCCGCGGATCCGGATGCGGATGCGGTTTTTTACTAATGAAAAGTAGTATAAAATATAATGCTCCTATTTTTTTTAAACTTCACTTTCAAATTTTCATATTAGTAATAGGACCTTAACAAATGCGTCGGATCTTGTCACCAATTATTTCGCTCCCATTGGTCATTGTCACGAGCGAACGGCACGCGCCATTCGCCGGCCCCGCCCGATTTCTCTCTTGTCGCAACTTATATTACATCCACATCCGCATGAACATCCGCATTGATTATTGCTGATGCGGATGCGGATGCAGATATCCAAATCTATGCGGAAGCTCCGCGTTTGCGGATGCGGATGCGAATATTCGCAACATCCCTGATGTGGATATCGATGTTACTTACATCACAAAGCAGCTATAGGTTGTCTTAATACTATGTTGGTGGCATCCGATTGTTTTTGTACTATAAGATAGGCATACGATCACATAGGCCTTATACATTATACTAGTAAATGGTATCTGATTAAATCCCATAGACATTGCTAACTAAAAATTTGATTGCAATGACCCGGATAGAAATACAGGTTTTTAACCGACTTAAAAAAAAGGAGGAGGTTCTCAATTCGTCGGGTTTTTTTTTATGTATGTTCCCCGATTACTCGAAGACCACTAGACCGATTTGAAATTTTGAATGGGTATATATTCTAGTTGGTCCCATTGTTAACGCGTCAGGATCTGATGATGGGATCTTGGAGAATTCAAGAGAACTCCTCAAATATTATAGGCACACCTATAGCGATTTTGGTATTTTTCACTGTAACTTCTATATGGTGAAGTGGAACTGATGATGAAGACCACAGATGGCCACCGGAACTCCTTAACGGTACCTATTACAAGGGTGGCGATAAGATATTTCGATTAAGGTAGTTGAGCGACTATGACGAAGCACATTTAGGTTTAAATATGACTATGACATTCCCGCGGCGTTGTCTGCGGCGAGCTTGAAATGTTCTATAGTTTCTCATTAATATTTAGAATTGGAGCTACGTAACAGCATAAATATGATCACTAAAAAGTATAAAATAAAATAAATGTTAAAAAAAATACCCGTCTTCATATAAAACCCGTCTTCAAAAATGCAAAAAATAACTTCTTTTAAAATGGTAGGTCAGTCCAAATGAAGTCGGCGTCCCACAATATTTTAAGCCAAAAGCCGAATGCAGTTGGACTGACCTACCATTTTAAAAGAAGTTATTTTTGCATTTTTGAAGACGGGTCTTTTGTTTTTTTATAAAAAACAACCCTTCACCTTTATAATAAATGATTTCAACACAACATAATAACCACGCCTAACTTAACATGTAATTTGTAATCGGATTTATTATAATATCAGAGTTTGACACTTGTGTGTTTTTTCAATATTCTAACAGGAATGCGAAGTGGCCAAAGTAGTGGGCATCAAATACGCGATCAAGCCGCCCCGCGTGGCGTGCGTGCGACTCGCCTGCTCCCTCCCGCGCCCCGGAGCCAGCAGCTCTCACCAAGCGAGGAACGGAACCAGCCTGGTGGTGGTCTACCACGACATGCCCGATGTCATCGACTTCTTGGTGCTGAGGCAGCAGTATAATACGGGCTGTGCGAGGGGATGGACCAGTGGGGACCGGTAAGTTAAGGAGTTATTTAGGGTGGTACTCGATAAACTGTACATATTGAAAGGGATGAAATTTTAGGTTAATTTATCGGTAAACAATTAAAAAAAAAAATTTTAGCCTCATTTTAAATTTTCAGAAAATCGTGTTTTTATGAAAACAAAATGATATTTTTGCAGTAATTTTCCACAAAAAAAGCAGTTACTCAGTTATTTTTTTTAATTGGTCTAATATTGTTATCAATTATTATAAACCTAACTAATGTCAATACTATGCATTTTGTTTTATCTTTTTTGGGCTATTAGATCAAAAGTTACACCGTCACAAGTAAGTGTACTACCCAAACTTTATTAAAAAGTTTGACGATCTGTAAAAAAAAAGAGTGGCAAAAAAATTAAAAAAAAAATGTTTTACCGATAAATTAACCTAAAATATCATCCCTTCAATATGTACAATTTATCGAGTACCACCCTGCACGGCTAGCACAAGTTGCCCGCGACTTCTTTGTCGCTCGGATCTCCCTTCCTATCTAGTCCGTAACGATAGAGACGCACTGAGCGACAAGCGAGAAAATACAACTTGTGCTACCCGTGCTGTATTGTGATGCGTGTGATAGTGGAATAGGTGCAGTTCTCGTCCAATGAGCAACGTGGTACAATAAAGTGTATTAATATGGGAGAACACAACATTTCAAAAATATGTCCCAATGCACCTTAATCCAGTGTAATAAGAACTATGTAATATATTTATGAGAGGATTCTTTCGATGCATATTTTTGCATACAAAGTAACAATTATTGTCAGGAAATTAGGTTAGTCATACGATATTTTTAAAGATGACTGTGTTTAACGTTGCCCCATCAAGTTAGAACTATAATTTTTTTAAGCTTTCGCTGTATGATCGACGACTCGTGGTGGGCCGGAGTGGTGCTCGAGAGCGCGGACGCGCCGGCGGCGCCGGCGGAGCCCCCGGGCGAGCCGGAGGGCGCCGAGCGCTGGGCGCGCGCCGCCGCCGCCAGGTTCCTCAGCCTCAAGGTGAGGTGGGACAACGGAGAGGTGGAGAGGCTGTCTCCGTGGGACCTGGAACCGCCCGACCCCGAAAGGTAATTAATAATATAGCATTGGAGATTAACCGCCTTATTCATAAGGGTGCGCCAAAGTTCATATAACCTGTGCACCAATTTTATATGAGCCAACATGGACCCTATTCATAATTTCATAATCGCACAATAAACCAATTTTAGCTAAAGTATGCTCTACCTTACTGCGTCAAATATGGTCTAAAATGCTTCAACTATGGGATAGAGACCACATCAATTGAGACTTTAGGGATTGTATTGCGTTTGTTTGAAATCTGCCCACATTGTCGTAAAGAAGAGGAGATTAAGTTTGTATTCGAAAGTCTCGATTTTTTTTGAAGTTTCACTCCGAAATGTTGTACCTCGTCTCTCGTTGTCAGGATGCCGTCAGCTCCCGGTGGTGCTGTTCCCGTGTTGCCTCACGAGCTAGAAGCCGTATTGTACAAGGCAGAGGCGAGTGAATGGCCGCCGCGAGGTGACCGTGCCGCGGCATGCCGCGCCATCGCGCATCATCTCAACCAGGTAATGTTGCGCCATATTAGAACTATATCTAAGTCACACAGGACATGGTACGTTCTCGATATTATCCACACCATTCTCATTTAGGATTAATTGACGTTCTGTAGATTCAATCTATTCTGCAATCTCCGATGTGTCCTTTTATCAGAATGGCCGTGTGGACTTGAACATGCGAGGACGAGTCATCTGTCAGTCTCGCCGTGTCGAAACCTTGAACATGCGAGGACGAGTCATCTCAGACTGGCCGTGTCGAAACCGTGGACATACGAGGACAAGTCATGTCAGACTGGCCGTGTCGAAACCATGAACATGCGAGGACGAGTCATTTGTCAGAATGGCCGTGTCGAAACCATGAACATACGAGGACGAGTTATCTGTCAGACTGGCCGTGTCGAAACCATGAACATGCGAGAACGAGTCATCTGTCAGACTGGCCGTATCGAAACCTTGAAGATGCGAGGACGAGTCATCTGTCAGAGTGGCCGTGTCGAAACCTTGAACATGCGAGGACGAGTCATCTGTCAGAGTGGCTGTGTCGAAACCTTGAACATGCGAGAACGAGTCATCTGTCAGACTGGCCGTGTCGAAACCTTGGACATACGAGGACAAGTCATCTGTCAGACTGGCCGTGTTGAAACCATGAACATGCGAGAACGAGTCATCTGTCAGACTGGCCGTGTCGAAACCATGAAAATGCGAGAACGAGTCGTCTGTCAGACTGGCCGTGTCGAAACCTTGAAGATGCGAGGACTAGTCATCTGTCAGACTGGCCGTGTCGAAACCATGAACATGCGAGAACGAGTCATCCGTCAGACTGGCCGTGTCGAAACCATGAAAATGCGAGAACGAGTCGTCTGTCAGACTGGCCGTGTCGAAACCTTGAAGATGCGAGGACTAGTCATCTGTCAGACTGGCCGTGTCGAAACCATGAAAATGCTAGAACGAGTCGTCTGTCAGACTGGCCGTGTCGAAACCATGAACATGCGAGAACGAGTCATCCGTCAGACTGGCCGTGTCGAAACCATGAAAATGCGAGAACGACTCGTCTGTCAGACTGGCCGTGTCGAAACCATGAACATGCGAGAACGAGTCATCTGTCAGACTGGCCGTGTCGAAACCATGAAAATGCGAGAACGAGTCGTCTGTCAGACTGGCCGTGTCGAAACCATGAACATGCGAGAACGAGTCATCCGTCAGACTGGCCGTGTCGAAACCATGAAAATACGAGAACGAGTCGTCTGTCAGACTGGCCGTGTCGAAACCTTGAAGATGCGAGGACGAGTCATCTGTCAGACTGGCCGTGTCGAAACCATGATCATGCGAGGACGCGTCATCTGCCAGACTGGCCGTGTCGAAACCATGAACATGCGAGGACGAGTGATCTGTCAGAATGGCCGTGTCGAAACCTGGAACATACGAGGACGAGTCATTCGTCAGTTTGGCCGTGTTGAAACCATGAACATGCGAAAACGAGTAATTTTTCAGATTTAATTGATTATTTGAATGAAGATCTTTCTTTGTTTTGAAGAGTATCTTTCCGTCACGCTCTTTTTTTTATGTAATTTCTATTTCGCTCTTAACATCTTACAATTAAGTTGAAAATCTTGACTTAACACCCGTATTCACAAACAATACTTAAGGGATCCACTGAGTAAACGCACTGCGTTCAATACAGCTTTGTGATTGGTCCTTTTTGACCGACCTTTTGTTTATGAGACGATTTGAACCACCCTGTGCGTTCGTGAGCACTGTGAGACCTCATAGGGCCGTGTTAATAAACTGATCTCAACTCTTATGCTCGTCTCGAGATGCGTCAAAAATGACAGTGTTCTATGGTTTGACATTTATGTTGACGTATCTAGTGACGGGCATCTCAGCCAAGATGAGTTTATGAATACGGCCCTTAGTGACGTTTGTGAGTACGGGTGTAAATGCTCAAGTGACATGAATATTTGTCAGGTGATGTCCCTATCGGCCGCGGAGCCGTTCGTAGCGCCGGTCGACCTGCAGCTGTACCCGTCTTACGCCAAGATAGTGCCGTACCCCATCGACCTGAGCACCATCCGCGCGCGGTTCGACCATTTGGTGAGTACAACGCATGTACAGTCA
Organism: Acleris literana; assembly: GCA_946894065.1. Classification (NCBI taxonomy): domain Eukaryota; kingdom Metazoa; phylum Arthropoda; class Insecta; order Lepidoptera; family Tortricidae; genus Acleris; species Acleris literana. Next base: position 1,902,228 of record OX335693.1, on the reverse strand, counting down.
AAGAATTAAATTTGAAACCCACCTTCGGTTCAAAGTCAATCTGACATTCTACAACAATAAGGTTGAGTCTCCTATAAGTTACAAATGACTTGGCATATCTAATGACATTGACGACTTCTATCCATTGACATTGACGACATTGCACCATCCGCGCGCGGTTCGACCATTTGGTGAGTACAACGCATGTACAGTCAAAGAATTAAATTTGACACCCACCTTCGGTTCAAAGTCAATCTGACACTCTACAACAATAAGGTTGAGTCTCCTATAAGTTACAAATGACTTGACATCTCTAATGACATTGACGATTTCAAAATAAATATATTTTGAAATGGGTCACAAATTAACGTCTGTGCCCGTACACTTAATTCGAGAGACCAGGTTTGACAACTCAAATGCACAAATGTTGCCACAGCAGGGGTAGTGCTGTTCATATTGATATTGTAAAAAGCTTACACTAATTTATAAAGGTGGATTCACAATGCCCAATTGTGCGCCATAATATTATTCTACTACATACAGGGTGCTCCAGAAACCGACGTTTGTTTCATAAGTTTTTCAGTGGTAAAATGGTGGATACCACTGAAAAACTCATGAAACAAAACATGGAAGTAATGATGGGAGCCCTTCGACTCCCATAATTTTATTGTTTCGATTTTCGAAAGTCAGAAATTGGTATCCATATTATTTTTAGTCATAATAATCAATAGTCATAATCGTTGTTAGGTATAACGCGAAATAGATATAATGATAAAGTACTATAATGTTACATATCATACAAGACAAAAGTCATAAAATTGATCAGCATACTATCAAAAGGCATACCGTTTATTTTTCATAAATATCGTAGGTCATATTTTTATATTTACTATTTAAAAATGTTTAAATAGGTTTGTAATGTTGTATAGGACTAATTTTAAAAATTCAGATAGAATACATGTCGTACATAAACATAAAACACCGGCTTACAAAAAACCCCCGGCTGTCAGAAAAGTAGGTTAGGTTAGGTTAAGTTAGAACTGTGACCCCTGCTTGCCCGTGGGGAAGGAGGGGAATATAGCTTATCTTATCGGTGGAAAGACGACTGCCCCATGGCACTACTAAACCGCACTACTGACCAAAACTAGTATCATAATATGAGGTAGGTTTAGGTCATGTTAGTTCTTCAGCAGGCCCGAAGGGCCAAACCACCCAGAAAAAGGAGCTCAGTCGACTCCGTTCAATTTTAATTAGAAATATAAATACTAATTAGTCAATAGTGCGCCTTAGTAGTGCACAAAATTTTTGGGATAAATAATTTTCAATTTTGTAAGCGTTATTTAAAATAATAATATTCCTTTTGAAATTCTACCGTTCAATACAAACAGCACATTTAATGTTATGACCAATAACGGTATGGCATTCGATAGTTATGACTAATGAAAAAGGGGTTAAGGAAATTATGACCAAAGACAAAATGACGAGCAACGATTATGAAAAACAACGGTATGGATAAAGCAAATCGAAAGATTAATTTTATGGGAGTCAATATGGACCCAGTAATGATTTTTCGTGACATGGACATAAACGAATATTACAAAAAATTTGATTAAAATGATCATTATCTCCGAAACTAGTAAAAATCGCTGAACATACATAGGGGTTAAATTTGTCTTTTAACGAATCAACTGATTGTGATTGTCTAATGCCGGCCGGCAGCCGATTCCATAACCTGACAGAGTGCACTGAAAAGGATTTAGAATAGGACTTGGATTTGTGAGACGGGAAAGCGAGAGTGAGATTGGACTTCGTTCGAGCGCAACCGGTTTTGGGAACCGGAGGCCATAAAGCTAAACCTCTCAGAAAGATAGAAGGGAAAACGAGGATTCAAAAGAGTATTAAAAAGCAAAGTAATTATATATGTGTATGTTTATTATCAGTTCTACCGTCGCGCGGCGGCGGCTCAGTTCGACGTGCGCTACCTGGCGAGCAACGCCGAGCGGTTCAACGAGTCGCACTCGCCCATCGTGCGGCAGGCCCGGCTCATCACAGACCTGCTGCTGTACATCATCAGGTAACACGGCAGGGTCTTCGCGTACCTATTTAAAGCCTACGTGCATTTATTTCCCTCAAAATCTAATGAGAAAGAAAGAAAGAAAAAAAAAAAAAATTCTCAAAAATGACCGGAAATGTTGACATTCCTATCTACACATTGAGACGCGAAGTACATAGTTTACTGACAGTTCTCAAATTAAAAAAAAAAAACATTGCGTGCTCGCTACACAAGCCCGCAATGTTGCATACAAATTCCATTACTATCTACCTTGTAACTTTTTAAAAAGTGAAAAGGGCCATAATAAAATGAGGGCACAAGTCTTATACATCCAAATTTTACTCGAAACATAACTTTTTTATTTGTGCCTGGAATAGCTTATGTTTTTTTTAAACAAGAATTGCGTTTCTCCTTGTCATAAACAAAAAGGCGGTAGGAGTGATGGTTTTTTCACATGAAGTTGCTGTTTGTATGCAATTCAAAAAAATTGTTCAAGCGATGAAGATTTGACTCCAACACAAATTTTTTCTTGCGATTTGCCTCGGCAGGAACAGCAATTGCGGGCTTCGTATTTTTAACCAATACTCGGCCCGCAATTGCCTACTTCCATGCCTAGGCAATAATGTACTATATATTCAGATATCTTAAAAAGGACAAAACAAGTACCAAACAAAAGGCGACCAAAAACATATGGCTGACCTAATGCCAGACGTCATGAAATGGTCCCAGCTCACCATGTTGCCGGTAAAACCAGCGCTGGGGTCCGTTTCAGAAAGCCACTCTGCAACTCTGCACTCTGCACTTTGCAAATCCACGATAATGCAAAGTGCAGAGTAAACGTGTTCCAGAAAACACTCTGCAAAGATTTTGTTCCTAAAAGATTGTACAGGAAGACAAAATGAAGTCGCAGATTACTAAATTATCGGTACATTTAATTTCGTTTTCACGCCGCTACTCGGAAATGTGGCAAAAGATGGTCTGTTCTTGGTCCCCAAAACAATCCATAGTTGTACATTGAATAAGCAGGCCAACTATGAATTTAAACTGACCAAAAATGTAACATAGTTGGTCTGTTCCAATAAGCAAGTCGACCAATCACATCAGTCCGCTGATCACTGATTCGACCAATCAGAACACGACTTGTGCTGCATATGAAATTTAATTGGCCAATGGAGTCGTTTTATTTTTTTATAATATTTATCGCTTGACCCTTCCATCAGATTCCAAACAGCCATATATGTCTGTTTTTAACTGTCTGAAATATAGTTCTGGCACGGTCAGAGTCGTCAGTTTAAAAAACGCCTTTCAATGACTGGCCACTAAGAACGGTATCGTTAAAAAAAAAGTAAAAATTAGCTGGAGAGCGTAAACAATTTAGTGTGTTGTAAATTTATTATAAGAATTGATTTTTATTTCCTCGAACTAACACGTCCATCTATTGCTTACTTTTTAACCTCTGCAACAATGTACATTCTACAAGGTATGAAATTTGTATGCAGTGCGCGCGCGTCTCGTAGGATGGTAAATTTTGCTCTGTTCGACCGCCCGGTCCGCCGCGCCGCCCGCGCCGCCCGATCCGCCGCTCGTGTCGCTCTCGTGGCTGTCGTCGGCCTCTTTTCTCTCGCTCGCACATTGATTGTGAGGTCGTTCTTCCTTCTCGCTCGCACCTTGGTTGCGAGCTCGTTCTTCTTTCCCGTTCGAACATTGGTTGCGACACCGTCGTAAACAAAGATACTTTGCAAATCCACAAATCCACACTTTGTATTTGACTCTGCCTCTTCAACTTTGCGATTGTCTTCTGAAACAGAAATACTTTGCAAATCCACAAATCCACAGTCTGCATTTGACTCTGCCTCTTCAACTCTGCAATAGTTTTGTGGAACAGAAATACGTTTGAAGAGTGGGATTTGTGGAGTGCAGAGTTGCAGAGTGGCTTTCTCGAACGGGCCCCTGGTTTCCGCAGGGACCATTTGGTGACCTCGCGGCAGGCCACCATGTAAAACTTCCAACAGGTGGTACGACATATAGCTGAGTGAATACCATTTTCGCAGCACTACTTTTCACACAAAATTAATGTTTTGTATTCTATTCTATTTAAAAAAAATAGGGTTGCGTACCATTTTTGAATTTTTAATTTAATTTAGTTTATTTGTTAACGTGGGAATAGTATTACTCACTGAAAATATCATGTGTCGTATATTAAGATTCAAGAAATACAGCAATTGTTAAAGTCGTAACTAAAAACTTCAAAAAGTTTACTTTACTTGTATCCCAATAATTAAATTTCAACCGTCTACCTATTACGCTGACGGACAGAAAGACGGACGTTCAGCGTAGGCTTAGTATAGGGTCTCGGCATGTGTGTACGGAACCCTAACAAAACCTTCAATATTATAGTGAAATGAGATGATTTTTAGTTTTATGTGTGTTACAGCCACTGGCGCGAGGTGGACGTGGTGGGCAAATACCACGACATCGCCGCCGCCTACCGCTCCGAGGACGACGAGCCGCCGCGGCAGAAACCCACCAAGGTAACAACAACGACGACGACGACGACGACGACGACGACGACGACGACGACGACAACAACGATAACAACAACAACAACTTACAACCACAAAAACATCAACAAAAAGAAAAACAATAACAACAACGACAACGACAACATACATACTAACTGGTATTATAAATGTGATAGTAACTCTGTTTGTTTGAGATAGCTTGATCTCGAAAAATTGGACAGTCCTCGAAGTCATAGCAATAAACGATAACTATGTCGAGGAATAATTTTTTTTTTTAATATACGCGTTTTAATTGTCATTAAACCATGTTTAACGATTTATAATGGTTGTACGTTATTTTAAAGACAGAAGTTGTTTAGAATTTCATTTCATATAAATTTTTTTTCGTATTATCATTTCATAGAATAATCAATATGTAGAATAATTACTTTGAAGACATTTAAATCATCGTTTTTTATTTCAAATAAACATCAATGTTTCTTTTTTCATATCATAGAATAGCAAATTAAATATTCTTTGTTCTCATATTCATCATCATCATCATCATGTCAGCCGAACGACGTAAACTGCTGGACATAGGCCTCCCCCAAGGCTCTCCACTCAGACCGGTCTTGTGCTTTTCGCATCCACCGCGTTCCCGCGATCTTTACAAGGTCGTCACTCCATCTTGTTGGAGGCCTACCTACAGCTCGTCTCCCGGTCCGCGGACGCCACTCAAGAACCTTCTGACCCCATCGGCCATCAGTCCCGCAATGTGCCCCGCCCACTGCCACTTAAGTTTGGCTATTCTTCGGGCTATGTCGGTAACCTTAGTTCTACAACATGTTGTTCTCATATTATTTATTTAAAATATAACTTTATAACAATAAAATCAACGTATAGAATTGGGTGCAGTTTGTGAAGGTGTGTGAAATGAAACGTTTGAAAAAAAGCATACCCTTACTTTGCAGACAGCAAGTTCATCTTACGTATAATATAAACGCATACAACGATTTTAATTTACAATCAAATTGTATCGCATAGCTTATTCAAGGGATATAAAAAAAAATAACCTCGAAGGCTATGGCGGGAGCTTGCTTCGCTTCGCTCCCGCCATAGCCTTTTAACCTAACCTATTCAAGTCGGTTCTGCCCAGAGAGGTCTTGGTCAATCGCTCACTCATATTTATATCACAAAAAATATTCACAGAATATTGAGTTTCCCACGACTTTGAATACTGTTGTCGTTAAAATGAAATGCTATGAAAAAATACACTGACCAAACAATATTCGTTAAAAAATAATTATATTGTTTGATAGGTTTGTGTAATGAAAAAATAAAATTACAAAATTCATTGAATTGATTTTCTGTGGAATTTGTTTCTTTCAAGTAAATAGTTTAAAAAAATATATATTCGATCCAAAAATACTAGGACCAAATAGTATATGAAACATTCTCTGTGAAACAAAATTCTGTAATTATTCTGTCTGTAAAACAAGGGTACACCATTTATAATACAAATTAGTATGTCTGGTATTCATTAAACGCCAAGATTAATATTCGGAATAACCGTAACCATGGTAATAACAATGCTATAATGGTCATAAAAGAACCGTTATTACCATGGCAACGCTCATTATAGAATAGTTTTCACGCTTCGGTTACACCATAGGTGCTATTGTGATACCGTTAACAATATCAATATTGGCGGTCTATAGTACGCGAGTATCAGATCGAATAGTTAGATAGGAAAGTAGTCTTTATTGTTTAGGGTACATGACTACTTTTCCTATCTAACTATTAAACCAGATACGAGATTGAGAAAGTAAAGCTCATATGTAATGTTGTCGGCAGTCGCGGCGCGCGGCGGTGTCGTGGCGCGCGGCGTGCGCGCTCGTGCTGCGCGAGCTGATGGGCTCGGCCGACGCGGAGCCCTTCCGCGAGCCCGTCTCGCTCGACCAGGCGCCAGGTACAAGCATCTCTACAACATCTCTCCTCACATACACCTTGAGGCCCTGCCAAGATACAATCGTGTCACTGGAAGATCACGTGACTTTTCGTATCACGTCATCTACCAGTGACGCGATTGGTTTAAAAACGAAACGAATAGAAACGCTAGTTAGCGGAATGCATCTTGGCAGGCCTTACCTTATTTACTTACTTACTGAATTTTACCTTCTATAGAGTAAGTATCGGTACGTCATCAAGATGATAAAAAAAACCTTTGTTGCTAGTTGATAGCACGCTCGTTATTTCTCGAGAATTTCTTTCTTAATTTCGTATTTTGAAATAATTCCCTCCCCCTCCAGACTACTTGACGGTGGTCCGCACCCCCATGGACCTCGGCACCATCTCCCGCCGGCTGGCGACCGGCCGGTACGCGCGCCCGGCGCACGTGCAGCGGGACATCGCGCTCGTCTTCAGGAACAGCCGGCTGTACAACACTAACAAGCGGAGCCGGGTGAGTGAACATGTTTATTAACGTTCGAGTTGGGTTGTACGCGACCTAGTCACCAGATTTACCTAACACTCGACGTTATAAGTTTGACCACTGTGTGTGTATCACGTGAATCTGTCCGTAGTTCTCGTAGCTCTAAACGGGTGAATTTGGATGCGGTTTTTTTAACTTGGAAGCAGGTTTTCTAGCAGTGGTTTTAAGGTTTGTTTCATGAAAATCGGTTCAGCCGTTTAAGAGCTCGTTCCCACTATGTCGTATGTCGGTCCGGATTTTAATCGGTCGTTCCAGTGGCAGAACGTTTTCACACTCGTCCGACAACGATTTTGTGCCGGATCCGACCAAAAATATCGTGTGTTTTGCCAGCCCTCTCGTCCGGATAAAAATCGTGTCGGAACTCGCTTGCCTTTGAGTAAGTATGACGCTGTTCACGTTGGTCGGATGTCGGGGCCGACCCCGCCCCGCCCGCACCCCTTGTTCCCAGCGCGTGGCTGCCATAGTGGCCGACAGCCCACTAGTGGGAACAGAGGCGCCGACACCCGATTAAAATCGGAATCCGACATACGACATAGTGGGAACGAGCTCTTAGAGATATCAGCAGTTTTTATCTATGTAATAGGAGGGGATACCCCCTTGCCGCTCACTCCAACTTATATACTGCCCTCCTTAGAAAAAAGGGCGTATGTCTCATAGAGCCGCGTATGTATTAGTGACCTTATTTTTTAAGGCGGAAGGTTAAAATTTCTTTGACTATCAAATTGCGCATACGTCCTTTTTCTTTAGCAGGGCAGTATAGTTGAGACAGCTTATCGGCGCATTTTTACCCGACTGCCGAAGGAGGAGGGTAATGTGTTTCACAGCCTATACCGGGTGGAATGTTGAGATGGGGCATTAAGGGCAGCTACCAGATCCCTTGCTGCCACGCGAAAATGTTCTTTATTTTATAAAGGACCGATACGCGTAAAAAAACCACATGCGAAGGACCTTTCTTCTCTCTTATTAGTGTTATTACCAAGGACCGGAATTCTTCGTAGCAGAAATCAAACTTTCATAGGGTTTGACCAAATTGTTTTATCGACAATTCAGCTTATCGATGTTACGGAATATTATCGCATATCGACTTATACGATTATTCTGTAACATTTGACCTCTTTGATAAGCAACCTGCATCTCCATATTAAAATAAATCGTGCCCACGTCACATATGTCATTTACGTCGCTTGATTGTCATAAGTAATTTCCGTGCCGTGTTACTAAAATGATTTCCACCCATTTTTAAGATGTAAACGGGACTTTTGGATACGTCAACCAATCGTAAAATATTTGGTCCAATTTTTATTTTTTCACATTTGTGCACTTAATTGCCAGTTACACAACCTACTCAAAAGAGTGTGTATATATTATATTTAAAATCCCTTCAATTATTGGTGACTGGAATTAAGTGTTCGAGGTCCTCGTCCTGTCTTGAGTTAAGTGCGTATCCATGTTATAAAATGAATGGACTATGGCTACTTGTTCCTGGTTTTTCGGAGTGAATCGGTTTCTTAATTTATTGAAGATCCATTTATGAGTGGGAAATGATCGATCCACATCTACCGATGTCATGTTAATGACTCATTAAGTGACATTTATTTATCGATAGTCGATAAAACGCTTTTGTCAAACCCTATGAAAGTTTGATTTTTGCTCTGAAGAATTCCGGTCTTTGGTTATTACCCTATTAAATGTATGGAAAAAGTTTTCTTTGATTTGTGGGTGTTCTAGTACTCTAACCTCAGTTGGTCTCAGACCCCCTTACTTATAAACGTGGAATAACCTTGGATTAGCTAAACCATGTTTTGTCCTTATCTGTCAAATTCAAATGTCACAATGACAGATAAGGACAAAGTATGGTTTAGCTACTCCATGGTTATTCCACATTTATAAGTAAGGGGGAGAGTGTTTAGATCCTTTATGGGAATGGGATCGATTGGCATTAAAAAAAAAAAACTAAATTCTGACGAGTTTCTCGCTGAGTGTACATTTTATCAAAAATCACTCAAAAAGTTGGGAAAGGTCTCTTAAGATCATTTTCGCGTGGCAGCAAGGGATCTGGTAGCTGCCCTTAATGCCCCATCTCAACTTTCCACCCTGTATTATGTATGTCTGTTCATTTGTGTCACTATAAAAACTAAACCCGTTGTCCGATGTTGATGATTCTTATGTCAATCGATTTGTCTTAATCTGGTGAGTGTCACTAAAGATATGTCAGTAATCAAAATTCAATATGGCGGCAATTGTACAAATTAAAAAACAAAGTCGACCATGTATGACAAGGGTATCATTGAATAGCGATTTAAAAATCATCTTTAGGTTTCTTTCTACATTTTTCATTTTGAATGATCATTTAGGATTTATAACGATTTAAAGTTGGTTAGTAACAGTCGGGTTTTGAAAGCTTGCTTTTTGTTATTATTCATGATGTATACCGCTTTCAAGTTTTTACAAGCTTTTATTTATCTTGCAATGTACAAATGTAGTGAAATATCCTTTCACAAAATGTTCGTATTTGTCATGCTACTTCAGTCTGACTCAGTACCCATCAAGACAACGTGGGCGAACGTCGCATCGCGAGAGTCATAATCGATATAGAGTGGTTAATACCAGAGAATTTTTTTGTTAGTTAAGATTAAGTTTGTTTTCAATTCTTTTTAATAGTCATGCCAAAAGCATTAAGACTTAAGGAAACATTTAGATATGCAAGCCTATGAAATTATTTTCAACATTTATTTATATTTCTTCTTGTTTACCTACTCCTAATTTCTATATATTTGATCGTGGTGGTTTTAACATCTCGGTGTGATATACTTCAAACTCGTGGTTTGACATTTGACACTGATAACTAACGTACTCTATTTATTTAATACAAGCATGTCACTTAATAATTCAATAATTCATAGACACGTCGGCATCATTCGGAAGTAGACGTGAGTTCCGAGTTTTCACGATGTGAAAGGATTATTCACTAGATCTTTATGTATGTTTGTATGGGCTGAAATTTGGACCACATATGTAAACCCGATGACAATGCAATATTATGGTACTAAGAGGTGAACTGATGATGGAGTCGGAAGGTGGCGACAGGGTCTCCGCTATCCTTAACGTAGACCCGCCGTGTTGGGACTCAATAGTTTGGTCTTGATAAGCAGATAAAGAATTTGCAAAAAAGCACAGGCAACAAAAGCTTGTCTAAAAAGGTTTTTTTTGACAGAGACTTATTTAATTTAAGGGACACTCATTAATATAGCTATTGATTTGAAATTTGGGGCAGTTATGTTGGCACAACCTATAGAAATATCACACTTAAGTGATAATTTTAACACGGCAATTGTTGTTTGTTGTTTGTCAAAAGTCTTTGACCAGTGTGTGTTGCCAGTGATGACTTACGGATCTGAGACGTGGGCGCTAACAATGGGCCTTATAAGGAAGCTCAAAGTCACTCAGAGGGCTATGGAGAGGGCTGTGCTCGGGGTTTCTCTGCGTGATAGAATCAGAAATGATGATATCCGCAGTAGAACTAAGGTTGCCGACATAGCCCGAAGAATAGCCAAACTTAAGTGGCAGCGGGCGGGGCACATTGCTCGCAGGACTGATGGCCGATGGGGTCAGAAGGTTCTTGAGTGGCGTCCGCGGACCGGGAGACTAGCTGTAGGTAGGCCTCCAACAAGATGGAGTGACGACCTTGTAAAGATCGCGGGAACGCGGTGGATGCGAAAAGCACAAGACCGGTCTGAGTGGAGAGCCTTGGGGGAGGCCTATGTCCAGCAGTGGACGTCTTTCGGCTGACGTGATGATGATGATGATGATGAATTGTTGTTCTTACTGAAGCAAGCTTTTTTATTTTTTAAAGTGTGTAACGTCGGAATTTTGTATGTTTAGTGGGGTTTCGCAGGGAATCCATTTGGTACTACTAAGGTAAGGTGGGGTATGTGCGACTACGGGGCAAGTGCGACAAACCATACATTTTTAGGAGATATTGTTGGTTTGACGCACTTGCCCCGTAGACGCACTTACTTACCCCACCTTACCCTATTGCTTGTTTAATACTTTTTACGACACATAATTTTATTTGTTTTTTTAACCATGCATGATTTATTAATTGGCAACGTCTTTATGTTTGTTTGTATTTGGCGTTGCTTTTTTGGTGTTAGTGTGGTACTGTGTTGTTATGTTATATCCATTTTAGACCCAGTTTAGTATCAAGGGATAATTTTGCAGCGGTCCCACGTTAATTCTTAACCATATCCCGCTTTTAATGTGAATTTACCCTCTTTTTCTCATCTTTTGCGAGACAATAAAAAGCAAGACTACTTACTAGAAATAACGTTTAATTAAAACTTAAAGAACCTTATTTTAAAAAACGTACAAATTGTAATTTTTCATAGGAATTCAAATCTCATTATTAACCAGCGGGTCATAATGAAATTCAGTACCATATTATATCCCGCTGGGTCATAATATGTTACAAAATCTCATTATAACCCACTGGTTAGCCGATGGCTATAATGACTTACTTTAGGTGAGGTTTGCATGATATATAATCGGGCATTTTTGAGCATGTGGTGTGAAAAATCCATTTTTAATTGTACCCACAATATTTTCAGCAGGGTCTGAAAGAGATATCTAATATAATAAATATCGCATTTTTTATAAATTATATATTAGATTTTGCATGTGTTTTAAATGTGTATATGTGTTTGTCTGTTGCACCGCGTTCTCTCGTCCAGGACACGGACCAGGTAACACGTGGCAGTTTGATTTTGTATGTTATGTTTTCTTTTAGGTTTAATTTCAGTTTATTTCTCGTAAATATTTAATTAGTTAATGACAATAGTTAGCGTTACAATGCGATTTATTTTAGAACTAGCAACACGCCCTAGTTTCGCTTCGGTTTATACAGGGTGTCCCATAAACCGACGTCATCCCTCCTACGGCTGATAGAGCAGCTAAAAAGCTATAGAATTATCGATATCGATTATTTCACGAAAAATCCTTAATTTCATGATTTATTTCAGAAGTTTTTCAGTGGTATCTTACATTATTAGAATCATTACGAATCTGCGAAGTTTTTAAACCTATTTGCCCGTTTTTATTAAATCAACTGTCTTAGTAATCACATAAAGTTGTTTTTTTTTCATACAAAGTGAAAAACTAACATTGGGAGACGCTTGTATGAAGAAAACAAACTTTATGACATTATTTAATAAGTTGACTAAAAAAAACGAGCGAATGGGTTTAAAAACTTTGCTGATTCATAATGATTGTAATTATGTAAGATACTACTAAAATACTTATGAAATAAAACATGAAATAATAGTACATTGTGCATCAAGGGTAGTATGAAGGGAATTACTAACGAGAGTGTTAGAAGCTTTGGCTTTTAATGACTCGAGTTAGTAATCCCCTTACTGCCTGTGATACACACAATGGTTTTCATCATATTTGCGAGGAAAAAAAACAAAGAGAAAATTAAATAGTACATTTCTTTCGATTTGGCGGGTGACATATTGCCATGTATTACTTCAGCTGCATCTCTTAGTTCCGGTGGTGTATTGGTGATAATACTGATAATTAATCTTGTGTCCGAATCCTGGGATGAAGAAGCCATTTTCTTTTTTGTTTTGTACCTATCTATTTTAAAATAAATCACTTTAACTCTGCATTTTTTTTGTGACCTCTACCACAGATAATAACTGCGTTTAGTTTCGACCTGGATTCGAGCCAGATTTAGCCAATTTGATGAAAATGTATAATTACTAAAATTAATGATAAATGTTGATATAAATTTGAAATAGGTATAAAAATAATGAAGTTTAATGAAGCGTATAGGTTTTGTGTAATGTAAGTTAGTCTATAGCTAATTTTTAAAGATGAAATTAGAAACCGATTTAATTTTTGGCTGAAAATTAAACCACCTTAGTCAGAAATGATGTACGAAAGAGTTGCAAATTTTAAAAAGAAAGTCATTACTCCCTAGGGATGACAAACTCGCCATAATTCCCGCGGGAACAATTTAGGCCATTGTCCTTCTGTATACAGGCATGGAATAACACCATTTACGAGCAAGTGTGATGAAAAGGATTGTTCGTGACATGGGCATAAGGGAAAATTACAAATAATCCGATTAAATGATCAATATCTCCGAAACTAGTAAAAATCGCTGAACATACATAGGGCTTAAATCGATAGCTTTTTAGCTGCTCTATCAGCCCTAGGCCCTAGATTTCTGGGACACCCTTTATAAGTTTTAGACGGAGTTAGCGAATGATATACAGCAAGACAAAAAGACAGACAGACGCGGAAAGCAACTTTTCTCAAAAATATCCGGAAATGTTGACATTCCTATCTACATATTGAGACGCGAAGTACATAGTTTACTGAAAGTTCTCAAATAAAAAAAAAACATTGCGTGCTCGCTATACACAAGCCCGCAATGTTGCATACAAATTCTATTACTATGTAGCTTGTAATTTTTAAAAAAGTGAAAAGGGCCATAATAAAATGAGGGCACAAGTCTTATACATCCAAATTTTACTCGAAACATAACTTTTTTATTTGTGCCTGGAATAGCTTATGTTTTAAAAAAAAAGCAAAAAATGCGTTTCTCCTTGTCATAAATAAAAAGGCGGTAAGGAGTGATGGTTTTTTCACATGAAGTTTCTGTTTGTATGCAATTCAAAAAATGAGTTCAAGCGATGAAGATTTGATTCCAACACAAAAAATATCTTGTGATTTTTGAGAAAAGCACTATATTTGCCTCGGCAGAAACAGCAATTGCGGGCTTCGTATGTTTAAACCAATACTCGGCCCGCAATTGCCTACTTCCATGCCTGGGCAATAATGTACTATTATGTATTTAAGTATGTATTTCTCTATACTTATAAGTATGTTTATCGTTATGCAGTACCCATAGTGTTCTATACCTACAAGCCTAGAGCTTAGTTTGGGACTAGGTTTTGTATGACATTGTCCTTTTTTTTTAAACTCCCTCGTTTTTTGTCGTATGTTAAAATACCAGATCATATGACACCAATACTCGGCCCGCAATTGCCTATTTCCATGCCTAGGCAATAATGTACTATTGTTCTATACAATGTAAAGAAGTACCATTGCGGTTCCCAGATATACTCGATGACGGTGCGTCTCTCCGCGCTGTTCTCGGCGCTGTGGGCGGCGCACGTGCCCGCCTCCGCCTCCGCGACCGACTCCGCGCCCGCCTCCGCTCCGCGCGTGACGCGGCGCCGGGCGCGCCGGAACCGCATCGACTCGCACGCAGGTACGCTCATTTCAATACCCAATGTTTGTATAATTTTGTTTTCTTATATGCAGGTATTGTTATTTTGTATATTAGAAACTATTGTCCCTGGTTTTGTTATAAGTTATTAACTGCCGCACTCAGGGAAGTCAATTAAATTTAATGCTTGGTTAAAGTTGCTGCTGTCACTCTTTTTGCTATATCAATAGAAGTACCTGGAAGACCGAGCGTCGCTCGGATTGAAAACGAAATTTCCCGAAGATGACGACATGACAGATCGATTTTTCGCCGAAATCAAAATCGAAATTGTTGGAGCCGTTTCCAAAATTCAGATTAACTTTGAGAGCTAAACAGCCACAGCTGTTTTTTTTTTCGAGATTTGGATGTTGGTCCCATAATAAAAGTTGATGAGTATGACCAACAGAGTTAGTCCCTGAAGTTTGTCCAACCGTCTCCATAACAACCTGTATAAGAATTGCTCGTTTAAAGGTATTACCATATTAGATAAGACAACACGTCACTAAACAAGCATTACATTTAATTGACGTCTCTGAATGCGACAGTAAGTATTTTTTCACAACACTGCTCGGAAATATGGCCATAGATGGTCTTGTTTGGGGTCACAAAACGTCACTTATAAGGACAGACCAAGAATGTTTTTGTCGGCGTGTTTGCTGATTGGTCGAGAACATTGTTGTCCAACTTTAAGAACCAATGAAAATCAATCAATCAATTTTTGTGTCATAGCTCCTTAAATTGAAAAATTGAGTCGACCAATCAGAACACACCATTTTGTGTCGTAAAATATTAGGTGTATTTTTTCTAAAAGATACACAGACTAAAAACGATGTCACTGCTTTTTATTAAATGTAATTCAAATTTGGCCCCTAGTCTCGAACCACTAGAGATGAAATTACATGGGAGATATGGCGAAACAAATACAATTTTATATGGAGTTGACATCTTCATCTCGCATGTTAGTTTATTAATGTCGAGTGCCACGAGAATAGGGGACTAGATTTAAAAAAAAAGTTATCTATGGTAAAATTGGCGGTGATGTCACATTGCCATGAATTAAAATTTGAGTTTTGAATATGAATTTTTATTTTATTTCCTCTCAGTAGTTTTGAAAACCACTGTCTGCCTCGGTAGAAAGTGCAATTTATGGACTCGTACACTAGCTCTATATGACTCGTCCAAAAATGGCGTACTTTATATCCTCTGCAACAATGTACTATTAAATAAGCGATTGCGGCTTTAGTATACATGGTCAGGTGGGGCAAATGCATCTACGCAGCAAGCGCATCAAACCAACAATGTCCCCTAAAAATGTACGAGGGGTGATCCAAAAGTTTTGAGAATCAGTAAGAACCATCTACATAATGATATTCTTTTAATGTGGACTATACCATGGCACTAATTAAACTTAAATTAGAGAAAAAAAATGTAAACATTATTCATTTGTTTCCCTGTGATAGCTAAACAAAAAACATCTGTATTAACAATTTTACAAGACGGCAAAAATAAGAGTTAGTTTTGTAATAATTTGGAGCTGTGTGGAAAAAGTTTTGGTACACTAATAAAAAATATTGTTAATGAAAATGAAACCTTGATTTATCATTATAATTTAAAGGATAAATAAGTTATCATTGCAGTGGATTTTTCTATCTCCAGCTCTGTCACCAAAATTTAGGGTGGTTTTTTCGGCCTTTTCCAGGATTATTGAGGCCTACAAATAAATACTGCGACATTCTTTATTAGCAATTGAGTTCAAATAATCTAGGAGAGTTATATAACATTATTGTATCCTAATTATGGCAAAATAATAAAAATAAGCTAAAGAAAAAAAAATACAAATTTTCGGCAGGAATTGTGCTTCAGAGCCTTCTAATTGATAAGGGTGCTGCTCGTCGACCAAAGATCAGAACTGATAACCGCTCTCCCCGTTATTTGGCCCTAACTTTCGACTACTACTTCTCATTCACTAATGTTCAAAAACAACTACATAAAAATCACGAGCTGGTGATGACATAGTGAAGGTACAAAATTTGGCCTCCAAAAGTAAAATTATTTTTATAGTGGTAAAATAAAACAATTGAATGACGTTAATAAGTGTTCGGAAATATAAAAAGATTGCTCATTCCAATTAAAAAAAACGATTTACATATCTCCCATTTTTTATACCGATTATCAAAACTTTTGGATCACCCCTCGTACGTTGTTCAGGATAGAAACTTTATCAGGCTGAGAAATAATGAGCACTGTTCTCATATCATAATATATGTATAGTTTATGAGCCATACACGCGAAAAACCATATTTGTTAGGAGATATTGTTGCTTTGACGGACTTGCCCCGTAGACGCACTTGCCCCAGGTGGGGTAAGAGCGTCACCGGGTTAATGCCCGGTTCCTATATTCAAGAACCGAATCGTTTTCCATACGTCTCCTTACAATTTGACATTTGCTACGTACAAAATGTATCAAATTTTAACGACACGTAAGGAAAACCATTCGTTTCTTGAATATAGGAACCGGGCATTAGTGCGACAAACCATTTTTTTTGAAGATATTGTTGGTTTGACAGACTTGCCCCGTAGACGCACTTTACCCAAATTCAAATTCAAAATCTTTATTGCATATCACATTACAAATATAAGGTGGAAAAAATATAGGTATCCATGTGACGCCCTGCAAGGGCACAGCAATTTTAGAGGGCTAATTATGTATTTTAATATCACATAAAATATTTCATAATTATATTTAATAAAATAAAAACTTAATTGTGACTTAATCTTAAACAGCTCAAAGATAAAATCTTTCGTATTGCACATTCGTTTATAATAATAATTACTATATCAATTACAACTATAGTTTATAAAATATTAATTCAGTACATTACTTATCATTAAAAAAATCGTTTAAATTATAGTAGCATTTATTGATAAGATATATTTTTAATTGTTTAAGAAACAACTTTGGTTTCTCTAAGTTTTTTATAGAATTAGGTAGATGGTTATATATTTTAATAAGTACATGGTGAGGGCTAGAAGTTATTATTTTTAATTTGGAGAAGCCTTACCCCAACTTACCTTAGCATTATTTCTTTATATTTGGACCAAAAAAGATGCACTTCGTCTCCAACATCTTCCTTGTTTCGGCTAACATGTCGATGGTGGTTGTTTGTATAGAGAATGGCCTGGCCATGGGCTCCGCCGACGCGTGCTCGGACAGCTCGTCGTCGGAGCCGCTGGCGGCGCTGGCGCAGGCGCGCCTCGCGCAGAACGGGCTGGACTCCTCCGACGATGATGTCCCGCTCGGGAAACATAAAAAAGGTACTTTTGTTTATAATACTAGTGCCACGCCTTCGCTTCGCTCTGGACATAAATAAAATTCACAACGTGTTACAAAATACCCAAAAAAATAGGTTCCGTGGTTCTGTGGAGATATTTGTTCAACAAACTCATAAAGTCAGTCGGGTAAAAAAAAAACAAAGTTAGTATGAAAAGACAGTTGCCGTACCCGTCGCCTTAAGTGTTAATAGTAGTTTATGTGACTGTACATAATGAAGGGCATTAAACACGAGCGTGGGTTTGTGAGGGTGGGTGAGCCGAAGGCGAGTTTCATAATAACATCACACAAGTGTTTTAATGCCTAATTATGTACAGTTATATACACTACTTTATTTATCCACATATCATAAGCCTCCTTAATGCATTCAGGAGCCGCATTTTAAATTTTAACCGGTAATGGCGGTAATGAAAAGATTGAAAAGTCTTCTGGCAGCTGTCATAGTTTTTTTTAAATTCAGAAACAAACTAGAGTCGGCTCCAACTATCATATCGTTCGATATCTTACTTACGTGCGACATTTGTCAAATTTGTATGCAAAACAACAATTCATTTCGAACTAAACGTCATCTCGACTGATATTAGAATAGAGGTCAAATCAAATTTCTTTGTTTTTCGGAGATGTTCGAAATTTGAATGTCATAAGAACATTGAAATTGATTTTCTTATGAATCCATAAGACCACTACCGCAGCTAAAAAATTTGCTCTAACAACAGAGTTGATTATTATGCTGGTCATAATTTGCGGTTTCTGAACGCATCATAGAGGGTTTATGATATGAGTGTAGATAAAAAAATAAATGTTTTAAAAAACAAAAAACCGCCTTCAAAAACGCAAAAAATAACTTCTTTAAAATTGTAGGCACCTAATAGGTTACTCCAACTGAAGTCGGCGACCACAACATTTTCAACAAAAAGCCGACATCAGTTAGACTAACCTATTAGGTGCCTACAATTTTAAAGAAGTTATTTTTTGCGTTTTTGAAGGCGGTTTTTTGTTTTTTAAAACATTTATTTTATTTTATACTTTTTAGTGATCATAATACGGTGTTACGTAGTCCCACTTCTTAGTTGAAATGAAACTTTAACTTATATCAAGCGCGCCGCAAGCAACGCCGTGGGAAAGTCATAGTCATATTTCAACAAGTAAATATTATTCGTTGTAGGTAGTCGCTGAACTATCTTAATCGAGATATCTTATCGCCACCCTTGAAATCGGTACCATTGAGGAGTTCTGGTGGCCATCTGTGGTCTTCATCATCAGTTCCACTACACCAAATTATACTTTCTGAATGCAAATGCTGGACTTGTTACTAAATATACTAAAATCGCTATATGTTTGCCTACAATATTTGAGGAGTTCCCTCAATTCCTCACTGATCCCCTCATCAGATACAGATTTGGTGACAATGGGACCACCTCGGAAGTATACTCTATCAAACCAAAAAAAAAATTTTGAAATCGGTCGACAATTGACGGAGTAATCGGTGAACATACATAAAAAAAAAAAAATACATACAGTGGAACGTATAACCTCCTCCTTTTTTGAAGTCGGTTAAAAATCTAATGATTCCGTGTAGTAGCAGTAAATTACATTGAAGTTTGTATATCAATACAATTAAAAACTACAGTGGACGTCTTTCAGCTTTCAGCTTACATCGAATCTAAAAACCAAGGCAAAGAGAATATCGCAGGTGGTATGTCATCCCTTTTTAAGCCGAGTAGCTGCCTTACGTCTTCTATGCAATCAACTACAATCTGTTTTTGATTATGCGCAATTTCGCCGATTTTTTATTAATACCATATGCCAGCCAGTCATGACGACCTCAGAGTTTTAATGGGAGCCCTTTGTTTCCCATAATTTTATTGGTCATAATGTAATTGTTGACATAATTTTTGATAGTCATAATTTTTTATATCGCTGAAACTGTAAACTTTTCAGAAGTTCTGAAATATCTAACGTGTAGACAAGGCTAGGTTAGGATAGGTATGATTTATAAAAATCCTGAAAAAGTAACAGTTTCTTTAAAAAACACGTTATGACTAAAAATAATTATGTCAGTCAATATAGATCCGTTTTTATTCATCTTCTAATCGAGCTACTCATCTACTTAGAAATGTTGTATTCAGGTAAAGGCGTGGGCAAGAAGAGCAAGATGCCCAACGGGCACGCGCCCGCCGCCGAGCCTGAGCCCGGGCCCGCTTACGAGCCAGGTGAGTTCAGTTACAACCGCCCCTCAATTCCCGAACGAATGAGTTCAGTTACCACCTTCCCTTTATACCTACGAGCCAGTTGAGTTCGGTTATAACCGTGCCCCAACTCCCGAGCGAGTGAGTTCAGTTATAACAGTTTCCCAATTCCTACGAGCCGAGTGATTTTAGTTACTTCCGCCCCCCAATTCCCTAGCGACAGATTTCTGTTACAACCGCCTCCCAATTCCTGAGCGAGTGAGTTCAGTTACAGTCGCCCCCCAATTTCTGTGCCGGTTGAGTTTAGTCACAACCGCCCCCCAATTCCCGAGCAAGTGAGTTCAGTTACAACTGTCTCCTAACGCCTACGAGCCAAGTGAGTTTAGTTACTTCCGCCCCCCAATTCCCAAGCGACAGAGTTCCGTTACAATCGCCTCCCAATTTCTGAGTCGGGCGAGTTCCGTTACAACCGCCCCCCAATTCTTACGAGCCGGAGCCGCCAACACTACAGACCTCTTATTTTATTACAAGAAATTAGAGTAAGACAACTATAGTTGCCGGCTATAACTTGCCCAAATATTAATATGTACAGCAAAAAGCCCCGCTTTGATTTCAAGACAAAACCTTAGTTTATTAGAAAACATTTCCATTCCCAATGGGGTTGGGAACGCCGGTACTTTGCTTCACGTAGTGAGACGGAGGGAACAGTAGCTAGTAAAAACGACTTTTTGAAAATATGAAAAAATGGTTTAATAACCGATTTACAAAGTTTGTATGACAGTATTAAGTACGTAGTGAGAGTTCAGAAGTCTATGGGCGAGTGGTCGCCGCGGGCGCGGCCAGCGGCTCGCTGTACGCGTGTGTGCGTGACGGGTTGCTAAACGCACACATGCAAGGCGTCAACAGGGGTAGGCACAGACTATGTACCGGTCTAAACATAGAATTTTCGCTTCCTCTTGCTCGTGACAACCGTCATAAGTTCAAGATTAAAAGAGACTCGTATTATTTAAGTTTTAATACCCATAGCATACATAGCAAACATGTTTGGCGTGTGACACATTTTGTATTCGACGTAAGGCTTTCAAAAGGTTAACAATACGGTGGTATATCTGCAGACGCGTACCCAACCCTCGACCGGTCGTCATCGTCGTCGATGGAGCAGATCATCGTGGAGCAGATCTCGCTGCCGGCCGACGACGCGTCGCTCACGTTCGACGACGAGCCGCCCCGGACCGCGACCGACTCCGAGCCGGACACCAGACAGGTATGTACTGGGCTTTTCTAATTGGGGAAACATGGGGAAGTTCGAAACAATAGGAGATATAGCGATGTCTTGGGAATCGTTAGATCTGTTTTTGTGAAAAGTGTTTAGGCTTTTGGGGGGGAGGTGGACGCCCCCCAATTTCCAAGCGAGTTAAATTGCCACCGTGCCTATTGTACGAGCCGTGTTTATTTACAATCGCCCTCTATTTCTTACGAACCGGTTGAGTTCAGGTACAATCGCCCGCTAATTCCTACGAGCCGAGTGAGTTCAGTTACAATCCCCGCCAATTCCTACGTTCAGTTACAATCGCCCCCTAATTCCTACGAGCCGGTTGAGTTCAGTTACAATCGCCCCCTAATTCCTACGAGTCGGTTGAGTTCAGTTACAATCGCCCCCTAATTCCTACGAGCCGGTTGAGTTCAGTTACAATCGCCCCCTAATTCCTACGAGCCGGTTGAGTTTAGTTGCATAATCATAAAAAAATATTCAAAAAATTGTCGCGCCGTTAAAATACATCATCTGTGAAAATTTCAACTGTTTAGCTACCACGGTTCATGAGATACAGCCTGGTGAGAGACAGACGGACAGCGGAGTCTTAGTAATAGGGTCCCGTTTTTACCCTTTGAGTACAGAACCCTAAAAAACACTAGTAATTGAAATATGTAAGCATCAATGTTGGTGTGTGTCGCAGCGGTCCCGCGCGGCGCGGCGCAAGCGGCGGCGGCGCAGCTCGGGCGGCCACCGGCACAAGCAGCCCAAACGGTACGACACACAGACAAACACCACAATCCGTCACATATACACGTATTTGGTATTTGGGTGCCACGGGCGTTTCAACCGCCGTCAGTCCCCTGTCATAAATATTGAAAGAAAGCTGCTTGGTGTAGCTCCTACACCAAGCAGCTAACATTCACACAGAGCTATACTGTTATCGTAATTCTTGCCACAATATGGTATTGGCCTGATATTAAATTTCATATATTAATTTGGATACTATATAAATATACATAGTATGATAAAATGATTCAAAATCAAAGGGCATTGGGTAAATTTGTTTGAAGAATATTGTCTTTTTTTTTTCAGCGGCCATGGATGATTTTTACATAGTTATTTAGAGGACCTCTAATATTTTTTTTATCTTTTATCTTTTAGTACAAAAGTACGCCCAAGTATGAATATTTAAATATCTCGGCTCCGATGCACTTAGGAGTATTACATTACATAACAAAATATGTTTATTTTTAATAATTCTGTCATAATTTACCACCTTTACGAATGGCCGGTCACCTTGAAACTGTATGTATTTTACAAATGACAACACTTTTACCCAAACCTCTTTGATATTTGTAATTAAATAAAAAAGTTATAGCCTTTTAAAGTTTTTTGTTTATCTCTTTCTCACGAAACGATGTTTTGCGTGTAGTTCATATGGCGGTTGAGTAATATGACGTCATATTCCTGTATTTTCCTCTCTGTCTAAAAGCAAGTTGTAAACATCTTCTTTCTTATTTTAAAGATATTAAAAAACTACTTATACTAGGCTATTCGAAAAGTAAAAAAAGCTTCAATTTAAATACTAATAAAAAATTAGGCAAATAACCTATTTATCGATTTTTAAGTATATTATCGCCTATTTCTTAGGGGACTGACGGCGGTTGAAACGCCCGTGGAATCGCCCATTTCTATTTCTATTACTATAAAAAAATAATGTTGTCCTATATGCTTGAAAAAATTAATCTTACTGTTGTAAAAATAGCCTGCAAAGTTCCAGGCACAAATAAAATTACAAAAAAAATCGACGGCAGTGACTGCGAAAATGTACTATGAAATTTAATTATGCACCACGTTTAAAAAAAAATATGTTTGGACTAACATATCTAACTCCAAACAGCCAAATGAAAGTTCTCTTCGATGATTATATTAATTTTAAAATGTCATAGAATAAAAAAGTGAAACTTTTCGAACAGCGTTTACAGAGTATTTAAGAGTGTATCAAATAGTTTTACAAATTGCGTTCATAAAAAAAATTGCCGTTACTTTAATTCTGTTTTTTTTATCGCTCTTAGATGAAGGCACTTTTATAACAAATTTACTGATTTTATTAATACTTAAATATAATGTGTGCTTCAGGACGCGCGAGCGATTCGCGGTGGGCACTTCGCCATCGTCGTCGTCGGGCTCGACGCACTCGCCCGGCCCGCGGCACTACGAGTCCGACCGGTCCTACAAGCCGCGCTGCTCCAGCGACGACGAGCCGCTGCAGCGATACAGGTCAGCTCCGCTCACTAGCCAGGCAGTTCATTTGCTCATTTATTCTGCCATTAAGTCCTTATCGCTCACACACACACACTGTCAATCAGTTCGCTTAGTTACTTATTTATTTATTTATTTATTTATTTATTTATTTATGGATCCATGGAAAACCAACAGCTTTACAAAAATTTAGAAATAAGACTAACAACACATAGCCAATTACAGGTTCTCACATTTAGCAATTAAGTATGTTGAAAAAGAATGAGCCTTACAGCGATTATACAGTGCAAATATGTTACAACTACTACAGGTCACCAAACATTTACTGTGAACTATAACTATGCTTACCCGCACTCGAAAGATTTATCTTGGATTAAGATTGTTTACAAAAAATTGAATTAATTTATTTTTAATAGTGTTAATATTACTTGCAAATATGTCAAAGTCTAATACATCATTCGTTAACACTTTATTCAAACTCCTACTAGCTCTGCACAAATAACTATTTTTTCTATAATTAGTTGAAGCCCGGGAAACAGAAATAGGACGATAATTCCGCACACTCCTAGAGGGAATATTAAAAGAGACTCTGCCCAACAAATCAGGACAATCAACATTACTGTTAACGATATTTAATAGGTAAACTATATCGGCAACCTCCCGGCGCTTCACAAGCGGTAACAGATGGTGAAGCTTACACAGGTTAAAGTAATTGGCGGAACTATACTTTACATTTAATTTATAGCAGAGAAATTTAACAAATTTAATTTGCAAACGTATTATCTCACTAATGGTTTTCTTGTTCAGTTACAAATCACAGTAATCACTTAAAAATTTAATCATTATTCAGTAATTAAATTAATCACTGGCCACTCACTCAATATTTCAATCATTAACTCGCTTAAAACAAACTTACTGTCAGTCAGTTACTAGCTTATTTACTCAGTGTATTCACTCATTAACTCACTTATTTTATTCGGTCTAAGCTTATTCAGTCACTAATTACTTTACCTGATGACTGATTAGTCATTACTCAGTAATTTAATTAATCACTGGCTACTCACTCACTACGTCAATCATTAACTCGCTTAAAAGACACATACTGCCAGTCAGTGACTCGCTTATTTACTCAGTGTCTTCACTCATTAGTCACTTACTTTATTCAGTCACTAATTACTTTACCTGATGACTGATTAGTCATTACTCAGTAATTTAATTAATCACTGGCTACTCACTCACTACGTCAATCATTAACTCGCTTAAAAGACACATACTGCCAGTCAGTGACTCGCTTATTTACTCAGTGTCTTCACTCATTAGTCACTTACTTTATTCAGTCACTAATTACTTTACCTGATGACTGATTAGTCATTACTCAGTAATTTAATTAATCACTGGCTACTCACTCACTACGTCAATCATTAACTCGCTTAAAAGACACATACTGCCAGTCAGTGACTCGCTTATTTACTCAGTGTCTTCACTCATTAGTCACTTACTTTATTCAGTCACTAATTACTTTACCTGATGACTGATTAGTCATTACTCAGTAATTTAATTAATCACTGGCTACTCACTCACTACTTCAATCATTAACTCGCTTAAAAGACACATACTGCCAGTCAGTGACTCGCTTATTTACTCAGTGTCTTCACTCATTAGTCACTTACTTTATTCAGTCACTAATTACTTTACCAATCAGTCATTACTCATTAATTTAATCAAATCAAATCAAATCAATTTTATTTCAGACAATGTACGTACAGTCCATACTTACACTAACAAGAACACTAAAATAACATAAACTAAACTAAAATTGAAGTTATACATTGCAATGAGAATGTCAAATTAATAAAATTAAATCAATAAAATATACAATTCGCTTAAATCAGTGTCATCCAGTATAAATACACTTCGTGTTTAAATGTATCATGCGGCAGTGATTTAGATACAAACCATCAAACCTGTCAGCAATCATGCCCAGGACGCTGTTGGCGCTGGCCCGGACCCTGCGCGCCAGAGACGTACATCGCTTGCGCATCGTGGCGTAGAAGCAGTCTACCCGCGCATCCGCGAACATCCCTGACGCGCTGCAGGACCGGGGCAGCCCCATCAGCACCCTGAACTCGTTGTTGAACTGAACTCGAAGCTCATTAAATTGCCTTCGCGTGAAATCTGCCCATAGGCCACTCGTGTATAAAGGCGTGCAGTAGGCTCTGAACAGAGTTACCTTTACCGCAGCGGAGCACCCATCGGGCGATCATATTTGCTTAACCACTGGCTTCTCAATCACTACTTTAAATTATTATTTTGGAATCACACAGTTTATAATCAGTATTTATAAATTAGCGGCAGACTACATCATTGTCTATGACTTACCACAGATAATGTCAAACGTGGTCAGGAGTCCGATTCTAGTGACAGTCGAGATCAATAGTATATATGCGAGATTTTTAGAAAAATTTATGCAACTGACATTTCATCTCGAATGAAAACTGATATCGAATGGCACAAGAATTGGGGTCCTGGCGTATTGTGATAGTTTGAGTCCACGTATTATATTTAGAAAAATATACTTACCGACCTTGGGTTTCATGACAAAAAGAAAGCTCAAGGGTTTTATATGGGGCATTACGGCCAAGTTAACCTGTATGTTTAGATACTTTTTACGTGCAAGTGTGATAAAAAGTAATATTTGTTTAACCAATCATTGTTGCAGAGAACGGCAAGAAACTGAGGCGAGTCAGGGGGAAAACTCGGGCACGAGTCGACCGCGGCCGAGGCACAATCGGGTGAGTGATATTGGTGTACATACATACATGGATATAGCATAAGAATAAATAATTACTACACGTAGAAGCGAATCTCCTTTGACCAGGCCCCAAATGCCGCGCTTTAAATACCTACTTCCCCCTTCACCCCGCTACGCCCCGCTGTCTTCCGCGCCCAAAGTCAGGGCTGTCACTTGCGAAATATTATAATCGGTTTATGGATGTGGCATACAAGTTCAGTCACGAATTGTTATTAATGTTTTACTTCAACGTGGAAACATTGCAAAATGAGTTTTTTACATTTACGTTAAATTAGGTAATAATACTTTTTGATGATATTAAGATTATCTCATAAAACTCCTTCATTCAATCAATTATTTCTAATTATTTTGCCGTAAATAGTCGTTCACTTTTCAAAACACTATCTTAGTTCAACCATAAACACTAAAACCAACACAAATACGAAAACCAATTCAAGACACAATCAATATCTTGGTTAATATATATTCCGTGTGTGACGCCCCTGACTGACTAGACACCTCAGGTGTCGCCAGGCGGTAGGTATCTAACGCGAAGAGCGCGCGTCCGGAGCCGGGAGTTTCGCTTCTACGTGTAGTTATTATTTATTCTTATGTTAATAGTGATAATTAGTGATAGCAATGAGATGATAAAGTAGATGAGATTGAAAAATATCATAATATTAACGATGGCGTTGCTGGTTTTAACGATGTTTTTGGTACGGATGTTATTAACAATGATGTTGAAGACATTTAAGTTAACGTTAGTGATGTAGATATTGGCAATAGGCTATTTGACTAAGTTTACAAAACCATTTTAAATGATTCTTTATGACATAACAAGCACACTACATCGATATTTCCTTGAGATTCGACTGTATTATCAATAAAAATCTATGTTAAAGTTTAAATTCTCAAAACCGCGCTAAAAACGCTGTTTCTATCATGGCGCTGGCCATATGACAAGTGTGACGTCACACGCAAGTAAACAATTAACAATCATTTGAAGAGATATGCCCTTATGATCTGTGGTCACCAGCAAGTAACCACAGCTGCAAACCAATTCATAGCGTTTCTGCCACAGACAAGGTTTAAAAAAATATTACAATTTCTTTCGTGTAATTTCCAAAAAAGTATACATAATTTAGTTTAAAATAAAGTGAAATATGTTGTTTTACGCTATTATCTGATAGGATGACCCCAATTTGTAGTATATTTTCAATGTTGTCAAATAGCCTATTATAGTGATGTTGGCAATGACGGTGATGCTGTCAGCATTCATGATATTGTTATTACTTATTGTTGAATGGCATGGTACCGCAGGGCTCCGAATTTAATGTTCTTTTTTGTGCTACTGGAAAAAAAATATGGAAAAAAATGTTTAACTAATGTTATGTTTGCAGTAGTTAATAAATCAAATGATAATTTTTCTATGATCATGAAAATATCTTAAAAAGTATTTTAGCTGGTAAATCTGACTTTTTATATATCAGAAATTTAGTTTTCTTTACTGTAAGCTCGTGATTCTAATAAATAACTGGAAAATGAACTAGAATTTAATATTGAAGACTTGACATTTATGTTGATGTTAATGATATGACGACGATGTTGATAAGTCAATGTTACCAATTTTATATTCAATATTAATATTGACTATAATATTGGTAACATTGACTATAATGTTTGTAACATTGACTATAATGTTGGTAGCATTGACTATAATGTTGATAACCAGGGTTCGGAGTTTTTATAGCACGGTAAGACGAAGAGAGCCGTGGAGTCGATATAACCATAAAAATTGAACACTTACTCGTACTCATACTCATTCATTATTGAGTACAGTATTATATTGCAAATAGGGATGATAACTTTCACTTTTAATATACATAACATTATGAGATTAATATTAAATAATATTTACATGAAAATATTTGTTTTATAATTGTAATCATTCATTACTTAACTTAGCAGCTGTACATACTCAGGGGGTCAGGGCAAATATAAAAGTATTTTGGAATTAAATATACAAATGAGAATGAGTAAGAGTTGTATTTTAATGTTAATGTCGACTCCACAGCTCTCATTAGTCTTACCGTGCTATGAAAACTCCGAACCCTGTTGATAACATTGACTATAATGTTGGTAACATTGACTATAATGTTGGTAACATTGACTATAATGTTGGTAACATTGACTACATTGTCATCAGCGCGGCGTGAAGCTGCGCGCGAGGCTGCCGGCGCAGTATAACGAGGACAGCGAGGAAGACTCGGCCGCTGCTATCAGCAAGCGACGAGACCACCCGCGAGGCACGCCCGCGCCCGCGCCTGCGCGCCGTGACCGACACGCCATGCAGGTACAATACACATTAAAAAACACCGGTCAAGAGCGAGTCGGACTCGCGCACCGAGGATTCCGTACCGCCGCACAGTAGATATTTTTACATATAAATAAATATCAGGGGACAATTTAAAACATTTTTTTTCAGCTTTCATTATCCATGAATAAATAAAAACTAAGGTGTTGTTCAATCATACAGGGGGCTATTGATTTTAAATAAAATAAAAATAACATTTAATAAATCCTCGTGTGGTTGCCGAGTTAGAATAGTGCCACTCCATGTCTTCCCGTGGATGTCGTAAGAGGCGACTAAGGGAATAAAGGCTTGTAGTACTGTTAGGCGATGGGCTTGCAACCTGTCACTAATACGCTGGTAAACATCTTAGCCTAATTGTGCAATTTGTGGTTATAGAATTATCAACAAGTTTTTAGAGATGTTTGTAATTCTGTAGCTCTGCCTACCCCACTCTGGGAACGAAGGCGTGAGATTATGTATGTATGTATTTAATAAATGTATTCCGTAAGGAGGTTTCATAAAAACGAAAAAAAGGCACATACTAAAATTGAAGTATTAAATTCATTTGGACAGCAGAAGTTGTCTTTACCAAAATATTTTTAAACTATTTGTAAATTTTCTTCGCTTCTCTTGTAAGGTGAGGGAACCAGTAATGGACGAGGCACCAATAAACGACACTTGAGTCTTATTTTACAGAAGATAAGGGTTATTCATTTGTTTTGCAACAATCAATTTAGGACCGTATGAAATTTGAATTAAGAGTGAAGTGTCCATTAAGTTTTAAAGTTATCATTTCCAGCACTTAAAAATTACCTGAAAAAGTAGTTGATGTCGAAAGCTTATTATAGGGTCGAGGACTATCTACCAGATAAAAATGCTTGGCCTAAATTAAACACCTAAATAACTTAGTAATAGCTTAGTCAGGAAAATATCTAAACATTGTAGGTATAATTATTGTCTAGGGGACACGGTTTCTGTAGGAGAATGTATCAAAACGATGTGGTTGTTTTGCACCGTCATGGGTAAGTATATGTGTGTATATATCTATATATATATAGAGTTCATCTGAACATACTGAGTTTTGACACATTTTCCTGCTCAACTACGCATGATATATATATTTTAATGTTAAATTCATTGTTTTATATAATGCTAGGTTAAGTTC
Source organism: Acleris literana (assembly GCA_946894065.1). Classification (NCBI taxonomy): domain Eukaryota; kingdom Metazoa; phylum Arthropoda; class Insecta; order Lepidoptera; family Tortricidae; genus Acleris; species Acleris literana. Next base: position 1,872,582 of record OX335693.1, on the reverse strand, counting down.
TATAATTGTATAAGTAATTTTTAAAAAAAACGACTTACTGTTGAGTTTCTTGCGGCGTTTCTTCTCAGCAGTGGTCTCTTGCGAAGCGCTGGTAGATTTTTGACGTGTAAAAGTGCCCGTGCGGCCTACTTACTGCATAAACATCTTTTATCTTTTTTGTTTTATTACTGGTGCCTGTCAGTTAAAAGTTTCCATCATTGGAGCCGTCACTCTATAATATTTTTTTAACAAGCCATCATTTCGTATAACAAGTTCCACCATATTTCCTCTATCCAAACAGCACATATTTCACAAAATTTAAAACCCATCTCATATCTTGTTTGGGAATTAGCGAACCTAAACTTTCCAGAGCGCCGCAACGGAAGCAGCGATGGAGGCGGGCGCTCGCCTGGCTCGAGGGATGCACAGCTACGCGGGCCCGAGCCACGCCGGCTCGAGCTTCGGCAGCTCGAGCCACGCGAGCTCGAGCTACATGGGCCACACGGACCACGATTATGTCAACGGACACACTAGTTCGCATAATCACAATGGTGAGTTGTTATTCTTTATCACCATTTAAAATAGGAGCATTCTGAGCCTGAGTAAATAGGAATGTTGGAAAGGGCCGTTCATTTACCCCCCTTCCCCCCAAATGCTTCAGTAAACATTGGTATAAAATTCCCCTACTCGGTTCTAGTACCTAAACATATTCATTATTTGTGGGAATCTCCGCATACGCGTTTCATTTTCAAGCATAGACAATGTGTGGGTTGCCATTTGTATAAAAAAGTAAATAACTACTGCTAACGTAATCACCATCTAGACCCCCTCACCCCCCATATCATCAAAAATAAGCAAAGTATAGACCCCCCCCCCTCCCCCCTATAGTGCTTACGTAATACTTGAACGGTCCCGAAGGGGAAGGCCAAGACGAACGTTCCACGATCGGGGACGTATTAAGAAAGGGCCAGGTCAGGAGCACGTGCATGAAGGGTCATATGTATTTGGAGGAAACGAGGGAAGTTTCTCTGGATCGTAGGAAGTCTCTGCCTACCCCTACAGGTAAGAGTCGTGATTATATGTATGTATGTATGTATTCTGGGCGTCTCTGCTGCTGGGTAAAAACCATATCGCTTTTGACCTGTTATCGTATTGTCAACGTTTTGATCGCTCTTATTTACTTGACAGTAATGACAAATTTCAGCCGGTAAAAATAATATGATTTTACCGTATCCGTATCAAATACAGGCCCTAATAGATTGTATGTCCCTAAGCTAATTTAAGTAAAGTGGTTTGAGTTCATCTTTATTTTTAATATGTGTTTGGGACGATTAACTTTTTGTTTTAAATCGTTGCCATGGTGACGTCTCTTGGGTCACTAATTTATAATTAGGGATATCAATAATCCGACAGACATGAGATTTTGACCATTTAAGATATGTAATCTAATGAGTTTCCTTCATTTTAGTATTATTTACTACGGTTCCCCTACGGAATCCCTAATCGTCATTTATCCTAATGCATCGTTTATCCGAATTTTCGTTTATCCTAAAACCATTTCCGGCTCAATTTTAAAACATTTTAGTGTTGCTTATGAAACCTTAACCTAATCTAACCACAGGTATTTTTGGCGAACTTAAAAAGTTGTCTCACTCAGCTGAAAACCAATTTAGGACAAATGATAATTAGGACAAACGATGCGGTAGGGCAAATGTCATTAGGGATTCCGAGGGACACCCATTTACAACAAACATTTTTCTAAGAAACTAAGTCGATACGCACACTGAGTATAGGTGAAAAACTTAAGTAAATGACTTCTTGCATGTAGTTGTAACACATCCGTATAGACCGTTCTACATTGTATATTTGAAATTTGACGTAAATTCCATATTACTTTTGTACACAATGCAAGAGGTAATTTACTTCAGTTTTTCACCTATTCAATCTTAGCGTTACGTTAGTTTTTTCAATTGGTATAATTTAGTTGTGTCATTATTTATTATTTATTTCGTTATTACACGGCTGCTCAAAAAGGAGGGTAATGTTTTAACCTGTGTTCTGTATTGTTTGATCCCCCGTGGAGACTGAAGAGATGGCCCGTAGTCTACTAATGAGTCATTAGCAGAGTCCGGAATTTTCGTGGCACTTTTGAGCTGTCATAGGGACTTCTCGTCTATCGACTTCCGATATAAATATGTATATCGATAAATACAGAATACAATATTTAAAATATGATTACGAGTAGAAGTAAACAACAGGCAGTCTTATCGCGAATGAGCGATCTCTTCGAGATATACCTTTATTATTATTTTATTTTATTGCTTCTTGTAAATTTTCATCCGCAATTAATGTTAAAAGGGTAATGTATAAATGGTTGCTCACGCTATCGTACACTGATACCGAAAACTTAATCTAATCTAATTTAATACTGGATCCTAATTTTTGCTGAATGTTGTTGTTGTACACACACACACATGCACACGCGCACACACACACACACACACACACACGCACACGCACACGCACACGCACACACAGACACACACACAGACACACACACACAGACACACACACAGACACACACACAGACACACACAGAGACACACACACAGACACACACAGAGACACACACACAGGCACACACACAGACACACACACAGACACACACACAGACACACACACAGACACACAGACAGACACACAGACAGACACACAGACACACAGACACACAGACACACAGACACACAGACACACAGACACACAGACACACAGACACACAGACACACAGACACACAGACACACAGACACACAGACACACAGACACACAGACACACAGACACACAGACACACAGACACACAGACACACAGACACACAGACACACAGACACACAGACACACAGACACACAGACACACAGACACACAGACACACAGACACACAGACACACAGACACACAGACACACAGACACACAGACACACAGACACACAGACACACAGACACACAGACACACAGACACACAGACACACAGACACACAGACACACAGACACACAGACACACAGACACACAGACACACAGACACACAGACACACAGACACACAGACACACAGACACACAGACACACAGACACACAGACACACAGACAGACAGACAGACAGACAGACAGACAGACAGACAGACAGACAGACAGACAGACAGACAGACAGACAGACAGACAGACAGACAGACAGACAGACAGACAGACAGACAGACAGACAGACAGACAGACAGACAGACAGACAGACAGACAGACAGACAGACAGACAGACGCACGCACGCACGCACGCACGCACGCACGCACGCACGCACGCACGCACGCACGCACGCACGCACGCACGCACGCACGCACGCACGCACGCACGCACGCACGCACGCACGCACGCACGCACGCACGCACGCACGCACGCACGCACGCACGCACGCACACACACACACACACACACACACACACACACACACACACACACACACACAGCCTAGTTTGGAGTCTGATGGATAAACCGCATATTATATGTAACAAACTGTTTTGTTACATAAATGATTTTTATTATTTTTTATTTATTTATTAAATAATTTTTGGATATCTTATGCCTTTTAAACACATTTCGAAAGAAATTGCAACAAGAATTGCTATCGATTGTTTTCATTGCAAATTCATTTCACATTTTCAACTACTCAAAAGTTATCTGAAAGAGATCGCTCTTTAGCGATAAGATCGCCTGTTGTTTACCTCTACTTTTAAACTTCTTTAATATGTTGTGTTTTTTAATGTATCGATAAAATATGTATATCAGAAGTCGATAAACGAGAAGTCCCTATGACAGCTCAACAGTGCCACGAAAATTCCGGCCTCTGGTCATTAGAATCGTCGTATGAAGGATCGACTATACCGAAGTTTAAAATAAGCTGAAGCTGCGTAAATAGAGCTTTGTAAATGAAGCGTTAAGAGGATTGTGAAGCCACGCTTTAATCGCGTAGCTTTCAAAAAATTCGTCGGAAACTTCAGGAGTTGACATTTCTCAAAAAAAAAATTATTTTTTTTAAGAAAAAAACGTTTATTTGCTTACATTTAACACAAGAACAGAAAAATAAATTAACAAACAAAATCAAAAACACAAAAAATATAAAACATCTGAACCAGTGCCAGGCGGAGCAAAATGATTCCTGCTCAGCATGTTACTGGTTTTTAGGCCAGAGCTGGTCTTCCGCAGGAACCATTTGGTGACACCACGGCAGGTCACAGCAAGAAAAACAAGGCCAGAAAACAACAAAATAAAAACATGAAACTTACACAAACAGTCATAATAAAAAATAATAAAAAAACAAAAACCAAAACCAAATGTTGGCCAACAAAACAAAACAAATAAAACATCGAACCGTCTGAACAAGTCCCCGGCATAAAGAATAGCTACTCTGTGGCCACGACGTGCCGTCGCCCTATAAATAATCTGTGGTCGCCCTATAAATAATGTATTAACGGCAGCATTAAGTCTGTATTAATACTACCTCTATTTAGATTTTCTGTACCATCCCGTCCACCTAGGAAGCCTGTTAGTAAAATTCTGTCCGTTCCTTCATATAGTACAGGTCTATTCACGAGAGTTGGCACGAATGGATTGAATGAGTGAACGAAAGCATACAAGTGTGTAAAATAATAACAGATTTTCGGTTTGAAATTCGAACATCGGTTCAAAGGACGGCACTCACACAGTGATAGGTGACATTACTTTTGTTCATTCCATTCGTGCCAACTTTAGTGAATGTACCTGTACCAATGTTGGTAGGCACTCTCCGTTGCCTCGTGTTTGTAATGCATTCAATAGCTTGAGTGCAATTCTGCCTGATCTCGATTTGTTTTTTGATTCGCTCAACAAATTTAAAACTAAAATCTTGGCCTGTTTGTTGCGTGCTGATGTTTAATGTAACCTACTGTTTATATTTAGTCCGCTAAGTCATCTGGAAATGCTGTGTATACTTGTAATTGGCTTGTACACTAGACATAATACCCTAACCTGTTACTATGATTAATGCTTTCTGTACTTGCTGTAAGTGTACCTTTCAATAAAATAAAAAAAAGATTTTCATACCAATTTAACTCCGGGCGATAACGTTTCTTACCCCCTAAATCACATTTCTCACCCCCTAAATCAAGTCAGATTTCCATGATTTTCGAATATTTTGTAGTTATTAGGAAAAACTAGGTTTGTACGTTATTTTTTTGGGAAGGAAAACGTACAGATCTAATTTTACATATCTACAACATATTAAAAAATCGTAAATATCGGACCAAATCGAAGTTTATGGGGAGAGAAATTTTTAGCTTCACAATCCTCTTTAAAACTTGACGCAGTAGACGCGTCGCTGCGTAAACGTTGCATGGGTTTTTGTTGCGATTTTCGACATCGTCTTCGATGAAGTAAATCGTCAACGATCTTGACATACATTATCGATTCGTCGTTTCGATCGGTCTGAAGCGACGGATCGTACAGACAAATCGTACCGAGTATGGGGCCCTTTAGGGCTTTCGTTTGGTTTTTCTGGTTTTCATTTGATTTTGTTTTGTGACCTTGAGAATCTTGAGACAGAAAAGCATGCGGAATAAATTTTGCAGCATTTGGCATTCGTTCGGAGTTCGGGGTTTTTTTGTTTTGTTTGTTAATTTTTCTTTTTTTGTTACATGTATAAATAATCGTTTTTTCTTAGTATCTTTGTATTATTTATTGATTTTTATATCCACAGGCGAGACGGGCGCAGTTTCTATTTCGTCACGGGGCCGAGTGCGTAAACTGACTGCCAAAGCCCGCGGCTTGCTGAGAGACTGAACTAACATCTCTAGCTCTAAGATACTATGTAAGTGGCGGAACTGTCCAAGTACGTGTAGTTTATTGAGTTGAAATTGTCATCAAAAACTGTATATTTATAACTATTTTAAGCAGTATTAGGATAGAGAGTTCCGGACAAAGATGTGAACTGTTTTTTTGTGGTATTGTATATTTTCATCAAATGATTTGAGACAATCTTGAGTTTTAACTCGCTGGGTCACTATGGGTCGTATTAATGTCAATCAACTTTTTGTTGTACTTCGTTGCCATGGTGACGTCTCTTGGGTCACTAACACTAAAAGAATATTAATCCGAAAAACATCAGTCTTTATGGCAATTACAAGCCCATTTTATTCATTTTCTCATAATTTTTCCAAGATACTTTTTATGTTGTCTCCTGGCTCACGGGACAGAACAACAACAAGTTGATCGATCCAATAAATTGATCTTGAGTTATATGCTCATCTTAACACTGCAACGAGCGTCCAGTAATACCCTCATTACTATTATTGTATTTCCAAGTGGTTTATAACGAAGATATTGTTTCCCAACTTCGTCAGATTAGCTGAAACACGCCAGAATATTAAATTTACATTATACATAGTTGAACAATGTACATACACATACATACCTTCACGCCTTCATTCCCAGAGTGGGGTAGGCAGAGCCACAGAATTACCAACAGCTCCAAAATTCTGTTACCACATCTTGCACAATTAGGCCAAGATATTTAACAGTGTATTAGTGACAGGTTGCAAGCCTATCGCCGTACAGTACTACGAGGTTGTTGAACAATGTAGTCCTTAAAAGACACAATAAACTTTTTGTTGTTGTTATTCTGTCCCGTAAGCCAGGAGACAACAGTTTTTTTGGAAAATTGTTGTAATATATACTTCTAGCACAACCAGCAGAAACCGCATAAAATGATGGGTTTGTAATTGCCAATAAAACTGATTTTTAGTGGACTTACATCCTTTGAAATCGTAGTTTTAAGGAGTGACTCAAGAGACGTCACAATGACAACGAGGTAAAATTTGATTGACCCAACGGGAACTACATTACTAGGCAGATAACAAGTAAGCCCTGACACATTACACAACCATTATGTCTCAGAATATTGATAACTAGCTTTTGCGCGCGACTATGTCCGCGTTGAAGTTGGTGATCGCTATTCCAGACTATAATCTATCTCTGGGCCAACTTTCATCCAGATCCGTGCAACCGTTCTGCCGTAATTGAGTAAAAACATCCAGATTTCGCATTTAGAATATTAGTAAGATTAAGGAAGTGGCTGCCCTAGGCGTACTTTTTCGAATCAATTCGGAGAAATACTAAAAAAGGGCCGAATCTTAAGTACCCGAAACCGTCGTGCGTGCATGACTCGATGTATGAATGTGGAAGAAGCGAAAGAGATTTGTCAGGATCGTAGCAGGTGGAAAGAAGTGGTCTCTGCCACCCCTCTGGGAAACAGGCGTGATTTAATGTATGTAGTAAGATTAACGGCGTGTTTTAGCTGATAATGACATGGCAATACATACTGTAATTTAAATGTCAATTTCGCATCTGAATCGAAGATGCACAAGCAGGGTGAAATGTAGGGATGCCACATCACATGACACAGCTCCTCTTGCTCGAAATACGGTGACGCTGCTTAAAGGCCGAGCCACACCGGTTGCGTGACGTGCACGTGCACGAGCGCGTTCGCTTTCGACTGCGTTGTATAGTGACATGTCGTAATGAGAATTCATACTATACAACGCAGTGGAAAGCGAACGCGCACTTGCACGTGCACGTCACGCAAACGGTGTGGCTGGGCCTTAAAATGCGTTGAAATTGGCGAACCGGTGGTGGAGGTGCTGGCGCCGCCGCCATTTTGTTATTTCGTCTCTTGTTTTCGTTTAAACTATTTTTTATCAACTTTGACGGATATAGCACAGGTAACTCATTTCATCGATTTTATTATTTCATCGCACGCTATTTTCTGCTGAAACCATATTTTCAGGATATTTTAGACGTTAATTACATAGGTAAGGCTAGGTTAGACATGTGACTGCCAAAAAAAAAACCTGAAAGAAATGCTTTTCGATGAAATGAACGACTTCGTTATAAGCTGCCTCGAATCAATAAACGATACAACGTCGCGTATTTCATCGTCGTCCTCATCATGTCAGCCGAAAGACGTCCACTGCTGGACATAGGCCTCCCCCAAGGCTCTCCACTCAGACCGGTCTTGTGCTTTTCACATCCACCGCGTTCCCGCGATCTTTACAAGGTCGTCACTCCATCTTGTTGGAGGCCTACCTACAGCTCGTCTCCCGGTCCGCGGACGCCACTCAAGAACCTTCTGACCCCATCGGCCATCAGTCCTGCGAGCAATGTGCCCCGCCCACTGCCACTTAAGTTTGGCTATTGTTCGGGCTATGTCGGTAACCATAGTTCTACTGCGGATATCATCATTTCTGATTCTATCACGCAGAGAAACCCCGAGCACAGCCCTCTCCATAGCCCTCTGAGTGACTTTGAGCTTCCTTATAAGGCCCATTGTTAGCGCCCACGTCTCAGATCCGTAAGTCATCACTGGCAACACACACTGGTCAAAGACTTTTGACTTCAAACACTGCGGTAATTTGGACGAAAAGGTGTTGCGAAGCTTCCCGAACGCTGCCCAGCCGAGTCGGATTCGACGAGTGACCTCTTTCTCAAAGTTGGACCTACCTAACTGGACCGTTTGTCTCAGGTAAATATAGTCGTATTTCATGTAACTAACAAATTATTCTTGATCTCAACGTTCGTCGAATGTTTTACATAACGTGTACATAGAAAGCAGCGAAGTAAATAGGAACTATTGTCCAAACCATGTGATATACATAGGCTAGTCCGTTTTCTACGCGATCACTTGTGGATACTGCACGAATTTTCAATTCTTTCTATGAAATGTAACTGCCATAGTCAAGTAAGACTTAATTTTTTTCAAGTTTTCTCCTTCATAGCGATACACTTAATTTCCTTAAAATTTCTTGATAATAATGTTATTGGGGACCCTTCATATGGCATAACTTTTTTTGGCATAATCATCATTTGGCATAATCATCTTTTAGCATACAGTCTTTTTTTCTGAAACAGTATACTTTTCAAGATTATTTAAAATATCATTGCATAGAACCCATTACGTTAGGTTCGGTTTATTTTATAACAATCCTGAAAGTATACGGTTTCAGAAAAAAAGACTATGCTAAAAGATGATTATGGCAAAAAAAGATATGCCAGATGAATTTAAACCAATGTTATTATATTATTTTTGCTCGTAAACTACATCATTTTGTATGAAGTTTGTTTGTAAATTGATGCAATATATTTGTCATGTCATAACTGATAAAAATCAATCGAAGTGCTTTGGAGATCCTATTTTGGATCGATCAATGGTGTCGATGCAAAACCAATATAATCAACTATTCACCTACTTTTATGCATTAATTTATCTTTTAAATGGCCCAGGAAAATATACATTGTAAAAATAGAAAATGACGCTTATCGAAATATCTTTAACATGAAAAAAAATTCTTAACATCATTAAATCAACCCTGATAGTTGTCATTAAATTAATAGTAAAAGGAGAAAAAGAAGTCAATTGTGACACCTGCCAGTCCAGTACAAAATTATAACCTAAAACCTAAAAATAATTGTACTGCGATGACTAATAAATAATTTATCAAAGTTTATTATCAGCAATAATTTTACCTTTTTAATATTCAGCAATAATAATAACCGCAGAGATCGGAAAAATGATGTGGACATGACTCCAAAGATTTTAAATAAACAAATTAAATTACATTAATTGATTACTTATCCGAAAAACAATGTTATGTTTTGCAAGACATTAATAAATAAATAATACAAAGACGTGAGGAGTGGCCGTTAATATTAATCTACTTAAGTTTGCTCCATTAACATGCGTGGAATGCGAAACGAGCTTTTCGAGCATAAGTGAAAAACGAACCACGGAAAATTAATAAAAATACTGTTTATTTGCTTTAATACATCTACACAATAACAAGTATTTCTATTATTTATTTATTATTGTCTTGCAAATTATTTTTAGGGTAAGTAATCAATGAATGTAATTTAATTTGTTTAATTAAAATCTTTGGAGTCATGTCCACATTATTGCGAGTAATGACGCCCATTTGTCAGATCTTTGATAATAACGTAAGTTTAATCACCAATTGATGTGGTGTAATGTTTCGCCGGCTGTGCCGGTAGATGGCGTTACCGTAAACTCAGTGACGTTTGTATTGTCTTTTAACTGTCAAGTACTGACGTAATGAAAATGAATTTATGACGCATGTTAAAAAAAAATTTTGAATATTGATTCTACTAAACGTTTATTATGAGGTTAATATTTTTTTCTGTGTATATGTAAATAAAATGTTGCAAAAGTACTTTACAGATTAAAAATTAGATTAGGTTTATCTTGGTTGCAAAGGTTTACATAAAGCTTGATGTGACAAGGAATTTTAAGTTTATTTTAAATACACACATGTACATTTAAATTGTAAAAATTAAGTGTATTGCTAAGTCTTTGATATCTCGATGGACTTACGCACAATTTATATTTAAGCAATAATAAATAGGACTTTTTTGTACTCGAACAAACTAGGCAACGAATTATTTAATGATTTTTTTTTATTGTATTAACTGAATCTTAACTAGAAAATTACTTAAGTGATTATAAAGTAAGGCTACGTTTAAGTTTTTTAGTTAAATTAGCAATATTTTTTTTATTTTTTTATATTTTATTTGATTATATGTTTTACCATTATAGTGAAATTGTAGAATAATATCTTGTCGATTTTATTGACATTTAGTTAAATCCTTGAGACCGCTATGTTTTTAATATTAATAGTTAAATTATATTTAATTGAATTATATAATTAATATCATCATTAATTAATTAGAAGTCATTGTAAATTTAAATTAGTCCAGGTAATTTTTAATTGAAATTACATTTTGTTTTTGTAATTGTTAATTGGTAATTCAATTACTGTTTGCCCCACACTGTACGATAAAAAGGGCCTGGAATTGCCAATTTTATATCCTTTGAAATCATAGTTTCAAAGAGTGATCCAGGAGACGTCACTATAGCAACGAGGGTATCTTAACAAATCAAAAATATATTTATTTATTCATAATTTTTAAAAATTAGGCGCTTTGAACAAGTTTGATCACGGCAGCGCCGTTGGACAAAACTATTAAAAAAATTGTTTGCTGTTAACTAACACATCAATACATTAGTGACTCTTAACCTCGTAAGGCCCAGTGTGCCATACAATGTACATAATCAAGGCAATTTAATTTGAACTGTCTAGCAATGGGGATAAGGTTTATTTCCTATCTTCATAAACGAAAAAGAGCATTATCGAACAAACGTAATTGAACTTTATTCCCTTGATGGTAGACTCAAAGTCCCACTTACAAAAAACTCTCTGTTTTTATTATGGTGGGCCTTACAAGGTTAAGTTAGTGAAAATACTCCGAATAATCCCAATTTAAGTTATTATTAATATTTAACTGTCAGCGACGTCAACTGTAAGTACTTAGTAACAACAATTATTTATTTATTACAAAAACCAATAATAGGTGATCTGGGAGGTCAATTCCTCTAAACAAATTTGTCATCCCAATTAGTATTCATATTGATAGAGGTTATGTTGTATTTATAGTCTGTAACGGGCGAAAGAACTTGGAAAAGGTGAAAACAAACTAGTACTGTTTGACACGTAACCTCAAATATTCATCAACACGTGTTTTTATTTAAAATAACGTTTATCTACACTCATATCATGTCCTGTATTATGCGTTCAAAACCCGTAGGCAATGACCAGCATTACCTGCGATGACAGCTGTTAATTTTGGAAGATGTTCCAAATTTGGATCTCATTACCTTACAATATTCGATAACGTAATTTTAAGATTACGTTACAGCTGTCATCGCTGTCACCTACTACCACAGGTAAGGTAATGCTGGTCATTTGCCTTTCGGCTTCTGATCCCATCTTAGAGTACTTAGTTATAATATGTGTGTAGATGAAGTATTGTACGAGACTCTGCGTAATTAGCATTACGCAACCGTCACCTAAACTACTATTAAGTAATAAATTAATGATCAAGTGTATAAATAATTGCAAAGACCTCATTTTTGATATTTAAAAGTATATAATTATCGAGAAATAATAGGAAATTGGTTCATTTGGTTTTGTTAACAGTGTTTACATCTTTCCCAATTTCAATTTACACGGATTTTATAGTCTGAGGCCCTACTTTGAAAATCGAAGTTCGAAGTTACGTTAGCTTCATCCCTGTCACTCGTCATTAGAGACTAATTTAAAAGAAAGGGATGGACCTAACGTAACTTCGAACTTCGATTTTCAAAGTAGGGCCTCTGATCAGTGAGTAGTGACAAAAATGCGTCAACATTAAAATATCACTAGATGGCAACACGTAATGCATAACTGGATAGGGACGCATAATGTGACAGCTTGTTTCATAAGTATAATTGTTGCCATGTGAATAATAATATGCTTGTGACACGACTCGATGGTCAGACTATACTAGAGCTATGGATTATGACATTTAGCGGTCGAAAGGTATGTTTTTTTTAATTTAATTCCAATTAGAAAATTAACCTGATCTAGTACTTATTTATTATTATCATAATATTGAGTTGACGCTAGATATAAGTAATTATATTTTTGATGATGTACATATCTGTGGCGTACTGAGTTTGTGTATCTGTGTATCTATGTGTAGGTAGGCGAGGGGCGCTGGGACATTTTTAATATATAAGTGATAATGAATAGTCAAGATTTAAAGTAAAATTGTTTGTCCTATTGTATCGTTTGGTCTGAAATCTTTTCCCCTAACATCCTTTTAGGCTGAAGTAACAATATTTAGTAAACAATTATTGTGTAGATTTGTTAAGTTAGGTTAGTTTTATGTAATAGTAAAAAAATACGTTTAAATTCTAAAAACCGTTTTCGATTTTCGACCAAACTATACATTAGTACAAATGATTATACCATTCGACATAGATCCGTTTAAATCATATTCATCACATCGTTCAAAATGTCAGTGTTATGTTGTTATTTTTTGTTTGTAATCAAAGTTGTTTTTGTACGAAAATAAATGGAGCCCCGCGCCGTCGGACAAGCAGGTTGTGTCGCAAAAACCAAATCGAATAAATACTATTTTGTACATCTTGTTTCATTATCTGTTATTCCCTTCTTTTTGTCCTTCATATAATCTTGTAACTTGTAATCAGAGATTGGCATTATCCCAATAATTATTTATCCGAATACAAAATAATTCGTAATATTTTTACTCGTGAATAATTTATTCGTCGAACAATTTATTTGCGAATGATTTATTTATCAACGGATGAATCATTCGGCTACTTTTTGAATAACTAATAATTTATTTATTTATTAGAGAAAAATGGAGCAGGTATAATAAGTAGTACATGATAATTATTCGTGGCAATTCATTCAAGGAATAAATTATTCGCAAATAAATTATTCGAATCAGATTAATGATTCGAGAATTTGATTCGTTATTCGCGATTAATTTGGTTATTCTTATTCGTTATTCGTCATTCGAATAAATTTTGCCCATCTCTGCTTGTAATAAAAGTGGAAGTCTCTTTTTGAAAAGGAATTACAAGTTACAAGCTTCACTGGTAGTCAGCTGCAACGCAACGCCTCTCGTATTTTACGAAGCCTCAAGCCCCAGAACATTATTTTTAACCCGTATTTGTGTCCCACTGCTGTGCAAACTGATCCAATTTGTGAATTTCTAGGACGTTTTGGTAGATTTAGGTTGTTAGTTTTGAAACAGGCCCGAACGGCCAAGGAACCCGGAAATAGGAGCTCTCTTCGACGTAGTAAAATTAATATTTAAAATGGGCAAACATGCGACTCGGAAAAAACTACAATGTTATTTATTCGTGTGGTTAAAATTGTGAATGGGGGAAAAGCGAATGGAAAAAGAAGAAGAGTAAATGAGTGTGTTGAAAATCATGAATGATAAAGAATACGAATGAAAAATACGCTTCAAGAAATAGATATTTCTGTTAAATTAACCAAATAGTCCTTAGATAGGAAAAAGACAACATTTATTAAAACTCAACTTACATGGCGATAACAAATGCAATGTTTTCGATTTTGGCGGTTTAAATGTTACAGTACAGCAAAGCTAATCACCAATTAAATCTGCGTAAGTATACTTGAATCTGACGTATGGAGCCATGATTGGCCGAAATAGATTTTGCGGAATGTTTAATCGATTCTTAGTCCGAAATGTACAAAACGTTTTAGTCATGAAAAAAATATATAATTTTACTATTATAAAGCAAACTCGCGATTGTGTAAACTCAGGTATTTAAAAATATTCCCAGTTTAAATGCTTTTTCTCATAATTATTGTACACCCAATCCACAAAAACTTGCTTGTTGTAATAGAAGGACTCATTGTGTTAAATTCGGACCCATTGTCAAATTAAATGTCAATGTCACAGTGACGCATACACTCATACAGCCAGTGTCTCACGTCAACAAATAATTTTGTATTTACAGAAGGAAATTCTAGAAAAAGTAAGTAATTAAAATATTGCGTTTGTAAATAAATACATACTATAACCTAAAATATTCCTATCAAGTGGCCTTATCGAGGAGTTTCACTGTAGCTTTAATTGCATTTGGGTAAAACAACATATTTTAGAATTCGTTTTCGTGAGTACGTAACGCAAGTCATAGTTTTTAATTATTTCACAACATTATTAGAGCGGAAGAAGCTTTACTGATAACTAATCAGAAGTATTTTTACCAGTATTCACGTCTGTCAAAGCTTCATAACATAATATTTTGTATGTAGTCGGAAAAACGTCTGTTTTACTTATTTGGTTTTATACACAGATAAGTCATTTCAAAGTATTATGGCTTCGAAGTATAGTTTTTTCAATCCAGTAGCGCTTCTATATAGATAAATTCCATGCAATTTTAAATTTCCTAGCCTAGAATATGTATATATTATCATAAAACTTTAAGATTACAGACATTTAGTATGATTATTTAAAGTTTATGCTGATGTTTACTTAGATTCTCAAAATGCACTATTTATGGTAATTGGGTCAATCAACTAATCTTTGTCATGTTTTATTTTCATGATAATAAATTAAAAAATCTTTGAAATATTGCATGTTTTTATTATACAGATAAATAGTGACTTTAATGACCTGGTAGACACATTCATGAAACATTTAAAATTTCTTCTTTCAACTGTAACACGTGTACGAGGTTGTCCCCGGGCTTTGTATGAAAACAGTAGTTTGTCTTCTGAGTTACCAGTATATTTTGCAATAATGATATTCTGATTTGGTTAAACAATAATGTAATACTATATTTTTTCATTAAATATGTAGTATAAACTTAACCCTTTCGTTAAACAGTGCTATAAAAATATGGTACTCCTAAATGAACAAAAAAAAATTGATTCACCCAATGAACAGTTGAATATACCTTTATGACATAGAAAATGAAATAGGATTATGTTAAAAAGTACTTAGACATGTTTGAACTCATGACAGACAAGTGACCCTTAGATATTGAGGCCAATGTGATTATTTATGATTATACTTCTTTATGATTAGTTTGTATGGTTATTTAATGAAATAGCTGTAATATAACATCCTTTATCTACACACATACCATAAAACCTCTATTATGCGTTCAAAACCCGTAGGCAATGACCAGCATTACCTGTGGTAGTAGGTGACAGCGATGACAGCTGTTAATTTTGGAAGATGTTCCAAATTTGGATCTCATTACCTTACAATATTCCATAACGTAATGAAATTACGTTACAGCTGTCATCGCGGTCACAGGTAATGCTGGTCATTTGCATTTCGGCTTCTGAACCCATCTTAGAGTACTTATAATATGTGTGTAGATAAAGTATTGTACGCGACTCTGCGTAATTGGCATTACAACACTCGTATGAACTATTACCACACTTATGTTGTAAAGCTTGTCATTAAGCAACCGTCACGTAAAGAACTATTGTATGCATACATTTTAATATATTGCCAGAGGCTTCGAGTTTAAATACAACATGGCCTGATTAATCTTTTAAAATACTCAATGGATTTTAAAGTGGTTTTCATCAATAGATAGAGTGATTCAAGACTATTTAAGAGGTAGGTTTTCATGTATAATAAATTCTGGATTACGTATGGGTATTACAGAAAAACTGAAGTGAAGCCGGGGCGGGCTGCTAGCTAGAAATAAAACAGTCTATGTACAGTCTCCTATATTCTCTAAGAAAATCAAACTCGAAAATGATTTAAACTACAGATGGGCCAGCTACGGATTTTGCCGACTGGCCAGTAGGCCGACTAATCGGTTTTCAATTTGCCGATTAATCGGCCGACTAGTCGGCAATGCTGATCGTAGGATTTTGCTAAGTTCAGGTGAACTCGGAAACGTTCTTTTCGCTTCGTCCGTCGCGCTTTGTTACCTACCTTTGACCAGTTTTGTTTACGTTTTTTCTGCACGAAAAAAAAACAGTGAGTACCCTAATTAGATATAGTATGAAAACGAACTACCTAGGTAGTGCTTTTTATAACTATGTCGAAAAGAAAATCGCATGTGTGGACATTTTTTGACGATATTACCTATAGGCAATAAAGTGCCGAATATTCGGCATTTCTTGCCCTCTAGTCGCCGACTAATCACCGACTAGAAATGATGCCAAATAGTCTGCTTTCCCGACTACTCGTCGACTAGTCGGCCTATCTCTAATTTAAACCAACGTTGAACTAACCATTTATCTACACTCATATCATAAGTCCTCTATTATGCGTTCAAAGCCCGTAGGCAATGACCAGCATTACCTGTGGTAGAAGATGACAGCGATGACAGCTGTTAATTTTGGAAGATGTTCCAAATTTGGATCTCATTACCTTACAATATTCGATAACGTAATTTCAAAATTACGTTACAGCTGTCATCGCTATCACCTACTACCACAGGTACGGTAATGCTGATCATTTGCCTTTCGGCTTCTGAACCCATCTTAGAGTACTAATAATATGTGTGCAGATAAAGTATTGTACGAGACTCATTACAACACTTGCGTGACCTATTATGAAACTCGCCTTGCGGCTCGTTTCATAAAGCACACTCATGTTGTAATGCCAATCATTACGCAACCGTCACGTAAACTACTATTGGTAATTAATTGATGTATGAATGTGCCTACAGGTGCAAGATGGGTGACACCGCGCGGTACTACCTGGGCAGGGATTCGTGGTTCATCAGCACGGCCTGGAAAACCTACAATGACGGTAAATGCAATTAAATAAATCCATACTAATATTATAAATGTGAAAGTGTGTATGTTTGTCCGACTTTCACGCTTCAACCACTGAACGGATCGAGATGAAACTTTGCACACATATAGGTTAGGCCCTGGAATAGGACATAGGATAGTTATTATCCCGGAAAAGTGGACCGTTCCCGAGGGAGCGAAAGCTATTATAATATTCACTAATCCTATTAATGCCAGTATCCTACTCGTACTAATCCTACTAATGAGACTTATCTTTATTAGTCATTACGTTTGACGTTAAAGTGACATATCATTAAATATTATAAATGCAAAAGTTTGTGTGTTTGTTACTTCTTCACGCTGCAACGAATGGATGGATTTGGATGATGTTTGAAATGTAGATAGCTTAGGTGTACCCCGGATTCAGCCCGGATAAACACATCATCGCAATCTACGCGGAAGAAATCGCGGGCAGAAGCCATTGAAAAAAAGTATTTTTTTGCGATTTTGGAAAAACTACCCCTAAGGGGTAAAGGAGGGTCTAGAATTTCGTGCGTATGGGAGTTTTGTCATTTTTGAAGTAAGAAACGTGACAATGGGTATATGTAGGTATAGACTACTATTTATAAATAAAATATATAGCTTTCAGCGATTTTGGAAAACTACTCCTCAGGGATAAAAGAGCGTTGTAGAATTTTGTATGAATTTCGTCATGTTTGTGGTTAAAAAAGAGAAAATTGATATTTAGGCTACTAGGCATAAATACAAAATATTACTCTAGGCGATTCAGTTCTTTTTTTTTGTAAGGGTGTGAAATGTGGGGTAGAAGTAGTATATCGAAGTTAAAAAACTCATAGCTATGAGCTATGATAATAGCTGTAATGTACTGGGAGTAAGTACATTTGGTTAGGTTAAGTTTTTTTTGACCGAAATTAAATACACTAACTATTCTTTATTCTTTAAAAACTAATTGGGCACTTACACCTACTATAATATTTTACGCACTAACATCTAAATCATAATAATTCGTTCAGGGTGAAATTGTGCGACTTTAGTTTATACATAAAAGTACAGCGACAAAGTTCTTCGCAGCGTCGCGGACGCCGGGAGTTTAAATAGGAGCGGCAAAGCCCGCTCGCGCTCAATCCGCTCATTTATCGAAGAACTTCGTCCTAATTGCTTTGTTTGGGATATTGTCAGTTTGTATTATTCAAATATAAAATTGTGTTAAAAAAAATCTGCAAACCATTTTTCTTTTTGTTGTATCGTAAAAACGATAAAACACACAAGCTTCAAAATTTCATATGATTGTATATAGTACAAATCCTAGAAAAAAAAATCACTGAAAACCGATCAAGTGCGAGCCGGACTCGCATACCGAGGGTATTTTTATCGGGTACGATTTCGGTCAGAGCGTTTCAGTGGGCTGGATGTCCCTACCTATATAATTATACATCCTATACTACATATATTATTAATGCTAAAGGTTATGCGTGCGCGGGTTTGTTACTTCTTTGCTAAAATGGATGGACAAATTTGGTTACATACAATTAGGAATAGAGTTTGCTTATACACTGGATTAACACACAGGGCTACCTTGGATCCCGAAATAAATCACTGTTCCCGTGGGATGACAAAATTACTAATTCTACGCGGACGAAGTCGCGGGCAGAAGCTAGTAATAAATAAATAAATCAGGGGACTATGTCATACCAATTGACCTAGTCCCAAGCTAAGCTTTAGGCTTGTACTATGGGTATAGGTAAAAAACTTAAGTAAAGCTCCTCTTGCATGTAGTTGTAACACTGTATAGACCGTTCGACATTCTATATTTGAAATTTGACGTAAATTCCATATAAGTTTTGTACACAACTACATACAGGAGGTCATTTACTTAAGTTTTTTACCTATACTAGACAACGATATAAATACCTATATAGAGAAATATATACTTAATAAATACATATAAAACATCCATGACTCAGGAATCTATTATTATTATTAATATTATTATATTATTGTTATATTATTGTGGTTATAGAATTATCAACAAGTTTTTAAAGATGTTTGTAATTCTGTAGCTCTGCCTACCCCATTCTGGGAACGAAGGCGTGAAATTATGTATGTATGTATGTATTGTTATATATTACTACCAACTAGGCCAGCGCGTCATCACTTAAACACCATGGTTTATAGGTTTTTTCATAAAAGCTCGCATGGAATATGCAAGAAACTGTCATTAATTGGGCAACTCTCGTGCGAAATGATCCGAAACAGGCAAGAGCGTTTAAATACCTAGACGGACATAAAAAATCGGGCAAGTGCGAGTCGGACTCGCCCACCGAGGGTTCCGCACATGACACGGTTAACTCAATTCAAAATTTTCACCGACGCCGTTCCTTGCATAAAGACCCTTTTTACCCGACTGCCAAAGGAGGAGGGTAATGTGTTTCACAGCCTATATATGTATGTTTGTTCCTTTGTGTCACTATAAAAACTAAACCCGTTGTCCGATTTTGATGATTCTTATGTCAATCGATTTGTCTTAATCTGGTGAGTGTCGCTGAAGATATGACAGTAATCAAAATTCAATATGGCGGCAACCAGACGTAATATTGTGCAAATTAAAAAAAAAGTCGACCAAGTATGACAAGTGGGGTATCATTGAACAGGGATTTAAAAATCATCTTTAAGTTTCTTTCATCATTTTTCATTTTGAATGACCATTTAGGATTTATAACGATTTAAAGTTGGTTAGCAACAATCGGGTTTTGATAGCTTGCTCTTTGTTATTATTTGTGATTATTTGTGAAAAATGTATCTGCATGGGTACATACTTGTAGAATAAGACGGAACTACTTGCCAAATTTCATAGTTCTAGGTCAACGGAAAATACCCTATAAATTTTGATTCCCTTAAGAGTGTCGAAATATACGTTTTTTGCGGCATAAGCGGCCGTTTCTTTTGTTTACGTTAACTTAGAAGTTTGATTTTTTCACAGCTTCAAGGGACTGTAGACTTGAGTATATAGTTTAAATTTCAACTCGATATCTCCACGCGTTCGAAGGGGCTTGACAGACAGACGGACAACCAAGTGATCCTATAAGCGTTTTTTCCTTTTGAGGTACAGAATCCTAAAAATTGGAAAGTTCCTCAAGGAATAGCGAAAAACGACTCCTATGCAGGCAGAAGCATGTTTTTTGTGAACAATTCAATCTGATTGGGATCTACCAAGTTAATCTATTTCTGAAATGTCTTGGCCGATTACTACTTTTATCTACACTCATATCATAAGTCCTCTATTATGCGTTCAATACCCGTAGGCAATGACCAGCATTACCTGTGGTAGTAGGTGACAGATGACAGCTGTTAATTTTGGAAGATGTTCCAAATTTGGATCTCATTACCTTACAATATTCGATAACGTAATTTCAAAATTACGTTACAGCTGTCATCGCTGTCACCTACCACAGGTACGGTAATGCTGATCATTTGCCTTTCGGCTTCTGAACCCATCTTAGAGTACTTATAATATGTGTGTAGATAAATTATTGTACGAGACTCTGCGTAATCAGCATTACGCAACCGTGACGTAAACTACTATAACCTCATGGTAACCTGTTCCAGCCCTGGATTTCTTCATTGAGTACGGCTGGCCGTTGGTCGGCGTGGCCATCTTCCTGGCGCTGGTGTACAACTGGGTGCAGCCCCGCGTGAAGGTCTGGATGCGTCAGCGCCGGGACGCCTGGCACCACAAGGGTATGTAGCTAGCTGGGATGATGATGATGGAATCCAGAAATAATGTCAAAAAACCAAACCAAGAAAAATAAACAATAAAAAACTGGTGAAGTGCGAGTGGGACTCGCGCACCGAGGGTTTAAGATAATAACCGCAAAAGAAAATACTAATTTTGTTAGGACTTTTGGTGGCAAATCGTAGTTCTAGAATCCATTTAGTTGCTATTTCCTATTTATTATTATAATACACACCACTTTGATTTTGAACTTCAGTATTTTAATACTTCAAAATTCATTTATTCATTAAACCGCTAAAACAATTTTAATGAATTTTGGTATGGATGATTTACTGTGAAAGCGTTACAAACAAGCAAATATTAGTAGGTATGGAATAACCAAACTAAAAATGTATTTAGTTCATTTTGAAATATGACCATACTGAAGGTCAAAATCATCATGTATTATAATAATTAGGAAATAGCGACTCCATGGATTCCAGAACCACCATGCCACCAAAATCCTAACCATAGTTATGAACTTTATTTTCTATGCAATAAGGTCCATTTTGACTAGTCTAAATTTTAATGCCGATTTTTTGTTATTTCTCAAAAACTGCCCTTTCATATGACACCCAATTTGGTTGAAAAATTAAACCACTTTAATTTTTCAACCCCCATCCTAGACCCCTTTTCAATTATAATTAAATAATTAATTAATAATTGTACAACTATGCCAAATTTCAATTTGATAGCATTTGTAGTTGCTGAGAAAACCTGCTGTGACAGACAGACAGGCAGACAGACCGACAACGAAGTCTCACCATAAGAGTTCCTTTTTTTACCATTTTGGTACGGAACCCTAAAAATACCAGTGAAATTAACCCCAGTTAACGTAATGGCACCAGTGTTCGACACTTTAAGCTGACATGCACCAATAATCGACACTTAACTCTTAATTCAAAGATCATAAGGTCATAAATTGAGTGTTACAAAACAAATGAATAACCCTTATCTTCTGTAAAATAAGAATCAAGTGTCGATCGTGGGTCCTTGTCGCTTACTGGTTCTATTACGTTAACTGGGACAAAATTATTGAAATTATAGTATTTAACGTGATGGCTGCTGTCACCCTGGATTGGATGGACTTGGTTTTATTCGAGCGAAGCTCCATTCTTTCCCGATTCGGATTTTGGTTTGTCCGCATACTCCTCCCAAACTATTAGAGGTATCAGGATCAAATGTAGCCCGTAATACGACATCTAGCCATAGATGGTTTAGAAAAAATAAAAATTGAAAATCGGACACACCACGGAGGAATAACCACCGAAAATCTGTTCCCATAGACTTTCGATGGGAAAAATGGCGAAACTTCGATTTTAAGCGGCGCTCTTCGCTCGTAACCTTTTTGAAGGTTCATCTTTAGCTTTAGTACATGATGAGAAGTATGGTTTTCATAGTGAGTTGGAAAGAGATGCATCTATAGCTGTTCTTTCGTTATTTGGTACATCGTCACAAGTAAGGCGTGATTTGGACCTATAAGCACCTATAGACAAGGAAAGACAAATCCTTTCTATAGGAAGGACAAAGAAGTCCTTGTGTAAAACCTTGTGACAAGAAAAAACAGCCTACTTTTTGTTTCATTTTTTCTCCTGCAATTCGTAATCTAAAAAGTAGAGAAAGATAGCTGACGCAATGTACAGTCAATAGCATAAACAAGTGATCATTTATGTACCTTGTCGCTTTCAATCGTATCACAATTTTGTATGACATTTCAAACACGACGTTAAAGTGAAAAGGTACATAAATGATCACTTATTTATGCTGTTGACTGTACGTCTTATAGTCCGGTTTCTATGCTACATATTATGTTCTTATTCTGTGAGCAGAGCTTACAATTGACAGCTGTCACGTTTGACGTGAGGTTGTTTGTTGTAGTATGTTATATTAGCAAACCGCTTCGCTCCATTTAGACTTGCCCGGGACGGCAAGTGCCCCTAGTACTATATAAAGAAGATGATGATTGTGTGACAGACCCGGACGCCATCTTGGAGCTTTCGGTGGCGCAGCGCGCGCGCGTGGAGGCGCTGCAGCGGCAGCAGCAGATCGCCTCGCGGAGGGCCAGGGAGCTCCAGGCCGAGGTGAGCAGCGGAGCCCGAGGGCACATGCCCACGGTCTCAAGCCCTCTACGCACTGAGTGCGGCGATGACTTTCGAAAATCGAATTTTACTGCAAGCGATATTTCCATTCGCAAAATTTACCAGTCTTTATTTTTTTCAGTAGCTTATTTTGCCAAAGATTTTTATCTCAGCAAAAATAATTCCACTATCATAATTTCCCAATCTGTATTTATCTGAATAGTTATATCATTTTCATATAGCAGATGGAGCTCCGCGCTAGCGGAGCTCCTGCTTCTGGGTCTTTTGGCCCTTCGGGCCTGCTGCAAAACTAGCATAACCTAAACCTACCTACTTATTACGACGTAACAACAATGGTAAAATTTGCGAGTGGCAAAAAACCAGGATGATAAATATGCGACCAGTAAAAATTAAAAATGGAGAAAAAAAGATAATCGCTAAAATGACGAATCCGAAAAATTGCTACCAGAAAAAAAATATTTTTGAAAAAATATCGCCACACTCGCCCCATCATCAGCAACTTCTAGCACGTTAGTGTGTACAGCACCATCGGGCCTGACGGTCGGACGCTGCTGTCCTTCAAGATGGATAGTGCGTAGGGCTTCACAATTATGACAGTGGTTGGTTAAAAAAAACACGATGAAAATTCGAGATTATGTCTCAAACAGCACCGACTTTTTTTCTCTCTTTAATAGTATAATATAGTAGGTTTTTAAAACACACAGCCGAAGCAAAACTTAATTTATCCATTTCTAAAGCATCTATTTGAAATTGGCGTAAATGATTTTATCTACGTCCATATCATAACTTCCCTCCAATATGTTCAAAAACGATGAGCAAATACCCTACATTAAGAAATCCTTATCCGTGGCCGTACTTTAATGTTAACATTAAAGTATTGCATGTCATTAAAGTATCGGATATCGATGTGGTTGCATCTTAATGTCCATATTAAAGTATCGGCCACAGATACTTTAATGTGACCATTAAGATACAGTGCAACCAAACCACAGATACATGTTTATTAGGTACATATTTAAAAAAAGTTATGATATGCATGGAGATATGAATGCGAGAGTTATGTAGGTATGCGATTGTACACATAATTAGCCATTAAAACACTCATGTATGCCTCTCATTATGCATCAGTCACATAAACTACTATTAAAATAGACAGTGGTTTCATTACTTTGGTTTACAGTGGCATTGTACTGGGATTTTATTCTACTGGTACAACCACATCGTCTTTGATATGTTATCGTATCGTCAACGTCAACATAGCTCTTATTTACTTGACAGTAATGGCCGAAGAGTTAAATACAATACGATTTATTTATTATTTAAATTATCACACAGCATAACAGCAAATTACAGCACTGTGGATTACAATAGTAGTATGTAACTGGTGCATAATGAGAGGCATTATACACGAGTGCGGTTTTATAATAAGTTCACATGAGTGTTTTAATGCCTAATTATGTGTACAGTCGCATACAAAACTTTATCTACATGCGTATAATTAGTTTTCTACAATATGTGAGAAACCAGTATCTGTGGTTGCCCTGTATCCTAATATAACTGTACCTTAATGTTTACATTAAAGTATCGGTGACATGCAATACTTTAATGTTAACTTTAAAATACAACCGCAGATACATGTTTATTAATAAAGGCCATTTGCTTAACGCGTCTGAACAAAAAAAAAACAAAAAAAGTGTACATAGTTAAGGATTAAAATTAAGAAACGGTAACTTTAGTCAGGTGAGTCACGGAAATTAATCATTCACTGGACCTGATTCCACAGTGGCCTCTAAACTTCCTAATTTTATTTAGGTGTCGCTAAAACACTTTGCTATTCTACGAGCAGCTGTCATAATCAAATGACAGCGCTAATTTGAATCTGACGCTTCTTATTTTAGGCGGTCTTATTCAATATTGTAATGACATTGAATAGAACTTGTTAAATCTGCCGTCTAAACTATGTCTAAAAATTAGACAATTTAGTTTTAGGCTATTTAAGCGATTTGCACGTAGAATCGGGTCCATTTATATCAGGGACCGGTCCGGTAACCCCTTCAAGGGGTTTTTGAAAGGGTTTAACCCTCTGTAACCCTTTCAAAACCTTTTCAAAACCCCTTGAAAGGCTTACCGGACCGGACCGTTGATTTATATACTGCCCTCATAAACCAATAGCATAAGAATAAATATTAACTACACGTAGAAGCGAAACTCCCGGCTCCGGACGCGCGCTCGGCGCGTTAGATACCTACCGCCTGGCGACACCTGAGGTGTCTAGTCAGTCAGGGGCGTCACAGACGGAATATATATTAACCAAGATATTGATATTGTGTCTTGAATTGGTTTTCGTATTTGTGTTGGTTTTAATGTTTATGGTTGAACTAAGATAGTGTTTTGGAAAGTGAACGACTATTTACGGCAAAATAATTAGAAGTAATTGATTGAATGAAGAAGTTTTATGAGATAATCTTAATATCATCAAAAAGTATTATTACCTAATTTAACGTAAATGTAAAAAACTCATTTTGCAACAATGTTTCCACGTTGAAGTAAAACATTAATAACATTTCGTGACTAAACTTGTATACCACATCCATAAACCGATTATAATATTTCGCAAGTGACAGCCCTAACTTTGGGCGCGGACGACAGAGGGGCGTAGCGGGGCGAAGGGGGAAGTAGGTATTTAAAGCGCGGCATTTGGGGCCTGGTCAAAGGAGATTCGCTTCTACGTATAGTTATTATTTATTCTTATGCCAATAGGCGGTATCACAAATTCAATAAACGAAGCAGATTCAATCCTCGACCGATAATAATATGGTCGCACTTGCTACAGGAGTTTTTCCTGAGATACCACCATTTGTTTTATAGCGGTATAGTTAATTTTCGTGACTCACCTGACTAAAGTTACCGTTTCTTAATTTTAGTTCATAATTGGCAACATTAAAAAAAAACATTTTTGTTTTTTCGCGTTTATTATAGCTGGTTAAAAATTAGACTACCCGTGTTTCTCGGTTTTTCTTTATTTAACTTAAACTCGTCGTTAATAATTTATTAAAGAAATAGTCATTAAAAAGACCGTATATACAAAGTTAGGAATACTGCTGTCGTGATCTTAGCATGATATAAAATAAAAAAAAGTAACTTTAAACAGAAACAGAACTGACTGTCGTGTCATGTCACTTGTCAACCATAACAACTGTAACAACATAAATTCGTCGACTTTGGGCACTTTCATTTTAAATAGCGTATATCAAAACAATAGTATTACGAGAATCGAAAGCGTGTCGTTAGAATCAAGTAATCCGTCAGACAGATAAAAAATGGACATGACAGGTGTTTTTTTTTTTTCAATTCCTGTTGTAATAAATGGACTAAGGGCACTATTAGTGTATTCATAACATTCACAATACAACTTTTTTTACTGTTTTTCCTAAATATATAAAAAAACTACTGCATTAAAAAACCAAAAATATTTTTACTGTAATCAGCTATGTAAAATCTACAAACGGTATTTTATGTTACTACCTTAGCACATATGAATTTTTGTCAATTATGTACACATTTTTTGAAAATCGCCCAAGTATGATATCGATGTAGATAAACCCCATCCCAGATAAACATAATAACAACATTCGACAACACGTCAAAGCTAAAATAGTCCCTTTACTTTCTCAACCTCATATCTGATCGAATAGTTACATAAGAAAATAATCTTAATTCTTTAGGGAACATGAATGCTTTTCCTATCTAACTATTCGATCAATACGATGTTACGACCCAGTAAAATATAGGCCCTGTATGTAATTCTGTTCTCTCACGAATCACGCGTGTTTCAGAAAGAAGAAGAGAAACGTCGAGAAGCCGCTGAGCTCTTGGAGAAGTATGGCTTCGCCGGCGGCCGCAGGCTCGGCCGGGAGGACGGTACGTTACACAGAAATGTAGATCTGATTTTGGGGTACCCTTCATCTGGCATAACTTTTATTGGCATAATCATCATTTGGCTTACTCATCATTTGGCATAATCATAATTTGGCATAATCATAATTTGGCATAATCATCTCTTAGCTTACAGTCTTTTTAACTGAAACCGTATACTTTTCAGGATTATTTAAAATACCATTGCAAAGAACCCATTAGGTTAGGTTAGGTTTATTTTTTAACAATCCTGAAAAGTATACGGTTTCAGAAAAAAGTACTGTATGCTAAAAGACGATTATGCCAAATGATGATTATGCCAAATGATGAGTATGCCAAATGATGATTATACCAAAAAATTATGCCAGGTGAATGTAAACCCTAATTTTGACGACGCCTGACTAGTATTTTTATATTATTTCTACTATAACTATAACTCGAAAATCTAATTCAACACCAAATCTATCAGTTCCCATCTTGATTATTTGGTTATTTTAACATTATTTCATTAAAATATGAATGAGAAATTGAGAACTCGTGTCACCAGTAATATTAGGGTAAGTTTTATTGATAAAAATATCTACACTTAAACGACGATTTTGGATTTACGACGTATTTTGACTCCCTGGATTTTGCGAGGTAGACTTTGTAACTGTAATCTCACTGTAATCTCACTGTGATCTCACTCTTATAGCACTTTATTCCTAGCTTAATTAATTGTAACAATGTACTTATGATATATGTTGTGATGTATTTAACTTCATTCTTTTTCCAAAATATAACTTTAAAAATTTAAAAAAAAAAAAAAAAAAAAATTAATATTTAATATTTACCTAATGTTTATTTTGAGAGCAAGGATTTAATGTATGCCGTTGTTCAATTTATATATTTACTGGCGTAAGATGTGGTTTCCTATAATTGGGTAAGCATCGAGTTAGATATTTAAAATAGATATAAGCATAAGTTGGATGTATTATCTGTTGGAAATCCTTAATAAATAAATAAATAAACCAAAATGCAGTAATCACAGCGAACGTGCGCCGGTTGAGGTTAGGATTTTGGTCTTGATTAAGATTTTCGAGTTTACTGTGCCTGGATTATCCCCTTGTTTTTTTTAAAGCCAATAGTCGTTAATAGCTTAGAATAATTTCAATCCTTTATACTATGTCCATAGGCCGGCTGCCTGTTGGTTTGTTTCTGCTTAATGACCTTTATTATTGACCATGAACGTGAATATCAACCATGAACTTTAATACTGGCACTAGGTAAACGGAATTATTGACCTTGACCTTCAATATTAACCTTGAACATTGGCCTTGACCTTGAAATGCAGGCTACCTGCCCCTGAGCGGCGGCGGCGAGGCCGTGTCCACGTACCGCGCGCCGAAGCGCTCCGCCTGCTCGGGCGGCGGCTGCGGCCGATAGCTACCCTCATCACCGCCACCATCGCGACCACCGCTGTGCCATCGTGGCCGTCATGCCGTCTCCACTTGGACCTCTTTGTCATTGTTATTCGGTTAACCCTTGCAAGCGTTGGAGCCGCCCATGCTTGTGTTACGAAAATTAAATTGTTGATCAACATTTTGTTGTTCTTATTCTGTTCCGTAAGCCAGGAGACAACAGCGATAGTTTCTTAGATTTTTTTTTATGATATATACTTTTAGCACACCTAGGAAAAAACTTGAATAAAAGAATGGGTTTGTAATCTATACTTATCTATACTAATATTATAACGAGGTAAAGTTTGTGACGTTGTAAGGGGTAATCTCTGGATCTACTGAACCGATTTTGAAAATTCTTTGACCAATAGAAAGCCATGTTATTTTCGAGTGTCATAGCCTATACATTAACCCAAAATGTTTATTGACCAATGAAGTGGGTACGGGAACAGCTAGTTGCCAATAAAACTGTTTTTAGTGGACCTATATCCTTTTAAATCATAGTTTTAAAGAGTGACCCAAGAGACGTCACCATGGCAACGAGGTACAACAAGAAGAAGATTGACCCTTCTGTCAAAAATATCATTTTTGGGGCAAGCTTCTGTTACCGACTGTATTTTTGTTTTGTAATTTCATCTGCTTGCTTCTATAGTACATTGTTGCAGAGGTTAAAAAGTAAGCAATAGATGGACGAGTTAGTTCGAGGGCCTCCGCTACGCGTCGGCCCTCGAACTGACTCGTACATCTATTGCACTTTCGGCCGAGGCTTACAGTGCTTTTCACGACTAGTGCGAGGAAATAAAAATAAATTCTTATAATAAATTTACAACACAAAAAAAATTACGCTCCCGCTGATTTTACTTTTTTTTTTAACGATACCTTTCTTAGTGGCCAGTCATTCAAAGGCGTTTTTTAAACTGACGACTCTGACCTTGACAGAACTATATTTCAGATAATTTAAAACAGACATATATGGCTGTATGCAATCTGGTTCCTTTGCCTATCCGTGAAGGGATGAATATTATTAAAAAATAAAACGACTTCTCATTGGCCAATTTAATTTCATATGCCGCACAAGTCGTGTTCTGATTGCTCGAATCAGTGATCAGCGGACCGATGTGATTGGTCGACTTGCTTATTGGAACAGACCAACTATGTTACATTTTTGGTCAGTTTAGTTCATAGTTGGCCTGCTCATTCAATGTACAACTATGGATTGTTTTGGGGACCAAGAGCAGACCATCTTTCACCACATTTCCGAGCAGTGGCGTGAAAAGCATATAAGTAGTACTAATAAGAATGTATTATAAATTATAGTCATTCATCTAAAAAAGTCCGATTTACATTTGTCAAGGACAGTTGACAGTAGGCAGTGACAGAGGGCAGTACAGTCCAGTGGTGTAAACGGTCGGACAGTAGCGAGTCAAGTCGCCTTGCCAGTGGATCCAAATAGAATCGCTTTCTATTTTTTCCCTCCACTGTCCTTGCCTTTGTCCTTGCCACTGTACTTGCCACTGTCCTTGACCTTGGCTTTATTACTATTGTCTCTTTGTTAACGGGACAGAAAAACAACAGAAAAAAAATATCGACCCATGAAATAGGTTTAGTAAAACTATCACTAGTTATTAAA
Organism: Acleris literana; assembly: GCA_946894065.1. NCBI lineage: Eukaryota > Metazoa > Arthropoda > Insecta > Lepidoptera > Tortricidae > Acleris > Acleris literana. Next base: position 1,842,490 of record OX335693.1, on the reverse strand, counting down.
TTGAATAGAAATTAATTCCCATCACAATACTGGTATTTTAAAATGTTAATTGTTTTAAATATTCATAGGATAATATTTTTTTTTGGTAATTATGTCCGCAATCAGAAAATGAGTAACATGTGCAAAATATAACAACTTAATAATTTGCTTAGCATTTATATTTTAATAATAGTATAATTAAAATTTTATTATGATCATTAAACTGTTCGGTTATGAAATTATATATATTATTATGTTAGTCAAACTAATGAAAAAATAGTTAATTCCGCTTTAGTAAAAAAAGTTTCTCTTTAACTAAGATCTGTATAAAAATAATAAAAACACTTAAAAACTAGGTTTTGTTTTATTATGATAAAGTCTCCAATGAGATGTCCGACTTCAGTCACGTCAAAATAAACGTCAAGTCAAATATAATTGGGGGATTCTCTTTGGGTTTTCGACAAGATGGCGTCGCTTTCTTAGTTGTAATTATTTTTTTGCATATTTTGTTGTTTAATGGATAGTAATGATGTATTAATATGCAGTAAATTAACATTCAAATGTGCAGTATAATGAAGAATTCAAGTTTGAACACGTTTCGCCTTTGGAAGGATTGCTCCAAGAAAATCCCATCTGGTCTTCGTAAAGTTACATCGCTTCACGGAGGCTAGAGGATCACCGTACAACGTCGACTTAAGATTTTTTTTTGATATCATTTACACCGATCACGTGTAACTTCCAACCTTGACACTGGCAGAATTGTCCCACTGGACAGAAGCCATATATCAAAGAATTGAACTTGAAATATAATTGACGTATCTTAAGACTGGTATCTTAAGAATAGCATATCCTTCAATAACCTTTTAAACGCCCCAGTCTTATATACAGGGTGAACCTGGATAACGTTGACAAACGGATAGGACTGATCGAGCAGCGATTGTTACTAGTTTCGGAGATATTGATCATTCTAATCAAAATTTTTGTAATTTTCCCTTATGTCCATGGCACAAAAAATCATACCCTTAAACGGATTTTGTCGGTTTTAAAGGACACATCAATTAAATGCTCACCCTTCTAATTTCAACGAACTGTCGCATAGATTCAGTACCAAGTGACATTAATTAGTTTATCTCTTTCCCACTTATGCATTAAGAACGACTATGCACGAGACGAGAACAAGACGCGAGCAAATTAAAAAAATAAAACAATTTATTCACTTAAAATTTTTACATGATATTTTTCTTTTCTAACCTTAATTTCTTACTGTAGTTATATTAAAAATAAAAAACAACCGCTGAAACGTAGACAGATCATTTAAGGGTTAGTTTCATGTTTTGTTTCATAAGTTTTCAGTGGTATCTTACATAATTAGAATCATTACGAATCAGCGAAGTTTTTAAACCTACTTGCCTGTTTTTTTTAAGTTATAACATAAAGTTATTTTTCCTATCATTACTTAAAAAAACGGGCAAGTAGGTTTAAAAACTTCGCTGATTCGTAATGATTCTAATTATGTAAGATACCACTGAAAAACTCATGAAATAAAACCTGAAATTAATGTTTTTTGTGACATGAAAATAAGGGAAACTTCAGATTTAAATGATCAATATCTCCAAAACTAGCAAAAATCGCTAAACATACATAGGGGGTTAAATCGATAGCTTTTTAGCTGCTCTATCAGCCCTATTCGTTTGTCAACTCTATCCAGGGACACACTCTTATAGGTGAAAAACTTAAGTAATAGTCCTGGCAATGAAAAATTGTGGATGGAAAAGTTGAAAGCAGGAAGTTTGACTTCGGAACTTTGTTTGGACAAGTTAGGAGATAAGAGAGAGAGCCCTCAAAGAAGGTCCCGTTTTTTTGTTTTTTGTTTACATCTTGAAAACGATGCGTGATAGGAAATGGTGTTGTATGGCATTATTAAAGCTGATAAAATTCTCTACAACTTTGATTCTAAACATTTTTCAACTATTTTCAATCGTTGTCTAGATATAAGCTCCAAAAAGGATTTATGCGTCGTTGGACTAAAAGTAAATATGGCGATGTATAAAAATGTCTACTTATAAAATAAAAATTGGTCCGAGTATTAGAAAGCCAATACTTCAAAATGTCTAAGTCTTATCAAGTCGGAATATAAAAATGACTACTTTCAAAGTATACAAATGTCTAAGTCTTATCTTAGTGCCGCAACATATTTATATTTGGTCTAATATACAGGTGGACATTTCTATACTTCGTCGAAATTATATACGCACGAACTTATGCAAGTAGACATTTTTATACGTTGACGATTTTGAAATGTATTTTTGACCTCACCTATTTTTTCTTACATTTCTCTCCAACTTGCATATATGTATATCGTCTGTAGAAAACAGCCCCTACATAGCTTGCTCGAGGAAGGATGTTGTCTGAGAGTAGTGGCGCCGAGTTGTGAAGCTTTCCACCAGCGCCTGATATGATGACCACGCCAACTCTGTCAAGAGTGAAACCGACGAAGAAGAAGACTTAGCTTGTAGATAATTTAATTATCTTTACATATATTAATGTATCATCTACCGTTCATCTTTGTGCCCCCCCCCCCTCCCCCCCTAGGGCTCACCTCCGCGGGGTGGGGACTTTTAGTATGTTTATCTCCAAACTAGTTCAATCAAAGTCCGAAGTCAAAATGTCTGCTTTCAACTTTTCCATCCACACCCCCCTTTCGAGCACTCGTTTACCACAGTATAAACGACCTCTTGCATGTAGTTGTGTACCAAACTTATATGGAATTTACGTCAAATTTCAAATATACAATGTCGAACGATCTATACAGATGTGTTACAACTACATGCAAGAGGAGCTTTACTTAAGTTTTTCTCCTATGTTGGTCTCGATGAGCGTGAGTATTTGTTCCTGAGTCATATAATGTTTTTTATGTATACATACATAATCTCACGCCTTCGTTCCCAGAGTGGGGTAGGCAGAGCTACAGAATTACAAACATCTCTAAAAACTTGTTGATAATTCTATAACCACAATTTGCACAATTAGGCTAACATGTTTACCAGCGTACTAGTGACAGGTTGCAAGCCCATCGCCTAACAGTACTACAAGCCTTTATTCCCTTAGTCGTCTCTTACGACATCCACGGGAAGACATGGAGTGGCACTATTCTAACTCGGCAACCACACGAGGCCTATGTATGCGAGGTTTATGTATTTAAGTAGGTATGTATTTCTCTATACTTATAAGTATGTTTATCGTTATGCAGTACCCATAGTGTACTATACCTACAAGCCTAAAGCTTAGTTTGGGACTAGGTTTTGTATGACATTGTCCTTTTTTTTAAAACTCCCTATCGTTTTTTGTCGTAAGTTAAAATACCACATCATATGACACTAAATCTGTAGAGTAGGTATAAAAAGGAACAATGACATACTCTCGCGACCTCTGCTAAACACCGTTAATTTTCCAAGTGGTTCAGTCGAGTTCATAAACATATGTGGCGTTATTTATCGACCTTATTGTCGATGGCGCTTACGCCGCACTGCGTCACGCGACGTTGTATTTATATCGGAGCATCTTTAATAATGGCGTAAGCGCCATCGACAATTTTCATATATAACGCCACATATGTACACTTTAGGACCTTGTGTATTTAATGTCATGTTTAAACTGCTATATGGGTGTGAATTGAGACAGCGATTAACACTCTCCCTGCCAGCTATATACATATAAAGCGGTTCTACTTCAGCAGGCCATGGGGACCGCTGGCGTATCCCAAGTTTTCAGTAACTCCACGCCTAAACGTTGACTATTAGCCTGGCCTGCTGTACAAGGTCAACTGGGGGTCGCTGGCGGATCCCATGGCAGCGAGAGTGTTAAATTGACAAGGTACTAAAGTGTACACATATTAAAGGCCCAGCCACACCGCTTGCGTGACGTGCACGTGCACGTGCGCGTTCGCTTTCCACTGCGTTGTATAGTATGAATTCTCATTACGACATGTCACTATACAACGCAGTGGAAAGCGGTGTGGCTGGGCCTTAAACCGATTCAGTGCGAATGACACGCCAAGCGTGTCATCCAATGTTTTTAACATGTGGTGGATGACACGCTGGGCGTGTCATCATATTCTGAGGCATCGTCCTAATAGAACGCGATTGCGCGATCATCGCAAGTTCGCGCGACTGTTTATATGACAGTTTACATACAAACAGTCGCGCGAACTTGCGATGATCGCGTTATATTAGGACGATGCCTATGGCGTATGGCACGCCTGGCGTGTCATGAAATAATTGATGGCCGCCACAGCCAAAAGTTTTTGAAAATGGAAGACGCAACGAATCGGCTGAACTTGACGGTACAATCTTTTTTAGTGATGTATGTATGTAACCTCTATAATACTGGAAATAAAAACTGACTTTACAAAAATAAGCGAGTAGAAAAACGAACATATCCCTTAAACAAGAACCTATGCCATAAAATCAAAAAATACAGTTAAAAATATAATACAAAGGGAATAATTGCAGCGGTGCGTTAATTGGTCGCGTACAGTTATAAAAGGAAATAACCGACATTGTCTCTAAGATCTTATCAAACCCTCCATTTTACAAACAATAAGCGTTAATTAAGAGCGAAAAACAAAATGCCCAAAATGTCTAACATAATACGTTTACCGTTACTATTCAAAACGTATTGTAATATGTTAATGCGTGTCATTTCGCTTTAACATAGTTACAGTGGGATCCCCCGAATCACCAACACTGGCAACACTCATTTGATGGAATGAATCTTTTCATCGAATTTAATTTCATCGAAAGCTAAGGTCGGAAATTTATTCCCACAGAAAAAATGTATACAAAGTTACGTCACTGTCAAAGTGACATTTCAGGGAATCTCAAATTTTGGGCCAGCAACAAATACAGCAACGAATCAGCGGAGACCAAGGCGCAAATACAGTCAACTTGATAGAAAAGTTGTAATTTTGAGCAATTGGGGTCGAAACTTTAGGACCGTGGGAACCAGGGGCCCGTTCCAGAAAGTCACTCTGCAACTTTGCACTCCACAAATCCCACTCTTCAAACGTATTTCTGTTCTACAAAGCTATTGCAGAGTTGAAGAGGCAAGTCAAATGCAGAGTGTGGATTTGTGGATTTGCAAAGTATTTCTGTTCCACAAAACAATTGCAAAGTTGAAGAGGCAGAGTCTAATACAAAGTGTGGATTTGTGGATTTGCAAAGTATCTTTTAGGAACAGAATCAATACCAATGCCAACTCTGAGACAAAAAATCCAAGACTCAGGGGTGTTATTCTCTTAAAAACGGCGTTCGGTCGAATGAACGAGCGAAGGCGCAGCGGCGAGTTCAAGTAATCCCGTCCGAGCGAACAAAACACATTTTAGCGCGTGCATTCTCAATTAGGCAGCCTTATACGTTCGAGAAGCCATGCTGCCAAATTGAATACACACGCTTAAATGTGTTTTGTTCGCTCGGACGGGACGACTTAAACTCACCGCTGCGCCTTCGCTCGTTCGTTCGACCGACCAACGTTTTAAGAGAATAACACCCCTGAGTCTTGGATTTTTTGTCTCGGAGTTGGCAACGCATTTGTGGTCTTAGGATTGGGATCTTTAGATTGTAGTCTTAAGACTGGATAACAACATAAAACTGGCTGAGAAAGCAAGATCCCGCCAAAAACATGAATGTAATTGGCCAATTACTAATGTGTCAAACCAAGTTTGGCGACGTGCTGGCCTAGTTGGTAGTGTCCCTGCCTACGAAGCTAGAGGTCCTGGGTTCAAATCCTGGTAAAGGCAGATATTTGTGTGATGAGCGCGATTTGTTTCTGGGTCGTGGATGTTTTCTATGTATTTAAGAATATATTTGTCTATACATATAAGTATTTATATCGTTGTCTAGTAGCCATAGTACAAGCCTAGAGCTTAGTTTGGGACTAGGTTGTGTGAGATTGTCCTCTGATATTTATTATTTATTATTAATAACTATTAAGTTTGGCATTACATTTTTGAACCCAAACTTGGTAGTTTTCTACATATACCTAAGTACAGTAGGTGCCTACCTATGCCCCAATATTGTATAATATATTTGGTATGTACCCACCACCTTGTACCCACGCGCCACGCTACGTTTTCCTGTACGCCATTCGAGAACTCTTCGACCCCATCAGCCATCTGTTTTGCGAGCGATGTGCCCCAACCTCTGCCACTTAAGTGTAGCAATTCTTAGGTAGTACTTAATGCAATAGTTAGTGTAAATATGTGTGAACATCGCGATATGTATAATTAATTAGGCATTATATTATATTTAAATAGCGTATAAATAAATTTAAGTTATGTATTTATGTGGGCGGCCATTTGTAGTGTTAAAGCGTTTAATTATTTTAATGTATGAAACACGCCGTAAAGTTTACGGCGTAAACCGCAGGCGGAACGAAATGAATTAAGTAGGTAAGTGTTTTTAAATAAATTTACTACGAACGTAGGTAGAAACGTTCATTTTCAATTTATTTATTATGTAACTTAGGTAGATACGTTACATGGATGAGATACAATTTTCGACATGAAGAAAACAGTAGGTTATACACCGAGGGGATAAAGCACTGTTTTATGTCACGGGCGCGATATGGAATCCTTAGCAAATGAGGGCTCCAGATTGAACACCCGAGCGTAGCGAAGTTGTTATGAGTTCAGTCCTGCGCGAAGCGAGGGAATTAAAACGGAGTCCTGAGTGCAGCGAGGGATTCAAGCTCGCCCAAGACGAAAACACCTTTATCCCGATGGAGAATACTCTACTTTTCTCACCTTTTGCGAGACAATTAAAAGCAAGGCTACTTGCTAGAGACAACGTTTTATTAAAAAAAATAGTAGCTTATTTTAAAAAAACGTACACATTGTAATTTTTCATAGGAATTCAAATCTCATTATTAACCAGCGTGCTATAATGAGATTGTACCATATTATAACCCGCCGGGTCATAATATGGTTTGCATGATATATACGAGGGCTGCCTTTTAAGTTCTGTCGTTTGAAAAAACTAAAGACAATTTAAGTGTTAAATGGTATTTATTGTTTTTCAAAGTAATCACCGTGATATGTAATACACTTTTTCATTCGATCGAACCAGTTTTCGAAACACTTATTCCATTCCGAAGTCGGGGTCTCCAAAATGGCCGTTTTGTATGCCTCAACCGCTTCTTCAGGCGTCCGGTACCGTTGACCACGAAGTCGTTGCTTGATTTTTGGAAAAGTGAAGAAGTTATTTGGGCTTAAGTCTGGACTGTACGGCGGGTGATCAAAATTTTCGACGTTTTGTTCTTTTAAAAACGCAATTGTCTGCCGGGCGGTGTGCGAGCTAGCATTATCGTGGTGCAGTACTATACGACGTCTTGGGTTATTTTTTCGGAACTCGCCGATAACTTCTGGTAAACAAACAGTGGTATACCAGTCAGCATTAACTGTTTTACGATCTTCGAGCACGATGGTCGCAACGTGGCCACTTTTCGCTACAAACGTGGCGACCATTTTTTTCGAAGTGCTCCGTGAGCGTATTACTTTGGTCGGTTTTGGCTCAAAGATATATTGAAAAGATATATTGTTTCGTGCCACTTGTAAGTCCAAACTCAAGGTTTGTCAAACAACGATGGAGCGCAGCCTAAGGTGTAAAAAGAACGGACCGAGTGCGAAACACCATCCTGCGCTTCAAGACAGCTGTCTTGGCGCGCAGGGTGGTCATAGCCGATGTGGGGAAAATAATGCCCAGCTAAAGTGGGCCTGGGCCGGGCATGTTTGTCCCACGCACCCACAGAGGTGGGCCAATGGGGCAACCTGGTGGGTCCCTCAGGACGGCAACAGACGGCGAAGCAAACCCAAGCGGAGATGGCGGGATGACTTGGACGCTTTTCTGAAGGGTTGGCTGAAGATTGTCATAGAGAGAGAGGTGTGGAAGTGGCGACTTGGTTTTATTTTTGAAAACAATTATAGCGAAGCGCTGGTAGATTTTTGACGTGTAATAGTGCCCGTGCGGCTTACTGAATAAACATCTTTTTTTACTGCATTTATGGATTTTTGAAAATTTGCCTGCCATAACCGGGACTCGAACTGGTTAAATATGACAAAATAATAAAGAAGGGTTTTTACGATTTTTAATTAATTGAAATCTGTATGTGTTATAGACATAAATGATCACTATCAATGGCCTTTTCGATCTGTATCATAAAACACGAGTTTATTGTTTTGTCATATTCGACCAGTTCGATTCCCGGGTAAGGAAGAGATTTTTTCCAAAAACCCAATATTGCAGAATTTTTGTTTTTAAACATAAAGGTTAGTCTCGTTTGCGTAGAATTTGCTATTTCCAATATTTAAGGTAGTTGCCGTCCATGTGGCGTACTTTTTTTCCACCCAGTACAGTTATCAATAAATATGTGGCATTATCTATGTCAGTGATCCCCAAAGGGAAAAATAAATAGGGGTCCATGAGAGGAAAATGGGGGTCCACGATAGTGAATCTCATTTAAACAGGTCGTGACTTTAATTTTGGCTTTCCATTAATGGAATAATCCATATTAATACACAGATAGTAGGCACCTACTTATGTAGGTAGGTACGTAATACTTTGTTATAAATATAATTATGAATAAACACATATCTATCTACATAAATTATGTTTTAATTTTCCCTGCGTGTAAGTTTATATTTTGTATAAATTAATTTAACAACTCTCCAACGTTATCCGTGCAAAAAACCGTGTAGATTTCTTGCTTAGTTTTTACGTGATAACGTAAATATTAGGTAAGCAGGGGTCCACCTAAAACCGAAAATCAAATCAAATCAAAAAAGTTTGGGGACCTCTGGTATAGATGAATATTATGACTCGATATGTTTAATTCTTGTGAAATTGTCTGACATAGTATAAACCAATCGTGCCCGTACCACATTCGTCACCACTTAAGCATTCTGGCGATGACTAAATGGTTAGCTTCTATATCGTCCTCTTTCTTATACCTAAGCTGTGAATTAACGAACAATAGCGAAGCAAAAAGAAGGGTTATTATATTTGACCTGTTATGATATTGTTTTTAACTCGGCCCCCATTACTGTCAAGTAAATAAGAGCTATCAAAACCTGACATGTTCGCCTAATCAAAAAAACTGCTTAGGAACCTTACGCGTGAAATACACAGAAGGGGCGCGGCGTGGACGCAGCGCAGTCGGGGCGTAGGCGAGCAGAGGTGCGGCGCAGGCAAGGACGCGTTAAGGCGTGGAAAAGTCGCAGGCGCGATGCTAAATTATACAGAAGAGGAGAGCGAGCGAGCGAGACGGAGCGCGAGGGCGCGGCGGGGACGCGGCGAGACGAGACGAAGGCATGCCTTTTCCGCGCCTACAGGGGCATGTTTTATAAAGCTACAAGGTCTAAACTGGCAACACTGCTCAAATGGCTGGTCGTCATTGGTCGAGGTTGTGTCAAATGGAAACTTGTAACCTGTAAATTGTAATTTGTAGCTTTATAAAACAGGCCCCAGGACGCGCGCCGCGCCTTTTGTGTGTAGGTATTTTACAACTTGACGTTTTCTTACATTTTGTATGAAAAAGGTTTGGGACGCGGCACACGCCTACGCCTTACCTGCGCCGTGCCTGCGCCGAGCCCATTCTGTGTATTTCACACATTAAAGTGTTTTAAAAGAACGGTCGAAATATGAGCCACATGACGATTTAGCCGAAAAAAAACGTATCCTGTTACATTTATGGAGGACCCCACTAGAAATATTTATTTTGTTATTTAACTAGGTACCAAACTAAGTTCCGGCTTTTACAATAGGTACCTACACCTATACTCCAAATTTCATCAATGTACCTCTTGTAGTTTTTGAGTAAAATACCTACGTGATACCTACGGACGGACATGACGAAACTAAGGGTTCCGTTGTTGCCATTTTGGCTACGGAACCCTAAAAATGGTCGAAATCAGCCTTGATCTGGGGTGAGAAACGTTATCGGTTTAATTTGTATGGGTTTTTTTTTGACAGCTATTTAAGCGTGTCCTCACAATCCTAGACAGCGATTTTGAAACCGATACATAGCAATACAACGTTGAATACAGCCTTATCAATAGTTAATCGTAAACCGTTGTATCGTGTAATTACTGTTATCACGTTAATTTATGAACGTGGCCATTTTTAATGTTTTCATGAAACTACGTCTGTAATTACGATTAGCGAAGTAATATTTATACGTACCTACTAAGGGCCTCCTGAGGCTCGTACAACGGGCCCATCATAAGAACAACGAAAGAATGATGGGCAAATTGGCCTATATGACCAATAAGGACAAGCGATATGTCACCGGATAGGTAATTCTAAGTTGTAAAACTATTACTATGTCAGGTAGTTCGAAATCTTTGGGCGAAATAAATTATCGCCATGCAAAGACGGCAGCATTTCATAGTAATTATGCTAAAGTCGTTTATGTAGGCGTCCCGATGATCCAGATTTTAAAAAAAAGCTCCTAGTTATTTGAGGTTTCCCGCTACACAAAATCGTTGTAGAATTAAAAAGGATATTCGATGATATAGTGCTTATTGTTATTGGTTTCTAGGCCAACGTTCATACATTTTTGCCCATCATTCTTTGTCAATGAAATATGAACTTATTGTAATTGGAATAAAGTCAATTTTCTAATTTGACCATCTTCTTTAGGTAGTATCAAGGCGAATCGATAGACACCTCATTTGTCAAAATCGGTTAATTAGGAACGGCGCTAGAGTGGAACATCCAAACATATGTGACGTCATCTATGAAAATGTTTTAAAAAACAAAAAACCGCCTTCAAAAACGCAAAAAATAACTTCTTTAAAATTGTATGCACCTAATAGGTTAGTCCAAGTGATGTCGGCTTTTTGTTGAAAATGTTTTGGTCGCCGACTTCAGTTGGACTAACCTATTAGGTGCATACAATTTTAAAGAAGTTATTTTTTGCGTTTTTGAAGGCGGTTTTTTGTTTTTTAAAACATTTATTTTATTTTATACTTTTTAGTGATCATAATACGCTGTTACGTAGTCCCACTTCTTAGTTGAAACTTTAACTTATATCAAGCGCGCCGCAAGCAACGCCGCGGGAAAGTCATAGTCATATTTGAACAAGTAAATATTCTTCATTGTAGTCGCTCAACTATCTTAATCGAGATATCTTATCGCCACCCTTGAAATCGGTACCGTTAAGGAGTTCCGGTGGCCATCTGTGGTCTTCATCATCAGTTCCACTTCACCAAATGATACTTTCTGAATGCAAATGCTGGACTTGTTACTAAAAATACTAAAATCGCTATATGTTTGCCTACAATATTTAAGGAGTTCCCTCAATTCCTCACGGATCCTCTCATCAGATTCAAATTTGGTGACAATGGGACCACCTCGAAAGTATACTCTATCAAACCAAAAAAAAAAATTGAAATCGGTCGACAATTGACGGAGTAATCGGTGAACATACATAAAAAAAAAAACAGTGGAACGTATAATCTCCTCCTTTTTTGAAAAGGTTAAAAAGGGACCTTATCGTCGATGGCGCTTCCGCCATTATTAAAGATGCTCCGATATAAATACAAAGTCGCGTGACGCAGCGCGGCGTAAGCGCCATTGACAATAAGGTACCTTTACATAGATCAGAGGTCCCCAAACTTGTTTGTCTCATAGACCACTTGGCTTTTGTTGCGGTTTTGGGTGGACCCACCTGCTTACCTAATATTTACGTTAACGCAAAAACAAACCAAAAACTGTTCGGGATTTCACGGATAACGTTGGAGATCTAGCCGGCTAAAAATTGACACAGACTACAATCAAAATTTTGCGCGGAAAAATATTTTTTACAAAGTAAAAACTACACAGACAAAATTTAAATATAGTTTTTATAGATATATTTGTTTAACAAAGTATTAGTTAGCTACTATCTGTGTATGAATATGGATTATTCCATTAATAGGAAGCCAAAATGAAAGTCACGACCTGCTTAAATAACATAATACACTATCGTGGACCCCCATTTATTTGTTTCGCTCACATGGACCCCTTGGAGGTCATCCTCCTGGGGGTCGATATAGACCACTTTGAGAATCACTGCTCTAGGATCACTGAGGGCCCTGCCAAGATGCATTGCGCTACTAACGTTTCTATTCGTTTCGTTTTTAAATCAATCGCGTCACTGGATCACGTGACTTTTCGTATCACGTCATCTCCCAGTGACGCGATTGGTTTAAAAACGAATCGAATAGAAACGTTAGTTAGCGTAGTGCATGTTTGCAGGGCCCTCTGTTTTAAACAACGACAAGCGTGGTATTGTATGGCTAATGGCCTAAGGCCCTGTTGATTGATCAGTAGTTAAACTAACTAATTGTAAAAATTCGAAATAGGAATGGAAAGTTTGATACATTTCCTTGAGATTTTAACGTTTTTTGACCATTAGTTAGTTTAACTACCGATCAAACAACAGGCCGTTAGTGGAGATGAACAATAATATCGCGCCTGTCGTTGTTCAAAACAGTGAGTTTAGAGGGAGGTAAAGTTAGTTGCATTAACCAGATAGTTGCAATTACAAGACTCCAGCGCCTCTATTCCAGGCGGTAAAATTCAAATAGTATTTGAGCTGTATGGTATTGTTTTTAAAGTGGCTGCCATTACTGTCAAGTAAATAAGAGCTGTCAAAACGTTGGGTGTACTGCCTTTTTGCCGAATTATGTTTCGTCAAATTTCATTTGGCAACCAATTTTTCGCCGAAGTTTTATTTGGTAAACCAATCCTTGGAATAATTTTAATTCGTATTTTTTTTATTTCGCTACATTTTTATATTGCAATATTTTAACACGTCAATTTTTTTGTGGTAAGTAAATAATTGTGTAGCAAATGATCTTTGTTAAGGTAAATAACATTTTTGTTAAGGCAAATAACATTCCTTTTATGACCCTTAAAATGAAACTGCTCCCAAAGGTAGGTAAGTTAGGGTTATTATTTTTATGACCCTAAAAATGAAACTGCTCCCAGAGATAGGTTAGGTTAGGGTTATTTTTAAATTAAGGTATGCCAATCAATACATTTGACGAAAACATAATTTACATCTTAAAAGAATCCCAGGTAATAATTTGTCGAACAATAATTTATCAAATCATTAGTTGGGAAATGATATCAGTGCGAAACGTTGAGATGGGAAATAAAAATTTGCCCAAATAAAAATATGGGATACCTACGTAGTTCGGGGAGTTAGAATTTGCTAAATAATTTTCGTCGAAACATTAGTAAACCAAAACGTTGACAATACGATAACAAGTCCAAAACGATAAGGATTTTGAGACAAACCTCTATAAATATATAAATAAATAAATAGGTAAATAAATAAATAAATACATAAATAAATAAACATGCTTTGTTTCAGAGCACCTTTTCAAAAAACTCCAGTTATTTAATTACCTAAGTCCCCTTTCCCCAACTTAATAACCTGGTTTATACAAGTGAGTACCACATTTACTGAATTCCATACAAATCTGACCCCAAAATCGATTTCCCCGTACTGACGGTATCAAACATAATCTCGTTACGCAAGCCACTTGCCGCCCCCCTATCAGATGGATATCTAAGTAATCAAAACTGCTTTAAAAACAACTTATTTTCTGAAACAAAAAAGTTTCTATCCAAAAAACATTATTGCGACAGGATTTTGTTGCCGACAGTAGGTACTTTTTTTGTAAAGAATTCAAGACCTAACTATACTCGAAAATCTAATTAAAGACCAAAATCTCACAGTTCCCATCTTGATTATTTCGTTTTTTCATAAATATATGAATGGGAACTTGTGTAACCAGAGGGCTCAGACAAGATGCACTACGCTAACTAACGTTTCTATTCGATTCGTTTTTAAACCAATCGCGTCACTGGTAGACCACGTGACTTTTCGTATCACGTCATCTTCCAGGGACGCGATTGGTTTAAAAACGAATCGAATAGAAACGTCAGTTAGCGTAGTGCATCTTTGCAGGGCCCTTTGTAATATTAGGGTAAGTTTTATTGATAAAAATAACTACACTTAAACCAAAATGCAGTAATCACAGCGAATGTGCGCCCGTTGAGGTTAGGATTTTGGTCTTAAATTAGATTTTCGGGTATAATGAGTCCCAACACGGTGGGTCTACTTTAAGGGGCTACCATGGGCAGATGACGTTCGATCTGAAGCTCTAAACTTTCAGTTGTTGTTAAAACCTATTTGCATTAACACTGCTGTTCTAAACTAGCTGCCATCTCAATTTTTCTATCACAAGTCACTGATATCGAAATTTATGCTATCAAAGTTGGAAATTTTTACTCCAAAAAAGTAGTTTTATGGCGTTTATTTCCATATTTTTCATTTTATAAAAAAATCCTTCGATTATTTATTAGATATATTAATGAAGAAAAATTAGATATAGTTTACATATCAATTGACGCCAAGATTAAAAATTTATATCCAATTTTGTGTTTTTATAGTCATGTTTTTAAAAATTTATAACAAAATATCCATGGCTTATTTTGAAATTCTGTTAGACAGAATCAAAGATGAATATATAGTTATCTATATATATCAAAGGCAAACCTGACTGACTGACTTAGATATCAACGCACAGCCGAAACTACTGTACCTAGAAACTTGAAATTTGGTACAGGGGTTCCTTTCATGATAAGTGAGCACTAAGAAAGAATTTTTAGAAATTCAACCTCTAAGGGGGTGAAATAGGGGGAGTAGTGGGAAACTAATTCTACGCGTACGAAGTCGCGAGCGTCCTCTAGTAATATATATTTTAACCTACATTTACATTCAGTTTTGACTGAGTTATAAGAACTTAAACTTCATCAAAAATGTCTGTTATAGCCCCTTAAGTATAGTGGAGATCCTGTCGCCACCTTTCGACTCCATCATCAGATCTGATCTTAGATACCATAATATTGCATTGACATAGGGTTTACATATGTGGTCCAAATTTCAGCCCATTCCATTCACAAGAACTGGTTCAAAATTGACTTACAAAGACCTAAACTGTAAAAACGTATTTAACTCTGTTTGGGAAGCCCTTAAATATTTTCTAGAAAATATCTTGCCAGAAATATATCTCAGACGTATTTATAACGTTTTTAATAACATGTTCAAAGTTCTTTTGAAGTATGTCCAAAGTTAAGAATATAAATGTTTGTTTGATTGTCTGTTTGTATGTTGAGAGTAATCTCTTTCAAAATCACTTCGTTAATAAGTAGAAGTAATGTAATTTTTGACTAATATACGCAATTATTATTTCGTGGAAGCGAGGGCGTGTCGCTAGTGATCTTAAGTTTAAGTTTAGATTTAGAAAACAAAAGGACAATAATATTTAATACAACATGAATGACTATTGACTACCGTATTTATTTAATAAAGCTCTTACAATTATAAATATTATCGTGGGTGCATTGTCGCTTGGTTGTTTAATTGGCAATAAGGCAATGTTTGGCGATATGGAGAATATACATATACTAACATCATTTAAGTAAGTTTTAAGAGCGATTTAAGTTGTCTAGTAGGATGCTCAAGTAATTAGAAATTGGGAAAAACGTTCAAATATCAAGGAGATGTATTCAACACGGTAAAATGATTAAAAAAACAAAAAAACCGCCTTCAAAAACGCAAAAAAATAACTTCTTTTAAAATGGTAGTCAACTGAAGTCGGCTTTTGGGTAAAAATATTGTGAGTCGCCGACTTCATTTGGACTGACCTATACCTACCATTTTAAAAGAAGTTATTTTTTGCGTTTTTGAAGGCGGTGTGTTTGTGTTTTGGTTTTTGGAAGTTCTAGACTTGTTACTAAAAATAATATAATCGCTGTATGTATGCCTATAATATTTGAGGAGTTCCCTCAATGCCTCAAGGATCCCCTCATCACATTTATATTTGGTGACAATGGGACTACCTCGGAAGTATACTTTATCATACCAAAAAATATTTTTTAAAATTGGAGAACTCTGTAAAAAGTTCAAACTAAAACCTTTTCCTAAGTGTTACAAATACTTTTCTGAAAACCGCATCAAAATCGGTTCAGCCAAACGCGAGATAATCGCGAACACATACAGGTCAAACTGAGAACCTCCTTCTTTTTTGAAGTCGGTTAAAAAACAATATCGCTTTTGACGTGTTATCTATTTTTTTTAATTGGGCCGCCATTACTGTCAAGTAAATTAAGAAGTATCGGAACGTTGACCATACGATAAAACAACAAAATCAACATTGTTTAACCGAGTTTCAACCTTTCTCCATTCATGGAGGCCCAGTTTTTGTCTGTCTTCATTTATTTTTGGCAACACAGTGCCTTGAACGCGTATGTGCGTTCTGGAGTATGCGAGCTTCGTAATCAAAAATGTGGCACCCAAGTTTTGGGGAAAGAAAGAAAGGACGACAGTAAATGCATTATCATTCTGGTGGCCATTAGATATTATAAAGCCAATACTTTCCTGCTGAGCCAAATAGTACATCAAATAAAACTCATGTAGCAATTACAACCCCATAAATAAGAGGAGAAGATTGAATCCACCTTGGCAATTGAATCTGAGATAATACTTATTGGCTAAGGAGGGAAGAATTTATCTTCTTGTATCTAAATATTAATATTATTTCGTGACTGAGTGACGCACGCGCTGCCTAAACATCAAGCTGGATCTAGAGACTTAAAATTTGGAAGGAAATTCAACCCTCAGCCTCCAACCGTAAAAAATAGGGGGAGTAGCGTGAAGATAATGCACGTACAAAGTTGCTGGCGTCCTTTGTCCGTCCGTCCGTTGAAGTCCATAGGTAAAGGGTGGATGTTGTCAAGCTAAAGTCTCCAGAATTATTTTCTCTGTACTATTGTATTAAATTTGTATTGATAAATACAACGTCGGTCAAGATTTCATTGACAGAGTCATAATGTTTAGAGATGTCAAACTGTTCAAGCACGTTCTATGCCAGCGACACGTTTAGCGTCTTCAAATAACACACAATAGCTGGTTGATGGCAGTGAATACGCTTGTTCTAAACGACAGCATAACTAGGGCTCCGCGACTGTCTGATTCGACGAGGACAGGTTCAATCGACAATTAGGAGCGCGAGCGGCGGAGCGTACCGAAGCCCTACTAGCCCTAACTAAGGGGCAAGCGCCCCGCTAACCCTCGCGGTCCATGTCGCGTCTCCCTCGTTCTCGAACAGAGAAACAAGGCGCGCCGAAGGGGCACGGGGGGCCGCGGCGGCGCGCACCGCCAGTGCTCGGCCGGCCGCTTACCCTCGCGGACGCAATGAACTCGCGCTAAAAAAAACAGTCGCTATGTTGTTCGAGAGTCCCAACGCTAAATTGTTCCCGGCTTTCAACATCCCGCCGCCCGTCAGGCTAAGGTGAGGAGTGCAGTGTTTGTGCCCAAGATCTAGTACACCAAACGTCGATAGTCCATGCGAAGCCGGCATGTCCAATGTCAAAGCCGCGAGCTCGCAAAAACACCAGTCATTACCCCAGGAAGCTGTCGAACGTTCACGCAACACGCGAAAGTGATTTTTTCATTTCCATTTGTAATAAATCCGAAGCCGATATCGCGCAGATGCGTTGCGTTCGCGGGCCCCGGATTGGTCGGAACGGGACAAAACATGACTGAATGATTTGTATCATTCGTGATTCGATGCAATGACAGATTCCTAAATATAAACACAGTGGCTTGCCAATATGGTTATCGCAATTAGTTTGTACAGGAACCGTGGCTTTCGAAACTGAAACGCCTTATAAAAAACGAAGGTTTGAGCGCTCCGCATTGCAACAAAACGCGGCACTCGGATATCGGGCGAAGCACTTCAAGCGAGCAGTAAACATGGATACCGTGTCTGCCGCAAAGGCGTTAAAGCCTGTTCAGGGGCTAAAAATACGTGTGTTATTCTGCTTAAATCTAAAGCATCATTTATCGAGTAACGGCAGCCATAAAACCGCCGTGGTTTCTTTTAAGAACCTCATAATCATTAACATACTTAGATACCAAATGTTTGATCAGTTTCACCATGATTCAATGTCTTTTGATTTTTAAAGGGTAAGTTCTTGTTTGTAAGCGCACACAAAGAACTCGACGCAAACGTCCTCTTCGTGTTGACAAAATAATTACATGCCTAGCTGTCTAGAGGAGTGCTCGGATTACTGAAATGGTAGAACTTTTTAGCTGTCGAACGAAATCCCTACTTTTCATTCAGAGCAGACGAAATAAAATTGCTTCTGGTTAAGATGAGTGTTTTGTCTAAAACAGATCCAGTATTAAAAGAACAGGGTAGACTGTTTATTATAGATATTTCTTACATGCATGATAATTGAAAAATTTCTTATCTAAGAACTTCCGCAGATTTTTCCAAAAACTCCTCATGCATCATGCTTCTCTAACCATTCGATTTGCCCTATTTTAAGTTTTCTCTGAGCCATATTTCAAATAACTAGTTAGAATTCTTAACTACAAAACTCATTCACAACAAAGGACTCCACATTGGGTTCGTTTTGTACTGAAGTTAATGAATCTGGCGGATAATGTTAATTAGATATTCGCATTTCACGTATCATGTCAAGACAGTTGCTGGCACGTTACTACGATCCAACGCTACTATTGCTTTGTATTTATAGCCATTACTATCGAAAACACATTATTCGTCAAACTAAACATCCTTTTTCCGGAATGCGGCCCGACTATAAGCATAAACATCGTACATACTCTAGCATTAGTTGATCCTTTTATAAAGGAAGAATCAACATTCCTTAACTAGACCTTAGGGTCATAGACCAAAGACCTTTGAGGGCTTGGTACCTACTATCAGTCCCAGAGGTCAGCTACAGCTTGGCTAAAACTTTCTGGAAAATGATGGCGAATTTCAGTTTGAAATTGGAAACTTGACCAAATATTAACACGAACCTTGTGATTTAATCTGTGTCGTACTTGAGAATATTATAATTCCTGTCACTTCACTACAACAGTTCAAAAAACCCATCAACGTGTAAGTTTTTGCGTAGACTTCCTGTTCCTAACAAACATGGTTGTCAGCTTGTCAGTTCCAATTGGCAATGTTGTCTTATGCAATAATGACAAAGCCTAAACAAAGATTAAGGCCATTAACTCCCCAACCCCTGTGTGCCGAGGACACAGAATCGGGTCCAAATTTGATGGGATTCAGAAATACGGGCACAGGACTTCATCTCTGCAGCGCTTGCTACCTGTAGCACTCGTAAAGCCGGGTTGACGAGCTACTTTCAATTTACGTTTTATCTTGGACGTGATCTATTGTTTAAAGTATACAACGGCCGAGTTGGTGAAAGAATTTATGACGAATGGTTAAGAGAAAAACATAAAGAGTTCAAGTTACTTTGTGATGAATCAGTTTATTTATATCGGTAGGCGACGATGTTGCTTGCGTATTTACTGATAATCAATCGGTACTCTGAAATTTAGCACCTGTTTGGTCTGCATGCGTAAAGTTTTATTACCTCTTTGTTTGCAAAGTAAAAAATTAACAAAGAACATTTCGAAAATGAACAGATAAATGCTAAAATTTAATTTCAACAGCGATTTTAAAGAAGGCACACATGTTTGTTGCATTTTCAGTTCGAAGAATCCTACGATATTACAGCTCGTGAAGACGAAACATGAGCAAAACCGAATTATAAAATAATAAACCAGTCAAGTGCGAGTCGGACTCGCGCACCGAGGGTTCCGTATTTAAGATAATATGGTTGGAAAAAGCAAAAGAAAATACTTACTTTGTTATGAACTTTATTATATTTTATGCAATAAGGCCCATTTTGACTAGCCTAATTTTTAATACAGATTTTTAAAGTTTTTTGATAATTTTTCCAAAACTGTAAAGTTTGACAACTTAATTTTATTTTGCCTGTAAAATATAAGTAATTATCTTGAAATCAGGATATTTTCAGATTTTTTGGTCCATAAACTTCGGAGATAAGGGGGGGACCGGTCATTTTTTGTACATTTTTGCCTATAAATCAAAAAGTACGTCCCGAAAAATTATAAAAAAAATAGTTTCGAAATGTGCAGACTGAGCCCTTTCATATGACACCCCGTTTGCTATAATCAAATAACTTTCATTTTTCAACCTCCCATTCTAGACCCCTTAAAAAATACTTAGAAAAATATTTTCATACTTTTATTACTAAAAACAGATGCAGGCAAGCAAGTTATATAACTATGCCAAATTTCAAATTGATAGCTTCTATAGTTTCTGAGAGAAACTGCTGTGACATACAGACAGACAGACAGACAACGAAGTCTCACCATAAGGGTTCCTTTTTTTACCATTTTGGTACGGAACCCTAATAAATACCTTCGTTACAGCATATTAATCTATTGCTCAGCTAGGAACTGTAAATAATACAGATATAAACTACATAAGGTTATCCCTTTACTAAAGCAGAACTGAAATTCAACACTCTTATTGTTTTTGACGCGTTATCTATCGTATTGTCATCGTTTTGATAGCTCTTATGTACTAGATAATAATGCCAAGTTAAAAGTTAAAAACAATAACATAACAAAGCAAAGACTATATAGTTTTTACTGCCTAGAATAAAAATTCTAGGCTGAAATTCTATACCTACGGTACACCTTATTGTTAATTAAATGTTTAAGGCCCCTGTACACAATGGCCCATCATGGACCAGCGTAGCGACCACAGAATAAAGACTAAAGGCATAGAAACCGTACTAAATAAGCAGAAAATACATTATGGTTCACTTCTTTTTACTAATGGTTTTCATAGTGAGTTGAAAAGAGATGAATCTATAGCTGTTCTTTCGTTATTTGGTACATCGTCACAAGTAAGGCGTGAATTGGACCTATAAGCACTTAATAGTATTTGGACTTATAGATAAGGAAAGACAAATCCTTCCTATAGGAAGGACAAAGAGGTCCGTGTGAAAACCTTGTGACAATGACAGTTAAAGAAAAAAAAACAGCCTACTTTTTGTTTAATTTTTCCTCATGTAATACATAATCTAAAAAGTAGAGAAAGATAGCTGACGCAAAGTACGTCTTATAGTCCGGTTTATATGCTATATGTTCTTATTCTGTGGTAGGGACGGAGTGATGCGTAAGAGTGAGATGCAAGAATATGTTGCTCGCTCTAAGTTGTAAATGCGTCCCTTACGTTGGCCCATGATGGGACATTGTGTACAGGGGCCTTGACACAACCTCGACCAATGACGACCAGCCATTTGAGCAGTGTTGCCAGTTTAGACCTGTAAAATTGTAACTTGTAGCTTTATAAAACGTACCCCAGATCAAAGGTAGTAATGATTCTACCAACTACAACAGAGGCCCTGGTAAAAACTTACTGATAGCGAACTCCAATGGAGCATAAAACAGTTCAAATGAAGTCTGTATACTTGGAAAGCTAACTGTACTCAGTTCGGTGCTCACTGAGATTGCTTTAAGCAAAAAAAACTTGGACTTTCTATAAAAATAGACTCTTAATGTGTATTACCAATAGAATAACTAACGGTATAAAGCACGACCCTCGGCTTTGGTGGCCGCTACCGTTATGAACTCAGTCAAAATATCTATTCAATTTACGTTTCTTACAAGCGTTATGAATAACAAAGCAGTTTTTTTTTGATAGATAAGGCAAGCGAGCATACAAGCCACCGAATTGTAAGTTGGATCGTGAGACCTATAGACATTTGCAATGTCAAGACTGGAATCCCAAGACTGTCATCACGTTGCCAACCCTGAGGACTAAGATGGAATGCCTCTATGCTAGTAATGTCACCGGTTGTGTTATCCCCACACCACACAACAATACGAATACTGCTTGGCGGTACGTTAATGGATCAGATGGTGGTAACAATCCGGATGGATCCTGCACAAGGTCCTACCATCAACGCATTGGCAGTCTTAAGTTTGTGAATGACTATGGATCATAGCTCCCACTTACCATCAGGTGGCCTGAGTGCTCAGGTGCCTTCACAATGCCATAAAAAATGACCAGAGAAGACGTACAACGTGACTGACTGCTATAACTCTGTCCACTGCACTGCCTGGGGCCTGTTTTATAAAGCTACAAATTACAATCAGGTTACAAGTTTTCATTTGACACAAGCTCGACCAACGACGATCAGTGGCCCGTTTCACGAAGCTACAAGTTACAAATTACAAGGGAAACTCTCTTTCTAGCAAAAGGAGTTATAAAGAGACTTCCGCTTGTAATTTGTAACTTGTAGCTTCGTGAAACGGGCCTCAGCCATTTGAGCAGTGTTACCAGTTTAGACCCGTAAAATTGTAACTTGTAGTTTTATAAAACGTGCCCCTGGAACTTTAGAACAGAAGTTGTAACAAGGTTGTTATAACCCCTTTTTTTGATTTCGTTCCTGGCCACTCTTACGTTTCTTTTATTGATCTAAATCTTTCAAAATACAGGGATCTCGGGTTTCTTGCTTACAACTTATTTGTTTAATTTATTATTTATTTTATTAGTGTGTTAACCTACATTTATATATGCCTAAATAATAAAAAAAACAATAAAATTTAATAAGAGATTTATTTATTCACAATTACACAACAACCCGTCCCAATATCACCATCACCGTCATCTCGGTGGTGGGTCTCTGAGTTACTTACCCTTTAGTTTCAGAAAGTCATTGAGCGTGGGTCAGAACTACAAAGTAAGACATTCTCCGAATGATATCCAATACAAGTTACATAAAAACTAAACATCTGTTAAATTAATCAATTCAATTGACACGCGCATCAGCGCCTATTCACGACAATTAAGACAAAAACAAAGAGGGATGCCTGTGTTAAATTTGTAATCGTTGTTTCGTGATTTATCGAAACATCCTCTCCGTTAAAAATCAATCTTTGTACTTTGATCGTAACGTTAAGCAAAAACGAAATAGAACACTGACACTTTAATTGGAATTTATTTACATTTGAAACGTTGATTGAGAAAAAATACTTCAAAAGACGGCAGCGCACTTGCGTTTACTCTGGTGTTGTTGATGTTTATAGGTCATACCATCACTTCACCATAATCACTTATAATCACTTACCATCCGGTGACCCGCTTGCTCGAAGCGGGGTAGGTCACTATTTAATTCTAATTCTAATCTTAATTAATGGCTTTCACTCCTGTTGAGGTGTATTTCGCCAATGTCGAGTTATTTATAGACACTCCCATGGACTTATTAGAGAAATAAGTCCATAGATATCACACGCGACGACAATTTGTGCGGTAAAATACCTAGGTAGTATTTTCTCTTGTGAACTAAACAGAAGCACATGGGGTTAGCTGCACGCCCTTCTGTCAAGTCCGCAGGTCGCTATAGTCGCGCTGTTATAAAGGTTTGATTTGACAGCTGTCAATTTATTACTAAATGATGCGTTTGAGGTTAAGTATATTATTTACTGCGTTGACAGCTTTCAATTCCGACCTTTCGTAGTGAAGCGACTATAGTCAGTAATAATAAGTTTTTAAAGGCCATAATTTCATACAAGACATAGTTAACAGTAAACAAGGTCTTTCTTTTAATTAGGGTAATAACTCTATTTTTGGGAAAACGGGATCCCTTGGCACTAATCTTTACCCACATTAAACCCTGAAATCGTTTGTATCGTTACAACGAAATCACGCTCGTTAATTTTATCTCGTTATATTTAAGGGTCGCGAACATAGAGTTAAATATTTTCTGGTTTGTATTTAAGGTGTCACGCACGCAGAGAAATATATTTTCTTGTTTTTTTTCAACAATAAAATTTATAAATCTAAAACTAGGGTTTAAAATGTACCATTAGGATTGCAAAAATATCTTTTCTTAGATGTTTTTTTTGGAAAATAACAACATGAAAACTATTGATTTGATATAATTATGAAAATATCTATTTAATCATAGTTATGCCATTTATTGCATTATGTGTTTATTGTCCTAAAAATATTTCATGTCCAACATCCTGGGGCACTGCATTTAATTCATATTATTTTATAACAGGTAAGATAAGAAAGAATTCATTCGTACAACCAAAAACCACCCTTCGATTCACAATACTTAAGTTTATTAGATGCCATTGGACACTCGGTACAGTTTTAATAAATATATAATACGAGGGGACAATAGTAGGCACCGGGTTACTCTATGTTTGTATAGTTAAATATGAGTAAATATATATATTTCCTCTGTCACCGCAGAATGAATGATCATCCTGAGACAAATGGCTTGTTTCAATTAACAATTGCACATGAGATGTTATTAGTTATTACTTACCTACTCAAGAATGATCGGAACATAATGATAACATATTTATATTTCCATTGAGGCGTTTATTCGCTTTGGTCTCCTCTTGGGAAGCGCTGGTAGATTTTTGACGTGAAAAAGTGCCCCTGCGGCCTACTTACTGAATAAACATCTTTTCTTTATTCTTTTTATAAATACAATAAACATATTTGGGTAATATATAGCCTATGACACACACAAATAACAGCTTTCTATCGGTAAAAGAATTTTCAAAATCGGTTCAGTACATCCAGAGATTAACCCTTACAACGTCACAAACTTTACCTCTTTATAATGTGTGGCGTTATCTAATGAAAAGGGACTTTATTATCGATGGCGCTTACGACGCACTGCGGCACGCGACGTTGTATTTATATCGGAGCATCTTTAATAATGGCGGAAGCGCCGTCGACAATAAGGTCCCTTTTCATACATAACGCCACATTATTATAGAAGTATAGATAAATTTTACGGAATATTCTGCCCTTTTACGGAAAAAACGCACACCTATGAATTGTATTGCACTTCCAACCTTATTACAACCCTTGAGAGTTTAATATGCTTCTATGAATGAATTACACTAGTGCCTTTTCTCCGTACGACGGCAGTATAACTATGATATTTTGCCAACGCGGATAGCCTATATTTTATTTATTACGTGGGTTAATAAGTAGCCTTAGATATTTTAGTGGTGGTACGACCATCTGCAGGGTCGCTACCACCATCTTATCCAATAACCCACCTCTAAGCAGCATTCTCATTGTTCCGGTGTGGCGGTACGACAACCGATGACATTACTAGCATAGAGGCATTCCATCTTAGTCATTTAGGGTTGGCAACGCATTTGCGGTCTTAGGATTGCAGTCTTAAGATTGTAGTACTGAGAATACAAATGTCTATGGTGGCATGAGTGCTCGCGTGCCTGGTCTTTGTCATAGTTTTTGAAGTGATCATTTCTTATGGAAAGGTAAACCGCTCCGTTACGTAACGCGTTACGGCGCCAGCATAGAGGTAGGAAAGCATAGAAGGAGTATAAAAACAGCTAATATAATAGTACTCTTCGCACCTGTTACAAATGCCCTTCGTTAAAAAGAGACGTCTGTATATGACCTCTTTCAACAGTGTACCACTTTTTAGGTTTGTTAGTGTGTGTCACTCTGCATTAGTGTGCGTAAGTTTGCAGTCAGTTAAACAATTTCAATATTAAATAGTTCAACTTAGATTAGTTTAAGTTATCACTTCTGTCGGGCGTCCTGAGACGCACACGTTTTTTTTTTTATCGATTTTCTAAGCGAGCATTTCTTGTTGTAAGTATATAGTCGTGAATTCTCGATCTTAATTGGATTTAATCCAATTACTATGCAATTAAAGCGATCATAAAGCGAACCTTGTAAATTGACGTGTACTATAGGGTTGCCATATGTCAGTCTTTGTCCCGACTTGTCAGGGTTTTAGGGCTTTTTCAAATTCAAATCATTTATTGCATCACATTACATTAATAGGTTCGGTTGGTGGAATTGTAAGTAGGTAGGTATCAATGTACTTAACACTTTGAAAGGGCACAGCAACATGAGAGGGTTACCTTAACAATAAGTAATTATCTGGCGATCTAATACAATTAAACTATATCTAAATTATTTCTAATTTGACCGTATAGCTTAGTAAATTGTAGGAAATTCTTATTTTTTTTTACTATAAGTCAATATCCAGGTTACGCACCCAGTCAATAGCCTTAGCAGTCAGTTCTTGGTAGAGGTCACTGGGGTCGCCTAGGTAACGTGTTTGGGGGCAGCGCTCCACAATGTGCGGGTTGACTGATCCCCAAGACTACGTCACATACAACAATATCGGCGATTGTAGTAAAAACTATATCTAACATTGAAATAGTCAACAGAGATGTTGAATGTTTTATTTATTAAAAATGTTAATTGTTTCTAAAATAGTATTTGTTTATAAGGACTTGGCAAATGTCAGGATTTTTGAAACAAGTATTATACAAACATACAAAATGTACATATTTACGATTCATTTATGTAAACTAAAAGATAAATGTAGCCACTAATCAACAAAATGCACATACACACTGTACAAAAATAAAAATAAATAATCTTTTGCTAAAAAAATATTGAATTGTATGTGTTTATTGTACTAAAACAATTTCATTACACAAATATTAAAACTACAATAAAAGTAGCACAAAGGCGAACTTATCCCTTTAAATAATCTCTGTCAGTTACTAAGAGTAAGAAAATTGTTGCAAACAACAGATAAATACTAAAGTACAAAATATAGTCATAGTCATATACTTTATTGCCTAATTTTGTACAAAAACTCTTAAAACTATATGCGTAAACACTAACCCTGGAAAGGCATTGCAATTTAATAGACAGTTTTTTATAGACGTGCAAAAATTAAATTAATAAAATCCAAAAAAAAAAACTGCGAAAAATGTAATGTCTGTAATTTTTATTTATATCAGGAATTTTCAGTTCGACATGGCAACCCTATGTGTACTGGAGAATCGTAAAGTATAGGTACACTAATATCGTTTCATACCAGTGTGTTAATGAGTGAAAATTAAAGATAACCAGTGAACACTATGAAGCTGGTTAGGTTAGGTTCATTATTTTTAACAACTTGGTCAATTCATCAACGAATTAGTAACCAAAAACTAGTTGGTTGGTGTATATTATTTAAGATATTCGTACATACAGGTAGACAAATAGTATAATGTAGGTTCTTAGTAGTATGGGGATTCCATCTTAGTCCTTGAGGTTGTCAACGCATACATACATAAACTCACGCCTTCGTTCCTAGAGTGGGGTAGGCAGAGCTACAAAATTAAGTACCAACAACTCTAAAAACTTGATGATAATTCTGTAACCACATTTTGCACAATAATCAGGTTTTATAAAGCTACAAGTAACAGGTCTAAAATGGCAACACTGCTCAAATGGCTGGTCGTCATTGGTCGAGGTTGTGTCAAATGGAAACTTGTAATTTGTAGCTTTATAAAACAGGCCCCAGGGGCACGTTTTATAAAACTACAAGTTACAATTTTACAGGTCTAAACTGGTAAAACTGCTCAAATGGCTGAGGCCCGTTTCATGAAGCTACAAGTTACAAATTACAAGCGGAAGTCTCTTTCTAACTCCTTTCACTAGAAATAGACTTCCGCTTGTAATTTGTAACTTGTAGCTTCGTGAAACGGGCCACTGGTCGTCATTGGTCGAGGTTGTGGCAAATGTGAACTTGTAACCTGTAAATTGTAATTTGTAGCTTTATTAAATGGTAAGTGGGATCTGTGACCCATAGATATTTGAAATCTCAAGACTACCATCTCAAGATTACAATCCTAAGACTTCAAATGCGTTGCCAACCCTGAGCACTAAGATGGAATGCCTCTACGCTAGTAATGTCACCGGTTGTGTTATCCCCACACCGGAACACAATGGGAATGCTGCTGGCGGTGGGTTAATGGATAAGATGGTGGTAGCAATCCAAGCTAACCCTACACAAGATCCTACCAGGGTCCATATTGGCTCACCTAATTATTTTTACTCATAACGACTCATAAGTCCTAATTATCGCAACTCCTAACGTATTTATTTCAGCAACTGTTACATTTTCAGGATTTTTATAAATCAAACCTAACCTAACCTAGTCTTATCTACACATTGAATATTTCAGAACTTCTGAAAAGTTTACGGTTCCAGCGGTATAAAAAATTCATTTTCGGAGTTCCGATAATAGGAGTTGCAATTTTAGTTGAACTTTGGCGCTCCCATCCTACCAACACAACATTTGTAAAAGGGTACTTTCGGGTCCTTAAAAATACCAACTTTTGTGTTGACTTTTACTATTATTATTTAACTAGCTTCTGCTCGCGACTTCGTCCCCGTGGAATAGTTACTTTGGGCTAACGCTAACTTTAACCCGCGACTTTGTTAACGTAGAAGGTTGAAACATTCTTCTTCGGTGCTCCGCTCCTATTGGTCTTAGCCTCGATAAATGGGCTATCTAACACTGAAAGAATTTTTCAAATCGGACCAGTAGTTCCTGAGATTAGCGCGTTCAAGCAAACAAACTCTTCAGCTTTACAATAAATAAATATCAGGGGACAAAGTCACACCAATTGACCTAGTCCCAAACTAAGCTCTAGGCTTGTACTATGGGTACTAGACAACGATATAAATACTTATATACTTAAATACATAGAAAACATCCATGACTCAGAAACAAATATTCGCGCTCATCACACAAATATCTGCCCTTACCGGGATTTGAACCCAGGACCGCTAGCTTCGTAGGCAGGGTCACTACCAACTAGGCCAGCGCGTCGTCATATAATATTAAGTATAGATTTTATTTCTGACGACCTCAATGTAACTGCATATAATTTGACATACCTATCATATAATTTACTGTGCAATAATGAGTAATACAATCTGAATCTGAATCTGAATCTGAATCTGACTATTAAATGCAAAAGACTTCCTCAACTAATTATAAAATGATCAAAAAGATCTGCACTGCGGATTGAAGTTAAATCAATGTGTCTCCAAGCAACGCCGCAGGCTCCAACCAGTGCCAGAACCCCTGAATTCCTACTAAAATTACTTCAATAGGAGCCTTTGGCAATGCTGAAGGTCAAGACGCGTCAACCAGTGCCCGACCCCCTAAATTCTATCCAGAATTGACTCTATTTAGAGCTTTTGGCATTGCAAGTTAAAACACGCAATGAGATCTGCTCCAACACGGAATAAAGACATTACTTAGTGGTTGGTTTGTAGCTGCGTAAGACAATTTTTTAGGGTTCCGTTCCAACACGGGACCACTAAGCCACTCCACTAAGTCCACTAAGTCTGGCTGTCCAACTTGACGACGCGCTGGCCTGGTTGGTAGTGACCCTGCCTATGAAGCTAGCGGTCCTGGGTTCAAATCCCGGTAAGGGCAGATATTTGTGTGACGAGCGCGAATATTAGTTCCCGAGTCATGGATGTTTTCTATGTATTTAAGTATATGTTTCTATATATAAGTATTTATATCGTTGTCTAGTACCCATAGTACAAGCCTAGAGCTTAGTTTGGGACTAGGTCAATTGGTGTGACATTGTCCCCTGATATTTATTTATTTAACTGTCTGTCACTGGGTTGTATTGTATCTCATGAACGGTAATAGACACTTGAAAAATAATAATAAAGTAATATTAAATGTTTAAGGGGGTCCCCATGCAAGCAACGTTTGTAATTCGCGCAATTGTATCAATGTATTAGGTAAGGTCAAGCGGGGCTAATACGTCAGGGGGGCAATTACGTCGAGTGGCTTTATCTCCCGTTTTAAAGTTCATAGCGAAAAGTTACATCTATTGACAAGTAGATAGGTTATAGGTTATAGGTTGTGGCGGGCTCTTTTCCGCAACTCGACGACTTAAATGTGCGCCTATTTTGCGTGGGGGGGGGGGGGGGGGGGGGGGGGGTGACATTACTTCTGCCAACCCAGTTCTACCAGGAAGCCCAGCAGACCCTTGAAGTAGGTTTCACTCATAAAAATAGAATTAAGTTGTAAAAATGAAAATATTTGTTTTCTTTGTAAGTATATGAAACCGAAACATTCGATGTATTTTATTCCTCTTTTCCAAATGTTTCACTCTCTTCGTTAAAACGTGTGCCTTCCTTAAACCTGACATTGGCGAAATCATAGTGGCAACACAAATTACATATGCCACAAAACAAAGATCTATCTATCTACCCTTGAAGTTGCCGACGACTTCTGGTAGCGACCTCGGTTCCAGTCCGAGGTGTCGCGCCCGGTATGTTGCCACCTCTGGTTACTCCATGATGACGTGGGCAGCAGTTTCTTCTGCCGCCATGACAAGTAGATATTATTTTTCTCTACTTCACTCATTCACTTCACTTCGATACGAACTTAAGAACAGGAGTTAAAACCAGTTGACGTAATTGCCCCACTGACGTAATAGCCCCTTGACCTTATTTTATTTGTACCTACTGTCCCGATTTGAAAATCGAAGTCCCAATGTGCGTCTACGGTACAAGTCCGTCTAACAAACAATATCTCCTAAAAAATATATGGTTTGCCGCACTTACCTCGTTGACGTCTTACTCCACCTGACCTTAAACTTTTTTTAAAACCTACATATGTACCTACATTTATTAATCTTTGGGACCATTTATTGGATTTTTAATTGTTGTTGTTTTAATTTGGCGACGCATTAGCCTAGTTAGTAATGACAGATATTTGTGTGATGAGCGCGAATATTTGTTCCTGAGTCATGGATGTTTTTGTTTAGAACTTAGTTTGGAACTACGTTAAATTGTGTGACATTGTCCCCCGATATTTATTTACTTTTTTTTTGTATTTTTTGATTTATTTATGTTGACGATATCAATGGGATTTTGTATTTTTTGACATGCAATGCAATTTATATTGTAATATTACAGTGATGAATAAATAAACTAAACTACTGAGGCATTTATTAAGCGAGAGAAAATATATTTATCCAAAGTCCTCGAGCAAGAACTAAGAACTTTTTAATGTTTAACGGGAAAATGAAAGTTATTAAAGTGCGATGAGTTTCATCGCAGTAATCTCACTTATCCTAATTAACATCCGCGGATTAATGAGTTTCGTATAAACGAGCCCGCCCGTAGTAAAGTTATAAATGGAAAAACGTGTTTTACTATTTATTTATCGTAATTCAAGCTCAAAACTCAAACGCGTAACGTTTATTTGACAAAAACACGCCGCAGCACATACATACAATCACGCCTCTTTCCCTTAGGGGTAGGCAAAGACCACTTTCTTCCACTTGCTAATCCAGACAAACTTCCCTCGGTTCCCCCACACACATGTCTCGTCATAGACGTGCTCCTGACCTGGCCCTTTCTTAATACTTCCCCGATCTGAACGTGGAACCTTCGCACAAGTAACACAACAGACATATTACAAACAAAGCAAGATTAGAGCAAAAGAAACGTTCTGAACGTGTGAAGTGAAATAGGAGTAGGACTCAGCTCAGCATGTGCTGAAGTAGGAGCCACAGAGCTGGTTTCCAGCTAAACCCAAGAAGGAACTGGAAATTCAAAAATACTGTGATACAAGCTATCCAAAGTCCCAATCCTAAACACGGTTCGTAAAATTAGAGAATAGGACGTTTTTGAATTTAAAAAATATATAGTTTCCGAAAAAAAGCTAGGTAGTTAGAAAGAAAGAAAGAAAGAAAAAACTTTTATTCTTGACAAATATACAAACAAGACTCAATAAAATACTGACATAGACCAAATTCCTGTTATCACGGAATGGTTCTAACTCAGCGTTATGCTGGAGTTAAAACCAGCGCAGGTCTTCCGTTGGAACCATGGAACCATGGTTAATAAAATTATTATCAGGAGACAATGTCAAAGCTCAAGACCTGTAACTACGGGTAGGTACTACACACGATAAACATACTTATGTAGAGAAATACATACTTAAATAAGTATGTACTTAATAAAACATCCAAGACACATATGTATTATCATTGCCATAAGCAATATTTACAAAATTATTGTTGAGTTTCTTCAAGAAACATCTACCAGCGCTTCCCAAGAGGAGACTACTGCTGAGAAGTAACGCAGCAAGAAACTTTCTTGCGGCGTTTTTTCTCAGCAAGTGGTCTCCTCTTGGGAAGCGCTGGTAGATGTTTGACGTGTAAAGGTGCCCGTGGGGCCATTTACTGAATAAACATCTTTAATATTAATATTTTAATTTCTCAAGAATGCAAGATAGAGACATAAAGTATATACAGTTGCATTTTTTCCCGGATACATTGTTAGCAGCTGCATCATGCTTTATGGAAATGCACAAGCAACCAAAGTGTCGCATCCACAGAGATCTCATTCCAGAGAAAGCTTTCTTGGCAATCGCGGTTTGTGGAGCTTTTGTTTCAAAGGTACACATGGTACACTGCGAAGTTTACGCCATAAACATAGCTAAAAGACAAAACGAAAGTTTGACAGGAGATTATATTTTAATTAACATTGTTGCTAGTGTTTCCACGTTAAAGTCTAAGTATTAGGGACCGTGCTAAAAAAATTGGGACTTCGATTTTCAAATCGGGACAGTAGGTACAAATAAAATAAGGTCAAGGGGCTATTACGTCAGTGGGGAAATTACGTCAAGTGGTTTTAACTCCCGTTCTTAAGTTCGTATCGAAGTGAAGTGAATGAGTGAAGTAGAGATCCGTTTTAACGGATCTTTTCACCTTTTAATCTTCTTTTTTACTGTATCCAGAATACTGTTTTGGGTGTGAACTCGCTCATACAACTACATACGCCATCAAATAACGGACCTGTAAAACGGATCGCTGTGTGTACGCGCCCTTACTATGAAAACGAAGTCACGGGCGTTAGTCAGTAATAAAATCAATAACGGACAGACGGACAGCATTTGAACTGCAAAATGGCAGTTCGAGTGCAGTTAACGTACAGTCACGAACTTAAATTTGGGACCCACCTTAGGTCCAAAGTCATTCTGACATTCTACAACAATAAGGTTGAGTCTCCTATAAGTTACAAATGATTTGGCAGCTCTAATGACATTGACGACTTCAAGCCTATTTTTCTTGAAATGGGTCACAAATTGACGATCGCGATAGTACGTACGTTTTGATGCAGTTACGTTGCATCAGAACTTCACTCCAACTGCCATTTTGCATTCCGTCTGAATCGACTACCGGCCCTTACTAACAAAAATTGCCTACCTATTTACTTTGCGTCCGCCGCCATTGTGAATGGAGCTCCTAATATGTTGAAACGTCGATAAGCACCCCTGAATGGTACGAAATGACCGAGAATGGCTGAGAATGGCCTTCAATGGCCATCAGAGGCTATCAATGGCCACCCTCGTCAAGCCTTGACTGCGATGGACACGAAAATAGACCCAATCGATCGATACTGTTAAGTGAATGATATATCTACAAATACACCTATATCTTATTCTTTTTAGACCCTGACACATAAAGAGGGGTGTTATAAGTTTGACTGCTATGTGTGTGTGTGTGTGTGTGCATGCGTGCGTGCGTGCGTGCGTGTGTGCGTTCGTGCGTGCGTGCGTGCGTGCGTGCGTTCGTGTGTGTGGCACCGTAGCTCTTAAACGGGTGAACCAATTTGGATGCAGTTTTTTTTTGTTTGATAGCAGGTTTTATAGCGGTGCTTTTATGAAAATCGATTTTCATGAAACCTAGCTAAAAAACCATCCTGATTTAACTAGCTTTCTTTAAAAGAAAACGTGTGCGTCTCGGGACTTCCGACATAAGGGATAACTTAAACTAATCTAAGTTGACCTATTCAATATTGAAATTGTTTAACTGAGTGCAAACTTACGCACAGTAATGCAGAGTGACACACACTAACAAACCTAAAAAGTGGTACACTGTTGAAAGAGGTCATATATAGACGTCTCTTTTTAACGAAGGGCATTTGTAAAAGGTGCGAGGAGTACTATTCTATTAGCTGTTTTTATACTCCCTCTATGCTTTCCTACCTCTACGCTGGCGCCGTAACGCGTTACGTATCGAAGCGGTTTACCCTCCCATAAGAAGTAATCACTTCAAAAATTGTCCATCCGATTGCAAGCTACTAGCTATGATGCGATAGACAGACACTCAGATACACACAAACCCAAACCAAATAACCCCCCCTCCTTTTTTCGGGGGTCAAAACACTTTTACAACCTTAAGTCATCTTTTGTTACCCATTTGGCAGCAAAAAATTAATTGTAGGTTATGAAAGTGTTTACCGTTATTTCAAACAAAACGTCTAAACGGATTCGAATAAAACTTGGCATTCAGATCAATTTCCTTAATTAAACCAAACAACATTGAAATCCTGGAATATCTCATACTTTATATAGAAAAAACCTAAGCAAATAATTTGAACCAATGATATAATACAGTAAAAAGAGGTAGATATATGTTATACGCACTTCGATAGTGGCACCCTAAAACCAAGCCAATTGGTACACCTTTACTTAGTCTTGCGCCGTCAACGGAACCGTGAACTAGTCTGCAGAGCAACATACACTTGTGGCGACCTAGCGACATCTAACGGCAACTTGAATCAACCAACTCGCTACCTCGCTAGCGCCACCAGCGGCAGACAGCGCAACTTAAGTGTTCTACAACGCGCTAACGAAGTTTCCCCAGTCAGTTGAAATAATATACAACTTCCAACTTCATCCCAATGGACTTCGGTCCCCAGGCATAACACCCGCCTGGAGAGAGATCTCTCTATTAACATCTCTTCCTACATTGGTGACCCTCGACAATGGACAGTTACGCAACCTGACGACCTTCAAGCATCTATGACGCAGTTTCACAGCAAGCGAAGACAACCCGCACTGTGCACCACTAGCATTCTGTCATATCTCTATGCCTGGTGTCTACAATGTGCACACTACTCTCACTCAACAACGCGACTCACTGCGTCCTACTACGAGTACTTCACGAGCAGGTACATGACTCACTGTGTACTCCACTCACTCCTCTTCTCCTGCTACGCTCGCCAACGCGGCTCTGAGCACTACTGGAGACATCCCTACTGCCTACTGGCACTTGCAAGCGGCAATTCAACGCACAGACTGCACGTCATCACCATCAACCTCCGGTCTCAAAGGGGGGCTGGTGTGGCGACCTAGCGACATCTAACGGCAACTTGAATCAACCAACTCGCTACCTCGCTAGCGCCACCAGCGTCAGACAGCGCAACTTAAGTGTTCTACAACGCGCTAACGAAGTTTCCCCAGTCAGTTGACATAATATACAACTTCCAACTTCATCCCAATGGACTTCGGTCCCCAGGCATAACACCCGCCTGGAGAGAGATCTCTCTATTGTCCTCTCCTTCCTACACACTCATTTTGTTTCGCTCCCGGAAATTAGCATACCATCCTGCTTTCACTTGTCGTTTATGAATTAGTGTGTAATTGCAATATTTACTGATTATGTGTGCGTAAGCCGGGCCATTTTTACACGCGGAATACCGTTTAGGTAATATATCTACCTCTTTTTATATTATATCATTAATTTGAACAAACAAATCAGTGGAAACGTGTCAGTTGACATTTGTTATGAAATACCTCAACCAATAACAAGTTAATCAAAGAAATGCTATTAGAGGCACGCGACGTACGGACGTGTCGACGTTAATCGTTAACAACATTACATTCCATCGCTTTTCCTTATTAGTTTTAAGAATGGGTACCGATTATTTTATCGAAACTCCTTTCAACGAATCTATTTATAATCATTACGTTAAATTTTCGCCAGTATTTCAGGGGATTTTATCTATTGAATAGATATTCTAGCTTCAATTCATAATATTCTCTATCGTTTCTATAGAGTTGTGAAACTCAAAATTCCCGAACAAAATGCGACAGCGTTTCTCCCCCTTAAACCTATAGTCCATTTGGTACAAATTTGGAATGTGTTGTAGATGTTATGAAAAACTAGCTATGTACGTTTTCCTTTCCAAGAAAATATTTCTAGTTTCTACCCGACTGCCGGAGGGTAATGTGTTTCACAGCCTATATATGTATGTTTGTTCCTTTGTGGCGTTCTAGAAACTAAACGCGTGGACCGATTTTGATATGTCAGTAATCAAAATTCAATATGGCGGCCATCAGACGCCATATTGTGCAAATAAAAAAAAAATAGGGTGGCGAAGTATGACAAGTGGGGTAGGTATCATTGAATAGGGATTTAAAAATTATCTTTAGGTTTCTTTCATCATTTTTCATTTTGAATGATCATTTAGGATTTATAACGATTTAAAGTTGGTTAGCCACAGTCGGGTTTTGAAATCAAGCAAAGTTTTGGGTACGGAACCATAAAAACGTGGAAATCAAGGTGTTAATTAAGTTGAAAATTGTTATCGCCCGAAACTAATATTGTATGGAAAAAAGACAGCTAAGCGATTTAATCGTCAGTTCACAATATTCGCTTCTTGATGTATCCCAATTGACGCGCACGCTTGCATCAATGCGTATAACGTTGATTACTTACTACGTAGTAGGATGCTTGCATTGAAATCACTCGTGTTTACCCAAACTTGGCCACCCCTGCAACCAGCTGACTGGCCCGCTAGCGCCATCTTGCGCCGCGGGGCACTCTCTCTCTCTCACTCGTGAACAATGGCGCATCTGTCGCGTTGCCGCTTGGCGCGCGCGCAAGGATAGGGTTGACCTGCGGGAGGTTTTTTATTTTGCATGGAAGGCACACGCTCTGGACACAATACAATAGAGTATAAATACTCGTTATTGAATACCACAGAAAGAATATACAAAAGAAATGTTACAACTTGATTTACCTCTAATATCTCGTCTCTTCTAGACAACCTTACGAAGAAGAGACATTTAAAGATGAACTAAATAAGTTAGTATTAATTATAAATAACCTAAACATACAAATATTTTTTTTAATAAAAAATAACTACATAAGGGTTGGTTGGTGGTAGGTGGGAAGACGCAATCTCAACACTGCAATCTTGAGACCGCAAATGCGTCGCCAAACTTGATTAAGACTGAAAAGATGGATCATGTTGCCAATTTTACTTTTCGCACTATTTTTAACAAACAATTATTTACTTGCTATCATCTGCCCGCGACTTCGTCCGCGTAGACTTCTATATAACGCTATTACCTCGGGATCTTAAAAAAAAACAGGAATGAAAATTAGCCTATGTGTTAATCCAGCTATCTCAATTTCCAATTTCACCCAAATCCGTCCAGCTTTTGCAGCGTGAAGGAGTAAAAAAACACACACAAACTATCGCATATATATATATATAATATTAGTAAGATTATTATTTCGTTCTTTGGTTAAAAAAGTCAAACGACATTGGCTTTTGGTTCTAATTTGACTAATAAAATAAACCAGATACCCAATTTCTCCACCCGTTGTGGGCGAGCGGGGCACCCCTGCGCGGGAGTTGTTTGCGAAGTGCGGCAACGTCGCGTCGGACAGATCTCGTCTGTCATCCCGCGGGAGTAGCCCAGTTCTCACTGCGACCGTATTAGCAGTTTAAAACGTGACAACTTCCAGTGAGAGAAAGGTTTGGAATATGGAGTTTACTGTTGGTGATCCTTTTTAACCGCCAACAAACAAATATTATGTTTGTAATCTGTCAAGCTATCGATTTTAATAAAAAACAAAGTACTTGTCTCTATCCTCGCATATCATAAGTTCTCTATTATGCGTTCAAAACCCGTAGGCAATGACCAGCATTACCTGTGGTAGTAGGTGACAGCGATGACAGCTGTTAATTTTGGAAGATGTTCCAAATTTGGATCTCATTACCTTACAATATTCGATAACGTAATTTCAAAATTACGTTACAGCTGTCATCGCTGTCACCTACTACACATATTATAATTACTCTAAGATGTGTTCTGAAGCCGAAAGGCAAAAGACCAGCATTACCTTACCTGTGGTAGTAAATAAGAGCTATTATAAATTATAAAGTTGACAATACATGTCAAAAGCGATATGGTTCTACCGATTATAATAGAGAGCCAGTAGGTACTTGACCCATCTGGCTCTCATGTTACTAAATATGGCATCATGCCACTCAAGAGCAACGATATGGTTTGCGTCAGTTTAATGCACAAGTTAAGACGAACAAACCACAGAATAAGAACTTTTAGCATAGAAACCGGACTATAAGACGTACTTTGCATCAGCTATCTTTCTCTACTTTTTAGATTACGTATTACATGAGAAAAAATGAAACAAAAGTTGGCTGTTTTTTCTTCTTTAACTGTCATTGTCGCAAGGTTTTACACAGGGACTTATATTATTATGTCCTTCCTATAGGAAGGATTTGTCTTTCCTTGTCTATAGGTCCAAATACTATAGGTGCTTATAGGTCCAAATCACGCCTTACTTGTGACTATGTACCAAATAACGAAAGAACAGCTATAGATTCATCTCTTTCCAACTCACTATGAAAACCATAAGTAAAAAGAAGTGAACCATAATGTATTTTCTGCTTATTTAGTACGGTTTCTATGCCCTTAGGCTTTCTTCTGTGGAACAAACATACCTAAATAACTTTAAAGTGCTTGATAAACAACGTACTGAGCCTAGTTGGTAGTAACTACAAAGCTTGCGGCTTTGGGCTCGAATCGAAGCCGGGACAGGGTCACTACCAACTAAAATTATCGTTATTTAAAACATTACATAGCACTGTCAAACTCAAAAGTAATACATTTAGTAACTTGTCACAGTAACTTTTAAATTACATAATCAAAAGAAATGTACCTATGCTTTTAACACAAACATTGATTGCTTTTTTTAAAAGAACGCCTTTAAAAAAAATCCATTAATCAACAAAAACTTTCATTAAAAAAAACACGTTTACTCGTAACAAATCTCTGGCGTAGTGAATGAAAGAGTCAATAAAAATAAAACCGTCCGTTGTTTACGCTATACGGTTGGTTTATAATAAACACGGCTTGCGCGCGCGCCGGCAGACGCGAGTACGGCTCTGTAAACAGTCTTAGAACACGCTCTCAATACTATGTATATGTATTATTATAAAATAGTGACGTGCCCTCACTCGCTTCAGTTTCTATGTGTTTTTCTGTATCATATGTATGTTTTTTAATGGCATGGAGAAGGCTAACGCACAGGCCGCCTGATGAATAAGTGGAATGGGGGGGTTACTTCCGAATGCAAATTAATTCTTCTTCTTCGTTGTTTTCACTCTGGACAGAGTGGTCGTGATCATCATATCAGGCGCTGGTGACAAGCTTTACAACTCGCCGACACTCCTCTCTGACAGCTGCCTTCCTCGTGCATTGGTGTAACGAGCTATCTACAGCAGCTTTAATTAGGTCTGTCCATCTCATAGGGGATCTGCCTGGCTGGGTGCCTTCAACTCTTCCTTGGACCACAAGTCGCTCAATGGATACCTCCCCCTACGGCATACGGGGCCAAAAAATGAGAGGATGCGAAACTTTACTATTGATGACAGACGCTACTTGATGACGAGTTCTTGGAGTATCGGCTCGTTGGTACGGAATTCAGTCCATAAGACGCCCAGCATTCTCCTCCAGCACCATATTTCTAGAGCGTCTATCTTCTTCCTCAATTTAATAGAAGACTTTATTTTAATATCGCTTATAAATCATACCTTACCTATCATCATCATCATGTCAGCCAAAAGACGTCCTTTGCTGGACATAGGCTTCCCCAAGGCTCTCCACTCAGACTGGTCTTGTGCTTTTCGCATCCACCGCGTTCCCGCGATCTTTACAAGGTCGTCACTCCATCTTGTTGGAGGCCTACCTACAGCTCGTCTCCCGGTCCGCGGACGCCACTCAAGATCCTTCTGACCCCATCGGCCATCAGTCCTGCGAGCAATGTGCCCCGCCCACTGCCACTTAAGTTTAGCTATTCTTCAGGCTATGTTGGTAACCTTAGTTCTACTGCGGATAAATGTATAAATATTCGGAAAAAAATAATTCGGAGTTAAGGTGTTAATATAAGTGGGATCTGTGCCCCGTAGACATTTGCATTCTCAAGACTACAATCTTAAGACTGCAAAACTAAATGCGTTGCCAACCCTGAGGACTAAGATGGAATGCCTCTATGCTAGTAATGTCACCGGTTGTCTTACCGCCACAGCGGAACAACAATGCGAATGATTGGTGGTAGATTAAATAATAAAATGGTGGTAGCTATCCGGACGAACAAAGCAGAAGGTCCTACCACCACTACGACCTACTTTCTCTACAAGCAATATCTAACTTCGTCCAACATGTACCGAACTTGTTTGCAAGGGCATCCATGATAAATGAAGGCCGTCTCTGCGTCCATGACCTGGATCGTTTGAAACATCTTGAACTGGCATCGCTGTGCGGAATCGTACCGATTACAGTTCACACACTGCATGTTGGATGCCAAAATATACGGAAAATAATGCTACTTATGTTATTAAGGGGTCATCCACATACTTAATACGTCATACGTTTGTTGAGTGAATCACCGTATTCTTTGAAATCCAAGTTTCTAGTGGAACCTATTATTTTAATTTTCATTATCGAAAGCAATTATATAATATAGTAAAAAGAAGTAGATATATGTTATACGCACCTCGATAGTGGCACCCTAAAACCAAGCCAATTGGTACACCTTTACTTAGTCTTGCGCCGTCAACGGAACCGTGAACTAGTCTGCAGAGCAACATACACTCGTCTCTGTTTCGCTCCCGGAAATTAGCATACCATCCTGCTTTCACTTGTCATTTATGAATTAGTGTGTAATTGCAATATTTACTGACTATGTGTGCGTAAGCCGGGCCATTTTTACACGCGGAATACCGTATAGGTAACATATCTACCTCTTTTATATTATATCATCGATCGAAAGGCATTTCACTGCGTGAGTTTATTATATTTTGCAGTCGCAAGTGTAACCTAACCTAACGTACGTAATTAATGTTTAATATATCCTGACACTTTTTTTCAGAATACCTTTTAAAAACGTTCCTATAGTCAATTAATTAAATGAAAACTAAATTAAATCTAAGTAGTGTTCTCGTGGCATAATAGCAAAGATACTGGTATAGCATTTCCTCGCTGAGTAGTAATGCTAATACCTTTAGCGAGGAAGCTGCCAGCTCT
This sequence comes from Acleris literana, assembly GCA_946894065.1. Lineage (NCBI taxonomy): Eukaryota > Metazoa > Arthropoda > Insecta > Lepidoptera > Tortricidae > Acleris > Acleris literana. The sequence continues at coordinate 1,801,523 of OX335693.1, read as the reverse complement.
TTGATCAGTCATATCCTCGACCAAGCGTTGGAAACATCATACAAAGCAACCACTTGGATCCCATTTAACCAGGGTCTAAAGACCGACAGGAACCAAATGGTATTCGGTGCTAAAATCCTGGGTAGAAATAATTCCGAATCGATCAAAATGCCAAGTACAATGTTTTGATAGAAGACTATATTTTGATATCGCTCATAAATCAAACTTAACCTAACCATAGCAATTTATTTATGAGTATAATCTGAGATAGCTCCAGCTTAACATAGCTTTCGAAGAATTAATAAGGTGTTTCCCATAACTCTAATATTTTTCCTTTTCCGCCTCTGCGGCATCAGCGCTTTTTGTGGTCCCTTTGAAGATCTGACAAGGCTAACGTGTACACAGGTAGCATATCAAAATAACACACGTCCCATTTTCCATGGAACCAAAGTCATGCCATCCAACTCTTGCCGACTTCTCTCGAAATTCCATTGACGTCACGAGAAAATTTACAGAGGCAAGAGTAAGGGCTCGTTCCCACTATGTCGTATGTCGGATTCCGATTTTAATCGGGTGTCGGCGCCTCTGTTCACACTAGTCGGCTGTCGGCCACTATGGCAGCCACGCGCGAACGAAGAACGTTTTATATGAAGCTATTCACACTCGTCCGATAACGATTTTGTGTCGGCTCCAACAAAAAATATCGTATGTTTTGCCAGCCCTCTCGTCCGGATAAAAATCGTGTCGGAACTCGCTCGCCTTTGAGTAAGTATGACGCTGTTCACATTGGTCGGATGTCGGGGCCGACCCCGCCCCGCCCGCACCCCTTGTTCCGCCCGCGCATGGCTGCCATAGTGGCCGACAGCCGACTAGTGTGAACAGAGGCGCCGACACCCGATTAAAATCGGAATCCGACATACGACATAGTGGGAACGAGCTCTTACTCAAAGGCGAGCGAGTTCCGACACCATTTTTATCCGGACGAGAGGGCTGGCAAAACACACGATATTTTTGGTCGGATCCGACACAAAATCGTTTTCGGACGAGTGTGAATAGCTTCATAAAAAACGTTCTGCCACTGGAACGACCGATTAAAATCCGGACCGACATACGACATAGTGGGAACGAGCTCTACGGCTTACTAAATTTCCATACATAGTATAAAACAAAGTCGCTCCCCGCCGTCTGTCCCTCTGTATGTACGCTTAGATCTCTCAAACTACGCAACGGATTTTAATGCGGATTTTTCATCAATAGATAGAGTGATTCAAGAGAAAGGTTTTTATGCATAATAAATTCTGGATTTTGTATGGGTGTTACAGAAAACTTACATAAGCGCGAAGCGAGTTGGTTGCTAGTTAATTACAATTTGACCTCAACCTTTATTTAACCTAAATAACATGCCACAGATCTATAATTTTCTTTAATCCCAACGTCACAAATTAAAAGCATGTGACTCTTTGATGTCTCCTGACATCTTCATAAATTCTATTAGTGTATCTTTAATAAAATGATGCGAGTGACGCGAGCAGATGGCGTCTGCCGTAGGTTCCCGCAACGCAAAGCTTCATATTAATCGATTATTTTCAAATAGAACTCAATTTGTTTTGCAATTTCAATAATAGGTCTTTTTCGCGGCAAGTAATTATGTCATAGAATTTCATTTCATGAAACGCTATTCTGCTAAAACCATGATGTTTTCAGGATATCTTAAACGTTCATTACGTAGGTTAGGTTAGGTTAGGCTTGACTACCAAAAAACCGGCCAAGTTCGATTTGATTTCGCGCACGAAGACTTTCGTACCATTATCTATAAACCATTAGCAAAAAACGGCAAAAAAATCACGTTTGTTGTATAGGACCACCCTTAAATATTTATTTTATTTAAATTAATTATTTATTCTAAAGTGAATATACAACTAAATATTCTGTGAATATTTCAATCGTCTACCTGTTGCCGTTATTAATATCGAGCAAAAAATGGCAAGAAAATCACGTTTGTTGTATGGGAGCCCCCTTGAATATTTATTTTATTCTGTTTTTAGTATTTGTTGTTATAGCGGCAACAGAAATACATCATCTGTAAAAATTTCAACTGTCTATCTATCACGGTTCATGAGATACAGCCTGGTGACAGACAGACGGAAGGTGAAATCTTAGTAATAGGGTCCCGTTTTTAACGTTTCGGTACGGAAAGGTTTGTAGAAAGGTAATTCCATAAAATTATAGGTAAGTACCCCGTAAAAACAGACATGTACATTTTCTGTGTATATCGAGGACCATGTTGACATTTTGCGCAGAGCTACCCCAGAGTGGACATGACCTCATCTCTTATTTAGAGGGAGAGGCGTTTTCGACGCGTTTTACAAACTTCGCTATTATCTGGTTATGACATAATGTTAAATAATTAATGTTACAGCTAAAAGGGTGTTACTTTTGGCAAGTGACAAGAGTAACTTTTTGAATAGGTGTTAGTACTTAGTACATTAGCCTAGAGCTTAATTTGGGACTAGCTCTATTTGTGTGAAATTGTCTCCCGATATTTATTTTTATTATTATAAAATATGCATGGATTTTTTAAATCTCATTTCTCAACAAAATATGAAAATATCGTAAAAAAGATCACTATAAGTGAAATTAAAATTAAAATCGGTCAAGAAATACGGATGATACAAGCATTTTAAACTGCTAATTAGACAGAAAGATCCGATGTGCACCGGTGACGTCATTGTGCAGTTCGGCCATAGAAACACCACGTAAAATTCTGTTTTGCTAGAAAGAGATAGAAACAAATCTTTGTTGGTTTATATCTTGGTTATTTTTATAGATATTCAAAAAATGATTTTTTTCACCTGTTTGTAATATGAATCAGCTTTTATTCAAGCTGTAAAAAAAAACCATGCATATTCCCTTTTGCGGTGCGTGGTAGTTTCCTTCCATGTTGCGTTCATACCTTTTATCCTGAATATTTCAAAGATAGTTAATTTCTGGATCTATTTACTGATATTCTCTTAAAGCTACATTCATACTTATTTTATAAATGCGGATATAACTCTATTTGTTTCATTTACACAGGCTAACCGATTAACCAAAAAAAGTTTTTGATAGGTTGAGCCCTGGAAAATGACATAGGGTACATTTTTGTTCCGGAGAACTGAACACTTCTCGAGGGAGTAGCGGTAAACGACGTTATGACACATTTTATAATGGAAATCCAACGCGGGCGAACGCGGGACAAAGTTTTATAACCATTTACCAATTTTAAAGCTAGGAAGAATGCAGCACAGAACAGAAGTACACTCTACTTTAATTTATCTCCCTAAGTCGACCGGCAATTTAACTTCCCTGTCTAAAGTAGGTTATTATTCCCTTGGCTAACTTTTCCTATTATTTGTAAACCCGTTTAGTAATAAATGTTATAACTGTTTACCAGTTCTGAGCGAGTCTTGCACCCACACCACTATCAGATGCGTCAATGTAATGCAAAAATATGTTTAATGTATCTTCTTTTTAGAACAGGATTTGTATAAATATTCTTTGGTTGGTTGTGACTTGTGGCTTGAAACAAACTGTGGGGTTAATATTTAATTTATGTCAAACAGAAAGGATGAAAATGAATTTAAAAGTAGATGCGGGTAAATTTTTGTTTCAAATCTATATTTTTAAATGATAAACAATCAAAAAGCTATTTATTTATTTATTTACAAAATTCAATAGATTATAGAATTTAACAAACATCTCGCAAAAATATCCTTAAGCCAAATAAATATTAAAAGTAAAAAATATCCTTCAAGAGACGAGCATACTCTTTTCTCAAAGCTGCAGCTGCAATACATCTCCTGGTGTTGCAGGTGTCCATGGGCAGCGGTGGCCACTTCACATCAGGTGACCCAATAGCTCGTTTGCCCCCTCTAGCATAAAATAAATAAATAAAAATATTAATATTGGTGAAAACTTTTATCATAGAATCATTGAATAATTAAAAACTTTAATTTGTATTGTGCTAAAATCTAAAATTTTAAATTAAAATCATTTATTATCAGATAATTAAAATCCATATTTTGTTAGTAACAAAAAAGCTTATGCCCTAAATTAGAAATTTTCACACCACAACACGTAATTAAATAATATATAACACTGCTTAATTATTCTAACAATTTTTATGTTTAATTTATAATAATTTATTTTACTGTCAAAAAATGTGATTTTATTTTTATTGGACACTATTTTTTTTTTTTTTTTTTTTGTACCTATTAAAACGTTTAAATAATGTTGAAAACTAGTTCTATCCGGTTATTCGGTTTCCATTCCCGGCGTGTGGCCTCGGCGACCTATCTGCGGAGCTACCTTTAATGTAACGCGATTATACGAGGGGGATCGGAAATCCGGTTCAAAACCGGTTAGCGCTTGATCTTAGAATAATCTGATAATTTGAAGGAGATTTGAAATTAAAAGATAAACACCTACATAAATAGCCTCTTTGCGTAGTATGTGTGGTGTGAAACTGATTGATAGAGTAAGGAACGAAAAAGTCAGAGAGAAATGTGGAGTAAAAGAAGATGCGAAACTGACAAAGGACATATTACATACTGCCAACCACCACTAGACTCGGTAATCATACTTGCGACATTAAAAAGAAACAAAATCTATGGTAACTATATTTATGTGCGGTTGAACATGGTGCTCGAATAGTTTGTAGAAATGGCATGTTTAAAAAATATAAAAAGTGGCAATGTTTTTTTTCCCTAATAAACTATTATTTACTTAATTACCTGGTAGTTATTTTAATTGTAATATTGCTTGAGAAAAGCACTATACAATCCTCGGCCTGAACAGGGATTGCAGAGGCCTGTTTTATAAAGCTACAAATTACAATTTACAGGTTACAAGTTTCCATTTCACACAACCTCGACCAATGATGCCCAGCCATTGAGCAGTGTTGCCAGTTTAGACCTGTAAAATTGTAACTTGTAGCTTTATAAAACGTGCCTCAGGACTCGTTTTACCCCAAACTCGTCCAGCAATCTCTTACTTCACGGCCTCTGCACTAATGTACTATTAACCTGTCGTTTGTCAGACAGATTCTAATTGCAACATTAAAATGATCGAATTATTAAACTTTTGTCAGTAAAAATTAAATTCAAAATCTTAATTAGAACGGCTGATGCACTAGGAGGTCAAAGGTAGAGGAGAGGTTAATATTCAAGTTGTCCCCCCTTTCGTATCCTTCGTTCCCCGCAGTAAAAAATCAAAAAAATCAAAATCAAAATAGTTTTATTTGTTAAACATAGGTGTAAACATTGATGTAACGTCGACTTAATAAGAATCACTATGTTTTGCCCTTAGGCATACAAATAGCTACAAAATGCATGCAGCATGCAATCTTACAGACTAAATATACATTTTGACATTCTAATTTACTTAAATCATATTCTTTTTTACATCTCGTCATTCAAATATTCGTGTATGGAATAAAAAGCCTTATTTAATAAAAACGCATACAATTCTTTATTAAATTGTGACATATCTTGTAGTTTTAAAATAGCTTTTGGTAATTTATTATAGATCTTTGACACCATTCCAAATATACTTTTCGCTAAAAGTGCCATTTTGTATGATCCATGGTTTATCTTTCCCTGCATGCGACCACTATTAAACTTCGGGAACTGGCTTATGTTGCTCCTCACATAAATTGCAGTTTCGTAAATATAAAGGGACGGGAAAGTCAGAACATTCAATTTAATAAAATAAGGTTTACATGATTCTACACATAATGATACGGTTGTATACTCGTAACTGTGTATCGTAAATGCCGCGACTGATTCAAAACATTACCTTTACGAGGGTCTTTTCATTTCTACAATAGACAATCGGCTCATTATAATATTATCTTTGTTTCAGGTATGTTTGGATTAAACTGGAGAAACCGGTGTCTTGGATGCATGTCGCGAACGTTCGCGAAAACTGCATGACGTTTAGTAAGCTAAGGTACATGCACGTACAAATATCACTTATTCTACAGACCTATGAAAAAAAGTTGTCATTAAGACCCTGTGCAGATTATTATTAATTTTGCATGTTTGAAAATAAATTTGTTTTATTTTAGCATAATGGAATAAGAAAATAAATCCGCTTTTAAATGAGCAGAAAATGCTAAAGATACTAAGCATTCGGCCAGTTTTATAGTAAAATTTAGGTGATAAAAAATTAAAATGCGGACGCAAACACAAATTACGTTAAAAAACAAATTTTTTTTGTTAGCGGCTAAGGCCGAGTGTTCTTTATACAGTACAAATATATCAATAATTTTATCTAGTGAAACATCATCCTTTCACAATAGTTCATATGGATATCATATGGAATAGTCATCAGGACTCAACGAAGATATTTCTTTTGTTCTTTTAAAGGGACGTTCGGTCGTAATGACATCTTCCATTCCGCCATACCCAGGTCTCAATGATGAACTTCATTTTGTTCTTTGAGAAGGCCGCGGGGTCTTAGGAGGCTAATACTGTTTTTTTTTGTCATAGCTAAGTAAGGTTAGTTTAAAATTTACTTTTTGTACTCGTCGATTAAAATCTGTGTATTAAGATTTCATAGAGAATACTGCAACGTCACTCTTTTCATCGTTGAATAGTCTATGTTACTTCCGAAACAACCGAAATAACTGTCTCGATACGCTCTAGACAACCGATTTTTTTTTTAAATAGAACTTCGTATATCAATAAATGTGTCCTTGTTTAAGGAGACTCGATCCGATACAAAATTGCCAATCTATGGCGTTTCGGAACGTAGCAGCGTCGCGTCATCTGACAAAAATCTACTTTTAATACCATATTTAGTTTTCTTATGTACTCGTGTTAATGACTTAAATTATTAAGTTTAATGAACTCGTACAAAAAGTATTGTTCACAATAGTGTCATAATCAACCTTTTTAATCTCGTACCTTACTCAGGCCACTCTGCAATCTTCGTGGCCTAAACACGGTATAGCCTGGCCAAAAAGTCGAGCCAGTGGTGACAGCTGCAACTAAAAAAAATCCATACAAAATTGTTGCCATGTTTACGCATTTTACGTCAAAAATGTGACAGTTACGTAGAAAGTGGCGCTCTCATTTAATTTCTCGACTTTTTGGCCAGGCTAAAAAGCTCTCTATTATAACACGATTGAGAAAAATACTAAGTAGGTATTTATGGAAACTCAATGAAATTCAACAGTTTTTCAATTCTAATGTTGTTACATCCATTATTCTCACGCGTTTTTAAGCATGTCTCGGTCAGAGTACAAAACGATTGAAAAACCTTCTAAAGAGTTCCATAATGATGCAACCTTTTTTAAAAAAACTGTGGACCCGTTACGTACATTGTATTAAATTGACGCACGTATAAATTTTATGGCAACGGCATAAAGTTGAAAATGAAACGGCTATTAAATATAGATTAAGAGGTTGGGAGTTTACGATTTAGTGTGGGTTATTTTTATTTTGACCTAGTGGCATTTCTGATAAATTAGTTTTGACGAAATCAAGTTTCGTCGATGAATAATTTGATTATTTTGTATTGATAGGTCTTATTGTCAACGAGATCGTTTTCATATGTTTGTACGTTTGTCTTGATGATAAATCGATCCGATTTCAATAAAATATGGTAGAGGAGTAGAAGCGATTATGATTTTCAAGTTTGAACGTAAACTGGATAAGCCGAGGAGTTTCGGAGTTAAGGGGACTCCGCAAGGTCTCTGCTCAGGGTGAAACTAATTAGATTATTTTAGTTTTATAAAGCAAATTCGGATACATCAGTCTTTTATCTATAAGATAAGATAAGATAAGACCACAAGATGCATAACGTTAACGTAAAAGATTGTCGAAATCTGTCAAAATGTATGCAATTGACAAACGATCGACGCGACACGCGGCACCCAACGTCAATCTCAATCTTATACATTTTCGATAACGATACTTAATGTTCTCGCTTCTCGCGTCTACGGCCACAAATAGTTTCTGTATTTTTATCTTATAAAGATAAAGATACATTTATTCGCAACAATACAAAATCACACTACATAGACACAAAAAGAACAAGACACAGAGAAATTGTTGCGAAACGGTCCCAACTCAGGATTTAGTAGGATATCCGAATAGGAGACGATTTGCACCGGGCTGTTTATTCGATAAAAAGTATTTTATACCAAATTTAATCTGCTAAGCAATATATGGCAAATAGGAAGGCTGAAAAATTTAAAAATTAACTTTGTTTTAAAAAATTGCAATCGCTTGTTTAATAGACAAATTACATACCAATCAAAAGTATGAAGCCTATAGAATATGCAAACGTTTGGTTGACAATTTTTTTCCCGTCCAACTATTGGGTAGTTATATAGGTATAAACAGGTAAGTCGGTACTTGTAATTTGCACCAAACCTAACGTTTGCATATTCTATAGACTTTATACTTTCCATTAGTATGTAATTTGTCTATTAAACAAGTATATGAAATTTAAAAAAAAAGTTCATTTTTTTTTTATGATATAAGTACTGGACTGAAATTTTTCAGCCTACCTATTCGCCACATATTATTTAGCGTATTAAATTTGATATAAAATACTTTTCATCGAATAAACAGCCCGGTGCAAATCGTCTCCTATTCGGATCTTAGACCAATTCGCGAGCCGTAAAGACAGCGCTGGTATTCCGTAGGAACCGCTACACAGTTATATAGGATTATGTTTCTATCAAAAGACTCATCACCATCATCATCATGTCAGCCGAAAGACCTCCACTGCTGGACATAGGCCTCCCCCAAGGCTCTCCACTCAGACCGGTCTTGTGCTTTTCGCATCCACCGCGTTCCCGCGATCTTTACAAGGTCGTCACTCCATCTTGTTGGAGGCCTACCTACAGCTCGTCTCCCGGTCCGCGGACGCCACTCAAGAACCTTCTGACCCCATCGGCCATCAGTCCTGCGAGCAATGTGCCCCGCCCACTGCCACTTAAGCCATCGAAAGACTACGCATCCGAATTCTAAACTAATAACCAGTCTAACAAAAAGTATAGTTTATAAACCCGACTGCTCGATAATAATTATCGTCAATATAATGTTAGTTAACATGTACCTATATATTGTTTATCTACGCTCATATCATAAGTCCTCTATTATGCGTTCAAAACCCGTAGGCAATGACCAGCATTACCTGTGGTAGTAGGTGACAGCGATGACAGCTGTTAATTTTGGAAGATGTTCCAACCTCGGATCTCATTACCTTACAATATTCGATAACGTAATTTCAAAATTACGTTACAGCTGTTATCACTGTCACCTACTACCACAGGTAATGCTGGTCATTTGCCTTTCGGCTTCTGAACCCATCTTAGAGTACTCATAATATGTGCGTAGATAAAGTATTGTATGCGACTCTGCGTAATTCGCATTACAACACTCGTGTGATGTATTATGAAACTCGACTTGCGGCTCGTGTCATAAACCACACGCTTGGTGTAATGCCTATCATTACGCAACCGTCACGTAAACTACTATTTATTTCACCAATTTTACACTTAGAAAAAAATACATGAAGTGGCATCTACGCTAAGACGAATCTAAATCAAAAAGATTACACTCCTCCTTCGGCAGTCGGGATATAAATAAATAGATACTAGTTTCTTGAAAAAGTACTGCAGCTAGAATATCATTTATAATGCACCGTCGCAGAGCCGTCGGGAGACATGCAGTTCGGACGCTGACATAGTTGCATAATCTGCATAGGTACAGCGCTCTGGATGCATTTTTATGGAGTGCTAAGCTTACCCACGTTGTAAAGCTAGGGCTTGGCTTTTCTAAGATGATATAAATGGGTCAAAAAGGTACATCATAATTATGAATAAATAAATAAATATCAGGGGCTATGTTGGTACTATGGGTACATCCACGGTAAAATTACTTAGCGCGCTCTCCACCCTCTAACTTAAAAACAATTGAGCGCGTGAAAAAATGTCTGGAACAAAATTCTTCGCAAAGAATGATGGGCAAAAATGTATGGAACCCAGCCCAATCACCAATACAATTATAATGTATGTGGGCTTATTAATCCCACTATTTGCTGTAATTGTTATTATGACGACTAGACTGTGAAGGCTGGGAGATATCGCGATATTTTTTTAACCCGCGACGCAAAAAAGAGGGGTGTTATAAGTTTGACGTGTAAGTGTGTGTGTGTTTGTTTAAACGAAGTAATCTCTGGAACTACCCGTCGGATTGGAATAAATCTTTTTGTACACGATAGCCAGTTTCATGAGGAATAGTTTAGTCTAAATAATCGGTCAAGCGTGAGTCGGATATACGGGAAATAGGATTGCAACGCTTGCGCGGCACAGCTAGTGTAGTAATAAACATTGTGTGTGTGTGAATATTTGCAGGCTGATAACTCTCTTCGGGGTTTTTGTAGTTTGTCCCCGCATTAGAAAATGAAGCTTATGTAACTAGCTTTCACGTGGTATACATGAGATTTGTATTGGTTATATGGGCCAATTTGCCCATCATTCTTTAATGTTCTACAATTTTATAATAGATTTTAACATCATTGGATCATGTGACATTCGGCCTTAATTTGACGATTTTCGAAAAAAACTTAGCGTTAGAAGTTCCCAGGAAGTACACCATAACATAACGCAAGTGTATTGCGCGTCTCCGCCGACCTTCCTCGTTTTTACTCCGTTTTTTTCTCTCATTGTTCTACGAAGGTTACGAGTTATCTCGTGTTACGTACAGGTATTATCTGTGGCAGGGCTGGGTTGCCAGGTTAATTAGATGTCGAGATAAAGTTGGAAACAACAAGTTTAACTTTTGGAGATTGTTGGGTTGGGAGACTGTTTTCTTCACGTAAACTTCTAAAAAGTTTGTAATGTGAATCCAGAGCAATTGCTTAACGGGGTCTGGAGAAGATTTATTTGTAATTCGATTCGATCCCGGTTTAATTACAGCAACATCATTTGTAAAATCACATCTTTCTTAAATAAAAAATATTTGAATCTAATTCGACTGCTAAGAAAGTTGATAAAGATACATACATATATAAATTAAATACTACGTACTATGCATACGCACATGCGTGGCTCCGCTATGGCGTGGTGCTGTTGGGAGACAGCTCTGAGGCCCGACAACTCTTGGTTATGCAAAAGAAGTGTATTCGGATCCTAGCCAACGTACGCATCCCCAATAGTTGTCGCCCGTATTTTATTAAATATAAATTGTTAACCTTGCCCTGTATCTATATAATGCAAGCAGCTCTTTTTACTCGTGAAAATTCACATTTATTCCAAGTGAAACGGGATTTACCGAAAACTAGAATGCAGTATAGAAACAAACTATTGCTACCAAAAACTAACTTAGCAATTTATAGGAATAGTCCTCATTATAAATGTATAATTATAGCTAATAAAGTTCCCGATTCGGTTAAACCAGAACCTTACGACAACTTGTTTAAAAATAGGCTTAAGAAAATATTAATTGAGAAATGTTATTATACTGTTGAAGACTTTTTGAAAGATGACTAATTAAAATAATCGGATGATCAAACTTTGAAATGTGCATGTAGGTACCTCATCATCATCATCATATCAGCCTTCAATTTTTCAAAGATGTGCGATGTTGTAACCACCTTTACAAAGCGAAAGTGGGCTTGGGCGGGACATATAGCCAGGATGGACGCAAGCCGTTGGACCAGACGTGTATTGGAGTGGAGACCACGCGAAAGCACACGAGCGCGAGGGAGACCACCCCAACGCTGGGTGGATGACATCAGACGGCACGCAGGCCGTGACTGGATGTAGGTACCTACTATAACTTAATTTATTATTTTATTTGATTTTATAATTTTATTTGATTTTATCTTAGTTTATATTTTGTGCCCTCTCAGGGCTTCATGGTCTGACCAAATAATGTAACACCTGCACCTGCAAATGAAATGTACATGACTTTACAGTGAATAAATAAATAAATAAATAAATAAATCACGCCTGTTTCCCAGAGGGGTAGGCAGAGACCACTTCTTTCCACCTGCTACGATCCTGACAAATCTCTTTCGCTTTTTCCACATTCATACATCGAGTCATGCATGCACGTCGGTTTCCAGTCCAGTATTTCTCCGATTTCATTCGAAAAAGTACGCCTAGGAGTGGCTCCTTGATAAAGATAAAACATAAAAAAGATGTTTATTCAGTAAGTAGGCCGCACGGGCACTTTTACGCGTCAAAAATCTATCAGCGCTTTGCAAGAGACCACTGCTGAGAAGAAACGCCGCAAGAAACTACTCAGTTGATTAAATTAAGATAAATTATCAACAGATATCACGGACCAGTCACACCAATTGACCTAGTCCCAAACTAAGCTCTAGGCTTGTACTATGGGTACTAGACAACGATACAAATACTTATATAGAGAAATATATACTTAAATACACAGAAAAAATCCATGACTCAGGAACAAATATTCGCGCTCATCACACAAATATCTGCCCTTACCGAGATGTGAACCCGGTATTGCTAGCTTTTTTATATATATCATTATCATTATCATGTCAGCCGAAAGACGTCCACTGCTGGACATAGGCCTCCCCCAAGGCTCTCCACTCAGACCGGTCTTGTGCTTTTCGCAGCCACCGCGTTCCCGCGATCCTTACAAGGTCGTCACTCCATCTTGTTGGAGGCCTACCTACAGCTCGTCTCCCGGTCCGCGGACGCCACTCAAGAACCTTCTGGCCCCATCGGCCGTCAGTCCTGCGAGCAATGTGCCCCGCCCACTATATATACTATGGATGTTTACTATAAATGTGTAAGTTTATATATATATATATATATATATATATATATATATATAAACTTACACATTTATAGTAAACATCCAAAACTTAGGAATGAATATTTGCGCTAATTACACAAATATTTGCCCGGAATCGAACCTGGGACCGCTAGCTTCGTAGGCAATCACTAGCAACTAGGCGAATGCGTTGTCATAAAATGTCTCCCATGATCCCGTCGTAATAGCTAAATCTGTCATGAGCACGTGTCCCGATCGCCGGAAGTGTGCGCTTGCGCAGCGACGCTCTACAGGGTGGAAAAACGCCACATGGACGTCAACTTTTGAAAACAATAGTATATATGGATTTTTGAAAATTCGTCTGCCTTAACCGAATATTAAACTGGTGGAATATGATATGACAAAACAACAAAGTCGTGTTTTTGATACACCTCGAAAGGGTAATTGATATTTATCAGTGATCTACACATACACCTTTAACGTAAATAAAAACCGTTAACAAACACGACTTTATTATTTTGTCATATTTGACTAGTCCATATTCGATTCCCTGCTATAATAATTGTTTTCAAAAATAAAAGTAAGTCTTGTTTGCGTATAATTTTCCATTTCCAATATTTAAGGTAGTTGCCAGGGACCGGTCCGGTAACCCCTTCGAGGGGTTTTTGGAAGGGTTTAACCCTTTGTAACCGTGTTGCCGTCCATGTGGCGTTCGTTTTTTCCACCCTGTATACTCGAAGCTACACGAATACTATTAGGAGGATTAATGGCGCGGATCTGTATCTTCAAAGAAGCGGTTTAATAGCTTAAGTTTACTCGGCAAAATCATATTGCTTTTCACATGTTATCGTAATCATCGTTACTGCGGCTCCATTGAGGCGGAGATGCGCAGAGCTGGGGTGTGATTCTCTCAACAGCGACGGGCGGAACGCCACGCGCCATTCCACGCGCCAGTCCGAACCGTAGGTTTTTTAATAATATTATTACAGTTGCATTTACACGTACGGTTCGGAGCGAAGATTGGAATGGGGCGTGGCGTTTCCGGCGGTCCGAACTTTACGTGTGCAGGCCGCTAATAACACCCCTGAGTGGAACAGAGCTGTGAAAAGAATTAAGTGATTCCACTAAGGTGGAGCCGAGCGGAGCTGAGTGGAGCCGCAGCCTTAAGCGGCATACAGGGCGTCCCAAAACTCCGCTTGTCTATTTCCACTGAAACGGAGCGGAGACGAGATGTGGATTTCAACTAATATGTTTAGTCGATCCCTACACGTCTCCTCTCCGCTGCGCTCATCTCCGCTTGACTGTTTTCATTGAAGCGGAGTGGAGACGAGATGTGGATTTCCACTAATATGATTGGTCGATTCCTCCACGTCTCCTCTCCGCTCATCTACGCTTGACTGTTTTCATTGAAGCGGAGTGGAGACGAGATGTGGATTTCCACTAATATGATTGGTCGATCCCTACACGTATCCTCTCCGCTCCGCTTGTCTCCGCCTCAGTGGAGTCGCAGCCTTGCTTGCTTCCATTTACTTGGCAGTAATGGCGGCCGAGTTGGAAACAATACGATTAAGTACATGTCGTTTTTTTTACGAGATGAATAGAATTCATGGGGTTTTCTACTGAGTAATAACTATATCGCTAGCTAGCTAGTCCCAGGTTCGATTCTCGCTATGGGCAATTATTTGTATGATGAGTGCAAGTATTTGTTCCTAAGTCTTGGATGTCTTCTATTTATTTAAATATGTATTTCTCTATACATATAAGTCATTTTATCGTTGCCCAGTACCCATAGTACAAGGCTAGAGCTTAGTTTGGGACTAGGTCAATTTGTGTGACATTGTTCCTTGATATTTATTATATATGTAAGATTGTCCCAACGATATTTATAGTTCTATCTCCCTCGGCTGGTCCAGCGCAGCGAGATGATCTACAAACGCTCGCGCAGGGTCAATGACCGCAGGATAATGGCGTCCATCCGTTTAGCTATACAGCCTTGATTCTACGGCGACGCGTTTAAGGCCCAGCGGTCTGATTTCTATACTAAATGGAGATGTTTTTTGATTCAGTTTGCATAGAAATTACTTGTATAGTCGTGGTATAAAAGGTTCGAAACTTTTCGACCTTAACTGCATTGAAATAGAGTCTAAAAGTGAGGAGACTTTTCATAACGTGATTGTACTTAGAATTATTTGAGAGGTGCAGTTTTTAGATGTCGAAAAGCAACAATAAATGGGTAAGGAAAAGTTGGACCATAGTTAGGTGTAATTAACCATACAAACAATGAAGTCAGGCGAAAAAAAAATCCGTTGTGCGACCATAAGTATCCGGACAATTCTATGGCTTATTTTATAAGTAGTGTCACAACGGAAAAGTTTCATAGAAAATTTATTTGCGTGAGTTAGCATGCCCAACTTTTTGGACCTTACCCAAATAAGGTAATTGAATTTTGAAGTACGTAAAGTTGAAAGGATTTTGTAAATATTGTATTATAATTTTGCGTTTTGTACAGTAAAGTATAGGTACTTCCCTGGAACTCAATCTATATCCGTACTTTTCTTAGGACAGAGACAGAGTTTTCACATTGTTAATGATAGTATGGAGGAATCGGTGCTGTGACAGCTGTCAAATTTTGCCGCCATTTTTGAACAGAAGCATTTTCCTAACAATTGCTCAAAATCAACAAGCAAATACCCCAGAAAACAACTTTAAAAGGATGTTTTTCTTCAAACATAAACGCTAAATCCAACACGTAACACACACCTAAATCACACAATAGATTATCAACTTAAATATGTTAAGTAAAAGTCTAAAATGGCTTAAAGTATGTGGTAGTTAAGTCGTGTGGAACGGGTTCCATTCATAGCATTGTTGGCTGCCCGGGTCACGGTCGCTTGTAATGGCACGATTAAAAAAAAACTCGTCAGGTTCAAGAGTGTGTGTCCTTTGTGAGGAGAAGGAGAGAGATAGATGTAGTTGTTTACATGTTAGGTTTTTAAATCGTAATTTATAAATCCGTGGCTAAATTTGACAGCTATTAAGTCAGTCCAAATAAAAAAAAGAATTTTAAGAGGCCGTATAAGAAATTTTGCCGGTTTTGCCTATTTTTGTGATTTTACAGTTAAAATACTGCTTTTTTATAAGTTTTAATGCTCAACAATAAATGTCATTTTAGTTATGATCGAATAAATGACCCACTTTTTGATTTTTGTGGAGTATTATAATGCGAGATTTAGGTTGTTTTACAACATTATTTATTGCCAATTATTTTGAACTTTTTGGATATATTTTTTAGGTAATGGATTGATTATGAACTTAAGTTTATTTCTGTTGTTTTAATTTTATGAACGAGAGTTCTGAGTAGCCGAAATCAATAATATTTTTAGCCCGTTTTCTATAAAAAATTACCAAGTTTAATATGGAAGTCTTTCGACTGACATGATGATGACGATGACAGGCGCGGATCCAGCTTTCGGATTAAGCGGTGGTCATTAACTGCTCAACGCAGAGGTTCGGTCAGGTGCGAGATAATGCCACGCGACTATTTACTTTCTGACCCGTATCTACGAGTGCCGAAGGGGGTGGTCATGACGTACTTGACCACCCCCGTGGATCCGCCACTGGACGATGATGATGACATGTGTCTCTAATAAGTCCATGGGAGTCTCTATAAATAACTAGACATTGGCAAAATACAACAGGAGTGAAGCCATTAATTAGAATTAGAAGTAAATGATGAAAACATGTCAACACGTCGTGAAAAACAGACGTCCAAATCGCTTAGAACTGTAATGTTGGCATTCATGTGTGTACGAGTGTGTAAAACTAATAATAGTATCGGCCATATTGTCCATTGAGATGAAACACGTGGTGACGGGACGCGTTTATAAAAAATAACTATACTGTTGATAATTATAATAAAATATGGTCATATGTGAGTCGGATTCGCGCACCGAAGTTTTTTTTTTGCGTATATTTTTATTATATTTAATCGACATAATATTAACAGAATTCAACATTATATTAGCTTTTGGTTAAAATATTGTTGGACGCCGACTTCAGTTGGACTGACCTATTTACCTACCATTTTAAAGAAGTTATTTTTTGCTTTTTGAAGGCGGGTTTTTGTTTTTTTAAACATTTATTTTATTTTATACTTTTTAGTGATCCTATTTATGCTGTTACGTAGCTCCACTTCTAAATATTAATAAGAAACTATAGAACATTTCAAGCTCGCCGCAGACAACGCCGCGGGAATGTCATAGTCATATTTAAACCTAAATGTGCTTCGTCATAGTCGCTCAACTTCCTTTATCGAAATATCTTATCGCCACCCTTGAAATAGGTACCGTTAAGGAGTTCCGGTGGCCATCTGTGGTCTTCATCATCAGTTCCACTTCACCATATGTACTTTTCAAAAGCAAATGCATGAGTTACAGTGAAAAATACCAAAATCGCTATAGGTGTGCCTATAATATTTGAGGAGTTCTCTTGATTTCTCCATGATCCCATTATCAAATCCTGACGTGGTGACAATGGGACTAACTAGAAAGTATACCCATTTGAACAACGAAAAATTTTTTCAAATCGGTCCAGTGGTCTTCGAGTAATCGGGGAACATACATAAAAAAAAACCCGACGAATTGAGAACCTCCTCCTTTTTTTGAAGTCGGTTAATAAGAACCCCCTCTGGCAGGTTCGCTCGCGGCATGGTCCCCATGACACTGGCTGCATTACCTCTCTGGATAGCTAGCCCAATCCTTTGGGAGAGGTAAGCACCAGCTCTAGGATCTCCGGAGGATATTAATTGATTATATTCCGATTTGAATTCCATTTCGAATGAAATGTACCAGATTTTAAAGCTAAAAGTCTGTTCAATGTGTCACGCAAATTTGAACTCTCTTACAGAACTCTTATAAAAGTTGTGGCCGTTATCAGTATCATCGTCGAGCGTGGTTTAAACTATTTATGATTTTCACTTGACTCACGCCTTCGTTCCCAGAGTGGGGTAGGCAGAGCTACAGAATGACAAACATCTCTAAAAACTTGTTGATAATTCTATAACCACAATTTGCACAATCAGGCTAAGATGTTTACCAGCGTATTAGTGACAGGTTGCAAGCCCATCGCCTAACAGTACTACAAGCCTTCATTCCCTTAGTCGTCTCTTACGACATCCACGGGAAGACATGGAGTGACTATCACTTATCACTTGACTATTTTATAGTATTTGTTGTTTTTCTCCAGGGTTGGTACTGTAATCAAGTATTTTTATTTTTGTTATATCGTAAAAACGGTAAAACATAAAAGCGTCAAAGGAGATCGGCGAACATCCATAGAGTCTTGGGCCCAACCGTTACACTAATGATTAGTAGGCCGTTTTCTAGATAACTATGTAAGATATTTTCAGTAAAATTATATAATTATATCAACCAAAGTAAGAGGTGGAAGAGCTCACAAAAGAGGGCAGCGCTAGGAGACACGCGCAAAAAATAGTATCTCCAGGCAAAAGAGAAAGCCTCAAAAAGGGTAGCCCCACTCATAAAGATGGTATCCACAACCACACAAGTGGTCCAAAAAGATCTCCGACCCAACCCTTCCATTGTCGGGCAAAAGAAAGGAAGCCCGTAGTCTGTAAGCATCCATGCGTCAGGATTCCCACTCCGCGACTCACATAGCTATAAGTCTCCCCCCTCCCCCTTTTTGGAAAAACCCCGCGGATATGTAAACGGAGGAAGGACTTTCTCCTCCGGTCTTTCAGCACTGGCTGGGGTAGTATCCGCGGGAGTCTAAATTCTAGTTGGTAATAGGGGCATTGGTGTTTTTAGCCGGTGCGAGCCGGGCAGTACCTGGGCCCTCCATTCCAAGGTCTCCGGAAGGGATTTTCACCTCTGCCCCTTTTTCTTAAAGTAATTAAAGCAAAAAGCAAACAAAAGCAAGGGCTTTTGTCTTTGGCCCTTCAGGCGATTACCAAAAAAAAAAAAAGTAAGAAAAAATGCATGCCTTTAGGTAGCATTATTTCGAGTAATATCAATTCCACAGTTTATACAGTGTTGTTCCATCTTGCCAAATTCCGATTAAAGCACGAAATCACAAATCGCCACAATGTGGGGAACGCGAAACGAAGCGACTCCCACTGTCATTTTTGACGATATAATTTTTTTCTTTTAATGTCCTACTTCGACATATTACGGTAACAGAAATCAACAATGTTATTCATTATTGTTACATATTAAATCCCATAGAAAAAAAGTCTGATACTTCACAAAGACTACTTAGTTGGATTCCTGTAACGGCTAGGCCTACTTTCGCCTATCTCCTAAGAACCTTGAAGAAAAACAAACAAATACTTCCTAAAAAAATGACATGTGTGAGTTATGGAACCCTTGGTGCGCGAGTCCAGCTCGCACTTGACCGTCTTTTCTAACAAGATCTAAATGAAACATACTAACAAAGAAACACACTGTAAAATCAAAAATAAATGCTCACAATAAATAACAACTGACCTACGACAACGTTGGCCATTTATTTAAAAATAATGGCAAATTTATGCGACATACGCGTTGTATGGTGAATATTGTTTTGAATAAAACATTCACTATTTTTCAAGTCGATACTGTCGTCGGTATAGTTAGGCCTACGGTTAAATATAGAAAACCAGTCGCCGGCCAGGCTGAGCTCGAGAACTTCGCCTTTTTTGGTCTATTTCTGTCAGGCCGAATGTTATATTAAAACACTAGCTTATACCTGGGGCTGTATTCCATTCGGCAAAACCATATTGCTTTTGTGGGTGCTAATTCCGTCGCTAATGTTTGGCAGTGAAAGTTGGGTATGGCAGAAGAAACATGAAAGTAGAATTAATGCAATAGAAATGAGAGCGTTGAGAAATATGGTTGGGGAGAACTTGTGCGATAGGATTACGAACAATTTAATAGAAGAACGTTGTAGGTTTAAAGAAGATGTATTGACAAAGATTAATAAAGGAATGCTGAAGTGGTTTGGTCATGGGGAGAGAATGGACGAAGTGAGATTGACGAAACCGATATACGAGGCAAGAGTAAATGGGAATGTTGGAAGAGGGCCGCCAAGGCGAGCGTTCCACGACCAGATCGGGAACGTATTAAGAAAGGGCCAGGTCAGGAGACCCTAAACCGACGCACGTGTTTGAAAACCTTATGAGTGTGGAGGAAGCGAGGGAGGTTTGTCTGGATCGTAGCAAGTGGAAGGAAGTGGTCTCTCCCGACCCTACGGGAAAGAGGCGTGACTGTATGTATGTGTATGTATGTTACCGTATTGTCAACGTTTTGATAGCTTTTGTTTACTTGATAGTAATAGCGGTCGATCACAATACCATAACACGTCATAAACAATATTGTTTTACCACTACTGTCAAGTACTTAGGTAAATAAGAGCTACCAAAACGTTGACAATACGATAACAGGTCAAAGACGATATGATTTTTACACGACTGCCCCAAAAAAGGAGTGTAATGTTTTCAGGGTTCATGTTTGTATGTATGTATGTATGTGAGTTTCTATATTCCACTATAACTTCTAAATCCCTTGACCGATTTAGATGTGTGAGGTATCGTTAGAATCCTTACGTCATCCCGGGTGACATAGGATACCTAAACTGTTAAAATTGAAATAACAACAATGGCAAAATGACAATTATTCATATATGTAGGTATATCGACGACAGTATAAAAAATGCAATCCGGTTTTCAAAGCTTGCTTTTCATATAGTTATTACTGCCTAAAATCAAGGCCCTGGTAAGCATGCTCTGTGAGGTCACAAACCATCAGAATGTACCAACTTCAACAAGGCCCCTGGGGTATTGTACTCAGCAAAAATATATTGAGTTTGAAACGTTATCGTATAGTTAACGTTACGATAGCTCGGTATTCAATAACTTGCTAAACAACATTTCACAAACATATCATTTTGAAAACGCTTTTTGAGGAAACTGTAAATATTTCAAGATTTATTTTGGGATTATCTTGTCGAAGCCTATAGGTTAGGTTAGGTTAGTTTTATAAAACTCCTGAAACATTCACAGTTTCGGAAAAAAGCGTTTTGCAAAATGATATGTTTGTGAATTAAAAGCAATACTAAATACGTCAATAGCAATATAGTTTTGCCTAGTAGAACAGAGCCCAAGATAATGGTCCAATGCCCACCTATAGTTTTACATAAAAAAGGACGATTGGTGTATGGACGAGGTCAATGGCCGCGAGGTCACGGCTGTCTGCCTGTCAACAAACGTGACGTGATATACACATACTCGCGGTTTTGTAACGAGTTGGTGACAAAACGAAAAGGCGTTGTTTTCTTTCTGCATCTAGCATTAGAGGTTTAGGGCCGTAGGTAATCAATCAGGCAGATCTTGGTTGTGATGCCTGTTCCAAGACACGTCAATCAATCAATCAATCGATACGGTTTTACAGCGCCATCGAGACTATCGACTAATCCGCCAATGTCAAGGTTCAGGAAGACACGTCATACATATACTTAGTCGAAAAATTAAAAGAAATCCAGAAAACATACCTATAACTTAGAGAAAGACGAGAGCGCAAAATCACAAGCTAAGGTTTTTTTTTTTATGTTTTTTTTTTCTGGTGTTTTATCCCAAAGGGAAAGGCAAAGGACATTAAACCATAAAGCCATTTTTTTTTAATGAGTTTTATGACAAGGTAGCTGTCAATGGTACATCTTTCAATTTTTAATATGTAACGGACTAAGTTTAGTGTCCAACGCAATCCGTCCCAAATTTAAGAAGCTGTTTTTATTTTTTATAATTATTAGACGCAACCAAAAAACCTGTTTTTTTTTTAAATTAGGTACATAGGACGCGTATTAGAGTCAATCAACTTTTTTACCCACACTTTTATTTTACCGGATTTCAACAAACATGTTTGTTTTTAAATATAATATCACTGCTTATTTTCGTTTTTAATGATGTAGTCATTTTACTAGTTTATCAATCTATCTTTTTAAAATACCTACCCATATCTTAATTTCTAAAATGTGTGAAAATTGGATAATTACGTGTCTACTGAGTTACTGTCCGCGAATTTGTGTGATAAATAGTGAATTGTCAACTGAGTTACCTCATTTTTATTAGATACATTTTTAAACAATACATTATAATTTGATTTATGAAAGGAGTTAATGATATAACTACAATTTAAAAATAATTTCACTTAAAATAAGTCCCCAGATTTTATTTTATTTATTAAAATCTGTACTGGTAAAAAAGTTGATTGACCCATTACCTAGCAACGAAAACATATCCAAGCATTAGGCGAAGTTCATCGATACCCAATTGTTCTGTAGTCTCGCACGTAGACGACTATTCATGTGAGAATCTAAAACAAAAGACGGCGCAAAAGACACGTCAGCAATGACAGCTACGATTAGACGTTTACTTTGACTTTGAGAACGGCAACTCAGCTGAGATTACACACGTGGTACACACAGATGTATGAGGGTCCTTGACGGAAGCGCGTGGAAATAACCCCATATGCTTTTGATTACTTCACCAGAAAATAGTACATTGTTGCAGAGGATAGAAAGTACGAAATTTTTGGACGAGTCATATAGAGAGCCGACACGTAGTTGAGGCCCTCTAGTGTAGGAGTCCATAAATTGCACTTTCTACAGAGGCAGACATATTGCTTTTCACAACTACTGAGAGGAAATAAAATAAAAATTCATATTCAAAACTCAAATTTTAATTCATGTTAATGTGACATCACTTTAATTTTACCATAGATAACTTTTTTAAATCTGGACCCCTATTCTCGTGGCACTCGAGATTAATAAACTAACATGCGAGATGAAAATGTCAACTCCATATAAAATTGTATTTGTTTCGCCATAATATATCCCATGTAATTTCATCTCTAGTGGTTCGAGATTAGAGCCAAGTTTGAATTACATTTAAAAAAAGAGCAGCGGCATAGTTTTTAGTCTGTGTATCTTTTAGCAAAAATACACCTAATATTTTACGATACAAAACGGTGTGTTCTGATTGGTCAATTTCAATTTTTAATTTTAAGGAGCTATGACACAAAAATTTATTGATGGATTTTCATTGGTTCTTAAAGATGGACAATAATGTTCTCGACCAATCAGCAAACACGCCGACAAATACATTCTTGGTCTGTCCCAATAAGTGACGTTTTTTGACCCCAAACAAGACCATCTATGGCCATATTTCCGAGCAGTGTTGTGAAAAATACTTTATAACCGAACAATTGTCCTCGCGTGTCATATCCATGGACTTATTTCTCTAATAAGTCCATGGGAGTATCTATAAATAACTCGACATTGGTGAAATAAACTATAACAGGAGTGAAAGACATTGATTAAAATTAGAATTAGAAGAATTTTAATTTTTGTTAGAGTCAAGTATCCCCCCCCCTACAGTCAAAACTACATACATACATACATAATCTCACGCCTTCGTTCCCAGAGTGGGGTAGGCAGAGTTACAGAATTACAAACATCTCTAAAAACTTGTTGATAATTCTATAACCACAATTTGCACAATTAGGCTAAGATGTTTACAGTCAAATCTACAAATACAAATACAAAAAATCTGAAAAATATCTTCTTCTTGTCTTTATCTATAAGCACATTCAAATTCTTTATTTTCTTTAAATACATAGGACTTATAAAATAGGGATGGAGTTTCCTATTAAGCAATAATTTGCTTGTCAGGACTTGTCAGGACTCCGCTCTTCCTAAAGTAAAATATGATTACATTTTGACTATACCTAGTGTATAATTTATATTTGGACGATATTTATTTTTAAATAACAAGAAACAAAGGAGTCTAGGTGCCCGTATGTGTGTGTGTGTGTATACTCTGCATATGTGTGTGTCAGTTTCTAGTTTTTACGTTCATTAACTGATATAATTTAGTAAAATCTCTGTGTCCTCGGAAGTTTTGCATTTTATCCATTTTAAAATAATCATTTTACATTCCTGGTAAGGTTTGGTATAGATACTCAATTCATTGTTCATTTATTATATATTAGCACATACTTATTACTTATGCCTCGTGTGGTTGCCGAGTTAGAATAGTGCCACTCCATGTCTTCCTGTGGATGTCGTAAGAGACGACTAAGGGAATAAAGGCTTGTAGTACTGTTAGGCGATAGGCTTGCAACCTGTCACTAATACGCTGGTAAACATCTTAGCCTAATTGTGCAAATTGTGGTTATAGAATTATCAACAAGTTTTTAGAGATGTTTTTAATTCTGTAGCTCTGCCTACCCCACCCTGGGAACGAAGGCGTGAGATTATGTATGTATGTACTTATAACGAATTTTAAAGGAAAACTATGACGACTAAGTAGACTTGATTGGTTCCTGAGATACAGGCGACTGAAGTGTTTATACCTACTAAAATGACCTAAGACAGCACCAAATAACCTTAAATAGAGAATTAGTTCAGACTTGTTGTTTTTTGAGATAGTTTTTGTGTAGTAACGGCTTCGGAACCCTACGGTGAGCATGGTCAGACATGCTCTTGCCCGGTTTTTTGTGTACATCTCGAAAACAATGTGTCATAGGAAATTTTGTTGTACTACGTAATGAAAGCTGGTATTCTCTTCAACTTTGATTCTATACATTTGTTTCCCTTTTTCCCCTGCCTCCCTAGGGCTTGTATCCTAACTAGTCCAACCAAAGTGTCGAAGTCAAATTTTCTGCTTATTTTGTACAAATGTAATAAAATAAATAAGTCGCGGGTCAAAAAGGGTAGCCCCACCCATAAAGATGGTATCCACAGCCACACAAGAGGTCCAAAAAGATCTCCGACCCAACCCTTCCATGGTCGGGCAAAAGAAAGGAAGCCCGTAGTCTGTAAGCATGTATGCGCCAGGATTCCCACTCCGCGACTCACATAGCTATAAGTCTCCTCCCCATCCCAACCCCCATTCCTATCCCCCCTTTTTGGAAAAACGCCGCGGATAAGTAAACGGAGGAAGGACTTTCTCCTCCGGCCTTTCAGCACGCCTGGGGTAGTATCCGCGGGAGTCTAAATTCTAGTTGGTAATAGGGGCATTGGTGTTTTTAGCCGGTGCGAGCCCGGCAGTACCTGGGCCCTCCATTCCCAGGTCTCCGGAAGGGATTTTCACCTCTGCCCCTTTTTCTTAAAGTAAGTCAAGCAAAAAGCAAACAAAAGCAAGGACTTTTGTCTTTATAAATAATAAAAATAGATAATTACCAAGTTTTACACGGACGAGGTCGCGGACAAAATGTAGTTCCTAATATTTTAACGTTTTACACTAAACTGTTTAGTGAAGCCGCAGTTTAAATTTAACGGTCGCTCGTTTGGTAAATTACTGCTCAAGAACCATGTCATTGTGTAGTTAAAGAGCGGAGTCTAGTCAAATCTCCGCGATCGCTAAATCTGTCGGTTTGTGAATTACTGGCGACCCGCCCTCGCTTCGCATTGGTTTAGGTGAGTTTTCTGTAACATTAATCAGGATTTATTCAACATTAAAAACCACATCAATAGTAGTTTACGTGACGGTTGCGTAATTTATCAACACATATCATAAGTCCTCTATTATGCGTTCAAAACCCGTAGGCAATGACCAGCATTACCTGTGGTAGTAGGTGACAGCGAGGACAGCTGTTAATTTTGGAAGATGTTCCAAATTTGGAACTCATTACCTTACAATATTCGATAACGTAATGAAATTACGTTACAGCTGTCATCGCTGCCACCTACTACCACAGGTAAGGTAATGCTGGTCATTTGCCTTTCGTCTTCTGAACCCATCTTAGAGTATTTATGATAATGTGTGTAGATAAAGTATTACGCGACTCTGCGTAATTGGCATTACGCAACCGTCACCGTAGTTTTGAAACGTGCAGACTTAACCCTTTCATATCAAATCACTTTCATTTTTCAACCCCCCATTTTAGACCTCTTTTCAAATATTTAGAAAAAATATTTCATTTCATTATACAACTATGCCAAATTTCCAGTTGATAGCTTGTAGGAATAGTTTAAGAGAAAAACTGCAGTGACATACAGACATACAGACAGACAGACACCAAAGGGTTCCTTTTTACCATTTTGGTACGGAACCCTAAAAAACATCCTTCGATTTCAATACAGTAACTACTTTAGTTTAATACATACATAAGTACATACATAATCTCACGCCTTCGTTCCCAGAGTGGGGTAGGCAGAGCTACAGAATTACAAACATCTCTAAAAACTTGTTGATAATTCTATAACCACCATTTACACAATTAGGCTAAGATGTTTTCATCACACTTGCTCGTAAATGGTGTTATTCCATGCCTGTATACAGAAGGACAATGGCCTAAATTGTTCCCGCGGGAATTATGGCGAGTTTGTCATCCCTAGGGAGTAATGACTTTCTTTTTAAAATTTGCAACTCTTTCGTACATCATTTCTGACTAAGGAGGTTTAATTTTCAGCCAAAAATTCAATCGGTTTCTAATTTCATCTTTAAAAATTAGCTATAGACTAACTTACATTACACAAAACCTATACGCTTCATTAAACTTCATTATTTTTATACCTATTTCAAGTTTATATCAACGTTTATCATTAATTTTAGTAATTATACATTTTTATAAATTGGCTAAATCTGGCTCGAATCCTGGTCGAAACTAAACGCAGTTATTATCTGTGGTAGAGGTCACAAAAAAAATATCGTTTCCATTTACGTTCCCGTTCGTCAAAAGTTATTTCTTTATATTTTGCAGAGTTAAAGTGTTTTCTCTTTGTTTTTTTTCCTCGCAAATGTGATGAAAACCATTGTGTGTATCACAGGCAGTAAGGGGATTACTTGATGTACTATTACCAGCGTATTAGTGGCAGGTTGCAAGCCCATCGCCTAACAGTACTACAAGCCTTTATTCCCTTAGTCGTCTCTTACGACATCCACGGGACGACATGGAGTGGCACTATTCTAACTCGGCAACCACAGTTGTAGTTTAGTTTAATAAAAAACCCAATAATAGTAAAGAGGGCGCCATTGATCGCTCGGTTCACTCTACACATCACAACTCAATTAACGTCTGTTCCAATCACTGTTGTTATAAACTGATCTAAATTCGGGCGTGGCCGTACTATAAACTATACCATGCCGTATACTGTGTGTATGTATGTATGTGACAACTGTAACAGTCGACCGGAGACATGCGCACGCGTCGCGCTCCAGTGGCGCGAATGACTCGACCAGTACTCACATACACACGTACACATACACTCATACACTCGATCGCTTCCTTGTTTACCTCGCCTACAGTGACTGACTTTGAATTTACATAGGATTTTAACCCTAATAAACACCCTTTTTAGTGGTGGTAGGACCTTGTGTAGGATCCGGATGGCTACCATCTTATCCATTAACCCACCGCCAGCAGCATTCGCGTTGTGTTCCGGTGTGGGGATAACACAACCGGTGACATTACTAGCGTAGAGGCATTCCATCTTAGTGCTCAGGGTTGGCAACGCAATTGCGCTCTTAGGATTGTAGTCTTAAGATTGTAGTCTTGAGAAGGTATGTGACTATGAGTCACATATCCCACTTACCATCAGGGGCACGTTTTATAAAGCTACAAGTAACAATTTTACAGGTCTAAACTGGCAACACTGCTCAAATGGCTGGTCGTCGTTGGTCGAGGTTGTGTCAAATGTAACCTGTAGCTTTATAAAACGGTTCTCTATTGGATGGCATAAAATTATTTGTAATAATATTGTTACGCATAATTGCTTTTAGCCGAAATAGCGATGTGCATAATCATCTTTACGCATATATTTTTACGCATAAAATTAAAAAGTCATAAATACAAAAAGCATAATCGTCATGAAGACTAACGTCAAATAGAATAAATACAAAATGTCATAATAATAAATTGGCATCATTACAAAATGCATAACATTATTGTCCTAAAAAATAGTCATGTACAAATGGCACATAGCAATACAATTGCTATAGCGAAATTCGTAGACGTACTACGAGAAAAGGTTAGTTTTGGTTATGTGGTTATATATATTTAGGAACTAAGGCGAGGTCGATGGGCTCCTATTCTGCGTTGCTTGGGCGCTTCGCGCCTGGATATCATACTAACCTAACCCAACCTAATGTACCTAACGTGTAATTAAACCTTACCTAATATGTAACAACGAAACTGTATTTTATTCATTTAGAAAACTGAAATTATGGTTAATGACACATATAACAAATAATTATTAGCCCAAACAATAATATGCATAATGTGTATTAGTCTAATACAAATGATTCCAACTGAAATTATTCTAATAGCGTTATATGCCAAAAAAGTATTAGGCCAAAGTATTATTATGCGACAGTACTATTATGCCAATGCAAATTATGCCAAATCAATTATGCGAATCAATAATAGTCTAAAACAAATTATGCGATCCAAGGGGATCCCTTATAAAACAGGCCCCTGGTGGCCTGTGTGCTCTTTAGCTAACTCCAAACCCTATTTAAAAAAAAACAGCTTTTGATAGGTTAATTATCTCGCGTTCAAATTATTCCTAATTAAGACAGTAAGTAATGCAATGTGTTGCAATGGCTATCAAAATTCTCTATCTATTCTAAGTAATTGAAGAAATCCACTTTCTTCAAAAATAAGTAACTCTCTTTAACAATAGTGTCGTAACTCAATGAACAAATCGATAGGTTCAGCTTTCTTGTCGGTTGTCGAAAGCGATTTTTTTATCGATCGAGACCATTGGAGTGCGCCGGTCACGCCTCGCTGCGGTAATACTCGGTACTTCTGTCACCAGACGTCAATAATCAATGATGAATACTATTATCGAACGAAGTTTTTTTTTACCATAGATAAGGCGAACGAGCAAACAGGCTACCTGATGGTAAGTGGGATTTGCATTCTCAAGATCACAGTCCTAAGACTGCAAATACTGTGTGAAATATACGAAGCTAATATATGAAGAAAAAAACCTAGACGAGTAAGATGTAATGCCTCTATGCTAGTAATTTCACCGGTTATCTTGTTATTCAGGATTGACTTCTTTTATGCCTAGTAAATACTTGTCTGTCTGTCTGTCTGTCTGTATTTCACAGCAGATTTTCTCAGCAACTACAAATGCTAACAACTTGAAATTTGGCATAGTTGTACAACTCGCTTGCTCGCATCTGTTTTAAGTAAAAACAATATGAAATTTATTTGATAAATAATTGAAAAGGGGTGTAGAATGGCGGGTTGAAAAATGAAAGTGGTTTAATTACAGCAAATGGGGTGTCATTATGAAAGGGAGCAATTTGCATATTTCAAAACTATAAAAAAAAAGTTATGTACTTTTTAATAATAATAATAATAATAATAATAATAATTCTTTATTTCAGACACATTTGATTTATAGCA
The DNA here is from genome assembly GCA_946894065.1 of Acleris literana. NCBI lineage: Eukaryota > Metazoa > Arthropoda > Insecta > Lepidoptera > Tortricidae > Acleris > Acleris literana. The sequence continues at coordinate 1,772,323 of OX335693.1, read as the reverse complement.
AGAAATGTACAAAAAATGACCGTCCCCCCTTATCTCCGAAGTTTATTAATCAAAAAATCTGAAAAAATCCTGACACAGATTATTATTTATATTTTATGGGAAAAATAAATTAAAGTGTTCATTATTTTCAATTTTTGAGAAATAATAAAAAAAAATGCAAATCTGTATTAATATTTAGGCTAGTCAAAATGGACCTTATTGCATAGAACATAAACTTCATAACAAAATTTGTATTTTCTTTTCCGGTTACCAAGCATATTATCTTAAATACGGAACCCTCGGTTCACGAGACCGACTCGCACTTGACCGGTTTTTTATACATACTATTTCGCTGTTGATTTCTTTTAATATTGCACCGACTTAAAAAAAATCTTATGAGAAATTTTCTCTAACCTCTGAGAAGATGTACACTGGTAAACATCTTAGCCTGATTGTGCAAAATGTGGTTACAGAATTATCAACAAGTTTTTAGAGTTGTTGGTAATTCTGTAGCTCTGCCTACCCCATTCTGGGAATGAAGGCGTGAAGGTATGTATGTGTATTTATGTCTACGATTATTATTTTTGAAGTGATATCTTCTTATGGGAGGGTAAACCTTCGTTACGTAACGCGTTACGGCGCCAGTGTTCCTGGCTTCCCTTTTTTCCCACGCATACGGCAGCGGGGCGGGGTTAGTTTAAGTTATCACTTCTGTCGGGCGTCCCGAGACGCACAAGTTTTTTTATTGAAAGAGACCATTCTCTATGCTCTGTTTCCGAAAACATTCTCAGCGATTTCTTGAGAAGATTTCCAATCTTCTGGGAATTTTCCGCAACTTGCACTGCTAATTGAAACGTTAAGAAACTTGGCTTTACAAACCAATACGAGACTCGCGTTCGCTGAGCTATCTACAACCCAAATGATAAGTAGAAAACAGATATATTTATCCTCGAGATGTCAACACGAAATAGTCAATTTGTGGACAGAATGGCATAACGTGTCGGATCTCCGGCTCAAGCGGCTTACGCGGCTTCGGGCGCCATTTTGATTTGGGTAGCAGCCATTTTGTTTCAACAAATATGGTTGTTCGCGTATTATGTCTGTGCTTTTATTTACACACATACATACATAATCTCACGCCTTCGTTCCCAGACTGGGGTAGGCAGATCTACAGAATTACAAACATCTCTAAAAACTTGTTGATAATTCTATAACCACAATTTGCACAATTAGGCTAAGATGTTTACCAGCGTATTAGTGACAGGTTGCAAGCCCATCGCCTAACAGTACTACAAGCCTTTAAGCCTTTGTGCCTTTATTTTTAAATTGAAAAATAAATATCACCTAGTCCCAAATTAAACTTTAGCTCCAAAATAATGCATACTTTGTATAGTGCGGGCTTTTAAAAAGTTATGATGGTAATCGCAAAAAAAAATATGACAAGAAGACACACGAGGAAACAGGCCCCCTGCCCCCTATTTCACTATCGTGACAGTGACAGGTGACAGGTGACATTTCAGTGTACACGGCGCAGCTGATATGAATCCCACTGATGTGAAAGCTTGTTAACTTTGCAATGTATAGCCAATTGTCACCTGTCGCCATCATTGTCAAGATGTAGGACCTTGTGCAGGGTCCGTCCGGATAGCTACCACCATCTTATCCATTAACCCACCACCAAGCAGTAGTGTTCGCATTGCTGTGTTCCGGTGTGGGCATAAGACAACCGGTGACATTACTAGCATAGAGGCATTCCATCTTAGTAATCAGGGTTGGCAACGCGTTTGAAGTCTTAGGATTGCAGTTTTGAGATTGTAGTCTTGAGGTTTCAAATGTCTATGGGTCTCAGATCCCACTTACCATCAGGTGGCCTGAGTGCTCGCGTGCCTTCCTTGCCATAAAAAAAAGTATTGCAGCTATAGCAGAGCGTCGGTGGCCAAGTGGCTTAGGGGGTCGACTCGTGATCGTAAGGTACCGAGTTCGAACCCCCGCGGTCACCATGTTCCAATGAATTTTCTAACTTATGTACAGTCAACTACAAAGATATGTATCCATGTTAATCTTACAAAATGAAGTAAATTTTCGTATGCCATTCTTAATTACCCTTCCTTCGTGACATTTCTAGTATCAATAAAACCTTACATTGTGATCGACTCGTTTAAAATGCAATAATTATGTATCCCGCTTGTTTCCTCTGAATGTTCAGATTTTGTAAGATTAACATGGATACATATCTTTGTAGTTGACTGTACATTATCCGATGCTCTTACGGTGAAGGAAAAACATCGTGAGGAAAGCTTCACATTCTAACAGCTGAGTGTGTAACAAGGTAATTGTACAAAAGATCCTGAAGAGGTCGTAGTGTATCCGAAAGGGCCCATCTGTAAGATAAGATAAGATTGCCGCTATAGCAAGGAATAAAAACCGGCCAAGTTCGAGTCGGACTCACGCACGAAGGGTTCCATACCATTATCTATACAACATTAGCAAAAAAACGGCAAAGAAGTCACGTTTGTTGTTTGGGAGGCTCCCTTAAATATTTATTTTATTTTAATTTAATTATTTATTTTTAAAGTGAATACGACAACTAAATATTCTGTGAATGTTTCAAGTGTCTATCTGTTGCCGTTATTAATATCGAGCAAAAAACGGCAAAAAAGTCACGTTTTGTTGTATGGACCCTCAAACATTTAATTTATTCTGTTTTTAGTATTTGTTGTTATAGCGGCAACAGAAATACATCATCTGTGAAAATTTCAACTGTCTAGCTATCACGGTTCATGAGATACGCCTGGTGACGGACCGACGGACGGACAGTTGAGTCTTCGTAAAAGGGTCCCTTTTTTACCCTTTGGGTACGGAACCCTAATTAAAGAGGGTTCCCATATAAAAATCTTGGCGTCTTTATTCCATCCTAATATTGTATCAACGTGGTCAAATCTTGCTACCATTTTATTTCCCAACTGAACTAATTACTACATTCTTAATCAAGCCTTCTCAAATTTATGGCCCGGAATCGAACCTCTGACCCTGTCTTACTCAGCAGCTGATTAACAGCATACCCCTCAAGATTAAGGTGGGGGAGGTCAATTGGTTCGAGGGGATGCTGATTAAACCGGACTTTTCTGTACGTTACATCTCGGGAAATTGAAATCCGAATTTGCTGGGGGCTGGGTGTTCTCAGCGCCACACAATTACAGATTTAGTTGGAACTCTCTCCTGTGCTATCTATTCACATGTGCATCAAGTCTTGTTTATTATCAAAATATTAAAGCTAGTACAGTCAACTACAAAGATATGTATCCATGTTAATCTTACAAAATGAAGTAAATTTTCGTATGCCATTCTTAATTACCCTTCCTTCGTGACATTTCTAGTATCAATAAAACCTTACATTGTGATCGACTCGTTTAAAATGCAATAATTATGTATTCCGCTTGTTTCCTCTGAATGTTCAGATTTAAACGAGTCGATCACAATGTAAGGTTTTATTGATACTAGAAATGTCACGAAGGAAGGGTAATTAAGAATGGCATACGAAAATTTACTTCATTTTGTAAGATTAACATGGATACATATCTTTGTAGTTGACTGTACAAAAATTACATAAAATACAAGAAGAAGTAATAAATATATTTATCTATACTAATATTATATAGTTTGTTTGTTTGATTGAACGCTAATCTCAGGAACTACTAGTCCGATTTGAAAAATTATTTCAGTGTTAGATATCCCGTTCATCGAGGAAGGCTATAGGCTATATATCATCACGCTAAGACCAATAGGAGCGGAGCACCAATGAAGATTGTTTCAACCTTCTACGTTAACAAAGTCGCGGGTTAAAGTTAGCGTTAGCCCAAAGTAACTATTCCACGGGGACGAAGTCGCGGGCAGAAGCTAGGTTAAAAATAAAACCGGGGCAAGAGCATGTCGGACCATGCTCAGTGTAGGGCTCCAAAGCCGTTACTAAAAACACAAAAAACTATTTCAAAAACCGGGCAAGTGCTAGCCAGACTCGCCCACCGAGGGTTCCGTACAAATTTCTATACATGATAAAAGTAATTTAAAATCGGTTTAGGCTTATGCCAATGAAGCCCTTTCATATGATACCCCACATGACACGGTTAACTCCATTCAAAATTTGGACCGCCGTTCCTTGCATAAAGGCCCTGTTTTTTTGTGATTTAACTTAAAATTTACAGTTTTCAGAGTCTTCCCTAATCTTGTAATATAAAGACGGTATAAATTACCAAATTTCATAGTTCTAGGTCAACGGAAAATACCCTATAAATTTTGATTCCCTTGATAGTGTCGAAATATACGTTTTTTGCGGCAAAAACGGCCGTTTCTTTTTTTTACGTTAACTTAGAAGTTTGCTTTTTTTCACAGCTTCAAGGGACTATAGACATGAGTATATTGTTTTAATTTCAACTCGATACCTCCACGCGTTCCTGAGATAAAGGGTGTTGACAGACACAACTGCGTCTCGGCCACGCTAACTCTACTCGTCCCGCAACAGACATTTTCCCGGTATCTGCAGTAATGTTCTATTATTTTACAACCTTGTCGGCGTAATTTAAAACAAATTACAGCTTTGTTAACAAGAGTATCTGAGTTAAACCACGGACAGACGGACAGATGGACATGGCGAAACTACCTATACGGACGGGTTCATTGTGTCTACAGAAACCTAAAATTAACAAAAAGCAGGCTTCGAAAACCCGACTGTTGCTAACCAACTTTAAATCGTCATAAATCCTGAATGATCATTCAAAATGAAAAATTATGAAAGGAACCTAAAGATGACTTTTAAATACCTATTCAATGATACCCCACTTGTCATACTTGGTCGACTTTTTTTTAATTTGCACAATATGACGTCTGGTTGCCGCCATATTGAATTTTGATTACTGTCATATCTTCAGTGACACTCACCAGATTAAGACAAATCGATTGTCATAAGAATCATCAAAATAAATATATATATATATATAGGCTGTGAAACACATTACCCTCCTCCTTCGGCAGTCGGGTAAAAAGTATTCTTGGTATGTATTTTTCACCCATATACCAAAAAGACAATTTTAATGAGCTGTGGTTAAAATGTACCTGTTAGTACCCACTACCGCTGGCTAGGTCCGTGACAGTGGCCTTTAACTTTCCAAGTCTAGACCAGATTGGAAACTAGGCTGTCGGCTAAACGGGCACGGCTATTACACACTAGGTTTCTATGTTAAACTAACTACGATGGTTAAATAATAGTTAGTAGTAGGTGACAGCGATGACAGCTGTTACTTTTCGAAGATTTTCCAAACTTGAATCTCATTACCTTACAATATTCGATAACGTAATTTCAACATTACTTTACAGCTGTCATCGCTGTCACCACAGGTAATGTAATGCTGGTCATTTTTCTTTCGGCTTCTGAACCGATCTTAGAGTACTTAAAACCTAGATAAAGTATTGTACGAGACTCTGCGTAATTGGCAATACAACACTCGTGTGAACTATTATGAAACTCGCCTTGCGGCTCGTTTCATAAACCACACTCATGTTGTAATTTAAGTATAATTGTATTTTTTAACCGACTTCAAAAAAAGGAGGAGGTTCTCAATTCGTCGGGTTTTTTTTTTTTTTTTTTATGTATGTTCCCCGATTACTCGAAGACCACTGGACCGATTTGAAAAATTTTTTCGTTGTTCGAATGGGTATACTTTTTAGTTGGTCCCATTGTCACCACGTCAGGATCTGATGATGGGATCATGGAGAAATCAAGAGAACTCCTCAAATATTATAGGCACACCTATAGCGATTTTGGTATTTTTCACTGCAACTCATGCATTTGCTTTTGAAAAGTACTATATGGTGAAGTGGAACTGATGATGAAGACCACAGATGGCCACCGGAACTCCTTAACGGTACCTATTTCAAGGGTGGCGATAAGATATTTCGATAAAGGAAGTTGAGCGACTATGACGAAGCACATTTAGGTTTAAATATGACTATGACATTCCCGCGGCGTTGTCTGCGGCGAGCTTGAAATGTTCTATAGTTTATTATTAATATTTAGAAGTGGAGTTACGTAACAGCATAAATAGGATCACTAAAAAGTATAAAATAAAATAAATGTTTAAAAAACAAAAAACCGCCTTCAAAAAGCAAAAAATAACTTCTTTAAAATGGTAGGTAAATAGGTCAGTCCAACTGAAGTCGGCGTCCAACAATATTTTAACCAAAAGCAGACTTCATGTGATTGAAAAATGACCTTCTGCTGGAGTCTCTTACGGCGCTTCGTCGCCGCAGCGATGGTCTTGTCCGAAGCGCTAGTGGATTTACACCATATTACCGACGTGTAAACAAGCCCTCATGTGGCCAATTTACTGACACAATATTTTGAATTTCGAATTTTGATACGAACACCATTAAATAAATTTCATAACCCACTTCTAAATAGTCTTGTCTCTCCCTCGTTAGTTTGAACAACACCTAAGTACTCCCCGTACAGGATATCATATTTTTTCCCTCCATTTTCCAATATTCAAGAGCACTCATATTTCCCATCTCCCGCCGCTTCCGGCGTTGTCATCGATAAAGCGCGACTTCCGTTTCCGTCGCGTTGTCGCCAAATTGTTGAATAGTTGCTCAATTTATTGCAGTTTTGGAAGAATTTTGAGTGAATTTTAATAGTTTTAGTTTGTGTATGAAACTTGGAGTTACGTGAACACTTGGATGAAGTATAGCGAAGGTTGCATTGATTATTCCATGCCTGTTTTGAAAAATATGATTTTATTATTATTTTATTTTTAAAACCGGCTAGAATAGGACGATTCCCAACCAGTCTAGTATATTTTTTTATGGCAAGGAGAAGGCACGCGAGTACTCAGGCCAACGGGGGCCCGTTTTATAAAGCTACAAGTAAAAATTGTACAGGTCTAAACTGGCAACACTGCTCAAATGGCTGGGGCCCGTTTTATAAAGCTACAAGTAAAAATTTTACAGGTCTAAACTGGCAACACTGCTCAAATGGCTGGGGCCCATTTTATAAAGCTACAAGTAAAAATTTTACAGGTCTAAACTGGCAACACTGCTCAAATCGCTGGGGCACGTTTTATAAAGCTACAAGTAAAAATTTTACAGGTCTAAACTGGCAACACTGCTCAAATGGCTGGGGCACGTTTTATAAAGCTACGAGTAAACATTTTACAGGTCTAAACTGGCAACACTGCTCAAATGGCTGGGGCACGTTTTATAAAGCTACAAGTAAAAATTTTACAGGTCTAAACTGGCAACACTGCTCAAATGGCTGGGGCACGTTTTATAAAGCTACAAGTAAAAATTTTACAGGTCTAAACTGGCAACACTGCTCAAATGGCTGGTCATTGGTCGAGGTTGTGTCAAATGGAAACTTGTTACCTGTAAATTGTAATTTGTAGCTTTATAGAACGGGCCCCTGATGGTAAGTGGGATCTGAGACCCATAGACATTTGAAATCTCAAGACTACAATCTCAAAACTGCAATCCTAAGACTTCAAATGCGTTGCCAACCCTGAAGACCAAGATGGAATGCCTCTATGCTAGTAATGTCACCGGTTGTCTTATCCCCACACCGGAACACAGCAATGCGAACACTACTGCTTGGCGGTGGGTTAATGGATAAGATATGACTATAAAATCACAAAATTGGATATAACTTTTTTATCTTGGCGTCAATTGATATGGAACCTACATCTAAATACTCTTCATTAATATATCTAATTAATCAACGAAGGTTTTTTTTCTAAAGTGAAAAATATGGAAATAAAGGCCAAAAAACTACTTTTTTGTATTAAAAATGTCAAACTTTGATAGCATAAATCTCGATATCAGTGACTTGTAAAAGAAAAATTGAGATGGCAGCTAGTTTAGAACAGCAGCGTTAATGCAAATAGGTTTTAACAACAACTGAAAGTTTAGAGCTTCAGATCGGAGGTCATCTGCCCACGGTAGCCCCTTAATAGGGTCCCTTCGGACACGGAACCCTAAAAAGCTTTTTTATAATACGGGTTAATATCAATTAAATCAATCAAGCTAGCTATTAATATCAAACAAATTTCCTTCATCAAAACTCCATTAAAACTAAAAGTCACAAAACAACCGGAAACTGCGTCACACGCCAATAGACAAACCAACACAAACACATCTCCATCTTGCTCTCTCATGCGTCGGCGACCGCGCTAAAGCGGGACAGAGCACACGTGCGCCAGATCAATGATCTACAGGATCTTAATGACTCGATCGATCGCAAGATGGCCGCGGTTATTTTGGGATCGCCGCTTGCGCAATAACGAAAGGACTTTTTATAGATGATGGACGGTTTGTGTAGGGTTCGATCTAGATTAGGTTATATTACGTGTTCAGTATGGGTGCGCTTCAATTAGTCTAAAAACGTTTTGTATAATTTCATTTAATTAACCACGAAAAGCATAATGAACGTTTAGCATAAAAACCAATTGTATAATTTCATCAGGCATACGATCGAATAACATAACACTCGTTTATTATAACTATTATAAACCATGTTATTATGCATTTTTAGTCAATTTCTTCTAACTAGGTTAGGTTAGGTTAGAACTGAGACCACATTAATAGCAATGAAAATCGTTAGAAATATTTACTTTTCGATTTATGAATTTTATAGTTTTTGTAATTATGCATTTCGTTTTATGCATCATGATTATTATATCGTTGGTTTATTATAGAGATCGAAATTATGTAAATTACCTATGTAAAATGAAAATTAGAACATTAGTTTTTTATACTAAACATTACACACCCGTTCAGTATTTATTATTGACATTCCCTACATACCCTCGTCCGTTTATAAACATACATCGTTATCGCGGGAGCAAGAACGATTTGACAGTAGTGAAAGATTATGACAAATAGGCAATAACAAAAGTGACACTCGTACGTTTATACCTACGAGTTCAAAATGTATACATTTTCTTTAAAATATCTTACCTCCGTACTGACTTGATAAGTAGTACATATTTAAAAAGATTAGCTACTTAAGACATTTGTCATTCTTGATTGATTTGATATGTACGAAAACATACAAAAAATATATCTTAATTAAATTTGAGTGCAAATGGAAAACATATATTTAAAAAGTTAAAACTAGTTTTGGAGAAAAATACTGGATTTGACATAATAAAATAAAATATTTTCAAAGTTGACACGTTGACTTATAAAAGCGTTTACTCAGTATAAGACAAGTTTGATTGACCGTTTCCAGCGAAAACTTCGTGCTAGATATGAAGGACTTCTTAGAGGCTTAGGATGTATAGGCAGAATATTCCGTTTATACTAAACAGACATTCTGTTATATGTGTTCTTTAATAGATTTGTTTTTGCTCCCGCGATAACGACGTATGTTTAGAACCAAAATTTCAACCAAGTCTTCATCACCGTCATTTTTAATCATCGTATATGCAAATTGACGTCATCGGCACAAACAGTTCGACCCCGTTAGAAACGTAGGGAACGTCAACAGTAAATCAATGTCCGCAAGTGCGTATAAGACACTTTATCTACACTCATATCATAAACCCTCTATGATGCGTTCAAAAACCACAAATGATGACCAGCATCTGTTGTTAGAGCAAATTTTTTATCTGCGGCAGTAATCTTATGGACTCTTAAGAACATCAATTTCGATGTTCTTATGACATTCAAATTTCGAACATCTCTGAAAAACAAAGAAATTTGATTTGACCGCTATTCTAATATCAGTCGAGATGACGTTTAGTTCGAAATGAATTGTCAAGATATCGAACGATATGATAGTTGGAGCCGACTCTAGATTGTCTCTGAAATAAAAAAAAACTATGACAGCTGCCAGAAAACTTTTCAATCTTTTCATTACCGCCATTACCGGTTAAAATTTACTATGCGGCTCCTGAATGCATCATGGAGCCTTATGATATGTGCGTAGATAAAGTAGTGTATATAACTGTACATAATTAGGCATTAAAACACTTGTGTGATGTTATAAAACCCACACTCGTGTTTAATGCCCTTCATTATGTACAGTCACATAAACTACTATTATTTATTTCCTCAGTAAATAATAATCAAAAAAAAGTTTGCTTTTGAGATAAGAACGTCCATGAGCATGATATTTTACAGAACACTTTTTCAAAAAAAACCTTTTGTCACGTAAGTACAAACAGAATTACAGATACATATTAGTGACAGGTTGTAAACCCATCGCTTAACAGTTCTACAAGCCTTTAATCCCTTGGTTGCTTCTTCAGACTTCCACGGGAAGACATCATCATCATCATGTCAGCCGAAAGACGTCCATGGAGTGGCATTATTGTAATCCACGCGGCATTTTACTTTTATAATAATACAATGGATTAGAGATGGGCCGACTTCTCGACGATTAGTCGGGAAAGCCGACTATTCGGCACCATTTCTAGTCGGTAATTAGTCGGCAAAAAATGCCGAATATTCGGCACTTTATTGCCTATAGGAAATATCGTCAAAAAATGTCCACACATGCGATTTTCTTTTCGACATAGTTATAAAAAGCACTATACTCGAAATTCTAATTAAAGACCAAACAAACTACGACAGATACGTCACTGTCATAAGTGTCAAAGTCAATTAAGTCAGTGTCAATCGAACAGTTCAGGGTTAGCCAACCTTTTTGCATTGATAATCAAATTGTTGTAAATATTTGTAGATCATTCTAACATTTTCAATATCAAAAGTTATATTTAACAATAGGGAATATGCTTTCAATGTTTTTTCTACCCGATATTCAAAACATTAAAATATCCCAAAACAAACATTTTCTCATAATTATAGTGTGTTAAGTCATTAAATGGTTTGTTCAATGGCGATTTTTTTATCAGCTAAAACAAAATGACAAGCTAAATTCGGATGCCTTACACTTATGCTTGATTTACACTTGACAGGTACCCATGGACCCCATGGTGTCATGGCTGGTAAAATGCCCGATGATTGTCAATATAAAGTGAGCTACACACTTTTGGCCTGTTATTTTGTTGAATAACTAAACGTATGTAATATTTAAATTGCATCTAACGTTGTTTACAACTATTGTTTATTTATCGTACCAAATGTTATTAATACCTGAAGTATTACAAGTGCAATAACAGTTTTGCTACCAAAAAATTTCTATGGTTAAATATTTAATAGGCCATCTTGTATTTGTGTAAGTAACTTGAATTAACTTGTTTATTTAAATCGAAGGTTTAAAACTACCTACAAATAAATATTCTTAGTGCGGTCTTTTAAAAAGTGCAAATATACTAAGGCATTTTTTTTTTAGTGGCAACCCACGTTGGTCTTTAATTACGATTTCGAGTATAGGTAGGTAGTTCGTTTTAATACTTTAATTAGGGAATTAATTGCTTTTTCTGTCGTGCAGAAAAAACGTAAAAAAAACTGGCCAAAAGTAGGTAACAAAGCGCGACGGACGAAGCGAAACGAACGTTTCCGAGTTCACACGAACTTAGCAAAATCCTACGATCGGCATTGCCGACTAGTCGGCCGATTATTCAGCAAATTGAAAACCGATTAGTCGGCCGACTGGCCAGTCGGCAAAATCCGTAGTCGGCCCATCTCTAATACTCAGACATCTTCTAGGTACTTACAAACGAACAAAAGGCCTAGAATGGCTAGAAACAAGCGCACTAAAGGCTGAATCCGCTCTCAGCTCCGGCTAAAAGTCTAGTTCACTAGAGCACTCAGCTCTCAGCCACAATGGCGTCTTAGCCTTTGTCAGAGCACTAAGTCTGAGTGCCCCTTGAACTGCATCGATTCCTGTTCAGCATTTCTTAATGCGAGGATTTTTGAACTCATGTCATAATAAGTAGATGTTTTTTTAGGCATTTTTGTGGTAAGATTTTCTCGCTGACTGTAATCTTTATAGGGATCCGAATAGGAGACGACCTTCACCGGGCTGTTTATTCGATAATAGTAGATTATACATCGAGGGGATAAAGAACTGTTTTATGACACGGGCGCGATATTGAATCCTGGAGCAAATGAGGGATTCCAGACTCCCGAGCGTAGCGAAGGTGTTACGAGTTAATTCCTATGCGAAGCGAGGGAATTAAAACGGGGTCCTGAGTGCAGCGAGGGATTCGAACTCGCCCAAGACGAAAACACCTTTATCCCAAAAGAGAATACTCTACTTTTCTCACCTTTTGTTTTATTTTCTTTGTTTTGCGTATATGGCTTGTAGTGGCCAGTTCGATTTTCAAATAAGTTCTGTTTGCTGTAGGTTCTATGGAACAATTTTTCATAAGAATTCAAATCTCATTATAACCCGCTGGTTAGCCGATGGCTATAATCACTTACTTTAAGTGAGGTTTGCATGATATATAATTGGGCAAATTCGAGCATGTGGTGTGAAAAAAGTGTTTTATATCAAATTATTAATATGCTAAGTAATATATTTATAATAGGTTGACTGGAAAATTTCAGTTAATTTTTTAAATTGTTGTTGCTTGTTTAATAGACCAATTACATACTAATCCAAAAGTATAGAGTCTATAGAATATGCAAACGTTAGGTTGACTATTTTTTCCCATCATAACTATTGGGTAGGCAGGTAAGTCGGTACTAATCATTTGCACTAAACCTAACGTTTACCTATTCTATAGGCTTCATGCTTTCGATTAGTATGTAATTGGTCTATTTAATAAGCAAAAGCAATTTAAAAAAAAAGATCATTTTCAGTTTTTTTTTACACGACTGCCCCAAAAAAAGAGTGTAATGTTTTTACACGACTGCCCCAAAAAAGGAGTGTAATGTTTTCAGGGTTCATGTTTGCATGTATGTATGTAAGTTTCTTTATTCCACTATAACTTCTAAATCCCTTGACCGATTTAGATGTGTGAGGTATCGTTAGAATCCTTACGTCATCCCGGGTGACATAGGATACCTAAACTGTTAAAATTGAAATAACAACAATGGCAAAATGACAATTATTAACATATGTAGGTATATCGACGACAGTATAAAAAATCCAGTCGGGTTTTTAAAGCTTGCTTTTCATACAAGTAGGTAATTATCATATAAGGACTGGATTGAAATTTTCCAGTGAACCTATTATAAATATATTACTTAGCATATTAAATTTGATATAAAATACTTTTTATCGAATAAACAGCCCGGTGAAGGTCGTCTCCTATTCGGATCTTAGACCATCATTACATAGTACAAAATAAAAGTCGCTTCCCGCCGTCTGTCCCTCTTTATGTACGCCTAGATCTTCTAAACTACGCAACGGATTAATGCGGTATTCATCAATAGATAGAGTGATTCAAAAGGAATGTTTCTATGTATAATTCTGGTTTATGTACTGGTGTTACAGAAAACTCACGTAAACAGAAGCGAAGCGAGGACGGGTTGCTATTAAATATATATTATTTAATGCGTTTAATCTTAATCGAAGCCGAGATATTAAAGATCGGTTCAGCGGTTTAACCGAGAAAGCGTTACAGATAGACAGAGTTACAATCGCATTTATAATTATTATAAGTATGGACATTAGATATCAGATCTACTAGTAATTATTTTTAGTTTAATGTATTTGACATGTAATATTTTTTATTTTTACATTTATTTGTAATGTTTTTAATTTTTGAATTTGTAATGTTTTTATTTGTGATAGTTCTGAGTATTTGTTGCTTTATTACCTTGTAATGTAGGTAACTTACTTTTAAGTATTATTGTATTTTATGTTTGAAAAAATGACCTTCTGCTGGAGTTTCTTGCGGCGCTTCTTCTCCGCAATGATGGTCTTGTCCGAAGCGCTAGTAGATTCACTATATATTGCCAACGTGTAAAAGAGCCTGTATGTGGCCAATTTACTGAATAAATATTTTGATTTGATTTGATTTGATAGTATGGAAGTATGGATATTATTATGAATGAACGTGTGGTTGTTAGAATAGTGCCACTCCATGTCTTTCCGTGGATGTCGTAAGAGGTGACTGAGAGAGTAGTAATAGGACGCATCGTCTTGATAACCAAATCTGACGTTATCTATGAAAAGGGACCTTATTGTCGATGGCGCTTCCGCCATTATTGAAGATGAAGATAAATACAACGTCGCATGACGCAGTGTGGCATAAGCGCCATCGACAATAAGATCCCTTTATATATAATGCCACAAATAAAGATTTTGCAAAATGAAGTCTTTGACAAATTGTTATTACTTAATTTGCATTCGGTAAAATCACAGCGAACTCACTTAAAATATCTTGAAAGACATTTGCAAATCAGAAACCGCATTTCCTTGACCTATTTACTTATGAACAATAAAAATCCAAACTCCGGGAGAAATAGTAGTCGCGCCAAATACAAGGAAAACATTCGTTTTCCGGGATAAAAACAAGGCAATAACGTCCCTTTATTTGTGCTGTTTGCTTTCATGACGAGGGTGATAGGTGACGACGCCATGACAGTCGGCCATTTTGATTTTAGATCGGAATAAAACGTCAAAATGTAGCGATCATTTGAAAATAGTTTGTGGCTGGTGCATAATAAGACTCGCCTTCGGCTCGTTTCATAAAACCACACTCGTGCTTTAATGCCTAATTATGTAACTATAGCCGCATACATAACTTTATCTACATGCATATCATAAGTTTTCTATAATATGTTCAGATATGGCCTGTATTTTTATTAAGTTAGTGTTACCTACTGTTAACTTTTTTGTAGTACCAAATCTTAAAAAAAATATCTTTGTTTATAATTTACAGATATGGCTTTCATTTTCAAGTTAGTGGTACAGTATTACCGATACTTTAATGTTTAGGTACCGACACTTTAATGTAAACATTACGATGCACTATACTTTAATGTAAACATTAAGATGCAACCACAGATACAGGTTTCTTAATATAGGCGATTTGCTTATCGCTTCTGAACATATTGTAGGGAAGTTATGATATGGATGTAGATAAATGTTTTTATGTGCATACCTAAGTTAGTTCTTCTTCTTTTTCATTAATGGCGGTCCACTGCCGTATTTCGCAGTGAATTCGCCAATGTAAAGTGAGTAGAGTAAATCAGTACACAGAGTAAATCAAAAGTATACGCCATATATCTTTCAATCGGCCATCTTCTCTTCCCAAGGTTAGGTATCGGAAGAATCCTGCATAGGTACATATGCAGTTGGTTATACTTAGCTATCTCTACTAATATTACTTATAAATGAGTTTGTCTGTCTGCTTGTACAGATCTAGTGAATAATCCTTTCACATCGTGAAAACTCGGAACTCACGTCTACTTCCTAATGATGCCGACGTGTCTATGAATTATTGAATTATTAAGTGACATGTTTGTATTACATAAATAGAGTACTTTAGTTATCAGTGTCAAATGTCAAACCACTAGTTTGAAGTATATCACACCGAGATGTTAAAACCACCACGATCAAATATATATAAATTAGGTGTAGGTAAACAAGAAATATAAATAAATGTTGAAAATAATTTCATAGGCTTGTGGATCTAATCGTTTCCCAGGTCTTAATGCTTTCGGCATGACTATTAACAA
The DNA here is from genome assembly GCA_946894065.1 of Acleris literana. NCBI lineage: Eukaryota > Metazoa > Arthropoda > Insecta > Lepidoptera > Tortricidae > Acleris > Acleris literana. The sequence goes on along the minus strand of OX335693.1, from coordinate 1,756,759 downwards.
GAACTGAAAACAAACTTAATCTTAATTAACAAAAAAATACTCTGGTATTAACCACTCTATATCGATTATCACTCTCGCGATGCGACGTTCCCCCACGTTGTCTTGATGGGTACTGAGTCAGACTGAAGTAGCATGACAAATACGAACATTTCCGAGAAAATACGATGTGAAAGGATATTTCACTACATCTTACATTGTGAACTAGACCGCTGAGCCGATTTTGATAATATTGTCCTTCCCCCGGACTCATGCTGGTCCGGGGGAAGGATTAGAGAATGTATTAAATTCGGCACACGTTGATTAAGTGAGATAATACTTAAGATTTTTCTTTATTCCGGAAAATGTAATAATTCCCGTGGAAATACAACTAATGCTATAGAAAAAACAACTGTATTTTTATTAAAAAATATGTATCTAACTCCGGTAAATATGAATACATTTGGACAATTGTAAATATGAGAGAGCGAAAACCCTCAAAAGGCGCAAATACAGTGAACTTGATAGAAGTTATATATTTGAGCCTTTTGGGGTCGAAACTTTAGGACCGTGGGGACCAGGAGCTCACCGTATTTTTAAAGACCTTCCAAAGCGTCTGGTCGACGCAACTCGTGACCAAAACCTGGCCTGCACTTGGCACAAAGATTAAGCATTGCCATTCAACGTGGCAATGCTGCCAGCATTTTGGGAACGATGCCCACTGGTAGCGGTTTGTTAGTTTAAGTAATTTTGTAAGTTCGTTCGTTTGTTCTTTTTTTAAGTATTGTATTGATTGATTGTGAGAAGTAATAAAACAGTTAGATAATTGCGTTAAAAGCATTTCAATTTGGGCATACGGGTCGGAATTGATAGTGTCTCTTAGGTAGGTACTTAACCTAACCTAAACTTGACGCATGACATTCACGCGTGAGTGAGATTGGAATAGGTTATTATACTAACTTGCATCAAGTTTCTTTAAATAAGCAAGAAACACTTAATATGCTCGCAACCAAACGCAGCGATGGTGGGCGATTGAGGGAAGGCTTGTAGTACTGTTAGGCGATGGGCTTGCAACCTGTCACTAATACGCTGGTAAACATCTTAGCCTGATTGTGCAAAATGTGGTTACAGCAGAAGTATCAACAATTTTTTAGAGTTGTAGGTAATTCCGTAGCTCTGCCTACCCCACTCTGGGATTACAAGCGTGAAGGTATAGTCCTTAATTGTATTTTTTTTACAATGGGTCTGTTCTTCAAGTAAGTAGGGACAATTTTTTATTGTTACGTGTTATTTATGATATTATTTTTGTTTCAGGTAATAAAGCGGTTTTTTTCAAAGCAACGACGTCATTCAGTACCTACAGTTCGAAGATATGTATACAATGTTGCATCCTAAACTCAATAGAATAAGATGCAAAACTGTACACAATATATTTTTACTCGTCTGCCTGCACTTACATCGCACGTTTTGTAAGTAAAAAAATACTTAAAATATAATGGTAGTTTATGTGGCTGGTGCATAATAAGATCACACGAGTGTTTTAATGCCTAATTATGTATAGCCGCATACATAACTTTATCTACATGCATATCGTAAGTTTTCTATAATATGTTCAGATATGGCCTGTATTTTTATCAAGTTAGTGTTACTGTTAACTTGTTTGTAGTACAAAAGCTAAAAAAAAAACAAACTTTATTTATAATGTATGCTTGCATTTTCAAGTTAGTGGTACTATATTACCGATACTTTAATGTTTACGTACCGACACTTTAATGTTAACATTACGGTGCACTATACTTTAATGTAAACATTAAGATGCAACCACAGGTACAGGTTTCTTAATATAGGCGATTTGCTTATCGCTTCTGAACATATTGTAGGGAAGTTATGATATGGATGTAGATAAACATGATATAAAAGCTAACGTTCGTTTAAGGCCTTAAGCTACCGGTGGTGGTTAGGGCTGCAGAGAGAGGAACCCCCGCACAAAACGTGCCATGACGAGGAGTACCTTTCTGAATCAGGCCCTTGATGCGCGGTGCTTAAGCCACAGACGCACTGAGAGCGGAAGCGGCGCGTTTTGGTGCGTTTTCATGCCAAAAAGTGTTCCTAAATGGCGGCAGAGGTGTTTTTTGTATGAAAGAAAACGCGCTGTATCGCACCGCCACCGCTAATTAAACAGTGCAATCACGGCTGAAAAGAATGTTCAGAGCGTCGCGGAGGCAATTTTTTGTATAAGTAAAAACGCGTAGCACAGCGCCGCCATTGCGTCCGCAGCTTAAAAAGCGTTCCCAAATCGCCGCAGATGCCTTTTGTGTAACAAAGCGTTGCAGCACGCCGTCTCCATCTCTCAGTTCGTTTGCAGCTTCAAAAGCGTTTCCAAAGCGTGGCTGAAGCGTTTTTTGTACAAAATCGCGCCGTTTCCGCTCTCTGTGTTTGCCGCACTTACCGTCGCGTGCGCAGCGGCGGGCTAATTCCGCGTCCGTCGCTCGTCACACCAAACTGATTTACTATCCGATCTAACAGCAGGGCTGCCTCTGTGTAAATAGTATATCGGGGGCTCTGTTCTAATCGGCAAAACCATATCGCTTCTGTATTGTCAATGTTACGATAGTTCTTATTTAATTGATAGTAATGGCGGCCGAGTTAAAAACAGTACCATAACAGGTCAAAAACGATATGGACCAGTAGTTTTAAAGGCTAAATAATAGTAGTTTACGTGACGGTTGCGTAATGACAGGCATTACAACATGAGTGTGGTTTATGAAACGAGCCGCAAGGCGAGTTTCATTATAGATCACACGAGTGTTGTAATGCTAATTACGCAGAGTCTCGTACAATACTTTATCTACACACAGGTATTATAAGTACTCTAAGATGGGTTCAGAAGCCGAAAGGCAAATGTCCAGCGTTATCTTGCCTGTGGTAGTAGGTGACAGCGATGACAGGTGTAACGTAATTTTGAAATTACGTTATAGAATATTGTAAGGTAATGAGATCCAAATTTGGAACATCTTCCAAAATTAACAGCTGTCATCGCTGTCACCTTCTACCACAGGTAATGTTGGTCATTGCCTACTGGTTTTGAAAGCATAATGCATGCAACGCATTTTGTAATTTTTGTTTTATTTTTTATTTGTTAATGTTGTTTGCTTGTTGTTGGTGAATAAATATTCTTTTTTTTATAATAGAGGACTTATGATATGAGTGTAGATAAATATATGGAAGGAATCGTTAGTGAATTGGCGTCCACGGCATTCTGTTACGGCAAAGAAAGGCGTCATGGGTTAACTATTATTTTTATATTTTTTCTCGTCAGTGCCAACCCTAAGCATCGCAAATAACATATGATTTACGCCCACGTCATTAATTGGCTAGGCCGGCGCTCTCAACCCGAAACCGACCTTAACCCACTGACATAAAACACACATTTCACTGACCAACATCGGTCGATAGATTCGGTTAGTGTGCTACAATACTAAATTAAACTTTAATTGTATGTTATAAGGGTTATATTAAAGTGGTTTTTAGATTAGTACCGACTTAGTATAAGAGAGTTGGGTGTTTTCCAAATTATTACGATTATAATTAGCTACAAGATTAACAGACAAGGTTAAGTTTCCATACATTTGGCGGTTAAAACGTAGAAGTCTAAAGATTCGCTATTATATTGATGTAGTATAAGAATACGATAGCAAATCACTGTGATTTAATATAGTAAAGAACCCCATCCCGTAAAAAAAAAATAGGAGACTATGGGCCCGTTCCAGAAAGCCACTCTGCAACTCTGCACTCCACAAATCCCACTCTTCAAACGTATTTCTGTTCCACAAAACTATTGCAGAGTTGAAGAGACAGAGTCAAATGCAGAGTGTGGATTTGTGGATTTGCAAAGTATTTCTGTTCCACAAAACAATTGCAGAGTTCAAGAGGCAAAGTTAAATACAAAGTGTGGATTTTTGGTATGCAAAGTAGCTTTTAGGAACAGAATCTTTGCAGAGTTTGCGAATTACCTACTCGGAGTGTTTTCTGGAACACCTTTTGCTCTACACTTTGCATTATCGTGGATTTGCAAAGTGCAGAGTGGCTTTCTGGAACGGGCCCAATCTCACACCAATTTGACCTAGTCCCAAGCTCCTATAGCTATGGAGGCTTGTACTATGGGTACTAGACAAAGATATAAATATTTATATAAAGAGAAGTACATAGAAAACATCAAAGACTCAGAAACACGCGCTCATCACACAAATATGTGCCATTACCGGGAATCAAACCCAGGACCATACGAATATTCTCGCATTTGTTGAATATTGTAAGGTAATGAGATCCAAATTAGGAACATCTTCCAGAATTAACAGCTGTCATCGCTGTCACCTTCTACCACAGGTAATGCTGGTCATTGCCTACGGGTTTTGAACGCATAATAGAGGACTTATGATATCAGTGTAGATAAGTATTGTACGCGACTCTGCGTAATTGGCATTACGTAATCGTCACGTAAACTTACCTACGTTTAATAATTAAGGCTGGTTATTACCAAAAAACGGAACTTTTTTCATTCCAAACCTTTCAGTAATGTTGAAACAGTGCTTCATGTTTTTGAACTTTTTGGGCCTGTGTTGGTCAAGGGTTTTAAAATCATTTCAGTTATTAAAACACGGTAAAAACCACGTATTTGAGCTGCGGCTCTATTCAAGACGGTAAAAACAATATCGCATTTGATCTGTTATCGAATTGTCAACGTTTTGATAGCTCTTATTGTCTTGACAGTAATGGCGGCTGACGTCATAACAATACCATAACAGGCAAACTACGATATCTTTTATACCGCCTAGAATAGAGGCGCTGTTATCGTATTGTCAACGTTTTGATAGCTCTTATTTACTTGACAGTAATGGCCGCCGAATTGAAAACAATACCATAACATGTCAAAGACGATTTGGATTTTACCGCCATGAATTGAAGTGCAGGTCAATCGGGGTGACATTGTCCCCTGATATTTATTTATTAGTTGTCACCTTGTCACATCGTATTGAGTGACATACAATCAAGCAACAAGTACTGGAGCACCGCAATATGTTTATTACGGTGAGTTATTTATTATTTACAGCAACCGCCATCTCAATGTGGTTCGGTGGTTCCGAGAAACCGCAAGAAACTTGCGACGCGGTTCACGTATAAATAACGTCTAGGAATTCTAGTAATTACCGTTAGGATATATAATGAAAAGTATTTGGAGAAATAGGTTTTTTGAATAGGCGATTTTTTAAATCACATTTTAACAAACTATGAAAATTCCGTAATAGAAATTTAATTAAAATCGGGCAAAGAATAAAGATGATACTAGCATTTTAAACAGAGAGATCCACGATTTTTCTCAACTGTTTGTTACATGAATATTCACGTTGATTCAAGTTTATTCATGAATATTTATTTTCAATCCATCCATACTATCCATTACTATATACAATATTAGCGACCCGCGCTCGCTTCGCTTCGGTTTATATGATTTTTCTGTAACACCCGTACATAAGTTTACTTTAGTTTATTTATTAATCAATGTAATATTACAATATAAGTTGCATTGCATGTCAAAAAATACGAAATTACATTGAGATCGTCAAAACATAAATACTAATAATCAAAGAATAAAAAATAATTAATTAAAACAACAACAATTAAACATCAAATAAATGGTCACTCGTCCGATGTCAATATACAAGGATTAATAACTGTCAGCACAATAATAAATAAATTTACAATTTTAGCTTCATATATTCATCCACAGAGTATAATGGATTATCCTTTAAAAGGTTTCTAAGCTGGTGTTTAAATGCTTCGTCGGAATGTAGGTACATTTTTAAGTTTGGCGGGTAGACGCTCATAGTACATGGGACCGATGACCGATGACATAAGAGAATTGATTAAACATAAAGACCTTCCTCTAGAATCACTCTATACAGGTGAAAAAAACGAACGCCACATGGACGCCACTAACTTAAATATTGGGTTGGGAGTAGCATAAGGAACATAAGGCATCAATAACAAACTCAACACGAGAAATCGTAGTGTTAAACCCTCAAGACTAAATAAATAATAGTTTACATTAATAACGGAAACTAAATCGTGTTACATAAATAAACTAAAGCCGGCCGTCGCTCCAGACGAAGCATATGTTGTTAATATGTCACTAAATCTAGCCGAGAGTACGTCTACCATTACATCGGAATACGTCGCGTCTATCAAACGCTAGAGTTAGTTGTAGAATGGCTAGTTACTATTATATAGCATATTAGCTGTCCCCGTGCCCACTTCGTTGGGCAATAAACATTTTTTTTAGATAAATACACAGCCTATGACACTCACAAATAACGTGGCTTTCTATTGGTAATAGATTTTTTAATATCGGTTCAGTAGATCCAGAGGTAGGATGGGGGTACCCTACAACGTCACAAACTTTACCTCTTTATAATATTAGCATATAGATGACCACATTGCCTGTAGCCTACATCTCAAAAAGTCAGAGTCGCATGACCAAATTTTTTTCTTTTATGTCTATTTTAGCAAAGTTGACGGAGCTCAGCATGGCGGGGCTCTTATTTCTTGGCGGTTCACCCTTCGAGCATTTGAAGTCACATAACGAACCTAACCTAATTACCTACTGACGTTTTTCTATCCTATCGCGGTCAAATGTATGAATTAACAGGTTGACCACATGGTTTATCGAAACGCACGAGAATGACATTCCATACATTCTGAGTGATAGAAAAGGAAAACGTTACTAGCGTTTGCATTTTAGCTAGGGCCCCGGCCTGGAAGGCCAAAACAACATTGAAATTGGAACTCCATCGACTCTGACAAATATATTGGGTGGGTTTAGTGGTGGTAGGACCTTGTGCAGGGTCCGTCCGGATCGCTACCACCATCTTATCCATTAACCCACCGCCAAGCAGTAGAGTTCGCATTGCAGTGTTCCGTTGTGGGGATAAGACAACCACTGGTGAAATTACTAGCATAGAGGCATTCCTGCTTAGTCCTCAGGGTTGGCACGCACGAAGTCCTAGGATTGCAGTTTTGAGTTTGTAGTCTTGAGGTTTCAATTGTCTATGGGTCTCAGATCCCACTTACCATCAGGTGGCCTGAGTGCTCGCGTGCCTTCCTTGCCATAAAAAAAATATGATTAGAAAAACATGGGATAAAATAATCTACTGGTAATTTCAGCGAATAAGATAAATGTGAATTTTAAAAAACGCATGTATGAAATAACTGATCTGACACTTCTTTAATAAATTTCTTTGTGTCAGATGACCACGGCCCAATAGTTTCCATAGCAAGTGCAACAAATACGTAATTTGGCTTTAAAAAAGCATATTTGCGGCGCTTGATGGTTTGGGCGCGGTCTGCGGCGGTCCCTGGCTTGCGAGCAGAACCTTGGGCATGAGACTGTGCTAGCGTTTCAACGCAAATGACGTCCCACACCAAAGGACGACCAAGATGCCACGGAATTAAAGTGCATCCATCGTTTATCGAAGCATGTCTGTAATGTTAAAATTCGCTACTATGAAAAAATTTTTGTAAAAATTCGCAACCTTTCACCTCTCGACTTTGAGTCATAAATTTATTATTAGAGACACAACTCTAAATTAAATTTGTGAATTAGGTCACTATAATTTTAACAGTGCACACGTCAAACTTAAACCACACCCTTATTTGCAATGGGGGTTAAAAATCATCCATCCAAACACCAACGCGTAAACTTTAACTTCACTAGTATAGCATACATAAAGTGCATCTCCGCTGAGATTAATGCATCTAGCTAATGATCAACACTGCACCTGCGGTTAACGAGCGAGTCAGATATATGGCGAGGCCCATGTGTAGAGGGGGTGGGGAGGGGGCTAAGGAAGTATGCAAATGTTACTACCCTGGAGGCAGTTGGAAGAATAAATACTAAAATTTTCTGGTGAATGTTAATATAGGCCTGTATTTCTTTTAGAGTTTTAATATTGTATATAATTCAATTCAACATGAATACAATTAAAAATTAAAACTAAACGTATTAAAATTAAAATTAAAGTAAGCTGCTCAAATATTAAAGATATAAATAATAATCACCACTATAAAAATAAATGTTTTAAAAAACAAAAAACCGCCTTCAAAAACGCAAAAAATAACTTCTTTCAAATTGTAGGCACCTAATAGGTTAGTCCAACTGATGTCGGCTTTTTGTTGAAAATGTTGTGGTCGCCGACTTCAGTTGGACTAACCTATTAGGTGCCTACAATTTTAAAGAAGTTATTTTTTGCGTTTTTGAAGGCGGTTTTTTGTTTTTTAAAACATTTATTTTATTTTATACTTTTTTGTGATCATAATACGCTGTTACGTAGTCCCACTTCTTAGTTGAAATGAAACTTTAAGTTATTTCAAGCGCGCCGCAAGCAACGCCGCGGGAAAGTCATAGTCATATTTCAATAACCTCCTTTTTTGAAGTCGGTTAACAAGTAAATATTCTTCGTTGTAGTCGCTCAACTATCTTAATCGAGATATCTTATCGCCACCCTTGAAATCGGTACCGTTAAGGAGTTCCGGTGGCCATCTGTGGTCTTCATCATCAGTTCCACTTCACCAAATGATACTTTCTGAATGCAAATGCTGAATTTGTTACTAAAAATACTAAAATCGCTATATGTTTGCCTACAATATTTGAGGAGTTCCCTCAATTCCTCACGGATTCTCTCATCAGATTCAGATTTGGTGACAATGGGACCACCTGGAAAGTATACTCTATCAAACCAAAAAAAAAATTTGAAATCGGTCGACAATTGACGGAGTAATCGATGAACATACATAAAAAAAAAAAACATACAGTGGAACGTATAACCTCCTCCTTTTTTGAAGTCGGTTAAAAATGATTTTTCTCACCTGTTTGTTACATGAACCAGCTTTTATTAAGACTTTGCAAAAAAGCCACAAGTTTCTATTTGACACCACCTCGACCAATGGCGACCAGCCATTTGAGCAGTGTTGCCAGTTTAGACCTGTAAAATTGTAACTTGTAGCTTTATAAAACGTTCCCCAGGGGCCTGTTTTATAAAAATACAAATAACAATTTACAGGTTACAAGTTTCCATTTGACACAACCTCGACCAATGACGACCAGCCATTTGAGCAGTGTTGCCAGTTTAGACCTGTAAATTGTAACTTGTAGCTTTATAAAACGTGCCCCAGGGGCCTGTTTTATAAAAATACAAATAACAATTTACAGGTTACAAGTTTCCATTTGACACAACCTCGACCAATGACGACCAGCCATTTGAGCAGTGTTGCCAGTTTAGACCTGTAAATTGTAACTTGTAGCTTTATAAAACGTGCCCCAGGGGCCTGTTTTATAAAAATACAAATAACAATTTACAGGTTACAAGTTTCCATTTGACACAACCTCGACCAATGGCGACCAGCCATTTGAGCAGTGTTGCCAGTTTAGACCTGTAAAATTGTAACTTGTAGCTTTATAAAACGTTCCCCAGGGGCCTGTTTTATAAAAATACAAATAACAATTTACAGGTTACAAGTTTCCATTTGACACAACCTCGACCAATGACGACCAGCCATTTGAGCAGTGTTGCCAGTTTAGACCTGTAAATTGTAACTTGTAGCTTTATAAAACGTGCCCCAGGGGCCTGTTTTATAAAAATACAAATAACAATTTACAGGTTACAAGTTTCCATTTGACACAACCTCGATCAATGACGACCAGCCATTTGAGCAGTGTTGCCAGTTTAGACCTGTAAAATTGTAACTTGTAGCTTTATAAAAAGTGCCCCAGGAGCCTGTTTTATAAAAATACAAATAACAATTTACAGGTTACAAGTTTCCATTTGACACAACCTCGACCAATGGCGACCAGCCATTTGAGCAGTGTTGCCAGTTTAGACCTGTAAAATTGTAACTTGTAGCTTTATAAAACGTGCCCCAGGGGCCTGTTTTATAAAACTACAAATTACAATTTACAGATTACAAGTTTCCATTTGACACAACCTCGACCAATGACGACCAGCCATTTGAACAGTGTTGCCAGTTTAGACCTGTAAAATTGTAACTTGTAGCTTTATAAAACGTGCCCCAGAGGCCCGTTTCACAAAGCTACACGTTATTAATTACAAGCGGAACTCCTTTTTTAGCAAAAGGAGTTAGAAAGAGACTTCCGCTTGTAATTTGTAACTTGTAGCTTCGTGAAAAGGGCCTCAGGTGTCACATTCACTTCTTTTCTTTTCTTCACATAAGTGAAAAATTTAGTTGTCTATTCTGACTGATTACACGTATCCTTCGTATGTCATACGCACGTATCTCTCGTGTCATGGCCGTATTTGCGTATTTTTATTTTGTAATTAGCGTAGCGGATCATTACTCACCGGCAGATGGCGCCCACGATGAATGATCGGCGGATAACGCAATATATCGACGTCTCGCCGAAATATCATTAGTGTGATATGGTGTGATACGTTTTTAACTTTTCCCCATCAATTTGCCTGCAATATGGACATTGCGCGGAAATAAACAAAAACCGGTCAAGTGCGAGTCGATAAAAAATCACGTTCGTTGTATGGGACCCCCCCTTAAATATTTATTTTATTTTAATTTAATTATTTGTTCTTAAAGTGAATATCTATACAACTAAATATTCTGTGAATATTTCTTACCTATTGCCGTTATTAACATTGAGAAAAAAACGGCAAAAAAATCACGTGTGTTGTATGGGAGCCCCCCTTAAATATTCATTTTATGTTGTTTTTAGTATTTGTTGTTATCAAAATCAAATCAAATCAAATTAGTAGCGGCAAGACAAATACATCATTTGTGAAAATTATAACTGTCTAGGTATCAGGGTTAATGAGATACAGCCTGGTGACAGACAGACGGACAGACGGACGGATAGCGGAGTCTTAGTAATACCCTGCTCCACCTGAAATCTCTTCTAGACAACCTTGGACAGAAAAATAGCTAAAGACATAACAACATGGCGGCGGTGTAAACTAATTACCATGCAGCAAAAATCTCAATGCTCCAAATAACAATTTTTAATTAACTCCCTCAGCAAACCTATCATAAAATTAAAGCAATAGAACTCAAGGGAAATAACTGAGCACCTTAAACAACAAGAATTAACTTGGCTCTTAACTGCCGAGCCCGCTTGGCGCGCCGCCAGGCGTTGCTCGCCGTAAATTAGAACTTGGCTTATGCCGCTTGGTGTATACTTTATAGGCGTTCGGAGGGTTTCGGTCATATTTTAAGTTAACATTATAACGCCTTGTAACATCTGTCTTGTTCATTATTGGTTAAACCGTTGAAGGGCGTTTCTTTAAAAGATTGTACGTACAGTCACCAGATTAAATTTGATACCCACCTTAGGTCCAAAGTCAATCTGACATTCTACAACAATAAGGTTGAGTTTCCTAAAAGTTACAAATGACTTGACATCTCTAATGACATGGACGACTTCAAGCATATTTATCATGAAATGGGTCCCAAATTAACGCCCGTGACCGTACTTAGTTAAGGACTAAAATAGAGAATCGTTAACTTTTCCGCTGAGTTACGAAAATAAGCTTTTCTCCCACATGCTCGGAAATGTTAACCTTACTGTTGTCAAATCAGCCCGCGAAGTTCTAAGTTCCAGGCCCAGGCAAAATTAAAAAAAAACAAAGTCATTTACCAACGGCAGCGGCCGCGAAAAATGTATGAAATTTCATTACGTACCTGGTGTTTTACTTTTTAAAACCATGTTTGGACTAGGATAACTAGGTATCTCCAAACAGCCAAACACTCGTGCAATCAAAATTCTGCCTTGTAAATTTTACGTTTTAAATGTCATAGACTAAAAAGTTGAGCCTTTTCAAACAGCATTTACAACGTATTTAAAAGTGTGTCAAATAGTTTGACTTTTTTTAATAGAAATTGCGTTCATGAACAAAATAAATTGCGGAAATAACATAAACGCGTAATAAATGTTATAGTTTAAACTATATTTTATTCAAATTGAATTTATTACGTTTCAATAATTTGTGATTTTATTTAATGCTTTATTTCAGTGTCATACTAAATTGTACGTTTGTGTTATTTTTTTCAAGGAAATGTTTGGACTGTGTTTAATATTATTAACAATTGTGTTAAATTTCCTCACATCTTGGAGAAAAGCACTATACAAGCCTCGACCGGGAAAGGCGGTTGCTGGACTCGTATATAGCGCGCTAACTCTACTCGTCCCGCAACGGCCTATTTCCCGGTCTGTGCAGTAATGTACTAATACTGTTATAAGACAAATGGTGGTATATCAAACAAAACTCCTGTAGCAAATGCAAGCATATTATTAACGGGTGAGGATTTAATCTGCTTCATTTATTGAATTTGAGATACTGCTAACTGGCGTTGACAGGTAGTATATAAACATACGACTGATTTACGTAACTCAGCGGAAAAGTTAACGTTAATTTTAGTCATTAACTAGGTACAAACTTTTAAAGAAATGCCCTTTAGCCAAAGTTGAATTTGCATACGTACTATTAACTACTGAGGGCTCAGACAAGATGCACTACGCTAACTAACGTTTCTATTCGATTCGTTTTTAAACCAATCGCGTCACTGGTAGACCACGTGACTTTTCGTATCACGTCATCTTCCAGTGACGCGATTGGTTCAAAAACGAATCGAATAGAAACGTTAGTTAGCGTAGTGCATCTTGTCTGAGCCCTCTGTTTTACCGTAAAGCCAGTTCGGAGCAGACCCTTACAGGTTATGAACTCCTGGTACTAGGATGACTATTAAACGCCCTCATCTGAATGATTTGACTGCGAACTGTTAATGTTAAAAACACTCCTGGGGCCCTAATATGGGGTCTATCCCCACTAGTTTCATTGACAGTTCCATTATTTAAAGACCTTCAGATAATGGAACTAGTGGGAATGATTTTTTCGCAATAGTTCCATTTTATTAAAAAATAATTTAGTCCCACTAAAACCGTTAATGAAAAAATTACATTCAATAATAATACTAAAAAAAATATTCGTGATAATAAAAGAAAATATTCATCATTTTATTTTATTTTTTAATAAAATAGAACTACTACGCAGCCAGCAGTTATCGCGTGACAAAGTTTGGATAAGGCATCCGTCACCTTCTGACACGTATATAAGTACGAGAGTGACGGATGCTTAATAGAGGCAGCCTACTAGGCCCGCAGGACCTCTATTCTAGGACTAGGTTACCTATCTTAAGTTCGAAAAACTTTTGTCCGCTGTTCGATTTTCGGACAAATGAAAATTTCCAGCAAACGAAACAGCGGACAAAAGTTTTTCGAAACATCGATAGGATACCGTTGGGAACGCATCCAAACGTTCATTTAACATACTCGTAGTAAAGACTCCTCTTGAGACAAATTACATGATAGTAGTTTATGTGCCTGATGCATAATGAGCAGCATTAATACACGAGTGTGGTTTCTCGCCTTTCGGCTCGTTTCATAATAAGGTCACACGAGTGTTTTAATGCCGAATCATGTGTACAGTCGCATACATAACTTTATTTACATGTATATTCATTATAAGTTTTCTACAATATGTGAGAAACCTGAATCTGTGGTTGCCCTGTATCAAATGTTTACACGCAATTTTTGAATTTAATTTTGAAGCGGCCGTGGGAGCGTGGGAGAGATTAGTTAACTTTAAACACCACACCCAAATGTATCATGTCACACAAGTTTTAAAAGTTTATTAATTTGTTTGTCAAAAAACATAGAATTACTCAACTAAGTATGATGGCGTAACTATAAGGGTGCCTAGTTTCACTACGGAACTAAAAAGGAAACCAAGTCAAGACAAAATCCATCGGGCCCTTCGCCCAAAATACTAAAACTGTTAGGCAATCCTCACTCAAAGCCCATTCCAATCGGAACCTAACCTCTGCTCCCCACAAATTACGAAACAGAATAGGATCCTACACTATTGTGTGATCTCTTTGTGTGAAAGATGGATGGCCCGGGATGAATTTTAATCTTGTTCTGTATGGTTGTGGGTTTAGCATTGAACGTTCCGTGATTTAGGAAATTTAAGTCTGCAGTTTGGGAGAAACATTTCTTGAGATTTTCAAGAAGAAGTTTCCAATTTTTAAGTTACATACCTTTAAAAAAAATCCTGAACAGTTTTTATTTTATTGTTGGTGAAAGTCTTACCTAAGCTTATCAAAGTCAGTAGCTGTTTTGGTTTTCTGAAAATAAATAAACAATAATACGAAAAGCTGTTTGGAAAATGAGAATTTGGGAGATGATAGGTACCATTTGGGGTATTCAACCAAAAATATTTTCACCTAAACAGCGGGGTCCGCGAATGAATATATTTATTTACAACACGTAAAATGATATCCTAACATTAAACATTAATAGGTAAGTAATATATTGAAATCTATGATATTTATAGGTATAACACGATGTAAATAAATCTTTTCTCAAACATGCCATATTTATGTTATGTTCCTTATAATAGGCCGCCAAGTATGACGTTTCAGGTGCGGCTAGGACAAGAGGTCGTTTATGGAATTTCATACAAATCGTGCAGGCCTAGGCCGGTGAAGTCCTCTTTTTTAATTTCCATTGCACATAAATTTGTGGCACAGGCATCATGACATTCTGCCACTATGCGTATAAAAAAAAACAATAAACGATTTTCTTTTTTATTGTAAACATGTCTTCGGCCGGCAACCCCTTTTGTCCCGGCCTCTGTAGTAATGTACTATAAAATGGCTCTTGCAATACCTACCTATTGTGATAAAATTGGAGTATTCTGGCTCGAAAATAATTAGGTACAAGCAAATTATCAGAAAGATAATTTGTATTAAAAAAATATTGGCCTGTTCCTAAAATATATTATTAATATATATATATATGGTTACCCTAGTTGGTACAGACTCTGTCTATGAAGCTAGCGGTCCTTGGTTCGATGCTTGTTTGATATCGATCAGTCTTTTCCTATGACCAACTAATAAGTAATGGTTGTACCTAGTTTATAAACTCTCTCAAAGGACAAAATCACTAGCATATAATTATCAAACCGGTTACAGGCAAACAATAACTCAAACTCTCAAAACAAACAAAATAAGCCAATCACACTTTACCAATTGTTTTGCCTCCCTTTCCCGCCTTAAGCTAGGCATTCACGACCGCTCCAACAAGCCGAATAGAGCAGCGCCGCGCCAAAATCGATCTGTAGCGTTTTAAATTACTTGGCGCGGTCCGTTGGATTTCCAAATGGACGGAAAGCCAGCCCGACGCGCCAACACGCAATCCGAATGGAACTATTATGAATGTCGCAATTCCACTTTAGAGCACGCCATGCCAGCGCGCCAAGCCAAATGGCGTCGTCGTGAATGCGTTCTCTGGCTGCAATTTAATCAGTCTGCTCCGTGATGTCGTACCGTTGAAGCGGAAACTAAAATGGCGTAGCGCGCTTGTGAATGTGGCCAAAATATTAAGCCCATCCAGTTGTATACACTCCATCTGTCGCCGAGACAAACAGCGCGCCCGTGAATGCCCAGCTTTTACAACACCAACGAGAGAAGAACCGAACCATCGCTGCAGTAAAACATTATTAATGGGGAGAGGCTTCATTTTGGAGCGAATGACTTATTCCTGCTCTGGAACGTTCATTTAGGCCCCACGGGATAGCGAAATGTGTTCAGTTTTCTGCTTCGTTTCGTTGTGGTATGTCTAAACCGCATTGTAGGCGCTTAAATTTTTAATTCTTCTGTCAAGGTATTTTCATAGGACACCTCCACCATCACCATCCCTAACGTTTGTCCTAACACATCTTTTGCCCGAATTTTCATTGGCCCTAAACTGGTTTTCAGATGAGTCAGGCAACTTTTTAAGTTTTCCAATTATTCGGTTCGGTTAGGTTAGGGTTGTATTATAACAATACTAAAAAGTTTTGAAATTGAAGCGGAAATGGCGTTAGGATAAATGAAAATTCGGACAAACGATGCATTAGGACAAATGACGATTAGGGCTTCCATAGGAGAACCATTTTCATACTATCTCAAGTATTGAGTACTTACTTATATTTACCTATTCTTGAAACACTTTACACGTATCATTACGGCGAATTTTCATTTCATAGTAAGGCATTTCTCGCCGCATGAGTTGATTTTTTTTTGGTAGTCATACATAACCGTAACCTAGCCTAATTTAATAAAAATTAAAGATGTTTTATTCAGTAAGTAGGCCACACGGGCCCATTAAGAAATCTTCTCAAGAAATTACTGAGAATATTATCGGAAACATTTGAGAGCATTAAGAATGTTCTCTTTCCATACAACATTTAAGAATATTCCTAGAAATTTCCGAGAATTTCTGATAAGAAACTTTCACAATTTGAGAAGTTACTTTTCGGTACTTACGTTGCATTAGTTAACTTTCTTAACTGTATTAGTAGCCAGGCATATTCAACAAATTTTAATATTGGCTTACTGTTTTGTATCTGGGTATTAGGAAAGTTAGATATGTTCATACAAACTTTCCCGATACCCCTTCCTTAAAAATATATATCAATATTGTAAAAGGTAAATTTATTTAATTAACATCCAACTAAGTACAGAATTCAACATTAAAACAATTAAAAGTTAGAAATAAACGTATTTAAATTAAAACTAAACTAAGCTACTCAAATATTAAATATATAAATAATAATCACCACTATAAAAAGAACACCCCCTCTAGCAGGACCGCCCGCGGCATGGTCCCCATGACACTGGCTGCATTACCTCTCTGGATAGCTAGCCCAATCCTTTGGGAGAGGTAAGCACCAGCTCTAGGATCTCCGGAGGATTCTATGAGCCGAGAGGACAGGGCCTTAATAAAGCTTTTATCAATTGATTTAATTAACATAACATATAATGAGATATAACTAACATTGAAAAAAGAAACTGAGCAGCATGCAGCGATATTAATGATTCTTTCATAAAAAAAGATCACAATGTCGAATTGCCAATGATTTTTAGAGACTATAGTTAGCCTATAGCTTAGTTTAGGAGACTACTGTTCGCCCGCGACTATGTCATTTTATGTTTTTCCTTTAAAAACTATTTCATTTTCCGTAACCTTATCTTTTGTGCTAAAACAGGATACGAGTAGGTACAAACTTCCAGAATGTTGACTTGCATCCATCGTTCATGTGTGATTGAAAAGCCAATACACAAACATCCCCACCAATTTCCACATTTATAATTAGTACAATACAAATAGGATCTTTTTCTTGTACAAAAAATCAATTTTCCGCCGCCCGCTGTCCCCCATCCACTAAATTACACATTAACAATTAGAAATTCCCGTAAATTAATGGAATAATGCCCAAAAGGCCGTCCAAATACAAAAGCCATTCCTCCCATACAAATTTATGGTTCCATTTATCAAGGGGCATAGACAAAGGACCGCGATCGTTTTGGAGCAGAATTTGAGTTATTTGGTCTATGGACGCGTGTTTTAAACAGGAAATTATAGTATCTGTGGAGTCCTTAGCCTGTTCAATGCTTATTAAACTTGCTACGTTCGTATGTCTGTCATTCGGGACACCTTAAAATTAATAAAATAAATGTTTTAAAAAACAAAAAACCGCCTTCAAAAACGCAACGGCGGTTTTTTGTTTTTTAAAACATTTATTTTATTTTATACTTTTTAGTGATCATAATACGCTGTTACGTAGTCCCACTTCTTAGTTAAAATGAAACTTTAACGCCGCAAGCAACGCCGCGGGAAAGTCATAGTCATATTTCAACAAGTAAATATTATTCGTTGTAGGTAGTCGCTCAACTATCTTAATCGAGATATCTTATCGCCACCCTTGAAATCGGTACCATTGAGGAGTTCCGGTGGCCATCTGTGGTCTTCATCATCAGTTCCACCACACCAAATGATACTTTCTGAATGCAAATGCTGGACTTGTTACTAAAAATACTAAAATCGCTATATGTTTGCCTACAATATTTGAGGAGTTCCCTCAATTCCTCACTGATCCCCTCATCAGATACAGATTTGGTGACAATGGGACCACCTCGGAAGTATACTCTATCAAACCAAAAAAAAAAATTTGAAATCGGTGGACAATTGACGGAGTAATCGGTGAACATACATAAAAAAAAAAAAACATACAGTGGAACGTATAACCTCCTCCTTTTTTGAAGTCGGTTAAAAACAAATGTTTTTTTCCGAAAGGTATATTATGCTGGAACTGTTTTAGACTTAATTCATAATTTAATGGCTACGAGGATACGTACGTTAGGTTAGGTTTGATTTAAAAGCGACATCGAAAAATAAAGTCTTCTATCAAAAAATATAGAATTTAACAATAATACAATTAAAAATTAAAACTAAACGTATTTAAATTAAAATAAAACTAAGCTATTAAAAAGAACATAAAATTGTATTAGGAAATATTAAATTTTGGGATTTTAAAGATGCAGTTTATTCATGAAATGAACATAATATTTACAGAATTCAACATTAAAACCATTAAAAATTAGAACAAAACGTATTTAAATTAAAATTAAACTAAGCTACTCAAATATTAAAGATATAAATAATAAATCACCACTATATAAAAACCACTCCATGTCTTCCCGTGGATGTCGTAAGAGACGACAAAGGGAATAAAGGCTTGTAGTACTGTTAGGCGATGGGCTTGCAACCTATCACTAATACGCTGGTAAACATCTTAGCCTAATTGTGCAAATTGTGGTTATAGAATTATCAACAAGTTTTTAGAGGTGTTTGTAATTCTGTAGCTCTGCCTATCCCACTCTGGGAACGAAGGCGTTAGATTATGTATGTATGTATATAAAAAGAACATCCCCTCGAGCAGGTCCGCTCGCGGCATGGTCCTCATGACACTGGCTGCATTACCTCTCTGGATAGCTAGCCCAATCCTTTGAGAGAGGTAAGCACCAGCTCTAGGCTCTTCAATGAATTTAATGAATTCGGAATTATGACTCACCGGAAATATGTAGTGTACCCCTATCATTCCAATTTAAACATTGCGAACGAAAGCTGAACTTTGAAATACATAAGTGAACCAAAGCAATGCAATATGGTATTGAGGAGCTGATCTGATGATGGAGTGGTATGCAATGTAGAATGCATTGGACGCATAGATTATACAAGGCTCAGGTCCGGCCGCATATGGAGTACTGTTCTCATCTCTGGGCTGGAGCACCGCAATGCTTTCTTCTTCCTTTTGACCGGATTCAACGTAGAGCGGCTCGAATTGTCAACGACCCAGCGATCTCTGTCCGATTAGATCCACTTGCTATCAGGAGGGACATCAGCTCACTTTGTGTGCTGTACAGGCTTTATAACGGGGAGTGTTCTGAAGAACTATTCGCATTGTAGCCTGCCGCCGTATTCCACCACCGTACCACCCGTCGTAGGGCCAGGTTCCATCAACATCACTTTGATGAATGGCGTTCTTCCACCGTGCGTTTCTCTAGGCACTTTTTACCTCGTACGGTGAAACTGTGGAACGAACTCTCTCCGGCGATATTTCCTGCCAGCTATGACATGGGGTCCTTCAAGAAAAGAGCTCTTATTTTCCTTAAAGGCCGGCAACGGACCGACAACTCAACTTGAGTTGCCGGTGTTTATGGGCGGTGGTGATTACTTCCCATCAGGTAAGCCGCATGCTAGTTTGCATCCCTCTTTTACAAAAAAAAAAAAAAAATTACAGGGTTATTGGTAATGTGATACATTTAATTCTAGACAGGGTTCATTGCAGGTTCTTAGCTATAATTGGTTTTTCTGTTCAAATTCTGGAAAAGGGCCGCATCTTAAATACTTACCCGAAACCGACGAGCATGCGTGACTCGATGTATGAATGTGGAAGAAGTGAAAGAGATTTGTCAGGATCGTAGCAGGCGGAAAGAACAGCCCCGGATCTAGGGGGAGGAGGGGGGGGGGCAACTGGGGCGTACCCTGCAGCAATGTTGTGGTAGAAATATTCATATTGCAATGGTAAAACTTCAGGTCTCGATAACATTTGGTATCCGTTTTGATGCAATAATATTATCGTTTGAAGATGTGCGTATATTATTACTTATTATAACAAAAACAAGTAAATTTGAAAAAAAAAATCCACTACCTAGTTGTGTTGCCTATTTTTAAGGCGTATTGACTGTAGCATCCTAACTGCAGGAGGGTGTTAAACCATCTCAGTAATTAGAGCGAAACAATTAGGATCCTTTTAACTTATAATTTAGGAATATATTATATTAATATAAATGTTTACTACGATATATAGCAAACATCTAGGAATCAAAGTAGTATAGGCGACAAACTTAATGAAACCCCTACGTTTATGTAATTGTATAGTGCCTGTGTAGCGAAAATGGAGACTATATTTGAATTTGGACGTTAATTCCCTTAATTCTCTACACCACTACAAAGACTTTCGTTAAGTTTCCCACCTGCACCTTTTTTTTTGTGTTTAACAAGGTGTATTTCGCCAGTATCGAGTTTTAGACAATCACCATGGACTTATTAGAGAAACAAGTCCACGGATATCACACGCGAGGACAATTGTTCGGTTAAAGAGATTTACTCTGGTGGACTAAACAGAAGCACATGGGGTTAGCTCCACGCGCTTCTGTCAAGTCCTTTTTATTATTAAGAAAGGGTTGGTGGCTTCTGGACCGTCATACTGACATTGACAGATGTTATTGTGACAGTGACATTTCTTGTAGATTTGATAGAATCGAATTATAATTATGAATCCGACTTGACAGAAGCGCGTGGAGCTAACCCCATGTGCTTCTGTTTAGTCCACCAGAGTAAATCTCTTTAACCGAACAATTGTCCTCGCGTGTGATATCCATGGACTTGTTTCTCTAATAAGTCCATGGTGATTGTCTAAAACTCGATACTGGCGAAATACACCTTGTTAAACACAAGGAGTCAAAGCCATTAATTAAGAAAAAAAAAAATATGAATCCGAGTTTAGAGACCGCTGTGGAGCTGGGTTCGGACGAACTAATACGGCTTCAAGCCATTCGCAATGTACCTAATGCAGCACAGAGTGAGTATCGGTGTTGCACCCGAGTTAGTATTTTTGCGGCCGGGCCTGGGTCTCTATTCAATACGGTAAAAACCATATCGTCTTCGACCTGCGGCTCTATTCAAGACGGTAAAAACAATATCGTATTTGATCTGTTATCGAATTGTCAACGTTTTGATAGCTCTTATTGTCTTGACAGTAATGGTGGCCGAATTGAAAACAATACCATAACATGTCAAAGACGATATGGTTTTTATCGCCGAGAATAAAGGCCCTGTGTGTGTGAATGATTACCACATCTATAACATAAAAAAAAGTGCATGTTGTGCCCTAACCCGGTGCGCCAAGTTCATATAAAATTGCAACTCCGAAAATGTAATCTTTATACCGTCGGAATGGTCGGAACCGTAAACTTTTCAGAAGTTCTGAAATATTCAATGTGTAGATAAGACTAGGTTAAGGTCTGTTCATCCTTGCTTGTCTTATATAGTAAACGACTTTCTAACCTCAAAATGAACCTTTTTTGGCTAAAACAGCTCTTTTATTGTAAATAAAGTAAACAGAATAAACATTATGGACATGACTTGGCTAATGTATTGTCTGTGATTGCTTAATTTTGTTTAAAAAAGCTTTTTTAGCCAAAAATGATTCATTTTGAGGTTAGAAAGTTGTTTACTATATAAGACAAGTAAGCATGAACAGACCTTAGGTTAGGTTTGATTTATAAAAATCCTGGAAAAGGAACAATTGCTGAAAAAAATACGTTATGACTAGCGATGATTATGACTTACAATACGTTATGAGAAAAAATAATTATATGAGCGAATATGGACCCGCCATAACCATTAATAGATTTCATAGATTTCAGAAATTTTATATGAAATGAAATGAAATGAAATAGAAATGAAATGAAATGAATGAGAATTCATAGATTTCAGAAATTTTATAGTTTAAGATCTACGATAGTTGCTTGCATTAAATTTTGGCAAGTTTACCGACGCTAATCAAACTGTGTCATCTTAGAAGCGAGGTTTGGGAGATAGAGCGGATTGCAACACAGACAGACATCGGAATAAACGCGCGATCTGATAGCGCAGTACACTCTGCCAAGTATCAGTTTATAACATTACTAGCTTCTGCCCGCGACTTCGTCCCCGTGGAATAGTTACTTTGGGCTAACGCTAACCCGCGACTTTGTTTACGTAGAAGGTTGAAACATTCTTCATTGGTGCTCCGCTCCTATTGGTCTTAGCGTAATGATATATAGCCTATAGCCTTCTAGGACTAGTAGTTCCTAAGATTAGCGCGTTCATACAAACCAACAAACAAACTCTTCAGTTTTATAATATTAGTATAGATTAGGATATGAAATGCGGATATTACGATAAAATCTGAATATCTTTGTATTTGTCTATAGTAACCTAACTCACGAACGGATAACCCGATTCGTATATGCTTATTTTTAAAAGAAAGCCAGTTTATATCTCGGTTCATAGATTGTATAATTTCATTGAAACTATTTTCGCTGAAACTATGACGTGTTCAGGATATATTTAACATTAATTACGTACGTTAGGTTAGGGTAGAACCGTGACTTCCGAAATAAAAGTAATGCAGCGAGAAATACCTTTGGATGAAACACATACATACATTAAATCGCGCCTGTTTCCCAGAGGGGTAGGCAGAGACCACTTCTTCTCGATGCCGATGAAATAAATAAAAATCTGGGGACAATGTCACCCCAATTGACCTAGTCCCAAACTAAGCTCTAGGCTTGTACTATGGCTACTGGACAACGATACAAATACTTACATAGAGAAATATATACTTAAATACATAGAAAATCATCCACGACTCTGGGTCAAATATTCGCGCTCAACACACAAATGTCTGCCCTTAGCGGGATTTGAACCCAGGACCGCTAGCTTGTTAGGCAGGGTCACTACAAACTAGGCCAATGAAATGAAAATTCTACGTAATGATAACGTTCGTTGATTGTTTTGATGAAATAATATAGGTACCCAGTGGTGCCATTGTCAGAGATCGGAATATGGACGCCATTACTCTCAATGATTTATTCTCATTTTATACACTTTCGCAGAAAGTCGACGGAGCTCTGCTGCCGCAGAGCTCCTATTTCTGGGTAGTTTGGCCCTCCGGGCCAGCTGAAGAACTAACATAACCTAAACCTACCTCATATTTATGGCACTAAAGGGTGCCTGGCTATGGAATTGAAATTTTTCATTAGTATAAAAAATGCGAAAGTGTACAAAATGAGAATAAACCCTCTCAATAATGTGGACGTCACTCCAAAGATTAATTAAACAAATTAAATTACATTAATTGATTACTTACCCTAAAAATAATTTTGATTCTTTGCAAGGCAGTAATAAATAAATAATACAAAGACTTATTGTGTAGATTTATTAAAGCAAATAAACAGTAATTATTATAATTTTCCCGTGGTTAGTTTATTCCTTTTCACGGGTAAAATAAACTTATGAGGTGAAAAACTCCTCTTGCAATCCACGGATGATAATGAAGTTAACTTAAAGTAGATTAATATTGATGGTCACTCCTCACGTCTTTATATTGTTTATTTATTACTGTCCTGCAAAGGATCAAGATTAAGGTTCAGGTAAGAAATCAATTAATATACATACACATACATAAACTCACGCCTTCGTTCCCAGAGTGGGGTAGACAGAGCTACAGAATTACCAACAACTCTAAAAACTTGTTGATAATTCTGTAACCACATTTTGCACAATCAGGCTAAGATGTTTGCCCGTGTGGTTGCCTAGTTAGAATAGTGCCACTCCATGTCTTCCCGTGGATGTCGTAAGAGACGACTAAGGGAATAAAGGCTTGTAGTACTGTTAGGCGATGGGCTTGCAACATGTCACTAATACGCTGGTAAACATCAATTAATATAATTTAAGTTATTTAATTAAAATCTTTGGAGTCATGTCCACATTAATGCGGGTAATGACACCCATTTGTCCGATCTGTGGCCATTTTATCGAGGATTTTTAAGTACGTTGTTTTTATGATGGTAGAGAAGCAACTAAGGATCTTAATATATAAATACATGCGTGACATCTTGTGCACGCGTCTGAGTGTACAGCAGGTGGGTGATTTACGGCTGTCCGCGGCACTAATTATACCTCCCAATTAATTTGCCGTCGGGCTATTCGTACTTGTCATGTGTAGTTTGCCGCGATGGACCAGGCTCGTGCCGATGTCTTGTTTAGGCGTAAGACGCGTGTCATCTAGGGTCTGGATTTTTACGTGCAGCTATTGACAGATTGTACGAGAGAGCACCGCTTTTTATAGAAATTATCGATATTATCTGACTTATCAATGCGGTTAATTTATCTAGATAAAATAACACTTGCAAATTTAATACATACAGTGGTGGTAACATAATTAAATCCAAATTCAAATTCAAATTTCATTTATTTCAAGCAATTAAAGGCTCATATTATTACTAGATACATAATTTAAAAAAAAAAAGCATCATAACTAAAACTAAATACTACAGTAAATTAACTTATTCTAAGTAACTATAATATGTTCAGATGTCTCCTGCCACTGGGAATGGTGCCCATAATGCTGGCTGCATTTCCTCGTTGGATAGCTATTGCTAGCCGTTGGCCGAGAAAAGAGCCAGCCCTATGGTCACTCGAGGCACGAATCAATTTATTTTTTAAATTCTTAAAAAGCTTCCGTACCTCCGGGCCCCGCGGTCCAAGAGTTGCTACCGCAAAAGCAAATATGCAATTATCAGCTATATTTGCATATTTGCGGCTTTTGCTGATTCGGCCGCGGTAGCCTCCGCATCTGCCTTCAGAACCGTCACGCCGAGGTGGGACGGTGCCAGAGTATCCACACAGGTGGCCTCCCACACTAAAGTCCGTCCCAATTCCCACGGCTTGAGAGTCATTCCTTCGAGTCTCTTGCCATCGTCACGTGCCAGCCCAGTAGGTTCTAGTGTAACAGGCACGTGTCCGTAATTAAATTCTATCAAAATGTAAATACTCTTACAACGACACACGAAATGACGTCACAGACACGTGCCTAGAACAATCGATACTCGCGGCTATAATAGAGTGCTATTACCTTACTTAGTGCAACCCTAAGGTATCGGGTTTGCTTTTTACCCCGACTGCCGAAGGAGGAGGGTAATGTGTTTCAGAGCCTATATATGTATGTTTGTTCCTTTGTCTCACTATAAAAACTAAACCCGTTGTCCGATTTTGATGATTCTTATGTCAATCGATTTGTCTTAATCTGGAGATATGACAGTAATCAAAATTCAATATGGCGGCAACCAGACGCCATATTGTGCAAATTAAAAAAAAAAGTCGACCAAGTATGACAAGTGGGGTATCATTGAACAGGGATTTAAAAATCATCTTTAGGTTTCTTTCATCATTTTTCATTTTGAATGATCATTTAGGATTTATAACGATTTAAAGTTGGTTAGCAACAGTCGGGTTTTTTAAAACTTGCTTTGTGTTATTATTACGTTTGCTTTTTACCCGACTGCCAAAGGAGCAGGGTAATGTGTTTATCAGCCTATATATGCATGTATGTTTGTACCTTTGTGGCGCTCTAGATACTAAATGCGTGGACCGATTTTTATGATTATGTCAATCGGTTTGTCTTAATCTTGTGAGTGTCAGATATTTTTGAGCCCAATGTTGGATCATATATTATTACTGGTCTCGGTACTCCTTTTTTTCAATTAGGTATTAAATCCGTCGTTTCTTTTTCATGTGCACAAGTTAAAAATAACACAAAGCTAAAAATGATAGTCTCCATTCAAAACACGTGAGGTGATATTGTACGGTGATACGGAATCCTTCGTGTGCGACCCGACTCGCGCTTGGCCGTTTTTAGGGTTCCGTACCTCAAAAGGAAAAAACGGAACCCTTATAGGATCACTTTGATGTCCGTCTGTCTGACCGTCTGTCTGTCAAGACCCTTTATCTCGGGAACGTGTAAAGATATCGAGTTGAAATTTAAAACATATACTCAAATCTACAGTCCCTTGAAGCTGTGAAAAAATCAAACTTCTATGTTAACGTAAAAAAAAGATACGGCCGTTTATGCTGCAAAAAACTTAGATTTTGATACTCTCAAGGGAATCAAAATGTATAGGGTATTTTCCGTTGACAAGTAATACCGCCTTATACTACAAATATAGGAAAAAACTGAAAACCCAATATTTTTAATTAAATAACAAAAAAATACAGGATCTTATACAAGGAACGGCGGCGGTGCAAATTGAATTGAGTAAACCGTGTCATGTGCGGAACCCTCGGTGGGCGAGTCCGACTCACCTTGACCGGTTTTTTTTTTAAGTTGTTGATGTTTGCCTACAACTATATTGTTCTATGAATGTGTCTATTTGTTTTGAGAAATAGACACATGTGCAAATAATTCGATTTCTCCACGTGATGGCGTACAGCTAAATCCGAGCATCCGTTCCACATTTGCCAATTAATGTTATTGAGACGGACGGACAGATTTCAATCTAGATCATGTCAAATTTATATGTAATTTAGTTTCTAGAATTTCTCTGAAATTGCGTGGAATTTCTTAATCGCTTATCTGAGAAATGTGCGGTGTTTTAATAAAATCTATCTTGATGTATGATGAAATGGGTCATTATTCGAGCGTTTCAACCGCCTCACTTTTGTGGACATATTTTTGAAGAATTGGGCGTATATTTTGATGCCGTTTTTGGATATTTGTTAGATGTCCGGTAAGGGTCATTCTAATAAAAGTGGCACGGACAGGTTAAAGTTTCTCCAAAAAAAAAGTTGTGTTTTTTTACCTTCTTTGCTTAAAATAAGCTTCCTGGTGTTCCAATTGTTACATAATTATAAAAGGGAACGGAATATACATGAAAATATAAGAATTATGGCTTGTTGAAATATTGAGATGCAGGTGAAAGTTTCATTAGACAGGTTAGAAGAGAGAAGTTTTCAGGTTAAAGAGAGTTATATTAAAATACAAATTACTTTAAAAAAGCAATTCCCTACATTTACTTTGGTAGATCACTGTTAATGGGTACTGCTTGATAAAGCATCTGTAAAGTTTTTCTGGGAAATTATATGCAAGTTATTAAAATAAAATTATTTAAAATAGTTATTCACTTTAGCTTGCCAATAGTCACACTAACCTGCACATTAGTGCACATATGTCTCTTTAACCCGCCAAGAGTTACATTAACCTGTGCCTAACCTAATCTATGCTAGTTACAGGTTAAAGTTGCACAGGTTAAAGTTAAAAGTAGATTTACAAGACATTTACTCTTAAACCGGTGATAATTTGAACGTTCCACTCTTAGTAATATAAGTATATACATCAGAATACCACGTTCAAATGATTAGTTAATTACGTCCCATACCGTTAACATTAAATAATTGAGACAAGATAAAGTTAACATACCCGTTACAAACTCCAGATTACTGCATTTGATCACTAATCTCCACAAAAGTATGACAGATCGTATCCAACCGTTTCGTATAGTGGTGAGCCACATACTGGCCGAATGTTTATCGAGGATTATGGTGTGCCTATCATTTTCCGTATGTGAGTGAGATACACTATCACGGACACACAGGTTAAAGTAAAAACATCACCGGACAAACTGTCGTGTGTTAATATTGATATATAAGCATATATTTTTGAAACCATATCATAACTAATTGAATGTCATAATATTCTTCTTGCAATATATTGTAAAATATATATAATAAAATATACACAAATAGTTCAAAGACCTAAAAAACGGAAACATGTCTCATTTGGACAAGACAGGTTATAGTAAAAAATAGTACCTACCATTTTTTTTTAACAAAATTAAGGAGAATAAATAAATAAAATGGCTTGGCCTCGATGTAAAAGGTCTGTGCTTATCTATGAATGTTTTTACTTTTTCTGTAAAACAAACATTTAACATACTTTGTATTCAAAAACTCATTGACAGGTTACGGTGCCACTTTTTTTAGAATTACCCGTAAACTTAAATACCTAACCAGAAACGAAATCGAAATCTGCGGCCACTTCCACAAAAATGTGACCACGAAAGTGATTCGGAACAAACGCCCAAATAATTACCCAAATAAAGACGTTTGCAAAATGGGCAATCTTTATTTCATCATGCCACATGGAGAGAAATTAAGAAAATTGCTTATGAATTTATGATATATTTTTCTTAATAATTCCCTCCTCGTGTGGTTGCCGAGTTCCTCGTGTGGTTGCCGAGTTAGAATACTGCCACTCCATGTCTTCCCGTGGATGTCGTAAGAGACGACTAAGGGAATAAAGGCTTGTAGTACTGTTAGGCGATGGGCTTGCAACCTGTCACTAATACGCTGGTAAACATCTTAGCCTATTTGTGCAAATTGTGGTTATAGAATTATCAACAAGTTTTTAGAGATGTTTGTAATTCTGTAGCTCTGCCTACCCCACTCTGGGAACGAAGGCGTGAGATTATGTATGTATGTAATAATTCCCTTTTTTTTTGTGTGAATATAACTCTATGAGTATGACAAAGCATGATAAAAAAAAATTGTCGCTAACGTTTTATTACACAAAAAAGTGTGCTGATTATAGCTAAACATTTTTGAGTTTTTGTTTTTGTTACGTAGGATGCATCCTACATCAACATCATGCATTTAGGGTGTATTAACCCTGGGTTAAATTTTTGGTGCAAGTTAGGGCTTCCAATCCCGCAGCCTATCTTCAATCTCGGTATCTGCGGGACTGAACATTTTCAATCCCGCGGGATCCCGGTATTTGCGGAATCCCGCATAGAAATTGATACTATTAATATACCTAAAGTGAATGAAACAAAAGAAATAAATATCATATCTTCACTTTTATTAAGTACTTTTATTGAGTTCAAAAGTTTAGAAAAAATAACATTGTCATACATACAATAAACAAAAACGAAGATTATTTTCTACAGAATGTTGAAAAAACCAATTAAAGCTTAAATTAGTTTGGTGGGCATTCATTTGTTACTGCGTATTTTAGAGGCAATATAGGCAACAGCAGAAATAGCCATTTTGGCTTCCACATTAGTCGGCGGTAATCCTTTTAAGGCTTTATATGTAAATGATACATATTTACTTACCTATTTAGCCCCCAGATTCATAAAGATTTTTTTAAGGTGCACTTAAGTGTATTAGCTCGAGATGGCGACGGACAAATTACATTAGATGCTGACGATATAGTTAACTCTAACTCCTGTTGCAACGTTAGATTAATTAACATCATGCTTCTCGGGCAGTCACGCAAATCCCGCGGATCCCGCGTAATCCCGCAACAAGCGGGACTGGAAAATAGCGCGGGATCTCGGAATACCGGGATCCCGGTATACCGGGATTGGAAGCCCTAGTGCAAGTGGCCCTTAGTGTCTTAAACCTGTATTAAAATTTCTGTGCAAGTGGCCCTTATGGGTTGAATGTCAGCATTACGCTGAGTTTTGACTATTTATCCTTTGTTGTTGTGCCACTAATAAATGTTTTTCTTTCTTTCTTTCTTTAGTAAATAACTTGGTTTGTTAGTCCTTTAAAGTAACCAGTCATATGCAAGACGATCTCGCGCATCAAAAGTTCCATGCCGCTTAACTCAAATACTTACTCACATATGGCATGGCCAGTTTATTATTTGTTATTTTTCTATAAAGTTTCCTCGAATAAGTAATCACACTAAATTTAACGCTCGTGCGCATTACCGTTTCAACTATAGAAAAATATCTTTATTCAAAGCTGTAACTTAAAACGACAATGTCATATTTTTACAAGAACAAAACCTTATTGCTTAATTATATATTAACCCTTATATTTTATTTGTTACAGGTACAAAACCATCAATCTCCCAGCAAAACATGGATCCTCGACCCTCGATTCAGGTCTTACTCGAATCTTCATCCCTTTTACTCCTCAACCATGATTAAATCGAGGGAAAGAGACGAAGTCGACGTCGAGTTTAGGCTCCCAAGGCTATAAATCGCCTGCGCAATAAGCGAGTAACGTCTCTGTTACAAATCTTTTAGTGGATTTATTGTAGTGTAGGTGTTTTTGATTAAAATAAATAAACTAGTGAGGTTGGAATATACGATGAAGGCGCCGGGCTGCCTTAATGTTTCTGTTAATACAACATAATTACAACAACTCCTACGTGTTTTTAACAGTATCAACCCAATATATAATAATATTGTAATACAGATACTATAAATATAATCTGTTATGAAATTAAATAGGTAAATAAATATCGAACTCAACAAACTCAACTATGTGGAGTGTGGAAGGGCAGCGCCATCTTCGAAACCAAACAGCTTCGCTGCTGGCTTCCATTTGTGGCGGGTGCCTCGAATGCACGTGCTGGTCTCTAATAATTGGAGTTATTATACGAGCTCCCAGCCAGCCCAAAACACAAGACAAAGGTCTATCCCAGCGAGATGCAAGTGCTTCCCCGAGGTGTTTAACAAAGGTAGCCAATTGTGGTGCAACGACTCCATCCACGGAGGTACAGTCACGAGAGTAAACTTGGTACCTTAGGTCCAAAGTCAATCTGACATTCTACAACAATAAGGTTGAGTTTCCTAAAAGTTGCTAATAACTTGACATCTCTAATGACATTGACGACTTCAAGCATATTTTTCTTGAAATGGGTCCTAAATTAACGCTCGTGACTATCAACGCTAGATTTTTTGGGGTTCTGCACCTACCCACACTATAGTAAAAAACCAGCCAAGTGCGAATTGAACTCGCGTGGACAGGCTTCTGTAAATATGTTTTTAATAAATGTTGAAAATAATTTCACAGGCTTGTCGATCTAAACGTTTCCCAGGGCTTAATGCTTTCGGCATGACTATTAAAAAGAACTGAAAACAAACTGTATCTTAATAAACAAAAAAACACTCTGGTATTAACCACTCTATATAGATTATCACTCTCGCGATGCGACGTTCTCCCACGTTGTCTTGATGGGTACTGAGTCAGACTGAAGTAGCATGACAAATACGAACATTTCCGAGAAAATACGATGTGAAAGGATATTTCAATTAAAGCACTTGTATTCAGCATGCAAGCAAGCGTACAAATATTGTAAATAAACTATTTTCATCCCAATTTCACAAATTCTAGTCAATATTAACACAAATTCAAACCCCTTAATATTCCTTGACACTATAAAAACCTTTCTCCATCGGCCATTTTGTCAAGTTACGTTTAAACATTTTTCCCGACAACATTCTTAATTCATCCGGTAAGTGATTAAAAACTACAATGCTCATATTAAATATATTTTCACCCCAGCAGCTCAAACAAGTATTGCTGCTTAAAAACAGTGAGCAAAATTCGATTTTGCTGCGAGCGTGAGACAAAGTAACTTTTTAATTATATTTTTTAAATGCCGAGAGCAGTGCTCCGGGCTGCAATTTTCTCGCTACAAACGTAAGTATTTATCCGTCATCAGTATAAAAATACATACATACATATATATATATATATATATATGTGCACACTACCCATTTGTAAAGCTAACCTACTTAGTTAGGCCCTACTTCCAAACAAAACTGTTACTTTTAATTTGCAAAAGTGCAACAATTTTAGTTTTAACTTTTCATTTTTGATATTGTTCGTTTTACATGTTTAATTTTTACCATGTAGTTTTTTTTACCTATGTAATATGTTCTCGCTGCTGAGGTGAAAAGTTGTATGTCTCACACGAGAACAAATTTATTTACATGTCGTGTCTTTGAATCCCTCGCTGCGCTCAGATTCTATTCTATTTATAGAATCCTTCACTTACTCGGGATTCAAAAACTACACTCGCAGCAAAAACCGACTTTGCTATCTTGTTGCACAAATAACTATTTTTTTGTACATATCCTTGCGACATTGAGGTTTGTACAAAAGAGATTTATGACTTATACTTTACAAGCAAATTGACCTAGTCCCAAACTTAGAACATTTATTTATAAAAAAATGCGATGCCATGTTGGCTAGCGTTCACAAAATTAATGATAGCTTCGTCATATTACCGCAGCGGCCTCGTCGGCTCGTGGAACTCGTCACGGGTTTGATTCTCGACGGACAGGTTGGCAGCGCCATCAGGCGGTCGTAAATTAGAATAGATTACAATTTAAGTATCGGTTTGCTTTAGTTTTTTTACTTATTTAATAGGTAGGTACATAAAACAGACAGCAATTCAAAAGGCATTGGGTAAATTTGTTTGAAGAATATTGTCTTTTTTTTTTCAGCGGCCACTGGTAATTTTTACATAGTTATTTAGAGGACCTCTAAATACACATAGATATATATAATTTATGGCGTTAAATAATATTGGAGCGGAGATTTTAAAGATTTAAGTATTAAGTTTTTAGTACAAAAGTACGACCAAGTATGAATATTTAAATATCTGGCTCCGATGCACTTTAGAGGATTCATTACATAACAAAACATGTTTATTTTTAATAATTCTATCATAATTTACCACTTTTATGAATGGCCGCTCACCTTGAAAATATATGAATTTTGCAAATGACAACACTTTTACCCAAACCTCTTTGAAAATGAAGGATATAGGTACAGTCAACAGCATAAATAAGTGATCATTTATGTACCTTGTCACTTTAACGTCGTGTTTGAAATGTCATACAAAATTGTGAAACGATTGAAAGCGACAAGGTACATAAATGATCACTTATTTATGCTGTTGACTGTACTTACAGTAGATATAGGTACTACTCGTATATTCCTCGTCTACTTTTAAAACCAACTCTACAGTTTTTAGGGTTCCGTAGCCAAATTGTCAAAAACGGAACCCTTATGGATTCGTCACTGTTTTCCGAAACTATAAGAACTATACTGTTGAAACTTGTTAAGTAGATGTATTCTGTGAACCGCATTAAGATTTCCATACAAAAATAGAAAAATAACAATAAATTTTGGGGGTTAGTTGGAGTTGGCTGGGGGCCGGATTTTAAGTACCCGAAACCGACGTGTATGCATGACTCGATGTATGAATGTGGAAGAAGCGAAAGAGATTTGTCAGGATCGTAGCAGGTGGAAAGAAGTGGCCTCTGCCTACCCCTCTGGGAAACAGGCGTGATTTAATGTATGTATGTATGTATTTATTTAAGTTATTTATGACTGTTTAATTATAATACAGTGGCATCATCATCATTTACTTAAGAGCTAAGCTCTTCTCGGTGGAGTCATCTCAATTCTTACCTAATCCGAGCCCTCTCTCATTGTAAGTCCCCGCGTACAAAAAAATGTACTTAATACGGCCATTGCAATAAATATCTATTGGCAAGGAGATAAAGTAGAATTTCCCTTGTTTTTATGACTGTCAATTAAAATAGAAAATTGACTTTATTGCAATCCCAATAGGTTCATTTTTCTTTGGCAAATTTCGTTGTATGGTGGGTCTTAGGTCACACTGATACGGCACCACTCCTTTTCTTTTAATGCAGTGTTAATATAAGAAATTAAAACTAAACTACTTAAAACAACCACCATTATAATGCTCCAGTATCCCTGAGTAACATAGGTTATATTTTATTTTTCTGCGCGGACGGAGTCCCGGGAAACAGCTAGTGTAAATATAAAATTCTACAATTCATTTAAGTGTTACTATTTGTCTTCTTTACGACCTCACATCGGCTGACTCTAACTCGCCTCGCATAACGTTTTCTCAACTCAACGTGTAATCAACTCGCTGAATTACGATTTGAATTGTTTTAAGGCGTTCGTAATTAAAATTTCCCTCGTATGAGTGCATTCTTTGACTTTATTCGAGTGTTGGTTTGTACTAAGAGTTCTGTTCTCGGATATTACATACTGACTGAGCTTTATTAAAAGTGTTTGGGTATTGTAATGTTTAGGTATAATATGTATTTTGGCTATAAAGGTAAAAGTAAATGATATAGATCTTTAGTAAAAGTTTAATTTAACTTATTAATTACATGTTACAATATAAATTAGTTTTTAAATGACAAAATAAGAATTTTATTATAGTTGTCAAAAAACAAAATATCTGTTATAAATGTTATAATAAATAATATTCGCAATGTCAAAGCAAGCAATAACAAGATAATTTACTATAATATTAAAATTAAAATAAAATATATAAATAAATATGAATGTGTTACGATACTTGTAAATAGTTTGTAATAGCATGACATTGTAAATCTAATCATAAATACCTATACATACAAGTCATCCTCTCTCGTTGCTGTACCCGACAGGGTTCATAAAGCACATAAAATTACTGTATTCCAACCACACATTATGAATTGCAATAAAGTATTGAATATTGAGTGATACAAATGAAATTCAAATCACATCTTCCAACTAGCGACCCGCCCTCGCTTCGCTTCGGTTTATGTGAGTTTTCAGTAGCACCCGTACATAATACAGAATGAATACATAATTAAAAACCTTCCTTTTGAATCACTCTATCTATTGATGAAAGCCGCCCACAAATCCGTTGCGTAATTTGAAAGATGATCTTTATTTCTTTATAACTAGTAATAGTACATTGTGTATTAAGGGTGGTAAAGATAGAATTACAAACGAGAGTCTGTTAGAAGCCCGAAGCCGAAGGCTGAGGGCTTTAATGACTCGAGCCTTGTATTTCCTTTACCGTGTAACATACAATGTTTTTCATCACAATTGCGAGGAAATGAAATAAAATCAGACAAAAGATCATATTTTTAACTTACGATTGTCACTAATAATTTTGCGATGTCCGGCGGAGTCGCATTATCCCTTTCTTCTGATGAGGACATGTATTTTATTGATATATATATTTGAATATGTGCCCAAAGACACCCTTTTACTTATTATTTTGGAATCACACAGTTTATAATCAGTATTTATAAATTAGCGGCAGACTACATCATTGTCTATGACTTACCACAGATAATGTCAAACGTGTTCAGGAGTCCGATTCTAGTGACAGTCGAATTCAATAGTTTATATGCGACATTTTTAGAAAATTGTATGCAACTGACATTTCCTCTCGAATGAAACTTCATATCGAATGGCACAAGAATTGGGGTCCTGACGTATTATGATCGTTTGAGTCCACGTATTATATTTAAAAAAAAAGCCATTACCAACGATAGGGCGTAATGGTAAAAAAAAGGCCCGCGGGTATTATTTTGGATTTACGGTCGATTTTTTAAGCATGTTAGGACACTATTTACGAGCAAGTGTGATGAAAAGTCATTTATGTATCTGTCCCTCTGTATGTACACTTAGATCTTTCAAAGATCAATCTCACCTAAAAATGAAATATGAAATATATTTATTTGATACAGTGGCTTAAGTGGCTAGTTTTATCTTAAATAAGTGCTTAATACACATAAAATTAACTGCGCTGTGCGATAATTTAACAATCTGTTTACCCAGTCACCTGCACTAGGCTAAGCCTGTCTCGCAGAATATCAAATTTTTATTTACCGTTTTTGATTAAGATTTGGCGTTAAAGAATTATACAATTTAAAATTTTATTTGCATAACATGGATAAATTGAAAAACAAAGCAAACAAGGTAAGAAAATAAAACTCTTGTCACTCTTGTGAGTTCCAAGAGACTTTGAAGTGACTCCTGACTCCTTAGTAACACCACAGATAAAATAAGACTACTTCGTAAGTGACACATGAAACTTTAGACCTTATTACATACAATTCGCTAATGGCGTCTGTCTCAACGTCTTTTATGGTTAAGTGAATGAAAACGTAGGAAAAGCAGGCGGTTTGTTAGCAGACGCCTTTAATTAGAAAATAACTGAGTATATTTTAAACGAGTTCTCTTTTACAGTTAAAGTAATTTTCTTTTTATGAGTTCCAACTAGGTAGTTTAATTTGTTAGAACTAAGTCCGTATCCCACTGACAATTCCTGCTCGCGTTCGAACTTAAGATAGGTACAGTAGCGGCATCGAGTGATGACACTTTTGACGTTTGCTCGCTCATGAAGTTCCCTAAATATTGACAGCAAGTATAAAGGAACAGATGTCAAACTCCATTGTTGCAGGTACCGGAATAGTGATGTACTGCTGGCGCTGCAATTTACCGAAACGCATTTCGTAACTAGCTTCATCTTGAGGTTGTCTTTATATGCTCGCACTCTAGCATTCATCGTTTTAATCATAACTAACAAAAAAATCACAAGAAAACAATTCGCGTGATGATAATAAAGGACCGCTGACTGGTACAACAAATGAAGTCACTGCACTTTCACGTCACCGCCGCTGGCGAACTCGCGTCCTAGCTCTGAGTTATCGTGGTTTAATGATTATTTATTCACTCATTTATCAATAATAAAATTTCACATTTAAAATTTCTGACAATGTCGTCTTCTTCTAGCCACACAGTTTATTTCGAGAGTTTGATCTACAAATTTATGGCCTTTTATTTTTATGCTTTATTTCATAAATAAACTTTTTAAAAATATACTTCTCGCACTTGACTGAATTTTTTACGATAATAAAATGGAGCGTTTTACATCACTGTTTGTCAGCTGTCAAAAGTGCCATCACTCGATGCCGCTACTGTAGTATTCGCCTATTAGATACAATAACATGTCAAAAGTGGGTTACCTTTGATTCGGCGAAATATGTTTGCCAAATGTATCGTTTCTCAACCGCTTCATTTGCCAACCCGCTTTGTTTTCTGTAACTGTAAATATTTCAGGATTTTATAAAAACTAACCTAACCTAACCTAACCTAACCTAACCTATACAATGGTTCTATACGATGGTACTAAAATATATAAATCCTGAAAAAATTATATAACATTGGGTTGGCAAATGAGAAAGTTGGGAAACGATACATTTGGCAAACATATTTTTGCCAAACGGTAGGCTCCCGTCAAAAATAGTATAATAGAGCATTGCTTTTATAAGCGTGTCACATCTCTAACATTTAATCCCCAATGTTAAAAATTCTACCGACTTCGCCAATAAATTTTACCTTCATCATCGCTTCATAAGTCTCTTTGTACTTTAAAATATGGAGTTTTCAAGTGGTGGAGATAGGACACGTCGGCAGCTCAGTGAATAGACGTCGATGGGGCGATAGACGTCGATGGCCATCGATGAGGCAGAGTGGAGGGGTTGAGATTGTTTAAAATGTGCTGAGGTGTGAAGCGGGGTTGGAGTGGAGTAGCGAGGTGCGTCTTTGTCAATACCTTTTTTACGCGGTGACAAATAAAAAGGTCAGGTGCGAATCGGACTCGCGCACTGAGTGTGCCGTATCGTACAGTAGTAGTTTATTCCGATTTCGAATCGAACCAGCAGCGCCTCTATTCTAGGCGGTAAAAACCATATCGTCTTTGACCTGTTATGGTATTTTTTTTAACTCGGCCGCCTTTACTGTCACGGAAATAAGAGCTATCAATACGTTGACAATACGATAATAGCTCAAAAACGATATTGTTTTTACCAGCCCAACTCACTTGTTGTTTTAATTTAGAATTTACATTGCACTAAAGTACGGCCAATGAGACGAGATAGCGAGCGATTATTATATCTGTCCTTATTTCTCGTACGCAATAACATCTTCAGTTGGTCGATGACGGCTATCGTTGCGTATTTCGTGGTCACAGAATAAGAACATATAGCATAGAAACCAGACTACAAGACGTACTTTGCGTCAGCTATCTTTCTCTACAATTTAGATTACGTATTGCATGAGAAAAAATGGGACAAAAAGTAGGCTGTTTTTTCTTCTTTAACTGTCATTGTCACAAGGTTTTACACAGGGATTTCTATAGCCTTCCAATACTATAGGTTGGATACTATAGTTTCTTATAGGTCCAAATCACGCCTTACTTGTGACGATGTACCAAATAACGAAAGAACAGCTATAGATGCATCTCTTTCCAACTCACTATGAAAACTATAAGTGAAAAGAAGTGAACCATGAAGAAGTGGACATGTATTTTCTGCTTATTTAGTACGGTTTCTATGCCTTTAGTCTTTATTCTGTGTTCGTGGTACAGGAAAGCTGTCAGTACAGAAGTCAATATTAGGGCGGCCATTTTGTGAAGTTCATTCCTGTTTGGATTGCGTTCGAAGTGACAAGATTTTTGAAAGCTTGTTTACATTCTTTATATCGTCTCGTTGGCCTTACTTTACAAACCAAATTTGACGCTTAGATGTTTTAACGTTTTTACGATAGAACAAAAATAAAAATACGTTGAAAATAATGTTTCACGTACAGTCAAGTACTTTAATTGTTATGGCACTATGGAACCCTGTCGCATAACGTTAATCATTCATTTAAGCGTAATTTCTGTCATGTGGTTTGACGCTGTCATTGTGACAGGGTTCCATAGTGGCATAACAATTAAAGTACTTGACTTTACGGGGACTTATTTATTATTTCACTTTGTTTAATTATTTTTACATACATACATAATCTCACGCCTTCGTTCCCAGAGTGGGGTAGGCAGAGTTACAGAATTACAAACATCTCTAAAAACTTGTTGATAATTCTATAACCACGATTTGCACAATTAGGCTAAGATGTTTACCAGCGTATTAGTGACAGGTTGCAAGCCCATCGCCTAACAGTACTACAAGCCTTTATTCCCTTAGTCGTCTCTTACGACATCCACGGGAAGACATGGAATGGCACTATTCTAACTCGGCAACCACACGAGGCATTATTATTATTATTAATTATTTTTATTTGTTAGATTTTTAGTATTTAGTGAATTCGTCTTAATGACACATACCTATTATGAAAAATGTACCCGTTATCTATTACGGTTTAAAATATACAGCTCTTTCAAGTTAGGAGGGACGGACAGCGTAGGGGAGTCTTTCGTTTCGTCAAAAAGTTTTTGACAAACTGATTTATTTCCCAAACATATAATTTGTCTAAACTGCTTTTTTTCCGAAACTGTAAATATTTCAGGATTTATTTCAGGACTATCGTGTAGAACCCTATAGGTTAGGTTAGGTTAGTTTTATAAAAATCCTGAAATATTAACTGTTTCGGATAAAAACCGTTTGCTCAAATGATAGTTTGGCAATAGTACATTATTGCCTAGGCATGGAAGTAGACAATTGCGGGCCGAGGATTGGATTAAACGGACGAGCTTGCGAGTCCGTTTAAAAATACGAAGCCCGCAATTGCTGTTCCTGCCGAGGCAAATATAGTGCTTTTCTCAAAAATCGCAAGAAAAAATTTGTGTTGGAGTCAAATCTTCATCGCTTGAACTCATTTTTTGAATTGCATACAAACAGAAACTTCATGTGAAAAAACCATCACTCCTTACCGCCTTTTTGTTTATGACAAGGAGAAACGCAATACTTGTTTAAAAAAAAAACAAGCTATTCCAGGCACAAATAAAAAAGTTATGTTTCGAGTAAAATTTGGATGTATAAGACTTGTGCCCTCATTTTATTATGGCCCTTTTAACTTTATAAAAAGTTACAAGATAGATAGTAATGGAATTTGTATGCAACATTGCGGGTTTGTGTAGCGAGCACGCAATTTTTTTTTTTTAATTTGAGAACTGTCAGTAAACTATGTACTTCGCGTCTCAATATGTAGATAGGAATGTCAACATTTCCGGACATTTTTGAGAAAAAACTTTTTGACGAAACGAAGGTAACCCACTGCATAGACATATTTATAGGGCCCCTTTGGGTTACCCTTCGGGTACGGGACCATAGATAACATCAAAACGTGACCTTTTATGAACAATGCACTTATCCTGAAATAGTCCAGACTGATGTTCTAACTCTAGCTTTAGTGATCGGTCTATTTCCGATGGTCTAGGTATTTCTATTTCTGGAACAATGGAACTCGGGAGATAATTTCATTTGTTAGCCGACTATGGCGAAGAATGGACGTTATACAAGCTTTTTATAAACTTGTAATATGTGTATGTAAAGTCACGAACTTAAATTTGGGACCCACCTTAGGTCCAAAGTCATTCTGACATTCTACAACAATAAGGTTGAGTCTCCTATAAGTTACAAATGATCACAGAATAAGAACATATAGCATAGAAACCGGACTATAAGGCGTACTTTGCGTCAGCTATCTTTCTCTACTTTTTAGATTACGTATTACATGAGAAAAAATGAAACAAAAAGTAGGCTGTTTTTTCTTCTTTAACTGTCATTGTCACAGGGACGTCTTTGTCCTTCCTATAGGAAGGATTTGTCTTTCCTTGTCCGTAGGTCCAAATACTATAGGTGCTTATAGGTCCAAATCACGCCTTCCTTGTGACGATGTACCAAATAACGAAAGAACAGCTATAGATTCATCTCTTTCCAACTCACTATGAAAACCATAAGGAAAAAGAAGTGAACCATAATGTATTTTCTGCTTATTTAGTACAGTTTATATGCCTTTAGTCTTTCTTCTGTGCAAATGATTGAGCATCTCTAATGACATTGACGACTTCAAGCGATGATATAATATAGTAAAAAGAGGTAGATATGTTACGCACTTCGATAGTGGCACCCTAAAACCAAGCCAATTGGTACACCTTTACTTAGTCTTGCGCCGTCAACCTGAACCGTGAACTAGTCTGCAGAGCAACATTACTCGTCTCTGTTTCGCTCCCGGAAATTAGCATACCATCCTGCTTTCACTTGTCATTTATGAATTAGTGTGTAATTGCAATATTTACTGATTATGTGTGCGTAAGCCGGGCCATTTTTGCACGCGGAATACCGTATAGGTAACATATCTACATCTTTTTATATTATATCATTGACTTCAAGCCTATTTTTCTTGAAATGGGTCACAAATTAACGATCGTGATAGGATAGTCAGTGGCAATTGAAATTGGCAAAGACGTACAGACAAACAAACGAACCAATTTACCATTACTCGATTATCACGTGCTTTTAAAGAAGTGAGGACTTAGCAATGATATTTACTTATCAGCTTATCACATTCAGGCGCGGATCCAGCTTCCAGATTAGGGGGTGGTCATTAACTGCTGAACGCAGAAGTTCGGTCAAGTGCGAGGTAATGCCACACGACTATTTACTTTCTGACCCGTATCTACGAGTGCCGAAGGGGGTGGTCATGACGTACTTGACCACCCCCGTAGATCCGCCACTGATCACATTAAGTTTAGGATTAAATAAATATTAATTATACGTTAAAATAAAAACATAGCCATTTGCTTATCGTTTCTGAATATTAGAGGGAAGTTATGATATGGATGTAGATAAAATAATGTACGCTACAGCTATAGGTATGTAGATAGTGTTTATTCTGTAGAAAGACGACACAGCGCGGACGAGTTTGTCTCCACTAACAAAGGGACACCGGACACCGACATTCGACGCACGCGCCGAGGCTGCGGCCGGCGCGCGCGCGCTATCTCTATACATATACGAGTAGTTGGTGGTATTAGGGTTATAAGACTAGTTTATAGGGCTCCGTGCCTGAAGGAAGCCCAATGGTCCCTATCATTATGTCTAAGCCGTCCGTCCGTCCGTCCAAACTTACCTAGGAGCTGTATCTTTTAAACCGTAGTACAGGGGTCGGCAAGTAGTTTTAGGTGGGGTCCGGATACTGTGGGAACATTTCAACGAGGTCCAGATAAAAACAAAAGTATTAAGTTAGATTCTATGTGGCTTAAAAATATTAATAATAAAGGTATAGTATACCTTATATATGTATTAATTTATACTTGGTATGCAAATACATTACAATATTTGGCGGTCCAAGGTTCGACCGTTCGCGGTCCGCAAATGGACCGCGGTCCGCCTGTTGCTGACCGTTGCCGTAGTAGATAGCGGGTTCACTTTTTTCTTAGATTTTTTTTTATTACTGCGTATTAACTAGGTAACTAAAAGTAAAATGATAAAGTGGGTCCCCATACAAAAAACGCTATTTTCACCGTATATATGTTTGTTTTTGTTGTAGTGTAAAAAGGGTAAAACATACAAGCGTCAATTATAAAAATAAAATCGCTATCCGAAAATTCCGCGTCCGTAAATTATATAAATCATTTGTTGGTCAATGCATTCATTTCTATAATAAATTACCTGACGACGTTTTAAAGTTACCTTTTCCAGCACTTAAAAATTACTTGAAAAGGTCGTTAATGTCTAAAGCGTATTATAGGATCGAGGACTATCTAACAGACAAAAATGCATGGCCTAAACCCGAAACTTAGTCAATAATAATTTATTCAAATGCAAAATCTTTATCTTGTCTAGGGGACACCGTTGATGTAGGAAAACATATCGAAACTTTTATGTGGTCGTCTCGCACCATCTTATATACACATAAGTATGTGTTTTTTTTTTTCTCTATCTCTCCCGTAAGATTCTTAATTGGCATCTTTTCCTGCTGAACTACGCATGTTATTTAATACTATATTTAATTTAATATTTATAGCTTTATATAATGCTAGACTAAGTAGTACCATTGTAATAAGAAATATGTTTTAAAAATGACTGACTGCTGAGTTTCTTGCGGCGTTTCTTCTCAGCAGTGGTCTCCTCTTGGGAAGCGCTGGTAGATTCTTGACGTGTAAAAGTGCCCGTGCGGCCTACTTACTGAATAAATTTCTTTTATCTTTTTTTTTATATTTCAAACCCAGATGAAATTCAACAAACAATAAAATGGTCATGTGTGGGTTTGGGTCACTCTGATTCAAAATCGAATTCCAATCGGAATATGATGATACCTACCGTGCCGAGGTACGGAATCCTCGGTGCGCGATGCCGAGTCGAACTTGACCGTTTTTTTTAGTATTCTGTAACTAAAGGGTGCCTATGGGATCCTATTATTAAGGTTCCGCGGTCCGTCCGTCTGTCACAGGGCTGTCTTATGGCCTGTTGTTTGATCGGTAGTTAAACTAACTAATGGTCAAAAAACGTTACTATAAAGCACTGGTCCCGCTGGCTCACTCGCTCAGCGATGAACTATACATTTATATCTCTCTCTTTTATTTACACGGGAGAGATTATCTTTTGTTCGTTTCTTAGGCAAGAAAATCGCCGATAGTTCATCGCTTACTCGCCGGCGGTGGGACCAGTGCCTAATGGTTAAAATCTCAAGGAAATGTGTCAAATTTTCCATTCCTTTTTCGAATTTTAACAATTGACAACAATTTATATCTGCTAAAGTAGTAAAATAAAATACCGTTTGTAGATTTTACACTGCTGATTACAGTAAAAATATTTTTGGATTTTTTTATGCAGTAGTTTTTTTTTATATTTGGAAAAAACAGTAAAAAAGTTGGATTGTGAATGTTAGGAATACACTTATAGTGCCCTTAGTCCATTTATTACCATAGGAATTGAAAAATATATACAACTGTCATGTCCATTTTTCATCTGTCTGACGGATTACTTGATTCTAACGACACGCTTTCGATTCTCGTAATACTATTGTTTTGATATACGCTATTAAAAATGAAAGTGACTAACGGATTTGTAAAAACGGATAGCCGCAATCTGCCCAAAGTCGACGAATTCGTGTTGTTACAGTTGTTATGGTTGACAAGTGACATGACATGACATGACAGTCAGTTCTGTTTCTGTTGAAAGTTAACTTTTTAATTTTATATCATGCTAAGATCACGACATCAGTATTCCTAACTTTGTATATAGGGTCTTCTTAATGATTATTTCTTTAATAAATTATTAACGA
This sequence comes from Acleris literana, assembly GCA_946894065.1. NCBI lineage: Eukaryota > Metazoa > Arthropoda > Insecta > Lepidoptera > Tortricidae > Acleris > Acleris literana. The sequence goes on along the minus strand of OX335693.1, from coordinate 1,713,015 downwards.
CGAATTTTGAACCAGCTATAATAAACGCGAAAAAAACAAAATGCTTTTTTTTTGAAATGTTGTCAATTAGTTGAGTTAACTACTGATCAATCAACAGGATCTTATAATTATGAACTATAATAGCTACTTACTTGACATTTTTACCCCCTTACTTATAAACGTGGAATAACCTTGGATTAGCTAAACCACGTTTTGTCCTTATCTGTCAAATTCAAATGTCACAATGACAGATAAGGACAAAGTATGGTTTAGCTACTCCATGGTTATTCCACATTTATAAGTAAGGGGGTTAGTGTTTAATTTTCGTATAGTCAACGTAACGGTAAAAGTTGGACATTTTTTTCCGTTAACTTACTCACTCATAATGCATGCATAGAGAATGCATGGATTTTTTAAAAGGCATTTCTCAACAAAATATGAAAATACCGCAAAAGAGATCACCAAAAGTGAAATTAAAATTAAAATCGGTCAAGAAATACGGATGGTACAAGCATTTTAAACTGCTAATTAGACAGAGAGATCCCAAGTGCACCGGTGACGTCATCGTGCAGTTCGGCCATATAAACTCCACGTAAAATTCCGTTTTGCTAGAAAGAGATAGGAAAAAATCTTTGTTGGCTTATATCTTGGTTATTTTTATAGCTATTCAAAAAATGTTTTTTCTCACCTGTTAGTTACATGAATCAGCTTTTATTGAAGCTGTAAAAAACACATGCATATTCCCTATTGACTTGTCTTATGTAGTAAACACTTTTATAACCTCAAAATGCTCCCTTTTGCCTATAATGACAATTTGATCGATGATTTAAAATCGGGAAAATGGTGTGCAAAATGTGGTCTCTAGTTGCTTTATTCACCAGAAAACGGCCGTATTAGCCAAAAATGACTCATTTTGAGGAACCGCGTTAAAATCCGTTGCGTATTTTGAAAGATCTTAGCGTACATACAGAGGGACAGATGTAAAGATAGGTCAGAGCGCGTTTTCATACTAAAGAGGCTAGTTCGAAGCCTTGGTTCCTCGCCAGGGGATGCTTCTAGTGAAATCTGATGATGGATACCCCGAGCATCGATACAGGACTTCCGGAGTGCCTAGGATACCCAACTGATTGAATCTGCGGCTAACGCCGGAATTGTGAATGTTCATAAAAACATCTAAAATGGCAATAAAATGTAAGGAAATCCAAATGCTGACCCAAACTCTCTCGCTCTGGTGTTAACTGATTGTGCGATCAGTTAGGTATCTTAAGAACTTTTGACCTCCTCTATTGAACCTCGGAGTATCCACCATTAAACCTCACTCAAAACAACCCCTGGCGAGGAACCAAGGCTTTGAAATACCCTCGTTTGTATGAAAAACGCACTCTGACCCGTTATTTTTGCTCCTGAGTGTAGATTAGTTTTGCACATAGGGCGTTTTTAAAAAAAAATGCACGTAGTTAAGGCCTAAAATTAACAACAGAGCACTTTTGTTGGAAATCGTCTGAAAAACTCAAATCCTACCTTATTTTTACGGAACTTGGCCTTTCTTTATCGGTATTCTTGTTAAATAATATAACTGGGCTTGTTTCGAGGTGGTCGCGTGCCGTAAACCAAGTCAATTACCGTTGCCAGGCAACAGATTTGTCGATATCTGGCTCGGTATACCATTGTCTTGGCATGTCGTTTGAACTTCGGAAAATCAAGGTTTAGTTTTTTTACGACCGGTGAGGTAGGAGGGAAATATTTTTTCACGCTACTGGTCGGAAATGTGGCGAAAGATGGTCTGTTCTTGGTCCCCAAAACAATCAATAGTTGTACTTTGAATGAGCAGGCCTTCTATGAATTGAAACTGGACAACTAAAACATAGTTGGTCTGTTCGATTGAGCAAGCCGACCAATCACATCGGTCCGCTGATCACTGATTCGACCAATCAGAACACGATTTGTGCTGCATATGAAATTAAATTGGCCAATGAGAAGTCGTTTTATTTTTTAATAATATTCATCCCTTCACGGATAGGCAAAGGAATCAGATTCCATACAGCCATATATATCTGTTTTTAATTATCTGAAATATAGTTCTGGCACGGTCAGAGTCGTCAGTTTAAAAACGCCTTTGAATGACTGGCCAGTAAGAACGGTATCGTTAAAAAATAAAAGTAAAAATTGGCGGGAGAGCGTATTTTTTTTAGTACGAATAATTGATTTTTATTTCCTCCCAGTGGTCGTGAAAAGCACTATGTTAAGCCTCGGCCGAAAGTGCAATAGATGGACTCGTACACTCGTCTTATTCTAACTTTCTAACCTCTACAACAATGTATTATTTATTGACCAGCGTCTCTATTCTCGGCGGTAAAAACCATATCGTCTTTGTCCTGTTATGGTATCGTTTTTAACTTGGCCGCCATTACTGTCAAGTAAATAAGAGTTATCAAGGAGAATGGGCAAAAATGTATTAACGCTGGCCTAGAAACCGATAACAATAAGCATATCATCGGATATTCTTTTTAATTCTACAACGATTTTGTGTAGCGGGAAACCTCAAATAACTGTGAGATATTTTTTTAATCTGGAACATCGGGACGCCTACATAGACGACTTTAGCATAATTACTATGAAATACCGCCGTCTTTGCATGGCGATAACTTATTTCACACAAAGATTTCGAACTACCTGCCATAGTAATAGTTTTACAACTTAGAATTCCCTATCCGGTGACATATCGCTTGTCCTTATTGGTCAGATAGGCCAATTTTCCCACCCTCCTTTGTGTGATGTGATGAGCGCGAATATTCGTTCTGAGCAGACCTCGGAATATACGGGGCAAAATTAAATGACAGCTAGGGATTGCCCATATCGATAAACTCAATCATCGATGCTTTTCCTATATACTAGGGATAGCTCCAAGTTTTGTTTTTTTTAAATTTTATTGAAAGTACGCAAATGAAACGAAATAGCAATATAATTCTGGTTATTCTTTATTTTAAAAGGATTTTTTAACCTTCACTCATCATCATATTTTTTTTACTCCTAACAAATTCTGATCGTTTATTTTAACAATAGTTAATGGGACAGTCATTTTGAAATACACAATAAGGAAAAAAAATTGTAAAGGTTAAAAAATGCTTTTAAAATAAAAGAATAACCAAAATTATGTTGCTATTTTGTTTTATGTATGTATGTATGTAAACTCTTTATTGTACAAAACAAAAAAAATACAATGAAGATAAAATAAAAATAAAAATAATGTACAAAGGCGAACTTATCCCTTTAAGGGATCTCTTCCAGCTAACCCTTGAGAGATTGAGAGAAGTGAAGGCTGTGCATCAAGTAGGCAAGTGTACAATTTAATTTAGGAAAAGAACATACAAATTAAACTGACCAATAAAATCTAACTATAAAAAATAAATACATTCAAATATCTACATAAATAGATATAGAAATATACTATATTTATGCATCTATATACATACTTAAACTTACATAAACTAAATATAAACTGTACTTATGTATGTTTTTTTGCATACTTTCAATAAAAAAATATTTTTACAAACAAACTTGGAGCGATCACAAGTATATGGGAAAAGCATCGATAATTGAGTTTATCGATGTGGGTAATCCCTAGCTGTCATTTAATTTTGCCCCGTATATTCCTAGGTCTGGTTCTGAGCCTTGGTTTTTTTTTATGTGTTGTGTGTACTTTTGACTGAACAAGTTAGACCTTGGTTTGGATACGCCTCATTCCCAGATTTCAACAAACGAGGTGACATTAGATTCGTCTAACCGTAGCTAGTAAAACATTAATTTAAAAAAAATGGTCCTTTAAAGAGGTTTGGGTAAAAGTGTTGTCATTTGTAAAATTCATACATTTTCAAGGTGAGCGGCCATTCGTAAAAGTGGCAAATGATGATAGAATTATTAAAAATAAACATATTTTATTATTTAATGTAATACTCTTAAGTGCATCGGAGCCGAGATATTTAAATATTCATACTTGGGCGTACTTTTGTACTAAAAACTGAACACTTAACTCTTTAAAATCTCCGCTCCGATATTATTTACCGCCATAAATTATATATATCTATGTGTGTTTAGAGGTCCTCTAAATAACTATGTAAAAATCATCCGTGGCCGCTGAAAAAAAAATGACAATATTCTTCAAACAAATTTACCCAATGCCCTTTACATGCCGCAATGTCGGTAAAATCATTTTGGTCTATGTAATATAACTAATCACCTGTAATTAACCATGATTCTTGCAAATAAATGATATTCTATTCTATTATATTCTATTAGAATAATGAAATACGCGGACGGAGTCGCGGCTACTAGCTAGCCAGCGATAGTCATAAAGCTTGACATATGTCACAAGCACCCGTGTTCCTGTCACGACAGTGACACGAATAATTAGAGCTGTATTTTGATTAATTAGCGAATTAGTCAACGGTGTTGGAGTCTCACGGAAAATTATGTATGACGAACAAAACTATGACAGTGTTCGCATTGTCGTGTTCCGGTGTGGGGATAAGGCAAACGGTGAAATTACTAGCATAGAGGCATGACAGGTTTAGTGGGTTGCTGTTGCATTCGCAGTTTTAAGATTGGAGTCTTGAGAATGCTAATGTCTATGGGTTACAGAGCCCATTGCACATAATTAATTTCATATTAAGATTAGGATTAATTAAAAAATATTTACATAATAAAAACACGCTTGATGAAAATTTGAGGTTATGTGCCAAACAGTAACTAATTTGTTAACATTTTTGCCTATTTCAATTAACGCAGAAGGTGGGTACTTCTAATTTAAAAAAACCGCATTTTTTAAATTCTGAGTGACAATCTCACACAAATTGACCTAGTCCCAAACTAAGCTCTAGGCTTGTACTATGGGTACTAGACAACGATAAAATCTCATATGAAGGGTCCACGGAAAGAACATGTCTAGTCACTTTTTTTTTGAAAATGAGTTTTGAATCTCAAAAGCTAGAGGACGAAATGAACTATTACCAACCTTTCAGTTTAAGATATAAATCTTCATATTTCTTGTATTTTTTCACTCTTAAAAAAGCCTCTACACGAAAATTACGTACAAAATATGATGGTTCCTAACTTTCAAATCGCGATATCTCAAAAAGTTACTAATGTGACTAGACATGTTCTTTCCGTGGACCCTTCATATGCCACATATAGAGGAATAAAGACTTAAATAAATAGAAAACATCCACGACTCAGAAATAAACTCCTGCTCATCACACAAATATTTGCCCATACCGGGAATCGAACCTGGGACCGCTAGCGTCGTAGGCAGGGTCACTCACTAGTCTCACTACCAACTACGCTAACGTATCGTATGTTAATTAACCAGCCCTCTATTTCAACATCCCGACAATGACAGGTGACAGGTGACATTTCAGTGTGCATGGCGCAGCTTATATGAAACCCAGTGATGTATCAGCGTGTTAAATTTGCAATGTATAACGAATTGTCACCTGTCATGTGTGAATGTCAAGATGGTGAAATAGGGGGCAGTACTCCAAATCGTGTCAATTTACTATGACATTAGCAATGATGGGCGCTGAAACTGGTCACTCAGCGAACATTAACCTCAAGGCCCACCTACCCACCTACAAACAGCCAATTTTTTGTCAGTTGGACTTTGAATCTACCATCAAGGCAATAAAATTCAATTACGTTTGTTCGAAAATGCCATTTTAAATTTATGAAGATAGGCAAATAAACTTTATTCCTATTGCTATACAGTTCAAATTAAATTGCCTTGGTCACTAAGCAAACATTAGCCCAATATAAGCTACGCGTTACGTGTCGTAGCGCCGCTACGTGGCTACGCAACTGCTACGCTGCTACGAGCCGTCACGGTGTAATTTTGTTTTGAGGTTATCCTGTGACCAATGTACGTTGAGCTATGGGTTAGTAGTTATTGTATGGAATGGGAGGTCAATTAGTGGGTATCTATCGTAATAAGGTAAACAATCTGATTACAATAGGGGAAAGACTAAGTGTAATATGGATCCTAGAGCTCCAACCGTAACCATAAAACTGGACGTTAAAGTAGCTCTTACTATCTAGAAAACAAGGGCTATCATCACGTCAACAATACAATTAAGATATAGAAGAAATATATATAGTAGGAGATCCGAATAGGAGACGATGTGCACCGGTCTGTTTATTCGATAAAAAGTATTTTATACCAAATTTAATATGCTAAGTAATATATGGCGAATAGGTAGGCTGAAAAATTTCAGTCCAGTATATAATTAATAAAAAAAAAAAAATTAAAAAAATTACACTAGCTTGTTTAATGGACAAATTACATACCAATCGAAAGTATGAAGCCTATAGAATATGCAAACGTTAGTTTGACTATTTTTTTCTCGTCAAACTATTGGGTAGGCAGGTATAAACAGGTAAGTCGGTACTAGTAATTTGCACCAAACCTAACGTTTGCATATTCTATAGACTTCATACTTTCGATTAGTATGTAATTTGTCTATTGAACAAACATTTGCAATTTAAAAAAAAGTTTTTTTATTTTTTTAATGATATAAGTACTGGACTGAAATTGTTCAGCCTACCTATTCGCCACAAATTATTTAGCGTATTAAATTTGATATAAAATACTTTTCATCACACTTGCTCGTAAATAGTGTCCTAACATGCTAGAAAAATCGACCGTAAATCCAAAATAACATGTATGTATGTATGTTACATGGGTGGTAAAGGAAATACAAAGCTCGAGTCATACAGATTCTCGTTTGTATTTCTGTCTTTACCACCCTTAATAGACAATGTACTATTTCATCGAATAAACAGCCCGGTCCAAATCTTCTCCTATTCGGATCTTAGACCAATACTTCAATAAAGGTGAATCGGGGCTTTGGACATCGTGTCGACTATGTTTTTTTGTAAGTGACTGCATGATATTTTCACGCCCCATATGATATCTCCTTGGCTTGTGGGGTTTCGCGGATTACCCCGGAAAGTAGGGCTTCGTTGCCGGCCTGGCGTACCTACATCCGACTGTAACGATAACATATTACAACCGTTCAACAATATTAATAATAAATAGAAAGCTCAGCAAGTACCTTGACTTGGCTCACGAGGTGACCGCCATGTGGGTGGACTCGACGATCATTGTCCCGATAGTTGTTTCGGCAAACGGTCTTATAGCGAAGAGTCTCGACCAACACCTCAAGAGACTCTCGCGGGTCCATATTGGCTCACCTAATTATTTTTACTCATAACGACTCATAAGTCCTAATCATCGCAACTCCTAACGTATTTTTTTCAGCAACTGTTACTTTTTCAGGATTTTTATCAATAAAACCTAACCTAACCTAGTCTTATCTACACATTGAATATTTCAGAACTTCTGAACAGTTTACTGTTCCAGCGGTATAAAAAAATCATTTTCGGAGTTCCGATAATAGGAGTTGCAATTTTAGTAGAACTTTGGCGCTCCCGACTCTCGCTAGATGGCTGGATCAAGGGCCAGATGCAGAAGGCAGTACTCCTCGACACGGCACGTATTGTGAGGAGGTTCCTCTCTCTGCAGCCCTAACCACCGGTAGCTTGAGCCCTGCCCCGCTGCCGGCGGCACTCGTAGATTAAGTTAATTTTTTGTATTAATATTGTTATTTTACTTTAATCTAATGTACTTACAGAAAATTAAATAAATGTTCTGGTAGTTGTTTTGGCGAACGGTATCCTAGCGAAGAGTGTCGACCAACACCTTAAAAGATTTTTGATAAAAAAAAAAAAAAACATCAGGGGACAATGTCACACCGATTGACCTAGTCCCAAACTAATCTTCAAAACAAATATTCGTTCTCATCACAAGCGAGCATTGTAAGCAGGGTCAATGGAAGTGACCTTCAATTTCGCTTTACTTATTGCAATACGTTGAAGAATTGGATTTTTAAATGTAAATTCGTTTAAGATAAACAAACTAACAAAATACCCATTTAGTGAATAAGCGTCCTCTTAAATTAATAGTACATTAAATAACTAACATAACGCCAACATTTCATTGCATATTTGAGAAAAAGACTCCCGTAATGATAAATACACTCCAACCGTTAATTACCAACAAAGTTCGAAATAATATGAACCAACCTATTTAAGTAACTTCGCCCGGAACAAAACTTAACTCATTACAATAAAGTCCACATCCCAGTGCCCTTCTGTAATTTCACCGATATATTATACATTTTATCGTTAAAATTTGCTCAAAACATACTTAGGTAGGAAGGTTCTTGAGTGGCGTCCGCGGACCGGGAGACGAGCTGTAGGTAGGCCTCCAACAAGATGGAGTGACGACCTTGTAAAGATCGCGGGAACGCGGTGGATGCGAAAAGCACAAGACCGGTCTGAGTGGAGAGCCTTGGGGGAGGCCTATGTCCAGCAGTGGACGTCTTTCGGCTGACATGATGATGATACTTAGGTATGGAAGTAGAATTGGTTAACGAAGTTGTATGTTTACAATTTATTTTTTTGACATTCTCAAAAATTGACCTAGTCCCAAAATAAGCTCAAGGCTTGTACTATGGGTAGACAACGATAAATATACTTATGTAGAGAAATACATACTTAAATACATAGAAAGCTAGCCAAGTTTGTAGTGAACCTGCCTACGAAGCTTACGGTCCTGAGTTAGTACCGGTAAGGGCATATATTTGTGTGATGAGCGCGAGTATTTTGTCTCTAAGTCTTGGATGTATTATAAATATTATATAAAAGAAAAGGGCATGCTTCGATGGTTCGGTCATTTGGAAAGGATGGATGGAAGAAGATTGACGAAAGATATACAGAGCGTAAGTGAGTGGAAGGGTCGGAAGGGGCCGCCCTAGGCGTACTTTTTCGTATCAAATCGGAGAAATACTGGAAAAGGGCCGAATCTTAAGTACCCGAAACCAACGTGCATGCATGACTCGATGTATGAATGTGGAAGAAGCGAAAGAGATTTGTCAGGATCGTAGCAGGTGGAAAGAAGTGGTCTCTGCCTACCCCTGTGGGAAACAGGCGTGATTTAATGTATGTATGTATGTATTACATCCAGGAAAACATCCAAGATCCAATATCCAATCCATATTATATATATTACTATACCTATGTACTAAAAATCATCTAAGACAGCACCAAGTATCTTTAAATAGAAAAGGATGCCAGGTCTCCAATAGAAGCTTCGGCCTAAGAAGAAATTGTGATGAATAATTATAGAATTGGGTTTTCTCAAACGTGCTATGAAATATTGATGTTATGTTCCTTATAATAGGCCGCCAAGTATGACGTTTCAGGTGCGGCTAGGACAAGAGGTCGTTAGTGGAATTTAATACAAATCGTGCAGGCGCCGGCAAAGTCCTCTTTTTTAATTTCCATTCCACATAAATTTGTGGCACAGGCATCATGACATTCTGCCACTATGCGTATTAAAAAAAAAGCTTTGATTTTTGTTGTTGTTTATTTCATTGCATGTTTAAAAAAAGCACTATACATACCTCGGCGGGAAATATGGGGTTGCCGGCCGAAGACATATAGACGGCCGAGCAAAGCGAGGCCGGATAGGTCTGAGGCTTTTGTCCCGGCCTCTGTAGTAATGTACTATTATTTTATGTAGAAAAATATTTAAAACAATGCTGTGGTGTTAGTTTTTCTGAAGAACTAGTTTATTTTACTTTACTTTACTCGCAAGTTGTCTTATTTATAAAGTATCTTAATAGATGGCTCTATTTTCCGTATAAGTTCCCTAAATGTGTAAGTAATAAAAGACTGAATTTAAATCTCATACAAAACAGGTCATATCAACATCCTTCGTATACGCGGGTTTTAGTGTTTTAAGCCAAGATCTGGCATTGTGCTTTGTTACTACATGTTGTTTTTTGAGTTTTTTTTTGTTTGTAGTAACGGCTTCGGAACTCTACACTGAGCATGGTCCGACATGCTCTTGCCCGGTTTTTACTTCTTTCTTTGTTATGTTGAACATCTTATTTAAATAAACATATTTTAGGAAGAAAAACGTTTCCTTCGCTAATTATTGATACCTTTGAGATTACATTATCATAAGAGATTTACGAAAGGGCATTGGGTAAATTTGTTTGAAGAATATTGACATATTTTTTTTCAGCGGCCACGGATGATTTTTACTTAGTTATTTAGAGGACCTCTAAATACACATAGATATATATAATTTATGGCGGTAAATAATACCGGAGCGGAGATTTTAAAGAGTTAAGTATTCAGTTTTTAGTACAAAAGTACGCCCAAGTATGAATATTTAAATATCTCGGCTCCGATGCACTTAAGAGTATTACATTACATAACAAAATATGTTTATTTTTAATAATTCTATCATAATTTACCACTTTTATGAATGGCCGCTCACCTTGAAAATATATGAATTTTACAAATGACAACACTTTTACCCAAACCCCTTTGTTTTCTCAGAAACGGGATTTGTATAAAGTACTTTAGACAAAAAAAGTGAGTTTGTCTTTGTTATGTTTTTTTTTTTTTTTAGCCTCGTGTGGTTGCCGAGTTAGAATAGTGCCACTCCATGTCTTCCCGTGGATGTCGTAAGAGACGACTAAGGGAATAAAGGCTTGTAGTACTGTTAGGCGATGGGCTTGCAACCTGTCACTAATACGCTGGTAAACATCTTAGCCTAATTGTGCAAATTGTGGTTATAGAATTATCAACAAGTTTTTAGAGATGTTTGTAATTCTGTAGCTCTGCCTACCCCACTCTGGGAACGAAGACGTGAGATTATGTATGTATGTAAGTATAATTTATGAATCCATTTCAATGGTACAAAAACACTTTTTAACATTTTGTATGACATATTATTATGTCTGTTCGCTTAGATCTTTAAAACTACGCAACGGATTTTGATGCGGTTTTTTTTAATAGATAGAGTGATTCAAGAGGAAGGTTTTTATGTATAACAAATTCTAGATTATCCAGTTATAGAAGTTTTTGTGGCACGAATAAAATTGTCCTAGGGACTTCCGAACGATATTAATTTATCGATAAATTGTAGCTTTCACAACACTGCTCGGAAATATGGCCATAGATGGTCTTGTTTGGGGTCACAAAACGTCACTTATACGGACGGACCAAGAATATTTTTGTCGGCGTGTTTGCTGATTGGTCGAGAACATTGTTGTCCAGCTTTAAGAACCAATGAAAATCAATCAATCAATTTTTGAGTCATAGCTCCTTAAAATGAAAAATTGAAATCGACCAATCAGAACAAACCATTTTGTGTCGTAAAATATTAGGTGTATTTTTGCTAAAAGTTACACAGACTAAAAACTATGTCACTGCTTTTTTTTAAATTGTAATTTAAACTTGGCCACTAATCTCGAACCACTACAGATGAAATTACATGGGAGATGTGGCGAAACAAATACAATTTTATATGGACTTGACATCTTCATCTCGCATGTTAGTTTATTAATCTCGAGTGCCATGAGAAAAGGGGTCCAGATTAAAAAAAAGTTATCTATGGTAAAATTGGCGGTGATGTCACATTGAGTTTTGAATATGTTTTTTTATTTTATTTCCTCTCAGTAGTTGTGAAAAGCACTATGTCTGCCTCGGTAGAAAGTGCAATTTATGGACTCGTACACTAAAACACTCTATATGACTCGTCCAAAAATCGCGTACTTTCTATCCTCTGCAAGAATGTACTATTCTTATGACAGTTATGACTAAGAGATTACGTATAATATGAACATGCAACTTGCATTCCTAATTCACTATGAAGTCCGTATAGGTCGATTAAGAAAGATAACGGTTTTCATCTTAAACAGATAAATAAGGCTTTGACATAACATGACGGTTTTTTCCGCTCAAGAAGATGTTAATGGAAATAATATTTTCACGCTACTGGTCGGAAATGTGGCGAAAGATGATCTGTTCTTGGTCCCCAAAACAATCAATAGTTGTACTTTGAATGAGCAGGCCTTCTATGAATTGAAACTGGACAACTAAAACATAGTTGGTCTGTTCCATTGAGCAAGTCGACCAATCACATCGGTCCGCCGATCACTGATTCGACCAATCAGAACACGACTTGTGCTGCATATGAAATTAAATTGGCCAATGAGAAGTCGTTTTATTTTTTAATAATATTCATCCCTTCACGGATAGGCAACGGAATCAGATTCCATACAGCCATATATATTTTTAATTATCTGAAATATAGTTCTGGTACGGTCAGAGTCGTCAGTTTAAAAACGCCTTTGAATGACTGGCCAGTAAGAACGGTATCGTTAAAAAATAAAAGTAAAAATTGGCGGGAGAGCGTATTATTTTAGTACGAGTAGTAATTGATTTTTATTTCCTCCCAGTAGTCGTGAAAAGCACTATGTTAAGCCTCGGCCGAAAGTGCAATAGATGGACTCGTACTCGTCCATCTTTTGCTAACTTTCTAACCTCTACAACAATGTACTATAGGCGTAAAAATGCCGCCTAGAAAACAGTGTCGTGAAAATTTAATAAATTCATGGTTAAAAAGTTCTCCGGATTCAAGTAAACGTGGATCTAAGATCTTTTGTACTAAATGTGAGATTAGCTTCGTAGCTAAGAAATACAATATTAAGAAGCATTAGGATAGTTGCTCAAAAGTACAAAAGCAGCCGTTGGAATAGTACATTGTTGCCTAGGCGCGGAAAGTAAGGTATTTCCTGACGAGGTGGTTGCTAAAATACGAGTCAGGAAATCCTCGTTTCCGCCGCGGCATACATAATGCTTTTCTCAAACAATGCGAGGAAATGGTACAAATACATGATTATAAGTATTTTTAAAAGCCTTTGACAAATTCAGAGACTGTTTGTTCGCGTCATACGAGTATTAGTAGCGATAGTTTGACGCACAACGAGCCGCCGCCCGCCGCCGCCGCTCCGCAGAGCCCCGCCGCGCCGCCGCCCCTCACTGCGCCCCCACAAGTTGGGTGTACGGGATTTTTTTCATGATCCTTTCGATTTTATACGCAATAGAGAGCACTTTTGAAAAAACAATATCGCACCTTCAGAACAATAGTGACCTAATTCAAAATTTCTGCTTTCAAACTTCAAGTCATAAATTTATTATTATAGAGATCGAATTCGAAATTTAAAATTTCTGATTTACGTCACTATTGTTTTGGAGGTGCGATATGGACATGGACGGAAAGTGTTTTCATATAGTTTTTTTACTCCTAGGAGTAAAAAGAGGCATTTTCCGTCCATGTGTTTCAATCGGAACACCGTCCTTTCCGAGCATGTTTGAGAAAAAACAATTAGTTTTACGACACTTTGAAATAAGTATTTGAAACAGTTATCGATGAATTTAATATCGGAAGGAAGTCCCTAGTTGATTGACGTTTTTGCCACAAAAACTTCTGTCTGATATGGGTGTTACAGAAAACTCACATAAACCGAAACGAAGCGAGGCGGCGCTAGTAGTATATAAGCTCGATATCATTTAAAGTTACATGACATCTTCCCGTCTAACCGTGGAGTTTCAGCGCGGAGTTGGCGGCGACCTATTTCCAAGTTGCGAGGTTGCAGCAAGCACAATAGATGCTTAATGGGTAGCTCCGTGATCGTACAAATAAACTAGGTGTATAGGCATATAACCACAGAACAGAAAAACAGTAGAAGTGTCAAGTTGGCGTGTAACGTGTGGCATGGACCATAGTTATGCGGAATTCCGCGGAACTTACCATACCTTTGCCGTGATCGCCTATTTCGATATTTCTAAAATAGGAAATAAATCCAGAAGAATGCCTTATTCTGCTATTTTGGAATGTAAAAATAAATGTTTTAAAAAACAAAAAACCGCCTTCAAAAACGCAAAAAATAACTTCTTTAAAATTCTAGGCACCTAATAGGTTAGTCCAACTGATGTCGGCTTTTTGTTGAAAATGTTGTGGTCGCCGACTTCAGTTGGACTAACCTATTAGGTGCCTAGAATTTTAAAGAAGTTATTTTTTGCGTTTTTGAAGGCGGTTTTTTGTTTTTTAAAACATTTATTTTATTTTATACTTTTTAGTGATCATAATACGCTGTTACGTAGTCCCACTTCTTAGTTGAAATGAAACTTTAACTTAGGTATATCAAGCGCGCCGCAAGCAACGCCGCGGGAAAGTCATAGTCATATTTCAACAAGTAAATATTATTCGTTGTAGGTAGTCGCTCAACTATCTTAATCGAGATATCTTATCGCCACCCTTGAAATCGGTACCATTGAGGAGTTCCGGTGGCCATCTGTGGTCTTCATCATCAGTTCCACTACACCAAATGATACTTTCTGAATGCAAATGCTGGACTTGTTACTAAAAATACTAAAATCGTTATATGTTTGCCTACAATATTTGAGGAGTTCCCTCAATTCCTCACTGATCCCCTCATCAGATACAGATTTGGTGACAATGGGACCACCTCGGAAGTATATTCTATCAAACCAAAAAAAAAATTTTGAAATCGGTCTACAATTGACGGAGTAATCGGTGAACATACATAAAAAAAAAAAAAAATACATACAGTGGAACGTATAACCTCCTCCTTTTTTGAAGTCGGTTAAAAACGATAGCCGCACCAAAAACGTTTTCCATGGCGGCGTGTTGTTTTTATGATAGTGTGAGTATTGGCGACAGGTCTGATACAAAGCGAAGCTCATGCCACTTCCACTTTTTTTTTATATTCCGTGCATATAACGACGTAAGAGTACTGAATGTATTCGTAAATAGATAAAACCGGGCAAGAGCATGTCTGACCATGCTCAGTGTAGGGTTGCGAAACCTATACACAAAAACTATCTCAAAAACATCATGTATGAACTAATCTTTAATAATATTTTTTCGTGACAGGACAGAAAATTACATTATATTTTGGGTAAATTACAAAAATGCAGATTAAAATGCTCAATATCTCCGAAACTAGTAAAAATCGCTGAACATACGTAGGGGTTAAATCGATAGCTTTTTACCTGCTCTATCATCCCTAGACGGGTTGACATCGATTTACGGGACACTCTGTATATATATACTAGATGACGTCCGCGACTTTGTACGCGTAGAATTAGTTTCCCGCTACTCCCCCTATTTTAACCCCTAAGGGGATGAATTTTCAAAAATCCTTTCTTAGTGCTCACTTACATCATGAAAGGAACCCCTCTACCAAATTTCAAGTTTCTAGGTACAGTAGTTTCGGCTGGGCGTTGATATCTAAGTCAGTCAGTCAGGTTTGCCTTTTATATATATATATATATATATATATATATATATATATATATATATATATGTATGTTATTCGTTGTCCTCATACAATTCTCAATTCTAGCCTACAGCCCAATTTGGGATTAAATCAATTAGTGATATTTCTTAAAACCACGCCCAATCCAACTGAAAATCTGATGAATTGCAAACACCCTCAGAGGGTAAACGCTTCTACCCCCAAAAGGGCGCAAGCTGGTCATGTGTAGCCCCCCCAAGCGGTAGTTGATGGGTCACATACATCAGAATTGTGCCGCGTCATTGGCCCACGCATTTGTTGGGCTGTGGGCGACAGCTGGACAAGTGGGTGGGCAAATAGGCAGGCGGAATTAATACACGGTTCACTAGTTGGCATGATGGTTGTGTTTAGTTTTGAAGTTTGTGTGACAGCTAATCAGATCAAGGCGGTAATAGTAGTTTAGTCTCGTACAATACTTTATCTACACACATATTATAAGTACTCTAAGATGGGTTCAGAAGCCGAAAGGCAAATGACCAGCATTACCTTACCTGTGGTAGTAGGTGACAGCGATGACAGCTGTAACGTAATTTTGAAATTACGTTATCGAATATTGTAAGGTTATGAGATCCAAATTTGGAACATCTTCCAAAATTAACAGCTGTCATCGCTGTCACCTTCTACCACAGGTAATGCTGGTCATTGCCTACGGGTTTTGAACGCATAATAGAGGACTTATATGAGTGTAGATAAAAACAATATCGTTTTTGAGCTGTTATCATATTGTCAACGTTTTGATAGCTCTTATTTACTTGCCAGGAATGGCAGCCGAGTTAAAAACAATACCTTATCAGGTCAAATACCATTGGATTTTACCACCAGGGGCCTGTTTTATAAAGCTACAAATTACAATTTACAGGTTAAAAGTTTCCATTTGACACAACCTCGACTAATGACGACCAGGGGCACGTTTTATAAGACTACAAATTACGATTTCCAGGTTACAAGTTTCCATTTGACACAACCTCGACCAATGACGACCAGGAGCCTGTTTTATAAAGCTACAAATTACAATTTACAGGTTACAAGTTTCCATTTGACACAACCTCGACCAATGACGACCAGGGGCACGTTTTATAAAACTACAAATTACAATTTACAGGTTACAAGTTTGCATTTGACACAACCTCGACCAATGACGACCAGGGGCCTGTTTTATAAAGCTACAAATTACAATTTACAGGTTACAAGTTTCCATTTGACACAACCTCGACCAATGACGACCAGCCATTTGAGCAGTGTTGCCAGATTAGACCTGTAAAATTGTAACTTGTAGCTTTATAAAACGTGCCCCGGGAATAGATGATTTGATTTGCGCAATTTTTTAATGTTGAAAGGATTGTGAAGCGACGTTTTAATCGCGCAGCTGTAAAAAAATCCATACGAATTTTGCTCCGGGCGATAACGTTTGTCACCCCCTTAACTTTTACAGGTAGGCAGAGACCACTTTCCTTCCACATTGCTACCATCCAAATGCATCCAATAAAAATTCCCTCGCTTCGTCCACACTCATAAATATTGTAACGCTACAAGAAAAACCTGCACAAAGTTAGTACGTAAAGACGTTGCGCTACCCGTCACCGTGCGACTTTTAAAGTAGATCTATTTTTTGCTGCTAATGGCCGAAAGGCATAAAACTAGGCAAAAACCTTGGTCGAGTAACTGAATATATCGATAAAGCCTTTTGACTTAGTTTCGAACGCGGACAAAAGGTCGGGACCTAATAAAATCCCGATAACCAGAAAAATCCGCTGCCACAGATTATTTATGAAGCGCGAGATTGGGTCAGTAATTTTACATGCGGTGATCGAATGCCGGAGGGAGTGTTGGCCAACCTGATTTACTTTCCCGCCTTTTTCAGTGTATCAATAGGTGTACCTGGAATTTATGAACCTTGCCATATTGAAAAATAGATGGTTAGGAACTATTTTTTTCATTTCAACTCGCAGAACACAGATAAAAAAAGGCCAATTGCGGGTAACCTATCGATGTTTCGAAAAACTTTTGTCCAGTCTTTCGTCAGTCCAATTTTTTTATATGTACGAAAATCATTTTTCTCTGAAACCATTAAGTTTTCAAAATTTTCAAAGACCTGTAAGTTAGGTTAATTTTATAAAAATCCAGGAAAGTTAAACGGTTTCAAAGAAAAAGGATATTCGGAAAATTAAAATTCGCATATAAACATAACAGCGTACATTTTTTTTTAAACGTAATTTTTTTTAAAGATATTATTTGTACTTATTATAATTTTATTATTTGTTGTTATTTCGGGAATAGTAATCGATAGGTAGGTACTCACTTTTTGAATATTTAAGATACAGTGACTGTTAAGGTTGAGCAAAAATGGCCAAGAAATCATGTTTCTTGCATGGAAATTAATATAACAATAACCCTCCTACTGAAGCAGTCGGGTAATAAGTAGGTAGCAAATTGCTAAAACCTCTTAGGTGTCTCTTTACCGTTTAAGAGAAAAATAAATATTTTTGTTTAGTGCTTTCTTGCTCGCATCTAACTCGCTGATGATCTTCAAAGGGGTCAGGTTGCTTCGCTAATGTTTACTGGCTATTGTTTCCCGGTGACGCCGTTACAAATGCCGTTGGATTCAGTAGACACGTCCGTCCGTACATTAAGACCTGTCAAATTTAACCCAGCTACAAGAAACTTACGATTCCCATAACTTGTAATAGTATGTAAGTAAGTTATGGGAATTGTAAGTTTCTTGTAGCTGGGTTAATTTTGACAGGTCTTAATGTACGGACGGTTACGGTTATTACGGTTAATACCGTACGGTTAATACCGTACTAATATTATGAATGCGAAAACCCTGTTTGTTTTTTACCTTTTCATCATTGTGTTGATTTTCATTAGTTACTACACAGAAGCAAGTGGACCTAGTTTAAAAATCGAAGTTCGAAGTTACGTTAGCTCCATCCCTGTCACTCGTCATTCGAGACTAAATCGAGAGAAAGGGATGGAGCTAACGTTACTTCAAACTTCGATTTTCCAAGTAAGGCCTCAGGTGTTTATTTGTAATCCGTTGCAAAATTCATGAAGACACCCCGATCGTATCCGGAAGCGAGTGTGTACACGGCGGCGCTCGCATTACTTCATTACGTCTCTGCCTTTAAGGGCCTGTTGTTTGACAAGTAGTTAAACTAACTAATCGTTAAAAACCGTGACTAATGGTTAAATCACAAGGAAATGTGTCAAATTTTCGATTCCTTTTTCGAATTTTAACAATTAGTTGAGTTAACTACTGATCAAACAACAGGGCCTTAGTCTAAGACAGGGTCGGAGCCTCGCGACTGTGTACTACCGGCCTAATGGCAACAACTGTCAGAACGACGTCTTTACACGTCAACCTACTTGTTTGAAACAAAGGATAATTTCCGCCACAAACCGCTAGATGGCAGTGCTCTACTGTGTTAGTTAAAAATTTATTAGTAACCTACGTTTCAGAGGTGAGTTTAACCATTAAAGTTAAAAATTTATTAGTTATAAATAACCTACTTTTCAGAGGTTAAACTCATTTAACCATTAAAGTAAGTAGTTTTAACGGAAGGTTTAAGTATAGTTATGATTGTTACTAAGTAATTAGGTATTAAGAAATTTATCAATACATTTAACGTTGTATCGTATGTACGACGTAGAAAACAGGTCATTGACATTGTAATATTCAATAAAGAGAAACGTCTAGGTACATAAAATCTCAATGGAGACACTCATAAAGTAAAATAAATACCAAATACTAGGAGAGAACCTTACATAAATTGGCTTAGATACTAAACAATATACGTACAAAGAGATGTATCCACTTTTGCACCGTATCACAACGAGGTGTAATATATCCTTGAAGTTGACTGTAGTTATACGGATAATTGCTTAAATTGATTGAATAGAGCTAAGTCTGGGACTAGGTCAATGTGTGTGAGATTGTCCCTAATAGGCTATTTGACTAAGTTTACAAAACCATTTTAAATGATTCTTTATGACAGGGGTCGGCAAGTAGTTTTAGGTGGGGTCTGGATACTGTGGGAAAATTTCAACGAGGTCCAGATAAAAACAAAAGTATTAAGTTAGATTCTATGTGGCTTAAAAATATTATTTTAATTAATAAAGGTATAGTATACCTTATCTATGTATTAATTTATACTTGGTATGCAATACATTACAATATTTGGCGGTCAAGGTTCGACCTTTCGCGGTCCGCAAACGGACCGCGGTCCGCCTATTGCTGACCGTTGCTTTATGACATAACAAGCACACTACATCGATATTTCCTTGAGATTCGACTGTATTATCAATAAAAATCTATGTTAAAGTTTAAATTCTCAAAACCGCGCTAAAAACGCTGTTTCTATCATGGCGCTGGCCATATGACAAGTGTGACGTCACACGCAAGTAAACAATTAACAATCATTTGAAGAGATATGCCCTTATGATCTGTGGTCACCAGCAAGTAACCACAGCTGCAAACCAATTCATAGCGTTTCTGCCACAGACAAGGTTTCAAAAAATATTACAATTTCTTTCGTGTAATTTCCAAAAAAGTATACATAATTTAGTTTAAAATAAAGTGA
Source organism: Acleris literana (assembly GCA_946894065.1). Lineage (NCBI taxonomy): Eukaryota > Metazoa > Arthropoda > Insecta > Lepidoptera > Tortricidae > Acleris > Acleris literana. The sequence continues at coordinate 1,693,163 of OX335693.1, read as the reverse complement.
AATATGTTGTTTTACGCTATTATCTGATAGGATGACCCCAATTTGTAGTATATTTTCAATGTTGTCAAATAGCCTATTTATTTATTTATAGAAAACATTCAAGCCTCAGAAGCAATTATATTTTTTCATATAGACTAGCAACCCGCCCTCGCTTTAATTCGGTTTATATGAGATTTCTAAAACAGCCGTACATAATCCAGAATGTATTATACATAAAAACCTTTATCTTGAATCTTTCTATTGATGATCGTATTAGTAGCGTAGTTTAAAAGACCTAATCGTATAGTGCTGCCCTACTAAGCATAATGGCGTTATCTCAAACAAAACATCTGTAGAAATTGCAACCTAGTTACAAACAGAAGAGAGTTGAATTTGCTTTGGCTATTGAATTTAGTTATTGCATTTTTGCTTAGGAGGGCAGAGTGTGTGCCAATTGAAATTGGCAAAGATGGAAACTCGACCAAACGAACCAATTTACCATGATTACTCGATAATCACGTGCTTTTAAAGATCAAGGGAGGTCTTAGCAATGATTTATACACTTGATCTTTACTGTCACATTAGGTTTGAGATTGAATAACTATAAATTATACGTTTTTTTTTCTTAACTAATGGCTTTCACTCCTTATGTTTAACAAGGTGTATTTCGCCAGTATCCAGTTTTTAGACAATCGCCATGGACTTATTAGAGAAACAAAAAGTCCAAAGCCAAAGCACCAAAAGTCCATGGATATCACACGCGAGGACAATTTATTCGGTTAAAGAGATTTACTCTGGTGGACTAAACAGAAGCACATGGGGTTAGGTTAGGTTAGGTTAGGTTAGGCTTTCACTCATTGTGTTTAACAAAGTGTATTAGTGTTTTTCACAACAGCAATACTTACTCTATCCTTACAGGTATTTACCTCTAAACACCTACCAAAAATAAGATAGACCAGGAGGTCTATATGGAAATGCCTAATTTATCGTTCGTCCGAATCTCCGTTTATCCTAAAGCCATTTATTTCCGCCTAAATTTCAAAACTTTTTAGTGTTGTTATAATACAACCCTAACCTAACCTAACCTAACCGCAGGTATTTTTGGAAAGTTTAAGATGTTGTCTGACTCAGCTGAAATAAAGTTTAGGACAATCAATATTTCAGACAAATGAAGCATTAGGACAAAAGTGATTAGAGATTCCAAGGGACACTCTAGAACATGCCAATGAACATATCTTAGTTTACACATATTATATGTAAGACAACTCTGTCAAATTAGCTAACAGTGCAATAATTATAGCTGGAAGAAGTGGTATTTCCGACTTTACAAACTAATCAAACTTACCGCATCGTTAAATATCGTTGATGTCACAAGAAAATGCAATATGATTAATAGTTCTTAGCATTATTCTACAGTAATTTAAAATCCAATCTAATGCGCATGAACTAACCATAAAACTTATAATAAAACCTCCTTCATTTACTTCCGCCATTTTCCATAAAGTTTGCCAACAAATCGGCAGAGGCACGCGGCGAAATCCTGAAATATGCTGATTCCGCTCCGAACATGCAATACTGCGACAACACACTTCAATTCAAAATGAACTTCTACCCCCTTCGAATACAGTTGAAACCAGAATGTGTGTTCATCAAAGTTTTTTATGGGAGTTCTTAAAATGGTAATGTTTAGTAGGGACACGAGAAAAAGATATTTACAAGTCGTTCCGTCGGTAACTGGGGACTGGCTTTGGTAAATAATAAACAGAGATATCCGTGAGCTGATAGAAAAGATACGAAACGCGTTTGAATGTTGGCTTGATGTTGTCTTAAATCATTTGCAGTGTTAAGGAGTGAGGAACGTAGGTATAGCTTTGTAAATAGGGAGAAAAATTAAGAACTAAACCTGACTGGCAATAGCGACTATGTCGCACCCAGCACCCGTGTAGTTTTAATAAGTTACTGGCAACCCGCCCTCACTTCGCTTCGTTTTATGCAAGTTTTCCACAGAATAAGAACATATAGCATAGAAACCGGACTATAAGACGTACTTTGCGTCAGCTATCTTTCTCTACTTTTTAGATTACGTATTACATGAGAAAAAATGAAACAAAAAGTAGGCTGTTTTTTCTTCTTTAACTGTCATCGTCACAAGTTTTTACACAGGGACTTCTTTGTCCTTCTTATAGGAAGGATTTGTCTTTCCTTGTCTATAGGTCCAAATACTATAGGTGCTTATAGGTCCAAATCACGCCTTACTTGTGACGATGTTCCAAATAACGAAAGAACAGCCATAGATTCATTTCCAACTCACTATGAAAACTATAAGTAAAAAGAAGTGCACTATAATGTATTTTCTGCTTCTTTAGTACGGTTTCTATGCCTTTAGTCTTTCTTCTGTGCAGGTTTCTTTAACATTACGAAGGTTAATTTGTGACCCATTTGAAGGAAAATAGACTTGAAGTCGTCAATGTCATTAGCGATGCCAAATCATTTGTAACTTATAGGAGACTCAACCTTATTGTTGCAGAATGTCAGAATGACTTTGGACCTAAGGTGGGTCCCAAATTTAAGTTCGTGACTGTACATAATCCAGAATTATAATATTACCTATTACCTAAACTTTCCTCTTGAACCACTCTGTCTATTGACGAGAACAGCATTAAATTATATTAATTACAAAGATTATTTGGCTTCGAATACCAAGAAAATACATAGGTGTGTTGCTGAATCTGGTATAGGTAGATATCACGTCAATTTGTAATTTTACACCGCTTTTACCATCTCTTTATTGTATTTGAATCTAAAAATAAAATAAATAAACCCAAAATATTGCATGGATTCATCCCAATTTGAAAACAGACGAGAGTTTAAACGTATGAAGTATACAAGTATTTGATCGTTACTTAACTTGTTGTGACTATTTCATTCACGCACTAGTTAACAAAGCAGGACGGTGTCAAATTCCATTTACATAGTATCTTGTACGCACAGGCATTCTCAGCTTACGTTAATTAAGTAACTTGCTTTTCAACCCGAAAATTGCCCGAACAAAAGCATTTAAAAAATGGCGATCGCCGAAAAACTCGCCTTATTTAAATACTAAATTTGTTTTAACGCCGTTCAGAAACCATTTAAGGTTTACATTATACAAACCGTCTTCGCAAATTACATGTTAATTACCGTCTAACAGATGGCGGCACTGGGCGCTACTTAGATGACAGTTTGATGTGTATTTTAACACGTTTGCAAAGTATTTCGTATCTGTGACACTTGCACGCATTGCGGCTTTTCGTTAGCGTCTATTTCTAGCGTTTTATTTGGAATAATTCATGTAAGATTTAATCGTTGTAAAGAAAAGTTAGTGATATATTTCCTCGCCAAAAAGCTCTCTGAAATATTGTATTACATTACATTACGCTCGTCAGTTCCGAGAAACACTTACAATTCAATTAAAAACTTAGAGTTTTATGCAATTTAAGAGAAAAAATAATTATTAGAGATGCACACAAATGCGTGTCATATTTAATAAACCTATTTTTTGTTTTAGGTAAACATCACAACCGCCACGGAATTCTTCGAGGTCCCAGCCCGTTGCTGTTATAGGCGTCGAAAATGCTGTTCTACATAAATAATTACTGGTAAAAAAAAAAGTAGAGAAAATTTGACTTCAAAAAAAGATCAAAGATAGAGATTCAGTCCGCCTTTTGTACACTATTTTAATTTTGGGCAATAAAGTATTTAAATAAATAAATAATGACGTCGACGAGAAACAAATGACGTCGACGACAAACAAAAATTAAATAAGAGTTAAATTTAAGGCTACACATTACAAAAACAATTACTTATTCCTTGCGACCTTTGCGCTGTCTGTAGTGTCTGCATATATTTTAGTTTCTCCATCTTTTATAGAATTTATCTACCTAAAAATAAATATCATGAAACTTTCCTAAAACAAAACTTGCACAGTAAAAAAACACATTTATATCAAATCACGTAGGTAACTTAGCACTTTATTTAACAAACATATTTCTTCCTTCGTATATCCAAACATTCATCCACCAGTATTCTCTCTTTCCATTCGAACCGACAGAGACCGAACGATTGCCTACGCAAGTAGCTCACAATAGTCATCTCAAGGACCAGGATATTCCCCTCATTGTCCCGGATTCTCCCAGGGCTCGGCGCCATGACGTCTGCTCTTATATCGATTGAGGCTGTTTGCGAGTGCGGCTGTGGCCTAATAAAAATAAAAATAGTTGTCTATGTCTCATGAAAAGTTGTAGGCGGCCATTTTGTGGTTAGTGAAACCGCAAAATAAATGACAAAGTAACGTAAACGGAATCTTACGATTTTTTTTATTTATACACAGTATATTTAACTTAATTTTCCAACTTTGTCGTAAATTGTAATGGAAAAGTAGACTTTCGCCATTTTGCCGTAATATTCCCGTCATTAAAATTATTAAATTTAAGTTAATTAATTAAATTAAAGTTATAAAATAGGTTAATAATTACACATAACATCCGAAACATCTAATTAATTAAATTTCAGGACTTTCTTGTGACTTAGAAAAGGGGTTATTTCCATTTTAATAAATTTATTGCCGAAAACTCAGCCGCGATCCAAATTTGTATAGAAAATTGTGATTTTGGCGTGGAATGTGGCCTACAAAGATAATAACTTAATAGTCTTAACACAAATAAACCGAGCAAAGCGACTTTTAAAGGCATCAGCTGGGATTAAAACACGTTATTTAAAAGAGGTTAATGATCTTCAGGTGAATGTCTATGTATGTATCTGAAACGCTATGAGTTTGCAATGCATTAGGACAAATTACGATTAGGAATTCTAATATAGACTCGTTTAGGAGCTAGTCTGGAAATAAAGTCGGAAGGTAGGTAGCGTTTACCGCGTAGAAGGTTTTGCTAACTGTACAAAAACTATGTAGGTTTTGCTTGTCTCATACGAAAATAATAATCTATACTAATATAATATTATAGAGCTGATGAGTTTGTTTGTTTGCTTGAACGCGCTAATCTCAGGAACTACTGGTCTGAATTGAAAAGTTCTTTCACTGTTAGATAGCCCGTTTATCGAGGAAAGCTATAACATCACGCTAAGACCAATAGGAGCGGAGCGCCAATGAAGAATGTTTCAACCTTCTACGTAAACAAAGTCGCGGGTTAAAGGTAGCGTTAGCCCAAAGTAATTATTCCACGGGGACGAAGTCGCGGGCAGAAGCTAATTTAACAATATTATTGTTGTTACAGCCTATTATCAAATATTAATATAAATAATGAAAATATGAAATCAAGCGAGACCGTCCTTGTTGATCCGCATTATCTAAACCGAATGAGCGTCCAAAATGGCTGCTCATAAATTGTCGATAAGCGATGATCATAAATTGTCGCTATCTAGCGTGTCATGCCTTGTTTACACGAGCTTAGTACTTTTGATTAGTCACTTGTACTTGTACTTGACAAGTGTATTCAAATGTAAATATGCATCAAAGTTAAGGATAGTCTTTGAAGTGTCCGTTAGCGAACCTTGCGAGCTTCGGAGATGAGAGTGAAGATGGCAAAGCTAAATCTTTTTTAAAGGTACGGTTGCCCAGAGTACAATACAACTGACCTATTGATTCTTGTGTAGGTACGAATATAGGTATGTAATAATGTAATGTAAATCTCTTACTGAATTCATAATTATGAATTTTGTAAACCTTTTGGTCGGCTCTTTTAATTCAGGCGTTTGATTTTGAGGTTTTTAACATACTACAACTTTTCCCGAGCTACTAAACTATGCTAGTAGGTCTAAACTTGGCATAATGCTTGTATATAGCACGGCAAAAAAAGAATTTGACATGGTCACTGATAGAGCAATAATAATTTCCGTAAAAATTTAAACATGTTGCCATGGTCTAAATAACGCCCTAATTTTTCTAAACTCGTTGTTACAAAGCAATACGAGTCCAAGTGGCCAGCACTAACGACAAGTACTAACGACTAAGCCCGTGTAAACTCGACATAAACCGTGATAGTTGTGGATGTTTGCGGAAATCAATGTGCGCGGAATGTGTATTTGTACATTTGGTGAAGAGCCCGGTATCGGATACATTTCAAATGCAGATTGGAGGCTGTGGCTGGAGTGTTAGATGGAGCGAGAACTAAGTTAGCTTAGATTCACCCTTAGTTCCAGTAGCTACGAGTGCTTAGCTTTACAACATATGTTATCTAAGGGGCATAAATAACTGATCTCGAGTGGGTTGCCAGTCTCAAGGCGTGTCAGAGAAGATAGTTTTAAATGTAAATAAGTTTTAAAATGTTTATTTATTAAGTATGCATGTTTACTAGTACATTCCAACTGCTGAGAGAGAAGAAGCGCCGCAAGAAACATTCAGTCATTCTTTGACATATCATATTGCTTATGACGATGATAATACCATACTTAACATAGCATTATAAAAGTCAGAATGATTACAAAAGCGAATAAAGTTGAGTTAATAAATGGGATTAGTTTAGTACAAGTTACTATCACTAGCTACTATTTGTGTAAATTTCATGAAAACAAGTTTAGTAAGTAGACTTATAATAATAATAATAATCTCATTATTTTCATATTTTATTCCGTATTAGAGTATTTAAATTGTAAAATATTAAGTAATGGGGGACTGCCCCACGGCACTACTAAACCGCACTACTGACCAAAACTAGTATCATAAATATGAGGTAGGTTTAGGTTATGTTAGTTGTTCAGCAGGCCCGAAGGGCCAAACCGCCCAAAAAAAGGAGCTCCGCCATAGCGGAGCTCCGTCGACTCCGTCAAATTTTAATTAGAAATAGAAATCATTGGTCAGTAGTGCGGCTTAGTAGTGCCGTGGGGAAGGAGGGAAGTAATGCATGATGCATGCTATCATTTGTATACCTAATGGCCAAACATAGACTTGATACTTGTTACCCACTTATACAATTGTACCATTATTGTTACCTGTGTTTTACAATTAATTAAATTGATTGATTGATTGATTGATTGCATGATCATGTAGGTAAGCCAAAACACGATCACTGCTGATTTTCTGCATTTGCAATTAATTAAATTGATTGATTGATTGATTGATTGATTGATTGCATGATCATGTAGGTAAGCCAAAACACGATCACTGCTGATTTTCTGCATTTGCAATTAATTAAATTGATTGATTGATTGATTGATTGATTGATTGATTGCATGATCATGTAGGTAAGCCAAAACACGATCACTGCTGATTTTCTGCATTTGCAATTAATTAAATTGATTGATTGATTGATTGATTGATTGATTGCATGATCATGTAGGTAAGCCAAAACACGATCACTGCTGATTTTCTGCATTTGCAATTAATTAAATTGATTGATTGATTGATTGATTGATTGATTGCATGATCATGTAGGTAAGCCAAAACACGATAACTGCTGATTTTCTGCATTTGCAATTAATTAAATTGATTGATTGATTGATTGATTGATTGATTGCATGATCATGTAGGTAAGCCAAAACACGATCACTGCTGATTTTCTGCATTTGCAATTAATTAAATTGATTGATTGATTGATTGATTGATTGATTGCATGATCATGTAGGTAAGCCAAAACACGATCACTGCTGATTTTCTGCATTTGCAATTAATTAAATTGATTGATTGATTGATTGATTGATTGATTGCATGATCATGTAGGTAAGCCAAAACACGATCACTGCTGCTTTTCTGCATTTGCTTTATTACGTATTATTATGTAAATATTTAATATTACGAACGTTTTATACAATGTAAACTCTAGGTGGTGGCGAAAGGTAATAGAGAAATTATCCTACTAATATTATAAATGCGAAAGTTTGTGTGTGTGTGTGTGTGTTAGTTTGTTACTCCTTCACGCTGCAACTGCTTGACGGATTTGGATGAAATTTGCATTAGAGTTAGCTAATACACTGGATTAACACATATACTACTTTTCTTCCCGGAATATTTAAAAATCCCGAGGGAATAACTATAATCAGAATCTACGCGAATGAAGTTAGTTTACAAATAAAATCGAGTTATTTATACCGGTTATCTTTTTCATTATGGTTTGCACAGATCTTAGTAGATTCACAATTACAAAATGGCGGCAAACAACGTAACAAGAGCGTTTCCCTCCATTGCGCTTCGTGACGGAATTAAAATGGACTATTAGCTCCGGTGTCAAAAGAGTTTGCAATTAGATTATGTAATTGAAACTTGCTGCTTAACTTTTTGTGCAATAAATAAGGAAATTGTGGATTTCTGTAAGTAATTTAATTTTCTTATTTTGATGTCTATACTCGAAAATCTAATTAAAGAGCAAAATCTGACAGTTTCCATCTTGATTATTTCGTTATTTTAACATTATTTCATAAAAATATGAATGAGAACTCGTGTAACCAGAAATATTAGGGTAAGTTTTAGTGATAAAAATACCTACACTTAAACCAAAATGCAGTAACCACAGCGAATGTGCGCTGGTTGAGGTTAGGATTTTGGTCTTAGAAATTAGATTTTCGAGTATAAATGCTTAACAAACGCGTAAAAAAATTACATTTGGCGCAAAACAACAAACGCTACTTTTAAAACAGCAGGTACAATCTCAGTGCGTAAAATTATTTAGCTATTTAAAGCTTTTAGTTAAAGTTTAGAAAATATATTACTTTTGTAAAAAAAACCGAGTGGCCATTTTGTGATTTAATAAGCTACACCGCACAAAGTTGTAGTGTTGTAGAAATATTTAAAACTAAATCACTATAATACGTGTTGCTAGCTTCATAAAAGCACACAAAATTACCGCCCAAAATCTATAATGCATCTAAACCGATACATATTAAACTAAACGATCTTAAAACCAATCAATGGCACGTGTGCTCCAGCCCTTAACCTCGCACTAAGGCCGGCTACATAATTCCCGATCCTAGAGATACGCCATCTGCTTGTCTATGGCCGCAATAAGCCATAACGTGCCGCCGCCGTTAGAGACACGCGCGGATATAAACTGTCTATGCCATTGAGGCTGTTGACAGTTACGTTGGACTCTGAAGTGTTTTTAAAATTTAAACTGACATAAGTGCAGGTTATAATGGGGTATTGTGTGCTTACCTGAAAACGGAACCATAGACATATATTTTTTTCACAACAATGTACCTATAGATAATGGCTGTTTGTTTACGTCTTTCTTACAGTAAACATTGAATTTTGGGTTGCACGTGCTCTGTTAGTCGATACCTACTCGTAATTTATTCGCCTTATGGGCTACTTTGCCGTTAAAAGCTTTGAAAACGGCTGGAAAACTATTAACGACACATGTTCCCTCAAGTTCGCATACAAACTACCCTCAATCGAGCGTAAAATCACAAAACTCTAACATAATTATTTGACCGTTTGTAAAAAGGTCAAAGAAAAGGTCTTTGGGCAAATATTCAAATAAGTTTTCACGGACCGTGGTCCTTCAGTGCCCGAAGAAGTAGATTCGATGCAAAAAGGAGTTGATATTGTGTCTTTGGCTTGGAATTTGTGAACATGTGTCACGGGTAGAGGTTGCTGGTTAAGTAAAGTCGTCGAATTTGAGATTTTACTAAATGAAGAAAAAAACATACAGCTATATTGAGCGAGACGTAGTTAAGAACGTAAGCGACATAGGGCTTTGGCGAGTTGTTTAAACTGAATTAATGGTTAAAATTCGAAAAGGAATCGAAAATGGGCCCTTAGGGCCTGTTGTTTGATCAGTAGTTAAGGGCCGGTTGGACGAGCAACATTTTCACAGTAATCTGTGGCCGGCAACTATACGCATAATGCTCTAACATACGAAATAAGAGTAAGACAGCAATAGTTGCCAGCCACACATTGCCGTAAAAAGTTGATCGTGTACCAGACCCTTTAGACTAACTAATCGTTAAAAGTCGTAACTAATGGATAAATCTAAACGAATACGATTCCTTTTTCGCGCCGTAAATGTCAAGGTAAAGTCGTGACGTTTACAGCACGTCACTGCGATTCCTTACCGTCAGCGTATTTAAAGCAGCGGTGTGGTCGCACCTTTAAACCTCGATAAAAATGGCTGACCTGAACATAGTAAAAAAAAAAAACCCACCATAAATCATCATAGTTATTATATCCAGCGTAATATTCACGTATTTATTATTTACTTTACGTCTGACCTACAACCGACACGACTGTTTCATTTCACGTATTCGTTCCTAAATATAATTACGAACGCTTTGAACGCTGAAATATTCGTTCGCGTTCAATTTGATATGAATGCTCTCTTTCAGGATTCTTTTTTGATATAAAGGCACGAGTTTCTGGGAAAAATGAACGTAAATTCAATTCTAAGATCGGAATGACTTTGATATTTGGTTAGGTACGGGTGAAAAATTGCTGAAGTGTGGTTAAATAGATAAGTAAACCTGAAAGCCTGTGATTTCTCTTTTTTAGGGTTCCGTAGTCAAACTAGGAACCCTTATAGTTTCGCCATGTCCGTCCGTCCGTCTGTCCGTTCGTCCGTTCCGTCCGTCCGTCCGTCCGTCCGTTTGCAGCCTAGCTCAGAGACTCTTTGTACTTTTTTTTTTTAATGTAATGTAACTTAATATAATGTAATGTAACGTGGGAATGTATTAGTATTTTTTTTTCTCGTCTACCCCATAGTTCGGGATGTCGTTGGATAGGTCTTTCATAAATATTGCGGGTTTGTGAAACAATTATGAAATTTTAAGCTTTAATGAAATATTAAGCTTTAAAGCGCAAGTTTTTGTTAGAGTCAAGTGTCCCCCCCACCCCTCCCTACAGCCAAAACTGCAAATACTAAAAAACTGAAAAATATCTTCAATGATAGCGCATATAACGAATTTAAAAGAAAAACTATCACGACTAAGTAGGTACTATCGCGATCGTTAATTTGTGACCCATTTCAAGAAAAATAAGCTTGAAGTCGTCAATGTCATTAGAGATGCCAAATCATGTGTAACTTATAGGAGACTCAACCTTATTGTTGTAGAATGTCAGAATGACTTTGGACCTAAGGTGGGTCCCAAATTAAAGTTCGTGACTGTACAGTTTATTGGTTATTGAGCGACTTAAGTGTTTATACCTACTTAAATTATCTAAGACAGCACCAAATAACTTTAAATCAAGAATTGGTTCATACTTGTTGTTTTTTGAGTTGGTTTTTGTAAATAACGGCTTTGTAACCCTACACTGAGCATGGTCAGACATGCTCTTACCCGGTTTTTTGTCATTATGTCATTGCACGAAATAAATTCTAAAAGCTAGTTAGAAATAAGTGTATAATAATATATCTTGAATCTTTGTTGCCGAACATTCTGTCCGTCTCTAAGAGAAGGGGGAGGGGGTCTTTTGTAAGGGGATTTGTGGTCCTTCCTAATGGATCTCGTGACAGGCTGACAGGTACACATGTCACTTTAGAGCTAAATGTCAGTAAGGGTAGTCGCCGCGATGAGGTATAGTTGGCCAAATTAATTAATAATAACATTTACTAGGATATTGTATTAAATAAGTAACTGTTGAATAGTGCTGATATTTCTTATTTATTTATTTATTCAAATTTAAATTCAAAATATTTATTTGCTTTAATACATGGTTATAAAAAAAGTTGTTATAAAATATATAAATAGAGAATCACATCATGTTTACCCATAACTGGCATGCAAAAATGTCCTTAATAACTATATAGGTATTTATAATGTCGAATAAACTAATTGTATTTTACTGCTTATGTCGTTACTACATACTTTGTGGATTGTGAAGCTAAAAACTCCATACAAAACGCGAAAACGTTTCGCTCCCCTTAAACCTCGTCCGATTTTTACGATTTTTGAATATGTTGTAGATATAATGAAAAACTATGTCTGTACGTTTTCCTTTCCAAGAAAATATTTCTTAGAACGAAACAAATTTAAAAAACAAAAAACAGAAACGTACAGACCTAGGTCTTTATAATAACTACAACATATTCAAAAATCGTGAAAATCGGACTTGATTTAGGGGGTGAGTAACGTTTTCGCCCGGAGCTAGTTTTGTATGGATTTTTTTGACAGCTACGCGATTTTAGCGGCGCTTCACAAGCCTCTTAATACTATAGAACCTTAATACTATAATTTAACATGTTACCTTTGTTTCGGCGATGTTTACCAAATATATCGTTTCCCAACCGTTTCATTTGCCAACCCGCTTTGTTTTCTGTAACCGTAAATATTTCAGAATTTTATAAAACCTAACCTAACCTAACCTACAGGGTTCTACACGATGGTACTGAAATAAATCCTGAAAATTTTATATAACATTGGGTTGGCAAATGAAAAAGTTGGGAAACAATACATCGGCAAACATATTTTTGCCAAACGGCAGGCTCCCTTATTTAACTAATACGGTTAAAAATCAATTACACTAATTAATAAGTACATTCAAATTAACTATAAAAATAACCAAAAATAATATTTATATAAAATATTATTTAGGCAACGTAAATCACATACAATAGTCAAAAACGAAACAAAACACACAAAAATCCAGTCTCTCAGAGGATTTGGAAGCTGAAAATTTCCAAACAAAATGCTTAAGTATACGATTCTTGAATATGTTGTAGATATTCCCCCTTACTGATAAACGTTGAGTAGCGGCTGTATAGCTATACAATGTTTTGACCCTATCTGTCATTGTGACATTTGAATTTGACAAATGAGGATAAAACATTGTATAGCTATACAATGTTTATTAGTAAGGGGGAATTTGAAAAACTAAGTCTGTAGGAGAAACAAATGAAAAAATAACCGGGCAAGAGCATGTCGGACCATGCTCAGTGTAGGGTTCCGAAGCCGTTACTACAAACAAATTAGACCTCGCCACAACTTAACTTTGCCGTTGGAAAACTGTTATCCCCATATACATCGACATAATACATCGACATTCGTCGCGGTCAGTTTACCACCGCAAATAAGTTTTAGGTAGGTACAAACATTTATACCGTTTGTAACTCAAGAACCAATGAAGTCTACTTAGTCGTGATAGTTTTTCTATTAAATTCATTATATGTGCTTTCATTTAAGATATGTTTCACATTTTTAGTATTCGTAGTTTTAGCTGAAGGGGACGGGGACACTTGACTCTAACAAAAATTAGCGCTTTAAAGCTTAATATTTCATAAACGGATCCCTTAGTCGAAAAATTGTTCACACAAACAAATATTTTTGAAAGACCTATCCAACGATACCTCACACTATTTGGTGGACGAGAAAAAAAAATACATGCCCACGTTACGCGTAGGGGAGGTACACAAAAAAAAATTTTTTCAAGATTTTATTTTACCACTTTGTTGGCGTAACTAATATGTATATTTATGCCAAATTACAGCTTTCTATTACCAAGAGTCTCTGAGCTAGGCTGCGGACGGACGGACGGACATGGCGAAACTATAAGGGTTCCTAGTTTGACTACGGAACCCTAAAAACGGAGACGTACAAACATGTCTATACCAATATGGTATTACCTTATCGAATAGAGCACCGCGATGGAACTATAGACAGAATAGACATGGAATATCGTCGGGTGAGAATACGGAATGAATTCGCGGCTAGAATGTTGCCATAGCGACTAGGAGCCATACTTTAAAAATCGACCGACAGTCACGTTTTCTCCGTCTCTTTTTCCGATTCAGTGTCTAAGAATGAATGAAAGGGACGTCCGAATTCTTAAAAGTGTACTGTATACTCTGAGCCAATTGAAATTGGCAAAGATGTCAACACAACCAAATGAACCAATTTACTTATTTAGGTAGTTAATAATCTGCTTTTAAAGACCAAGTGAAGTCTTGGCAATGATTTATAAACTTGATGTTTACGTTTACATTAAGTTTAAGATTAAATAACTATTAATTCTACGTTATTTTGAATAAAAACGCGCTTGATGAATATTTGAGGTTATGTGTCAAACAGTACTAATTTGTTTACATCTTTGGCAATTTCAATTGACACCGGCTTTAGTTACCTCTATCTACATGACATAGGTCCTGGATTCTAGCCGGTAAGAAGTTAGTCTATGGCCTGTTATAGTATTGTCAACGTTTTGGTAGCTCCTATTTACTACTTACTTACTTAGCAATGGTTAAATGAATACCATAATCAAAGACGACATGGTTTTTGCAGTCTAGAATAGAGGCGCTGTTCGCACCCACGCACCTACCGACGTAGAATAAACCCGTGTGTTCATCCTTACTTGTCTTATATAGTAAACAACTTTCTAACCTCAAAATTAACCTTTTTTTGTCTAAAACAGCTCTTTTATCGTAAATAAAGTAAACCGAGTTAACATTTTGGACATCACTTGGCCAATGTATTGTCTGTGATTGCTTTATTTTGTTTAAAATAGCTGTTTTAGCCAAAAAAGGTTCATTTTGAGGTTAGAAAGTTGTTTACTATATAAGACAAGTAAGTATGAACAGACTTTAGAGGCAATGCGAAAGGTTCCAAATATTGACACTACCTACTACCTTTCCATACACCCTTTCACCTGGGGCGCGTTTTATAAAGCTACAAGTTACAATTTTACAGGTCTAAACTGGCAACACTGCTCAAATCGCTGGTCGTCATTGGTCGAGATTGTGTCAAATGGAAACTTGTAACCTGTAAATTGTAATTTGTAGGGTTATAAAACCGGCCCCTGTTGCCCGTTTCTCAAAAACGATTAGTCTAATAATATTAGTGTTTTGTCTCGTAAGTAAAACTAAAACATGAGACAAAACACTAATATTATTAGACCAATACTTTTTGAGAAACGGGCCCCAGGGGCACGTTTTATAAAGCTACAAGTTAAAATTTTACAGGTCTAAGCCGGCAACACTGCTCAAATAGCTGGTCGTCATTGGTCGAGGTTGTGTCAAATGGAAACTTGTAACCTGTAAATTGTAATTTGTAGCTTTATACGAGTAAAACAGGCCCCAGTGGCCCGTTTCACGAAGCTACAAGTTACAAATTACAAGCGGAACTAGCATCTGCTGCTTACTAGCATCTGCTAGAAAGAGAGTTCCGCTTGTTATTTGTAACTTGTAGCTTCGTGAAACGGGCCTCAGCTGTGATAAATTGTTCTGGATTCTGCGGGACTACCTATTTCGGATTTCAACCTGTTCCAGATTGAAGTAATTTATCAAAATGTTCCAAAATACTCGTAGTATTTTTTTAATGTGTACAGTCAACTACAAAGAGAGAGTCACTTTATTACTTTATAGCTTCTGCCCGCGACTTCGTCCCCGTGGAATAGTTACATTGGGCTCACGCTAACTTTAACCCACGACTTTGTTAACGTAGAAGGTTGAAACATTCTTCATTGGCGCTCCGCTCCTATTGGTCTTAGCGTGATGCTATATAGCCTATAGCCTTCCTCGATAAATGGGCTATCTAACACTGAAAGAATTTTTCAAATCTGACCAGTAGTTCGTGAGATTAGCGCGTTCAAACAAACAAACTCTTCAGGTTTGTAATATTAGTATAGATTGCATTGTAGTTATTAAGGCCCAGAAGTGGGTACATCTCTGTGTAGTTACACTTATGATTTTCTATCTTAGTCTTATACCAATAAGTATAATTGAACCTACAATCTCTTATTATAAGCGTTTGTAGGTAGGTATATGTACGTATAATCTCTTGTATGAACCAATGTGTTGTTGCCAAGAATAAGAACATTAAGAACACAATATCTAAACCAATTTTCATTTCGTTTTAAACTCCGGCCCCGCCGAGAATTCATAAATAGAATAGTACCTATTAATCAGAAGCCTAGCTTAAGAGCAAACTCGAGCGTGTCAACGCAACGTCTCGTTCCCAGTTCCCAACCCCTCCATTCTTTCATACAAACCGTCTATTCACTAAACTCACGTAATCTTAGAACACGTAGACCACAGAGTACTTTATATATAACTGACGTAGACAGCGAAGAAAATCAATAAGCACACAACTCTGTATTCAACAAGTTGAGCTCCATTGTTGCTTGCGTCATCTAGCGGACGCGGGGTGAACTAAGCAACTGAGTAATGAACGAAGTTTTCTTTTTGTTGCGCCTAGATGGCGCCAGGGAGTCGAATTATAGATTAGATACGTTATTTTATTTTTTAATGTAATGTGGTGTAGTTTATCTTGTCTAATATGTTTGTGTTAATTAAACAAATAATGACTATTGTTCGATGCGTTATAATTAATTAATTGTGTTTTGTTTGTTACAGGTATTTTGCTAAGCGCTTCAGGTGTTAATTAAAGAGACGGGTTCGATTCCCGCGTTTATTGTATGAAAGTAATTTTCGTTTGAAATGTTCGTCTACTTCAACGGAAAATTAAACAATACGTATGTATAACGAAGACAATAATATTTATATGACGAAAGCGCAAGAAGGTACAGTCAAGAACTTTAATTGTTATGCCACGATAGAACCCTGTCGCATAACGTTAATCATTCATTTAAGCGTAATTTATGTCATGTGGTTTGACGCTGTCATTATGACAGGGTTCCATAGTGGCATAACAATTAAAGTCATCGACTGTACAGCTTGGCAAAAATAACTTCTGCAGTTTAACGTTGTGGTTGTTATTGGGAAATATTAAATGTAATTTTGTCTATTCCGCCCATCACTAAATTAAATTATTTTTGCCAAGTAGGACAAATAATAGTTTTTTTCAGAGTGTAGGATTTTTATGCGAAATCATTCTAAGTAATTGAGAATATATTTGTATACAAATATTTGCTTTAAATGACTTTGATCAAGACCCATCAAAACATTATTTCTCAGATACATCTATAAAAGCAATAAATTACTGACCTTTATGGAGAAAGCAGAAAAGTCGTTTTTGTGGGACATTAGAGGAATCGTAAATAACCCAAATAACTTTATTTTATGGCGAAACGAAACCCTTGGGTTGGGTGGTAATGGTAGAGGCGGTCCATCTCATAAACGAAAGCATTTATTTAGGCGAAAATACAATCTAGAATTTCGAAATTTTAATATAAATATTATGTACTTAATTATTTAGAGTCTCAGGCTCAACTCATCATATCCATACACATACACTCATCCACTGCCTAATGCATTTTATGCAAGATAATATTATAAGGTAAGGTATCGTTATATGTCACGGTTGTATTGAAAACTAATATGTACCTAAATATATTGAACCACGTAATGTTTTATGCTTATTTTGTAATTATGCAAAATTAGGCAAGACTTTAGATAATATTCGCTTATTCATATGTGGAATATCTACTGTGCATTAAGCAAAAAACATGGAATGTGACAGATGTTAATACTAAAAAGTATCAATCTTTTAATTAAATTAATATCAGAATAGTTCCGAATCTAAACTTTTCTCCATCTTATAAACAGCAATGGCTGCGAGGTCACGAACGCTTCCGTGATTTCACGACCCTTTATTAGTTTAACATCAATTTTACGACCAAATCGTAACTCTAAACGCATTTAAAAATGAAAACGATATTTTAATAATTCCATTTACAACTCATACCAATTGTAACGCGTAATGAATTTAGAAAGTAACTCAGCTTTCAAAATCCATAGACAATCTACGCCATTTTTTTTGCTGTGACAGTGAGTGACAACCGTTTACAACAGAACGTAGTATTTACGTAAACGATTTAGCTGTTAGCATGACATTTAGTCGAGCGGATCGTTCAGTGACACTTCTTTTTTTATAGTCCCAGTATTTGCGAGTATTCTTGATGACGTGGTGGCTATTAATCCAGACATCAGACGCAGGCGGCAGGGGTGAATATATGATTTATAAGTAAGGACCTGTGGGTGTCATGGCCGGTCATAAAGTGCAGGGTTGTGCTTGAATGGGGTTTATGACAAAAACTCCACAGATAATCTTTTGTTTCTGCTGTTGACGGTTGTGGCTGTTTGAGTTATGGCTTTGGTCTATAAAGCTGCGTTACATGAGTATTATACAGCACTCCATTTCGAACTTGAAAGAAAAGTGCCTCCTTTCTACTTTTTAGGTAGGTAAGTACAGTTTTGTTTTTGACGTGTAGACTTAGGAAAAGTGAAGATTTGCAACCGTAATAGAGAATTAAGTCAAAAATATACAATTCCAACCTCAAATGCTGCGAGTAGAGTAACAGGGCCCCGTCACTCGTTATTAGAGACTAAATCGAGAGAAAGAGATGAAGCTAACGTAACTTTGAACTTCGATTTTCAAAGTAGGGCCTCAGAGCGTAAATGTATCGAGTTATTGCTAATTATTATTACAAATCGATTGTCACAATTTGTCACGATTATTGCTTCACCATCATCAAAGGAATCTTAAATGGTTAATTAATGAAGAAACGGTCGTAAATTAATTAAACGTTTCAATTACCCATCTGGGGCCTGTTTTGTAAAGCTACAAATTACAATTTACAGATTACAAGTTTCCATTTGACACAACCTCGACCAATGACGACTAGCCATTTGAGCAGTGTTGCCAGTTTAGACCTGTAAAATTGTAACTTGTAGTTTTATAAAACTTGCCCCTGGAGTTCGGTTAAATGAATGGTATTTCATTATTTTGGGTTTGTAATAAATTATTAACTAGTTTTAGCAGTAGGTAGGTATAGTTCTTTGTTGCATCGTGATTTTGCACTCGCAACTTGTTTAATAGTTAAAAGCTGGCATTTTGCTGTGTTTTGATAGTGTTTGCAAAAAATCAAACCTTTTTGCGTCGACGTACTGATGCGTCGAGGGGCACGTAAAATTGCAGTGCACCGCGCCGTAACGTTTAAAAGTTCAATCAACCAAACGTCAGTTCTAACCTTTTTTTATACCGTACCACAGATTAAATATGAGTTACACCATAGTCTTTTTCGACCAAGCAAGGCGAAGGTAAATGACCCCACAATTCCGATTTAGTAAATAACCTAACCTAACGTAAATGCCATCATGCCATGCTACTTAAACTAATCGAGAAAATCCGAAGCCATTTTCTAAAACTAACCAAAAAATCTCGCGTCATCGCTTAGCAAAAAAACTGTCCCCAAGAACTTCAATGAACTTAAGTAAAGTCCTTAAATTGAACAGGAATGATTGACGATCCGTGCCAGCACTTTTCTCTCCATTACCTCGATAGTTTTTATCTCCGAGTCTTGTCAAACATTTTTTGCATCCAACTTCATTAAGGAAACTATCTACTGCTTTCCAACTGCTACTATATCCTTAAAGCAAGGAATTAAAGCTTGAAATATTTTAGCAAGCAGTTTCCCAACCGCATTGTTTTTGTCGTCTGATAGTGACAAGTCTCTTTACAGATGACGTAGCAATGTTCGGTATCTGTGGCGTTTTTTAGGCGCCGAAGGGTGGCAATGGAAATGTTGCGTCTTCCAGTCCGCTGACTTTAAAAAGTTTACGCAGAATGTGGTTGAAAGAGAGTTTTTCAAATTGACTGTTGGATCTGCGAATAATTTAAATTAGGAAAATATATTTGTTATATGCCCATCAAAGGCTAACCGTTTAAAAATTAAAAATGTGCATAGACAAACAATATCCTAATTTAAAAAAAAGATGGTTTTTATCTTGCGTGTTTTTTTTGTTAGTCTAAAATACGCGTAGTGCAAGGTAAAATGGCCGCTTAAATTATTAGATTATTAGATTAGTGTAGTTTTAAGTTAATTTTAGGTATATTTTATTGTATATATTTTTAACAATGATGTAAATACTTATATAGAGAAATATATAAGGAATGCATTAATAGTGTACGTACATTAAATTTTGTAAAATTATTTTCAAAGTATAATATTTTTTAATTTGATTAAAGTTTTATGCCATTTGCCATACAAAAGACTTTAATCCATTAGTTGACGGTGTATATATTACTTGGTTTTTATACTGTGCTTTATTAAAATGTACAATAAAATGTATACTAATGTTCAGTATATATATAAATAGGTACATACTTTACTCAAAATGATGAGTTAAATTCAAAGCCCGAGATCCGAACCTTTTATAGAAACATTTTTTGCTGTTTTTTCTTTCGCTAGTCGTTGATCGGGCATTATTACCGAGTTGTCGAGGGCGTCGCGGCCCACGGGAGCCCAGCGGTGGGTTGATTACATAGCAGTTGACTGTAGTTGATTATTGATGGTTACATTTTATTAAAGTACTGGATGGTTGATTACAATTTGTTATTGTCATAAATTAATGATCAAAAGAGATAAAAATATGATGTTTATTGAGTAAGTGTGCCGCAAAGGCATCTTTACACGTCAAAAATCTACCATCGCTTCCCAAGAGGAAACCGTTGCTGAAAAGTGCCTCAAGAAACTCATCAGTTAGTAATTTTTCAACATATTATTCATTATTATGATGATAATTAATCTATCATTGCATGAAACTAAATATAAAGTAAAATGTCATGCGTAATTCAGCTGAAAAACGTATCATAATCAATAATCTAAACTAATATTACAAAGAGGTAAAGTTTGTGACGTTATGGGGGGTAATCTCTATATCTACTGAACCGATTTTGATAATTCTTTTACCAATAGAAAGCCACGTTATTTGTGAATGTCATAGGCTATATATTCTGACTGTATAGGGTAGTATCGCTGAGACCCACACGGAGAAGTTGTATTGAAGTTGTTAATAAATGAATCACTTTTATAAATTATGTGTTTAATACTTTTTCTAATAATAAGATTACAGGAAGATAAGTAACCAAAAATAAAATAATTAATTTTAAAGAAGCACTAAGACACGAGATCCCGTGTCTGGTTCTATTGAAAATTTCTAGAGAATGAGCTTATGGATCGATATCCGAATAGATCATAAACAATTTTGAATTTGGAAAGATTTAGATCGAAATGTAAGAGTGGCCAGGAACGCAAACAAAGGAGGTTGTAACAACCTCGTTACAATATTAACCGAAAAAAATGTTAATTGCCCAACGAAGTGGGCACGGGAACAGCTAGTTATGAATAAAGCTAGGCTCGTGCTATGGGTACAAGATAACGATATATTAAAGAACACTTCTATCATAAATGCTAAAGTTTGTAAGTGTCTGTATTTGTAAAATAGCCGGACGGATTTGTATGGGATGGCGGAATTACTAATTTTGCGCAGATGAAATCGCTGCCAGAAGCTAGTATTTATAAATAAATACTTTAATACATAGACAATACTCAATATTCATAGACAATATTTGAGACGTCTATCCAAGTCCCGACGGTCGCGTTTGCAGTCTTGAGATTGCTAACTTGAGGTGGCCTGTGTGCTCATTTGTCTTTTTAATGTCATGAAATAGTAGTTTATGTGACGGTTGCGTAATGACAGGCATTTCAACATAAGTGTAGTTTATGAAACGAGCCGCAAGGCGAGTTTCATAATAATAGATCACACGACTGTTGTAATGCGAATTACGCAGAGTCTCGTACAATACTTTATCTACACACATATTATAAGTACTCTAAGATGGGTTCAGAAGCCGAAAGGCAAATGACCAGCATTACCTTACCCGTGGTAGTAGGTGACAGCGATGATAGCCGTAACGTAATTTTGAAATTACGTTATCGAATATTGTAAGGTAATGAGATCCAAATTTGGAACATCTTACAAAATGAACAGCTGTCATCGCAGTCACCTACTACCACAGGTAATGCTGGTCATTGCCTACTGGTTTTGAACGCGTAATAGAGGACTTATGATATGAGTGTACTTAGATAAAAATATAAGTGACTAGTCGCGAGCCCTTTCCCTTTTCAACCTATCTTTGAAAGTATATCACTATCAGTGTCAACTACTGCTCTATTCGCTTAGATTCGTCTGTGATGGAAGCACATGGAACAAATTCGACTCGACCCCACCCGTTTTGGTTGTAGTCGCCGCCAGCCTTTCGCTGTCGGATTTATTCGTTTTGTATTTTAGCCCTGACAGAGACTGTCGGGACTCGTGACGTATTCAAACTGTGCAAACACTGATGACGTCACATAAAAAACGCTTTGATGCAAAGACAGCGCCTCGGCGACCTTTTTACATCCCCAGCCTTTGTACGCTACACCAACTCCCTTTTGCAGTCAGATAATAACAAAATTACCCCTTCACCTTTCACATAACCAACATTCTATCATCTACAGCTGTATTTGACGTTTAACGTAGTGACATTAGCGCGGCCATTTAGTTCTGAATAATTGTTTATTATGTTTTGTTATCCGTGTATCTGGGTATGTGTGTGTCTATGTATATGTGTGGGTACGGATCACTTCATTTGCCCGAATTTCAATTGCCATAATTTATCACTTGCCATAATATCCATTTGCCATATTTGCATTGTTTCTGAAACCGTAAACCTTTCAGGTACCTACCTAACTTACACATTCCATCGTATAGGGCTCAATGGATTAGGTTGGGTTAGTTTTATAACAATTCTGAATAGTTCAAGGTTCCAGAAAAAAGGCCTTTATGGCAAATGAATATTATGACAAGTGATAAAATTATGGCAAATGAAACCTGGGCAAACGTGTAGGTACAGTGGAATCGTAACGGATTGGTCCTAGTTTAATCGGGATTATCGGCTAGGTTATATTAAAATTGGTTGGGCAGTTTAACAGGCTGTCAGCTCTGACATAAATCGTCAATTTATATCGGGGATTTCTATCTATTTCACAGTATTTTTTTAAGGAAAAATTATATGCAAACACAACTAAGTATGTAGTTAATAAGCCAACAAAGTTTTTACCATTGTATGTACATTGTTAGGAATGAAATAGACAAAGCTAGCAATTTAAAACATGCACTTTAAACAGTAACACCGTAGATATGAAATGAAATGCAAACTAAACGTATGATGAGAGGTAGCTAATTACAAAAAAAAATTAACAGCGGTTACATAGCTGTTAAAATTGTCATAAAACAATACAATATTACTAGCTTCTTAATAGCTTTTGGCTGGCTATCGCTATCACGCTTGCACTCGCAACTGACACGATATTTGTCACTCGTGTGTTATAGAAAAACGAAGATTGCCGATCGCTATTAAGAAAATGAACTAAGTATATGTCAGTATGATTATTATTGAAATTATTGCTGGCTTGGCTTTGCCCATACACACAAACAACTGATTTAAATTTACAAATGCAGTATTAAGGTTTTGCGTGCGGTAAAATTTGGTATCAACGTAATTAGCATACAAATATCATTACAGTACAAGACAGTGGCGCCCCCGGCGGCGGTAAAGATAACTTTGTTTCACTTGAAAGCATGTTCTACATTGTCTGTGACGCGAGTTGCTTATTCACAAAGACTTTTGTTTGAAAAAGGAAATGGAATGTCAAACTGTGTCAGAGATGTCTATGGTTAATGAAAATATTTCCTCGTGTTACGTATTCTGTTCTGAGGTTTGTTTTCTGTGTTAAATTTGCTGTGAACTAATTATATAAAGTGTGCAGTTTTTACGTCACAATAACAAACCGGGCAAGAGCATGTCGGACCGTGCTCAGCGTAGGATTAGCGAAATTTACACGATTTTCGAGTTCAATATTCTCCAAAATCTAAAAATCTAATGATATCTCAAGAAATGTCATAAGGTTAAAAAATATCTATGCTTAGCTTGTATGGGAGATATATATTTTTTCAATTTTTATTTTGCAACTTGGTCGGTGTAATTGAAATGTAGGTATAACTGTGGTACTAAGAGTATCTGAGTTAAACCACGAACAGACGGACAGACGGAAAGGCGGACCGACGGACAGATGGACATGGCGAAACTATAAGGGTTCCTTGTTCACTACGGAATCCTAAAAAATAGCTAGCTATCAAAATGTGTCCAACCTCATAGGTATTACTAGCTAGTGTAATTTTAAATTGCTGTCTTTTTAATTAACTATCTATAAGGTCGCCTTATCAATTTAAAATAGTAGTTTACGTGACGGTTGCGTAATGCCAATTACGCAGAGTCGCGTACAATACTTTATCTACACACATAAATTATAAGTACTCTAAGATGGGTTCAGAAGCCGATAGGCAAATGACCAGCATTACCTGTGGTAGTAGGTGACAGCGATGACAGGTGTAACGTAATAACATTACGTTATCGAATATTGTAAGGTAATGAGATCCAAATTTGGAACATTTTCCAAAATTAACAACTGTCATCGCTGTCACCTACTACCACAGGTAATGCTGGTCATTGCCTACGGGTTTTGAAGATGAAGTTATAGATAAAAGTGGAGACAACACTCTGAAGCCGAATGAAGCGTCCTTGAAGTCATTCTATTTCAAACACTTAGGTCCCCTCCTCCCTTTCTAACTACCCTAGTTAGAAAGAGAGAAGGGGACCTAATTGTTTGAGATAGAATGACGTCAAAGTACATTCAAGACTCTTCAATGGGTCTAGAGAGTGTTGCCTCCATCTTTATCTATAACTTCGTGGTTTTGAAAGCATAAAAGAGGACTTATGATATCTGTGTAGATAAAATAATTTTTGTTTTGTTTAAAAGCCAAGAGGTTGTAATTTACCCTTATGCAACTTGATGAGTGGAAATTCTTTAGAAACTACGGTCACGGACGTTAATTTGTGACCCATTTTAAGTTTGAAGTTGTCAATGTCATTAGAGATGCCAAGTCATTTGTAACATTTAGGAAACTCAACCTTATTGTTGTAGAATGTCAGATTGACTTTGGACCTAAGGTGGGTCACAAATTCAATTCCTTGACTGTATTTGATTTGAATGACATCAAAATATTAATTGAAAAGTAAGAAGGCGGAAACTGGAGGTTTCATTAATTGACGAGAAAGCCTTTCAAACAAAAGCTATTATAAAACGTTATTAGCAAAGTAATTAAATTTCCTATAAATCGATGTCTTAACCTCGTAAGACCCCGCGTACAAACAAATGTACATAATACGGCCAATGCAATAAATATCTATTGCAAAGGAGATAAATCTGGAGACCTAGTGAAAAAGGTTATAAGTAGACTTAACTCGTACTAAAAAAAGGGCATATACAAAGCCGGAGTATAAGAGACTTAAACCCTTTTTCACTTGATCTTCAGGAGACTTATACCCTTTTTCACTAGAACCCCAGAAATTAGAATTTCCTTGTTTTTATGACTAACAATTAAAATAGAAAATTGACTTTAATGCAATCATAATAGATTCATTTTCCTTTGGCAAATTTCGTTGTATGGTGGGTCTTAGCAGGAATAACTATGCTGTTGATTAAATTAAGACTCAAGCCGTTATTATTTTATTTTTATATTTTGTTATTTATTTAAGAGGATTGAGAAGCGGGGCTATAGTGTACAGTGCAACCATCTTCCTAATGGCGATCGGCAATCTTCGTTTTTCTATGACACACGAGTGACAAATATACTGTCAGTTGCGAGTGCAAGCGTGATAGCGATAGCCAGCCAAAAGCTATTAAGAAGCTGGGATTACTGTACTTAGAGGTTTTTTTCCATATTTACAAATTTAGCTGGGATTTTTATTTGGCGTTTACGTTTCTCACCCCGTATATCAAATCCGAATCATTATGGAAAACTAGGTGTACTTTTTTTTTAATTAGTCTCTTTCCAAGAAATAATTAACGTATACACCACAAACCTAGTTTTTTATAATATCTACAACATATTCACAAATCCTATTTAAATCGGAATATATTTCTGAGAGAAACGTTACCGTATTGTGTACAAAAAATAGCCTCACAATTCTCAAGAAACAAACCAAAAACAACACAGAAAACACAACTAAATCTATGATCTAAAACTAAGCTAAAACTAAAACGCTAAATCTAGAAGTTGTCCTGTGGCATGGTCCCAAAGATGGCAGCGTTTCCTCGTTGAATTTCTACTCTACGACTGGGACCATCCAGAGACAAGCACAGTCTTTTCTTAAAAGGCCGGAAGTCTGCGGCGTAGGCGGCGGTGACTTCCGTCAGTTGACTCGCTGGCTCACTTGCTTCCTCTAGCATAAAAAAGAGCTTAGTATGTAATATTAAGCTTTTTTTTTAAGCCAGAGGAGACAACTTTACAGACTGTGAAAGAAATAATGTTTCCGTTAACACCATACGTCATGTGCAGTGGCGCCCTCTGTTGTTTTGTTTCCTTATAAAATAAATATTTTCTTGAAAATCGAATACCGGTGTTTAACACATGAGTATACGAATATATTGTGTATTCATCAGAACAAGGGTACAGGTAAATAATACTTATCAATTTCCCTTTTAATCTGAAATTCGACTCGTGCAAAACACGCACATCGCCATCACAGAGATCGAAAGGGCGCGACCCCTCCCATTTATAATTTAAGCTCTATTTACACTGGCTCGGATTTACAGTCCATACAAAGGGGTTGTTAACATGTCACACATGATGATGTGATTTAGGATCCTAAATTTGTAAATTCATTACTTTTATAAAATTTTAAACAATTTCACTCAGTTCAACTCGCGGTTGGATTAGATTACTCTGAGGCGAGACTCAAATTCTAACGGCCCTCGACCTACTTAATACTGTTCCGTTTGAAAACCTGACAAAAACAGGGGAACGTTTTATAAAGCTACAAGTTACAATTTTACAGGTCTAACCTGGCAACACTGCTAAAATGACTGGTCGTCATTGATCGAGGTCGTCATTGATCGAGGTCGTGTCAAATGGAAACTTGTAACCTGTAAATTGTAATTATAAAACAGGCCCCAGGCGTTAGGTGACAATTGTAAACATATTGCAAAGTCTACTAGTTTCTAGATCTCTGAGCTTGACATGTATAAGCTACTCCATATACGCTGAATTGTCAATTGTCACCTGTCGGTCTTTCATTGACAGGTTAAAACTAACAACCTCGAAAGGTAAATAATAATTAAAACATGGTTTAGGGCAGACATGAATACTGAAAACTGAAATAAAAAGGGAAATATGATAATTACTTTCAGAACTAGTTGATCCCGGAAATATTAAAATTTCTGGAATATAAAGCAATTTCCTTTTTACACACTATACCGACAACAAACAGAAATAAACGGACCAACTCACTTTACTACTACTTGAAAATGCTAGATTCCTACATGTATATTCTTACCTTTTGGCAATCAAACTAATAAAATACGAGAAAAAAATGCTGAATAATCATAAAATGGAAATAGAAAGAAAGGAAACTATGGAATGTAACTATTAGATGATCTGCCAATTAAAACAGAGGTGTTCTAAAATTAAGCTGTTATTAATAAAAGTCTCCATATGGCGTTGTCTTTTCACCCTATATTCTTTGCCACTGTAAAAAAATGATGAAATCTGTAATTTAATCACACTACAATTTTATTTAAATTCACAGAGCAACACGGTTTTTAACCCTAACTTAGTGCGATAAGATTCTTTTTCGCACGAGTCAAAATCTAGGGGAAGTTTTATAGGATGTAGCCACCCTTGGAGAAAATGGCCGTCAGATGCAGCTAAAGATGGCGGGGCGCATGCGCGGTGCGTCGCTCGATACGTGCACCCTCCCACAGCTTAATCTTCCCTTTCTTAAACATGATCGTACGGCCCCACGTTTGGGCGCCACTTAAGCGCTCGGAACTACCCACATTGAGAAAAACTTTCAAAGCACACTATAACTCGAAGTGTTTTAAGTTTACATTGACACTAAGAATAATTTAAACACATTTAGACGGAAAAGTTTAAGTTTAAACACAACCACTGTCACTGACGACACTACACAACCACAAAAACATCGATTTAAGGCTTGGCAGCCGCTCCCTTACATCAACATCATAACCTGTGAACAGAAAAATACACACAAATCCAACAAATAGGTAACAAGTTTTAGTTCACCGCACTGGTTCTGTGTATCCAATGATGATCGTAGATTGGCAACGCCGTAGCCTGCTTGTCCGGACACAGCAGTAGCCAACACTTACTGCTGTGACAGGACAATATGGCCACGGCGAGCGTCACGGGGGGCTCTGGCGGCGATCGGCGGTCGTGTGTCGAGAGCGACGCGCCGCGCCCCGCCGCCGCGCCGCGCACGCGCGCTCCCACCCCTCAATGAACACCCTTGGACACCCTCAATCAGCTATCGATTTTCCTTTAAAAAAAAGGTTAATTCATTGCATTGATATTCATACTACGATGTTTACTATTGTACTTTTAAAGCCATAAACTTTACTTTAGGTCGCCAGTGTAGCCACGCCTAATTTTATACAATCCAATTTACTTACAAATTGAAGTTTGGAACTTTCAGTCGGATTTTAGAAAAAAGCTTACCCATCCGGCCTCTTTACTTTAGGCAAACTCTCTTAAAATCTTTATTAGGTATACTTATGCATCCGGATTCCGGGAAACCTTATTGGTTTAAGTAGGGTGCAAAACAAAACACGTGGGTCATGCAACTGGACTGTTTCGATAAATGTAGCTCGTGTATTTCTGTCTCTCTTAGTCCATAGATAAAATGGGACCTGTTTCGTTAAGGTTATGTTGAGCAGAATTCAGGCCTCGCTTTGCAACGGCATCCAATTGCTCATAATTTTGCTATTTTAAGCTGCCGAATAGTACTATTATATTAAAACAGCGTCTCGAACGTAAGGAAAATTTGCAAGTTTAAACGTCAGGGTGTATTTATGCTAATTGTAAGTTTTTTCTTACTGTTTAGTTAAACTCGGTCATAAAATCACTGGGTTGCGTCTGTGACGACTTATGAAGCAGAATGCTTCTCAAGCAGAAATCTAAGTTGCAAATCTTGCAACGTCATACTGGAGATAAGTTTCGGGCGAGTTTATTTAGAGGTTAGAATGATGAAGCAAAAAAACCGCTGCAGTTTAAAAAGGCATTTCGAAACTTTACGAACCATAGCTATTCGTCACAACTTGAATCCACCAGGGGCACGCTTTATAAAACTACAAGTTACAATTTTACAGGTCTAAACTGGCAGTTCTGCTCAAATGGCTGGTCGTCATTGGTCGAGGTTGTGTCAAATGGAAACTTGTAACCTGTAAATTGTAATTTGTAGTTTTATAAAACAGGCCCAAGGTGGACCGCCTACCTGTATATCTATGGCAATTACACGTTACCTGAAAAATCAGGGCGCTGTTTGAAATGAAAAAAATCATTATCAAATTTATATCCGAAAGAACTGCTGTTTCACCTGTTATCACGTAAAAGTCCTTTCTGCTAAGCCATACACTTAAAAACTAGGCGGAGTGTTCCGTCCTGCTCATATTTTGCCCTCCCACGGGGTCGGGCTGGGGTCATCGACCGGAAACTGTCTAGCTCGAACAGACATTTGCACTCCAGTACTAAATAATATTTTAATCAAATTGCTTCAACCTATTTATTAACTAACGTTAGTAGGTATTCGTTTATGTTCAGAGTAAACTTGAGTCATATACATGAGATTGAATATATAACTAAATTTATAATATTAAAAGTCGTGAGGATATTTGTAGTTTAGATGTTTAAATGTTGGTATTTCTATTATATATTCATGGCTCTACGTCATGTCATGTAAGTATGTGTGTTCATTTTATTACGAAAATATCGATTGTTTCCGAGAAAAAAAAGACCAAGTGGCGTGTGAATATAGGTCTATATATTTTTTTTTATTATCACTGACACGTTCGTTTGCTTCCATAAAGATAATCCATTCGTTATTAATGTGATTCAATTAATAAAACTAGTAAATAAGGACAATACAGCCGTTGAATACAAGAAGTATACTTTTTTGATCTAATTCCGTTCGTATATTTTCTGAATACAAAGGAGCACAAAATACACAGAATCTTCCAAAGGAAAAAGTCCAGCAAAAGAAAATAATGGAAAAGATAAATGTGTGACGTCCGGGCTGATTTATTGCCTAAAGAGATTTCCCTAAGAAAAAGTTGGACATCCATCAACAAGCTTAGCAAAGAATCTGACCAACTGAGCCTCGCATGGATAATTCATACATTTTTCATACTAATCCTCGCATTTTAAACTTTTCCTTAGCTAGGTTACTTATAATTTATTAAGGTTTATCCCATAATTTGATAAAATTCAATGTAATTCAATGTGAATTTGTCAAATTAAGTCAATATTTGGCGGAAAACCGCGCGGCGATACCAGGAACCCAGGGCAACCTAGGAGCTCCACCCTCGGCGGGTGAAAGGGAAAGCGAAACGAAACCCCTTTGTTAAACAAGAACAAAACATTCGCGTGAACGAGAGCGGGTGCTAGATAAATTGAGAAATTATTGGGTTAGAGCGAGATGAAGCGACGTACTCCCTTTTGGGATGAAATGCGCAACTCGAGGGCAATTTTCGCAAGCAGCTGGCGATCGCAAAGTTCATTTTCAATAAAATAAAAGTGGGAGAGCTTTCAATTACGCCTGTATCAATGTGGCAATGCAATTCTGTTCTTTTTTTATTCACAATACAAAACATTCTCAGAGACTTTTCATTTGATCGTGTTTTTTAAATAAATCGTTTTTAGTTCGAACAAAGTAAAGTTGAAAACATGAGAACTACTTATTTAAAATACTGATAGGTTGTACTACTTTTTTAATTTTTCAAGAGTTAAGTTTTATATTCAGCCAGCCTTCTGATTATGATTTCAAACAATAGGAATGCGAAAGAAAAACGTACTGAACCGCGTAATTGAGTTTTGTGGTAAGTAAATACTCAGAAATTACCTTTGAAATTACGCAAAGTTTTCCAATTACGCGAATTGCGAACATGACCAAAACGGATTATAATATTTTCTTATTTAACCTTTTATGAATTTATTTTATTTACTTACAAGTAAAACTCGTGCATTCGTGAATGAAATCGTTTTGGTGACAGCCAGCGCTTTTAGTGGGTCAAGTTATTGAAAACAAAGCAATTCGTGCTTTTCGAATAGGAAATTTATTATTTTTTATTTTAATGGCGTCTACAAGTTATGTAGAATAGGAAATTTAATTTACATTCTGTCATTTGACGTTGACATTTGAAAAATCTGAGGCCCTACTTTGAAAATCGAAGTTCGAAGTTACGTTAGCTTCATCTCTGTCACTCGTCATTCAAGACTAAATCAAGAGAAAGGGATGGAGCTATCGTAACTTCGAACTTCGATTTTCAAAGTAGGGCCTCTGAGGCTCGGAATTCGGACCATAAACAATTTTCACAGTTTCACTCGCTTGACGCTAATGACGCTTTGCCTTTTCAAAACTTTTCCTAACAACATTTAACAGTTTATTTAGTTAGTTTAATTAAAGTATTAAGTTATTACTTATGCATAGCCACCGGTAAACGCGATGTATGCTCTCTATGCAATGTAAGTAACCTCCTTACTTTTTTTAAACTGGCCGGTGAAAAAGAACTAAAACAAATGCCAATCGTGATTTGTTGTCACAAACTTTTGCGTCGCGTCGTTAGTACGCGACTTATTAGATTTTGTTAGAATTAGAGCCGCTAAGGCTTAGTATTTCTTAGTGATAATGATGGGGCTATATTCCAGCGGGGCGCTCGGCGGAGTGGAAGTTTTGGACGGCGGGTTGGTTGGCGGTGAGCTGACGGCGCACGTTCTAAGCGCCCAGGCCGCCGCTCATGCCGCCGCCACGGCCGCTGCGGCTGCCCACCAGCAGCACCAACAACAACAGATCGCTGTGCAACAGATAAGTAAGTACTTTCATTGATAATCTACTTTAGAAACTTACATTTTGTGTCTGCAGTTTGTTTGGGCAATAAGCGCGGCATTTCTTGTCTGAATTAAAGATCTATCGTATGTTACGCCATTGCAACATATCCAAGAAGAGTTACATTGTTTATTCAAATCTATTTAATGCTTGCAATAATCTTAAATAGGTAGTTAAATAAGTTGAAGGGGTCATGAACCTTACTTATGCTTATGGAAGGATTAGTGCCAAATTTTAACAGTTTTTATATTAAACCATGTTATAATAAAGAGAATATAGTAGGTCCTTTTCACACTACCATTAATAATAATGACAACATAAAGTATTTAATCAACAAAATTACTACAGAAACATGTAGAAGTTGGAACTCGGTTAGCAACTTGTAATGGCCGAAGTGGAGAGCGGTAAACTTTGTAATTAACTCGGCGCTGATAAACAATTAACATTCTGTGATGTTAGTGGCTGTTTGTAGGGAAAATTGGGTTCATAATACCAGTTATCATTATTTTGGTTTGCTTGTGTGCAATAGGGAATATACATGGTTGTTTTAAATCACATTTCTCAACAAAATATGAAAATACCGTAAAAGAGATCACCAAAAGTGAAATTAAAATTAAAATCGGTCAAGAAATACGGATGATACAAGCATTTTAAACTGCTAATTAGACAGAGAGATCCGAAGTGCACCGGTGACGTCGTGCAGTTCGGCCATAGAAACTCCACGTAAAATTCCGTTTTGCTAGAAAGAGATATGAACAAATCTTTGTTGGCTTATATCTTGGTTATTTTCATAGCCATTAAAAAAAAAATCTCACCTTTTTCGTACATGAATCAGCATTTATTGAAGCTTTAAAAAAACATGCATATTCCCTATTATACAAAGCCATTCATAATATTTATTTCGTTTATCAATAAAAAGGATATTTTCACAAAAGTTGGCATAGTCCCAAACAAAGCTCTAGCCTTGTATGTTTAAAAGCACTAATATTTACACAGCTATAGCACTAAGTATATCTATTCATAGACCTTATTGTCATTGGCATAGGGTGTAGTGTTTTTCATCTTGGCAAACTGTGGGTACTTAATTAATATATATACCCAAATACATAGAAAATACTTAACCACACTATTTGGCATTACCAGGAAACAAACCAACTACGCTAAATATTTCATTATAGTAAATAAAATAAATTATAAATAAATATCAGGGGGCAAACTAAGCTCTAGACTTGTATTATGGGTACAGTTGAGTTCATAAATATGTATACACTTTAGTACCTTGTCACTTTAATCGCTGTGATAATTCATATATCGTCGGTGAAACTGCAAAACTGCGTAACTAACAAATTTACTATAGAGCAAAATAAACCTTAAAATCTTAGAAAAAAGGTGCAGTTTGCTTCTCATTAAAAATTTACTTACGCGGTTTTGCAGTTTCACCGACGATATGGCAGTTTGAACCAGAAATTAAATAGACTAAAGTGTATACATATTTATGTACTCAACTGTACTAGACAACGATATATATACTTGTATTGAGAAATATATACTTAAATACATAGAAAACATCCATGACTCAGGAACAAAATATTCGCACTCATCACACAAATATCTGCCCTTACCGGGATTTGAACCCAGGACCACTAGCTTAATAAATGACTTGATGTGATCATCATCCCCAAAGTGGACTTTAGTGGTGGTAGAACCTTGTGGTCTTATGCTGTAACCTACTGCCAAGCAGCAGTGATCGCATTTTTGTGTTCCAGTGTGGGGTTAAGGCAACTGGTGACATTACTAGCATAGAGGCATTCCATCTTAGTCCTCAGGGTTGGCAACTAATGAATTATATAATGAAAAATTTTGGTACAAAGATAGTTCATAACCAAAGGGCGGGATATAGGGGTACTTTTTGTTCTGGGTATTTGGCAACTTCCTGAGGGAATAGTGATGATCGACTGATACGCGGACGGGGCCACAAGCAAAACCTAGTATTTATTTAATAAAATTCCTTGCAAAGAGAAGGTACATACAAATTATTAGAGTAGTTTTATTCAAATATGTATTATGTAAACTAGAGGACGCCCTCGACTCCAACTCTCTATTCTAACCTGTTAGTAGATGAACTCCCAAAAATCCCTTTGTATAGTCAAGGACTTAATTGTTCTGCCACTATGGATGGAACCCTGTCGCATAACGTTAATCATTCATTTGAGCGTAATTTCTGTCATGTGGTTTAACGCTGTCATTATGACAGGGTTCCATATTGACAACAATTAGTCCTTGACTGTACACCCCTAGGATATCCAAGGAATATGCCCTCCAAATTTCAAGTTCCTAGCTCCAGCGGTTTCGGCTGTGCGTTGATTGATCAGCCAGGCAGTTTCTTCTTTAATAGATTATGTATCTTCATAAACATACATCGTTATCGCGGGAGCAAAAACGATTTGACAGTAGTGAAAGATTATGGCTTCTGTTTAGTCCACCAGAGTAAATCTCTTTAACCGAACAATTGTCCTCGCGTGTGATATCCATGGACTTGTTTCTCTAATAAGTCCATGGTGATTGTCTAAAACTCGATACTGGCGAAATACACCTTGTTAAACACAAGGAGTGAAAACCATTAATTAAGAAAAAAAAAAAAAAAAAGTGACACTCGTACTTTTATACCTACGAGCTCAAAATGTATACATTTTCTTTAAAATCTCTGACCTCTGTACTGACTTCATTAGTAGTACATATTTAAAAAGATTAGGTACGCAATCCTTACGTCAACCTCTTCAGTCACTTCTCCTGCTACTTTAGACATTTGTCATTCTTGATTGATTTGATATTTACAAAAACATACAAAAAATATATATCCTAATTAAATTTGAGTGCAAATGGAAAACAATATTTAAAAAGTTAAAACTAGTTTTGGAGAAAAATACTGGATTTGACATAATTAAATAAAATATTATCAAAGTTGACACGTTGACTTATAAAAGCGTTTACTCAGTATAAGACTATTAGAGAAATAACAACTTAGTTAAAGTTAGGATTCTTTTATTCCAGTAGCACACAATCTACAGAAGGTCTCTAACAGAATGTTATTTTTATATATGTGCATGGCAACAGTCAATTTCAAATTATTAGCATCTAAACAGCCAGTTGGTAGGTACGAACATGTAGTTTATATGCTCCAACACCACCCCTTAAACTATATGTTCAGTACCACACACAGTGTAAAACTGAACTACCTACTAATTACTAAGCATATAAAAGTCACTTACAAAACGCTGATACTTTTCAATAGATAAAGGCTTCGTCAAAACATCCGCTAACATATCATTAGTACTCATATATTTGATTACTATTGCACCGTTTTCGACTATCTCACGAATGAAATGATGCCTCACATCAATATGCTTAGTTCGAGCATGAAACATATGGTTCTCAGACAACTTTATCGCAGATTGATTGTCGTTGTAAACCACTATGTTTACGTTTAAATTTAAACATTCCGACATGAACGCCTTTATGAATAATGCTTCTTTACACGCATCGGATAAAGCCATATATTCCGCTTCCGTGCTGGAGAGAGCCACTGTACGTTGCTTACGACTCTCCCAAGAAACTATCGATTTTCCTAGCTTAAATGTGTAACCGGTGTACGACCGACGATCGACAACACTGGCAGCCCAGTCAGCGTCCGCTGACCCTGTCACATTCAAACCACTCTTTTCATACGTGATGCTATAATTCATTGTGCCTTTCAGATACCGAAGCACTCGCTTCGCTGCTTTCCAGTGAACTTCTGAATAGCAATCATTAAACTGACTAAGCATACTCACAGCGTGCGCTATGTCAGGACGCGTACAGACAGCGATATACATTAGGCAACCAATCAGGTTCCTGTATTCATAGTCTCCATTTTTCTCAGTTTTATCGAGCTTCAAACCAACTTCCATCGGTGTTTTAGCAGGTTTACAATCTGTCATCTTAAACCGTTCCAAAACTTTTCTAATATAGCTTGACTGATCTAGATTTATTTTTCCGTCTTTATGACTCACGTGTATTCCTAATACACTTTTCGCAGTTCCAAGATCTTTCATGACAAACTGTTTCATTATCTCCTCCTTTACCGCCCTTTTCTCAATTTGGCTGTTACTAAACACCAAAATGTCATCGACATAAAGGCCGAGAATAACTAGTCCGTTATTGTTAGATCTTACGTACACACACGGCTCAGACGCTAGTCTTTTAAACTTTAACTTCTTAATCAGTACGTCATTTATCTTTTCATTCCATGATCTGCTGGCTTGTTTCAATCCGTAGACAGCTTTGAGTAAGCGATAAGCTTTTCCTTTGCTATTCTCTACCGGAAAGCCTTCAGGAATTTCCATGTATACGACTTCTTTCAATTCTCCGTTAAGAAACGCTGTTTTGACGTCCATATGGTCGACTTCCATATTATATTCAGCCGCCAGTGCTAGAAGTAACCTTATAGTAGAGTATCGAACGACAGGTGAGAAGGTTTCGAAGTAATCTTCTCCGTACTTTTGTGTGAACCCCTTTGCAACTAAACGAGCCTTATACTGCAGTAGTTCTCCATTTAATCCTCTCTTTTTCTTAAATATCCACTTGCATTTAACAGGTTTCTTTCCCTTTGGTAAGTCCACAAGTTCCAGACATTTATTTTCCAAAAAAGATTGGTATTCATCCTGCATTGCTGCCTTCCACTGCGTAGACTCAGGACCATCGAGTGCCTTGCGCACGGAAGTTGGAGTATCCGTATCGCCATTCTTTCCAATGACAAACGCTGACAAGAAACCATCTTCCAATTCGCTCCGTCCTCTGGAATCTTCTGAATCCCAAGACGATGACCCTGGAACATAAGTTTCGTCAGAACCGTTAATAGATTCATCATCGTCATCATTATCTCCGTCCTGCGTCTGTTCTTCGTGGGGCTCTTGTGTGTCAACAACTGGTTCTGCCGTGTGCACTCCCGAATCCTCAGAGTCATTAATAATCTTGATTGCATACGGAGTCGGCACGTTGACCACAGGTTGAGGAACCTTTTGTTCACTAATGTCTTTGTAGAATTTGTCTTCTACAAACACGACATTACGCGAAATAATGATTTTAGTTGGATAAGCGGGATCTACGAACCGATATCCTTTAGTATTTTCGCAGTAACCGATAAATATATATTGTTTACACTTGGAATCTAGTTTCTTTCGATTCTCGACGACAGAATAAGCAACACAGCCAAAAATACGTAGATGGGTTAAGTTTACCTTAGATCCTGTCCACTTCTCCTCAGGAGTAGCTCCCAACACAGCTTTAGTTGGCGATCTATTCTTCAGATAAACTGCGGTACACATTGCTTCTGCCCAGTATTTCTGATCCAAGCCAGCACCCTGTAACATACACCTTGCAGCCTCAATAAGTTTGATTGACAGTTTCCAGCGAAAACTTCTTGCTAGATATGAAGAACTTCTTAGAGGCTTAAAATGTATAGGCAGAATATTCCGTTTATACTAAACAGACATTCTGTTATATCGTCGCTTTACTTTCTCAACCTCGTATCTGCTCGAATGGTTAGATAGGAAAGTAGTCTTTATTCTTTAGGGAACATGAGTGCTTATCCTATGTAACCATTCGAGCAGATACGAGGTTGAGGAAGTAAAGCGACGATATGTGTTCTTTAATAGATTTGTTTTTGCTCCCGCGATAACGACGTATAGTCATAAATAATACTTTCACATTGTAGCATAAATCTCATATCGTCGCTTTACTTTCTCAACCTCGTATCTGCTCGAATGGTTAGATAGGATAAGCACTCATGTTCCCTAAAGAATAAAGACTACTTTCCTATCTAACTATTCGATCAGATACGAGGTTGAGAAAGTAAAGCGACGATATGAACAAAGGTGCCTGTTTTTTTGCAAGAAGGTGTATTAAAACAATTATCCAGATTACGCCTATATTTCCCTACGGTCAGAACTCTAACCGTCTCCTTTCTCCACAGAAACCTCTCCATCATCAGGCCGCTCAACCCCAGTACCCTCAGTTCCCCCCACTGCGGGAACCACATCCCCCTCCCCCAGCAAGCTGTTCGTCGGTGGTCTCAGCTGGCAGACCAGCTCGGAGAAACTCCGTGAATACTTCGCCATGTTTGGAGCTGTCACAGACGTGCTCATCATGAAGGATCCTGTCACGCAGGTATGTTGCATGAGGCTGGAGTTTAGTTTAGCTGCTGTCAAGGTTTGGTTCCACTTGATGCAAAACCAAGGGTATGAAATCTTTAGAATGTGGTAATCCAGTTTTAAAATATAAAAAAAACAAGGATGTACTGTGGTAGTATAGATTAGACAATAAGAACTTTTTTTAAAGCTGTTTTGGCTTTTGTCTCAAAAGTTTTTGAAGTGATAACTTCTTATGGGAGGGTAAACTGCTTCGTTACGTAACGTGTTACGGCGCCAGTCTGTCTGGCTTCCATTTCTCTCACGCATACAACAGCGGGGCGGGGCGGTATAGGTCAACTTAGATTAGTTTAATTTATCACTTCTGTCGGGCGTCCCGAGACGCACACGTTTTTTTATATTTTTTTCTCAAAAATGTTCGGAAATGTTGACATTACTATCTACATAATGAGACGCGAAGTACATAGTTTAATGACAGTTCTCAAATTAAAAAAAAAACATTGCGTGCTCGCTACACAAGCCCGCAATGTTGCATACAAATTCCATTACTATCCAGCTTGTAACTTTTTAAAAAGTGAAAAAGCCCATAATAAAATGATGGCTCAAGTCTTATACATCCAAATTTTATTCGAAA
This sequence comes from Acleris literana, assembly GCA_946894065.1. Lineage (NCBI taxonomy): Eukaryota > Metazoa > Arthropoda > Insecta > Lepidoptera > Tortricidae > Acleris > Acleris literana. The sequence goes on along the minus strand of OX335693.1, from coordinate 1,654,709 downwards.
CATAACTTTTTTATCTGTGTCTGGAATAGCTTATGTTTTTTTTTAAAACAAGGCTTGCGTTTCTCCTTGTCATAAACAAAAAGGCCGTAAAGAGTGATGGTTTTTTCACATGAAGTTTCTGTTTGTATGCAATTTAAAAAATGAGTTCAAGCGATGAAGATTTTACTCCAACACAATATTTTTCTGGCGATTTTTGAGAAAAGCACTATATTTGCCTCGGCAGGAACAGCAATTGCGGGCTTCGTATTTTTAAACGGACTCGCAAGCTCTTCCGTTTAAACCAATACTCGGCCCGCAATTGCCTACTTCCATGCCTAGGCAATAATGTACTATTTATTTACGTTCATTATTTACTGAGAAAATAAATAAATTTTTGCTACTAGCTAAAGAGCTTAAACGACACATGGTATTTTCTACTTCACAGCTATACTCCGTTTGTTTTGGTACTTACAAAAAAGTAAACAAAACAACCACGTGATATAGTCAGCCAATCGAAGCAGAACACTGATACGTCAAAGTGCGATAAACGGTTTTGAGTGGCTGTTTAAGAATGCCACGTGGTTTGGATTGTTTACATTTTTTTAAGTACCTAAACCAACGGAGTATAGTGCTAGTAAAACGCGGTTACAAACAAACTGACGTCATTTTGACAACTACGTCCAAAGCGCGCGCAGCAAAAACTGATAATTCTCTTTATTTTTCTCAGTAAATAGTTGCCTTGGTCTCCTATTTGTACAGTCAGCTGTGAAGAAAAGTAATTCCGTCTTCTAGGTAACTTCTCAGTACTTCACCGTTGGTAGATGCTTATGCATAAGTATGATATCCGAATCCGCTAGTAAAAGAACTGCTCCAACCCAGAAATGTAAAAAGACTTAAAAGGGCTCATGTATTTCCCTAACTGAGTAAGAGAATTTGTCAATGGACAATCTCCTTACAAACTCTTGCGACTGATCGCAGATCACAAAAAAAAAAGTATGACAAGGAATTTGGTTAGCACACTGATTCTATAAAAACCATGGAGTCTACACACCAGCCCAATTTTGACCATTCTTCAAAATTCATTAATTAATTAAACAGCTGAACCAATTTGAATTACATTTTGTATATTTTTGTGCTGTGAAAGCGTAACATACAAAAAATTATTACTTAGTAGTAGACCCCGTTATCAAAATTTATTTCCCTAGGCACTACTGTGACGACTTCTGGATTATTTTGGCCCTTCGGCCCCTCTGAAGAACTAACATAACCTAAACCTACCCCCTATTCATGATACTAATATTGACCAGTAGTGCCAAATAGTTGTGCCACGGGGAATACACTGTTATCAAGCGCTCAGTTGGTGGCTGACGTCACAATAGGGTAGCTTGGGGAGTAAATGGAACGGTGTTAATTAACACGACAACCTATACTCGAAAATCTAATTTAAGACCAAAATCCTAACCTCAACGGGCGCACATTCGCTGTTACTGCATTTTGGTTTAAGTGTAGGTATTTTTATCAATAAAACTTACCCTAATATTACTGGTTACACGAGTTCTCATTCATGTTTTTATGAAATAATGTTAAAATAACGAAATAATCAAGATGGGAACTGTCAGATTTTGGTCTTTAATTAGATTTTCGAGTATAGTCTATTGGTGTTCAACTGTTTTTTTAATAATCAGGCATTCCCAATATAAATTACTTATCAGTTAATTGTCAATTGATTAATTTATCGACGTTGTTCTTTCGTTAACTGACTCTCTGTAACAGATCAGAAGTAGGTATATAATAAGTAGTAAGTAGGGGGTATGGATAAACCAAACTAAAAAAGTCGTTAGTTTATTTTGAAACTAGCCGTTGCCCGCGACTCCGTACGCGCAAAAAAGTAAAACATACCCTATGTTACTCAGGGTTAATGGGCAGCATCAGCATCCTAATGGTGAAAGAATTTTTGAAATCGGTCCAGTAGTTTTTGAGTTTATTCGTTACAAACATACACACACACTAAAAAAAACAAAAAACTTTTTGTTTTTTTAAACATTTATTTTATTTTATACTTTTTAGTGATCCTATTTATGCCGTTACGTAGCTCCACTTCTAAATATTAATAAGAAACTATAGAACATTTCAAGCTCGCCGCAGACAACGCCGCGGGAATGTCATAGTCATATTTAAACCTAAATGTGCTTCGTCATAGTCGCTCAACTTCCTTTATCGAAATATCTTATCGCCACCCTTGAAATAGGTACCGTTAAGGAGTTCCGGTGGCCATCTGTGGTCTTCATCATCAGTTCCACTTCACCATATAGTACTTTTCAAAAGCAAATGCATGAGTTACAGTGAAAAATACCAAAATCGCTATAGGTGTGCCTATAATATTTGAGGAGTTCTCTTGATTTCTCCATGATCCCATCATCAGATCCTGATGTGGTGACAATGGGACCAACTAGAAAGTATACCCATTCGAACAACGAAAAAAATTTTCAAATCGGTCCAGTGGTCTTCGAGTAATCGGGGAACATACATAAAAAAAAAAAAAAAATATCCCGACGAATTGAGAACCTCCTCCTTTTTTGAAGTCGGTTAAAAAATACAAATATTTCCTCTTTGTAATATTAGTTTAGAAAATGATGATACTGAAGGTCAAAATCAAGGCCCACTCATCTTTTGGGTTCCTTTGGAAAGAGCCTTTAAACCTAGCCATTTTGGACCTAGGTTAAATAGCATCAAAATGCTATAAGAAAACTACATCGAAATTAGTACAGTATTTTTCAAGTTACTATGTTTTAAAAATTTGTACTTTTTAACAGTCGTATGAACAAAAGACGGGTGGGCGAGTGTATATAAGAATTTGGAAATAGAATCCATGGTTTTTAGAACCATAATAATATGGTGTGCTACCAAATGTCCTAGCCCTGTATATTACATAGGTATGGAAATACAAGGGCAAAGCGATTTTAATTACAACCCTGATACTTCAAGTGGAAGTAAGCCTTGGTATTTATAAAATTTACTATTTACTTTATCTAAATTATAAATAACCAACCATTTTGATTTTAACTTTTGCTATACATAAGTGAAATATATTTAATAAATTAGTCAGATCTCAGAAATATGTCAAACAAAATGGTGGTTTTCTGAGTTCTAGCTGAATCTTTGTAATTTTATTTCATTTTATTTTAAACTATAACACCTCAAGCTTATCTCAGATATTAGAGAAATAAACAGAAGCATAACCTGTTGTTCAAAATTGAACAACTCGGACAGAGAGGAAAGGACATCGAGATATGATATGATAATGGCATAATATTTAAAAGAAAGAAAGAGAAATTTATTCAGTAAGTAGGCCGCACGGGCACTTTTACACGTCAATAATCTACCAGCGCTTCCCAAGAGAAGACCACTGCTGAGAAGAAACGCCGCAAGAAACTCAGCAGTCAGTCATTTTTTAAACATATTTCTTATTACAATGGTACTTCTTAGTCTAGCATTATATAAAGCTATAAATAACATACACATTTAATAGGAATACCACCCTATTTGCACCATGAACTTTATACATAGTTAATAGAGGCCATGTTTCTTCGATCACTGTGTGGCAAAAACATATTTAGAATCTTTGATCATCAATTTGACCGACGCGACGTGCATGCATGACTTGATGTATTGATGTGGAAGAAGCGAAAGAGATTTGTCAGGATCGTCGCAGGTGGAAAGAAGTGGTCTCTGCCTAGTTCTTTGGGAAACAGGCGTGATTCAATGTATGTATATATGTATTATCATATATTTTTTTATTATTCTTGATGAGCGTTTATAATAGATGGTTAAAAATTAGACTACCCGTGTTAAAAATTAGAAAATAGTCATTAAAAAGACCGTATATACAAAGTTAGGAACACTTATGTCGTGATCTTAACATGATATAAAATAAAATAAAGTAACTTTAAACAGAATCAGAACTGACTGTCATGTCACGTCACTTGTCAACAATAACAACTGTAACAACATAAATTCGTCGACTTTGGGCAGATTGCGGCTATCCGCTTTTACAAATCCGTTAGTCACTTTCATTTTAAATAGCGTATATCAAAACAATAGTATTACGAGAATCGAAAGCGTGTCGTTAGAATCAAGTAATCCGTCAGACAGATGAAAAATTTACATGACAGTTGTATATTTCATTCAATTGCTATGGTAATAAATGGGCTAAGGGCACTATAAGTGTATTCCTAACATTCACAATCCAACTTTTTTTTACTGATTTTCCTAAATACATATAAAAAAAACTACTGCATAAAAATATCCAAAAATATTTTTACTGTAATCAGCAGTGTAAAATCTACAAACAGTATTTTAATTTACTACCTTAGCACATGTGAATTGTTGTTAATTTATCTCCAAAACCCAACAGTGAGTTTTCTATTTAAAGTTACTTGATTCTTTTCAGTAGGTATTAACACTTTAGTCGCCCGTAACTCAAGAATCCATGAAGTCCCCCAAATCTTAAAATGGATTGTAACATACCCATAATTGTTTTTTTAAGAGCTATCTAACTAAAACTCAAATCATATCCTTGCTTTACATGTACGGGACGTGCCGGTTTCTTTTTACTTATTTCATTATTGGTGTGTGGTATAAATATCTATATTTGTAAAAACAGCTTTGAGTAAAAGTGAGTGTGACATACAGATAGACAGACAGATATAGCTAAGGGTTAGTTCCCTATTCGCCGGATTCTTGTGTCGTCTGATTCTCGTTTCGTAGGAATTACTTATAAATGTGAAAGTCACAACTCGCTTCATCTTTAACAAGAATCAGGCGAATCGGGAATAACCATAGCAAAACTTAAAGGGTTCTTTGTTTGACTAAGAAGGAAATAGCCTGTGACTGAGCCATAGTTTCAATCGTGTTTTTTCCTCTGTTAGCTCTATTATGTATATATATATATTTTAATTATATATTAAAAAAGCTTGACGTGTTATAAATAGGATCACTGCGAAAAACAAATGTGTAAATATAAGATTATTACATATATTAACATATTTCTTTGTAAGACAGCCGTATAGGCAGGCGAAGACGGACATTCAGCCCTGTGGGTCAGTGAATAGAGTTTGAAATCGTCTGGTTGTTAGGTTACCTAGGTAGTTAGTAGGTTTAAGTGCTGTACCATAAGCAATTTTAATATTACATTTATTTTTTACACTTCGGTAACTATCGTGTTAATTTCACAGACATGGCAATAAATACTATGGAGTGAACTACCCTCAACGCTGTGAAATTTTGTCCCTCCAACGTGGCTTAAAAACTTCTCTATATTAAAAACCCTTCGACATAATTCCGACCAGTACATTTAGAGATGAGATCTCTTAAGGATCAATGATATTTTATATTTAGATACGTTATGCTCATACTAAACGCATTAAAAACCCGTTCCCAATTACTGACAGTTGCTACGTTGCCATATTTCTACAGACAAAGACGGCAATTCGTAGCGAACGCTATTGTTAGAAAGAGATAAATAGTTGTTTCAAATTGCGTACCTGAATGACGCGGCGTGCCCGCTCATGGCTGCCATATAGCTACCCGTCTTTATCGCACTCATGCGATATCTAATTGTGTAACTCATGTTTCACATGTGACAGTGACGCCGCTAGTGCAAATTAAACAAAAAATGGCGATGTAAACTGAAAAAAAAATATTTACGGTATTTACAAATGAAATGAGACATCCTTTCATCCTTTTATAGTTACAGTCTTACAGTATAATTTCGACAGCCTCCAAAAACACGACGGCATTTTTTATGAAATATATCTGTTACTTTTCTGAAATAAAACTGTATTCCTTCCTTTGGATCCGATTCCGATGGAATCCTTTTTGAGGAACGCTTTTGCGCGCAGATGACGTATCTTAATATAAAATATCATTGTTAAGGATCCGATAGATTGTCGTTAAACGTAGCTGAGACCTACCCCACTTGCACTAACTTCTTATTTAAGAACACATCGGAATCGGTCCAACCCTTTGGCAACTACGATGCCACGACCGTGGGTGGATACAGGGGGATAAATGGGGCTCGTAGCCCCCCCCCCCTGTCTATGATACAAACTTTTTGATCTGTGCCATTAAATGATCATGTTTGACGTGATTTGGGTACCTGTGAGCCCCCCTGGACAAAATTCTGGATCCGCCCAGACAGACAGACAGACAGACGGACTGGACCTAGCAAAGCTAACGTCTTTCAGCAACGGTGAACGCTTTCCACAAGCCAGGCTTTTTTATCAGGAATTAAACTGTGGTGTCCAAATACTATTATATAAATTGCATCCATATCCGAAGTCTTACTTAGGTAATAACGCTAAATTTTACCTGAACCAGTTCAGTCATGGTTAAGTAATAACTTTGAGGATTATACAGAACAATCATGGGATATTAGCACTTGGTAACTTACAGAAATTTATTTTATTTAACCGGATTTTTTTAAAGTTGGTTGGTATGAAATTTAATATTTTCTAAATGCAAACAATAGACTATGACAGACAGACTGACTGATATTTATTGTTTATGGTACGCACTCTAGTTGGGCTATGGTGGATTTAGGTACACTAATACATAAAATAGAACTGGCATGCTAGAATCACTAATTCTAGATTTTTACAAACCATAGACCACAACTTCTACGTCGCTGTCTCTATCTTGTCTATGACTCTTCGGAACTCTGGTAGATTCCCCCTTTTTCCGTTGGTGTTGCCATGGTTTTACGGTGGTAGATTTGGTAGTTTTTGTTCCTAACTCTAATTAATAGAAGTTTTCTGTTTTGTTTTGGTATTGGCAGTTTCAACTAGTTTGTTTAACATTAATACGATTTTACGAAAGATGTAGGGTTTTGAAGTATATGATTTGGTAGAAAATAAATGCTTTTACATGGCAACTCTAACTTGATTTCCGTTAAATACTGTTATTGTTAAAACCATTCATTAGTTTAGAATCCAATGATCACGTGGGAATAGATACACGATAAATTTGGTAGAAAAGTAATCTTTAGTAGGTTTTATCACAGTGGTAACACTTGCCATGCTCAACAATGGTAGTTTTTGGTAACAATTATATTTGCTCGAATAGAAAAGGGAGTGCTAATATCGAAGGTTAACACTTGTAATATTGTTGGCAATATTTAATGATAGGGCCTATGTTATAGAGAAAATCTTTTTTGAAAACTATCTGGTTTACTTTAGAATTTATATCATCATACACTACTGTCTTTAAGCCTTTTATTTAATTTTCTGTACATTAGGTTTTTTATAACAAATATTCAAATATAAAAGTAAAATAACAATACTAATACAAAAAAATAGACATTATAAAAAACCTAACCTACGAGTGCCGCCGGCAGCGGGGCAGGGCTCAAGCTACCGGTGGTTAGGGCTGCAGAGAGAGGAACCTCCTCACAATACGTGCCGTGTCGAGGAGTACTGCCTTCTGTATCTGGCCCTTGATCCAGCCATCTAGCGAGAGTCTCTTGAGGTGTTGGTCGAGACTCTTCGCTATAAGACCGTTTGCCGAAACAACTATCGGGACAATGATAGTCGAGTCAACATCCCACATGGCGGTCACCTCGTGAGCCAAGTCAAGGTACTTGCTGAGTTTGTCCTTCTCGGCCTTCACAAGGTTCTCGTCATGCGGGATGGTGATGTCGTATAGCCATTTATTATTATTATTATTATTTAAATATTAATATCAGTAATAGAAAGAACATGATATGATTACTTTCTCCTTCGAAAGCTTGATAATATTAATTCCAAGTGATTTCTAAAATATGCCAAAAAAATAGTAACGAATATTGCCAATAATATTGTCAGTATGTGTTGCCAGTATGTCTTTCAGTCCGTCAGTAACGCATGTCGATACCCCGTATGTACAAGGCGTAAATAGAAGGGTGGATAGTCGAGTATTTCAAGTGACTAGCCTAAACTTTAATATTATTACTCTGTCATGCCTTAAGGCCGATATGACAGTTTAAAAAATACATTTGTCAGGATATTATATTTTTTTGCATAAATTTACCAAGAATTCTCCTTTAGGGGGCAATTTTTCTACTATACCTAAAGCCATAATATTGACCAACTTAACAAGACCCAGTTGTAACATTGTCCAGTAAAAATAATGTCCAAATGCGGCATATTTATAATTTAATATTATTATGATTGTCCATTTTTAATATTAATAATTTTTATCTACACTCATATCATAAACCCTTTATGATGCGTTCAGAAACCGCAAATTATGACCAGCATAATAATCAACTCTGTTGTTAGAGCAAATTTTTTAGCTGCGGCAGTGATCTTATGGATTCATAAGAACATCAATTTCAATGTTCTTATGACATTCAAATTTCGAACATCGCTGAAAAACAAAGAAATTTGATTTGACCGCTATTCTAATATCAGTCGAGATGACGTTTAGTTCGAAATGAATTGTCAATTTGCATACAAAACGTTTCTATAACTAACTAACTAACTATGACAGCTGCCAGAAAACTTTTCAATCTTTTAATTACCGCCATTACCGGTTAAAATTTAATATGCGGCTCCTGAATGCATCATGGAGGGTTATGATATGTGGGTCGATAAAGTAGTGTATATAACTGTACATAATTAGGCATTAAACACTTGTGTGATGTTATTATGAAACTCGCCTTCGGCTCGTTTCATAAACCCACACTCGGGTTTAATGCCCTTCATTATGTACAGTCACATAAACTACTATTAGGTTTGGGTATTTTTAATTGGGCAATTTCATGATTGGATTTTTTTTGGCCAAGTGAGATTTTATGGTTTGTTTCATATGAAATATATCAGTTGTTATTATTAGATGCTTTCTTAGGACTTCAAGTCAGAGTATTATAACACTTATAATGTCCTTGTTCATTCAAATTTAGTATAGTTTCCCCCTAACGGATTTCTATCGGATATCTAAATGGTTGAACCATTTGAGTTTATTTTTTATTATAAAAAGAACCCTGACATCTGTATTAAAAGTATCTTCTTGGTTTTCGTAAACTGTTTGAGAACGTAGCTCGATTTTTTCCTAGCAATAGCAATAGCCCTGTAAGTCCGGTTTTTTAGACGTTAACAGCTTCATAGTCTAAGCTAACTTTGAGTACTTCCTATAGTTAATTAAGTACATTAAAAAGGCAAGAAGATACTCTGTATGTATAAGATAATATAATATTTAATGGAATAATTTGAAAGATTGAAAAAAACAATCAAAATCAAATGCAGTTTTTGGGTCGTCCATGGAGATTTTTTATTGTTACCATCATATTGGTAGGATGGTTTTTTAAAGTATTTGGAATTGTTATATCTTATATTAAATAATGACGTAACGTCGATTTTTTCCACATTAGGTTACCCATTTTGCGTCGCTTTTTAGTAATTTTAGCTATAGAAATGTCTGGATTCGTAGATTTCTTATCGCTAAAACGTATTTAACACTGTTTTTCTGTATAAAGAGGTATTTTGTTACAATATAACGACTTAGTACGTACACTGATGGTATTTTTTCTTTAGGTATTTTTCATAAAATCGCCATGTTCGACCTAAATCGAAGAAAATTAATAATTATCTATCGGCGTATAGAAGGGAGTGGGGTACATTTATTTCACTTGACCCAAAGTTTTAAATGTTCTCTTCTATACGCAAGCAAAGAAAAAAAAAATCTGCGAGTAAATGAATCTTTTTCCAAAATCTGTTTCTTTACTCTGCTATACTCAAAATCTGGATTCAGATCAAAACCTCGAATCGATATATCGATTGTAAATATCCCAAAACGTATCTTATTGAGCAAAAACTCCTGGAATTCCTATTGCTTTCTATTAGTGCATAGGTACAGTCAAGGTTAAAAATGTAGGCCCTTGAACCGTGATCTTTTGCAAGGTAAAATATATGATTTTATTGTACAGTCAAGGTCACCAATATGTATACACCACTAAGTCCCAAAAATATGTACACAGACCTTATTACTATGGCAGTTGGGTCTATGTGTACATTTTTTTGCGAATTCGTGCGGATATTTACGCACAAAATCGCAAAAAAAAAACGGTTCAAGGGCCTACATTAAAAATTTCAAGTTTTTCCATAAATTCATGAAATAACGAATAAGTATATTGACTTATTAACGTTAAAAAAACTTAAATTGTGTGTTTTAGAGCAAAGTTGTATTCTAGAGGTATTAACAAGATTAAAAGCGATAAAATTTGGTTTTAAAATAATTTCTATATATTTAATAGTTAACTAGATATAATACATATGCTCTGGTAGCTTTCACCACTCCAATCACGAAAAAAGCAAACTGAAAACTAAAGCAATACTTACAAAACTTTTATTTTTCTATTCGCTTCAATAATTATTTTAAAATTCGCAAACAGATTTGTCTGAATCCAATTTTTTGCTAGTATCAGCGTAAACAACAGTAACCGAAAAGCTTCATTATACTAACGGCAAGATAATTCAACACTGACAGCTGCCACTCCAGCCAATTATTATTATATGAAGCGACAGCTGTCAACGACTCGTCGCTAGGTTAGTGCTATCCTAAGCACGCTAGTATCACCATCCCTCGCAGCCGACTGAGTGTGCCGCGCGCAGCGTTCGCGCGGCTTTGGCTTCATCACGTTTCAGGAGGCCGCCTCCGTGGACAAGGTCCTCGCGGTCCCGGTGCACACCCTCGACGGGAAGCGCATCGACCCGAAGCACGCGACGCCCAAGTCGGCCCCGCGACCGGCCAAAACCAAGAAGATATTCGTCGGCGGCGTCGGCCAGGACACCTCCGCCGAGGAGGTCCGCGCGTACTTCGCGCAGTTCGGGCACGTCGAGGACGCGGTCATGCTCATGGACCAGCAGACGAAGCGCCACCGCGGATTCGGGTTCGTAACTTTCCACTCCGAGGAGGCGGTCGAGCGCGTGTGCGACATCCACTTCCACACGATAAAAAACAAAAAGGTGGAGTGCAAGCGCGCCCAGCCCAAGGAGGCGGTGGCCGCGGCGCCGCTGGCGCTGGGCAAGCGGCTCGTGCTGCGCCCCGGGCGCGGGCTGGTGTACGCGGCGGGCGGCGTGGGCGCCGTGCCGGGCGTGGGCGCCGTGGGCACGCACGCCTACCGCTACGCGCCCTACGCGCTGCCCGGCGCCGCGCAGGCGCCCACGCTCGTCGCGCCGCCGCAGCCCGCGCCGCCGCCGCAGATGCCGCAGTTCGGCGCCGCCTACTCGCTCGCCGGCGTCGACATGTCCTCCTTCCAGAGCGTCGACTGGGGCGCCATGTACGGCCTCCCGATGTACATCTAAACGGCGCCGCGCGCCCCCGACACGACCCCCCCCCCCGCCTCCGAGAGGTTAGGTATTTTTATTTCTCACAGTTCCTACGTTCGACTCGCCGAGCCCGGTCGGTGTGAGATCGCGGCTCGTTCGCTTAGGTTAGGTCTCTCGAGCGAAACTTTCGGCCCGAGCGGGAACTATATCAAAGATGCGCATTTCGTTTTTTTTTAATTAAGAAAGGATCTCAGATAATTTAGTTTGCGGACTAACTTTCTTTGTGGACTCGTAGATTAGTGCACGGTTGGCAATATGATGACTTATTTATATTTAACGATTGTATTTGGATGAATCTCTGCGGCTCTGTATATCTTTTAGGCTACGTCGGACGCCATGTGACGAGAGGCTTTAGATTCTCCAACAGTATTATTATTTCTGTGCCATTTTGCTGGATACAAAATTGTGCCAAACTCTGTAACTTTACCCAGCGACTGAGTGCAGTTTTTTTAACGAACAACAGATATTTTTTCAAAGTTTTGAAAGTGGAACATTGATTCCGTTTGCTCCAGAAAACTCTTCATAAAAACTAACAACCGTTTTTAAAGCTATCAGGCCTGTGATCAATACGGTTTTGCTGTAGCATCTAACTCTAAAATTCTGAAAAATATGTTACAGTTCTTTATAATACAACAAGAGTGTAAATAAAATTCTATTACCACATTTAATCTCATTTTCATTTTGGCCAAAATTATGATAATTAATATGTCGTCATCACATTGGCCAATCTATTTATGAAGAAAGTAACGCCGGATAAATTCTTTAATATTCACCGTAACCGATTCTAAACTAAAATACTCTAGATGAATTCCATGTAGAGACACAAAGCACTCAGTTGTGGCCGCGTCACATAGCTCCGATTCCATCAGCTCACAATTCTCTCATACATATCTTAACGTGTGTGGAAAGCAATCTCATTAAATAGTATTATATGTATTACTTATTTACGTAGTTATATACCTACTTATGTAGCCACGCGAGTCGTGTTGGCCATCACAAGCCTAAACCGCCGACACGACGAGCGTTTAGTATGTTTACTTAATTACGAATTTAGCATAGTTCATTACTAACACCCTGTCTTGTGACAATAAGCTAAGTATTAAGCCTGTAGTATTGTCATGATCGCCTAGCTTTGCCTGGATTTGGCCCCGCGTTTGGGCGCCAATTTGTTTAGACTACACCAAAGTGGTACTGATGAGAAATTTGTTGTGGTGCTTGCACTAGGTGATGCGGAAATTGCGAGTAGTCAGTGGTTTAGAGGAATTTAATGGTTGATATTGGAGATCTTTAGTCGTTAGAGGGGTATAACTTGGCATAAAACAGTTTGGAAATAATCAGAGCGCGATTCAGAGATATGTTAAATTATTTTCATAAAAGCATTCTTTCATAGTAGCGAATTTTCACATCGCGTTCTTTCATGATCGTAAATTTAATTACTCGTCTTTCTTCATGTAGCGATTTTTCATAAAGCGTTTTGTAATGTTCGCGTTCATTTTCTTCGCATAATTTACCAACCTAATTAGACAGACGACGGAGCTTCGACGGATTAGAGGTTATTTTGGCCCTCCGTGCCCGTTTTAAAAACGAACCTAACCTACCTACGTATTAGGATGTAATTACTAAGGAAAATATGAGAGTAAAAAAATAATCTACTGGTAAAATATGCGAAGAAAATGAACGCGAACATTATAAAACGCTTTATGAAAAATCGCTACATGAAGAAAGACGAATAATTAAATTTGCGATCATGAAATAACGCTATGTGAAAATGATCTAACAAACCGATTCAGAATTTAATTGGCAGCATGATCCAATTTTTTACCCGAAGTACTGATTGATATAATGTACACCGTCAAGCGTTAGTCAAGTCCGTCTCGTCCCTACAACGTGCCCCGCCGTTCCAACCCAAAATTTAATGTTTACGATGAATCAACCGCCGCCTATCGTATCAAATTTTCATGCATCGATGTCTCCGCCACGGTTGCCCTATGGAATACTTAGTCGTCATTTGTCCTAATGCAGCGTTTGTCCGAATTTTTGTTTATCCTAAAACCATTTCCGCTTAAATTTTAAATCTGTTTAGTGGTGTTATAATACAACCCTAACCTAACTGAACCGCAGATATAATAGGAAAACTTAAAAAGTTGCCAGACCCAGCTGAAAACCAGTTTAGGGCAAATGAAAATTCGGACAAAGGATGTGTTAGGACAAATGTTGTTAGTGATTCTGAGGGACATCCCTCCGCCACCCAATACCTTCCGCGCGGGTGTCCCACGGAATCACTAACAAAATTTGTCCTAACACATCGTTTGTCCGAATTTTCATTTGCCCTAAACTGGTTTTCAGCTAAGTCAGGCTACTTTTTAAGCTTGCCAATTATATCTGCGGTTTGGTTACGTTAGGGTTGTGTAATAACAACACTGAAAAGTTTTAAAATTTAAGCGGAGTAGCTTTAGAATAAACGATGCATTAGGACACATGACGATTAGGGATTCCATAGCAGAACACTTCCGCGCACATCGCCAACAATAATCAACACCTGAAAAGGAAAATAGCTGCTAATGGTGTTGATGAACCCAACAAATTGAGGAAACCGGAGGGCCCCGAAGTGTCAGAAGCTCTGTGCGAAAGCTGTATATAACGTGAATTAAGAATCGACGGCTATAAACTGTAAATGGAAACTTTGCATGATGAAGAAGAGTCAAATCTTAATTTATGAGAAAAAGCTTCAAGAGTATGAGTTGGGCGGAGAAATTCTGAGGACGCTCGTTAGGCCAGATTTATTTCGCCATCTTGATGACCTGATTGAGGGAGCTCCAACTCCTCACGGAACCCTCCGTCCACTAGGATCCATTGCTAGGATCCATTAAGGGGTCAAGGGGACTTTTTGTACATTTAAATCCATTAATGGAGTAGAGTGCGCTTTAATGTACACTTAAATCCATTTGGAGTTGTAATATACTAAGAAGTGTACAAAGATCTATGAATGAATTCTATGGAACTTTTTTATACCGGGATCCATCAATGGATTTTAGTATACTACAATGTCCTCGAATATCCATCAATTGATGGATCCACGGTGTATTAAAAGTTTAAGAAAATCCATTGTTGGATACTCATATATATATAGTAGTGTACTAAGATCCATTGATGGATCGAAGTGTAATTAAGAGTGCAACAGAATCCATTGACGGATACCAGCGAATTAAAAAAAATTAACGACTCCAAATGGATTTAAGCGTACAAAAAGTCCACTTGACCGTTTAACAGATCCTAGTGGACAGAGGGTCACGAAAGCGTATCCAGTTTAAATTCGAGTTCATCGGTCATCTCGGTGCCGTCTACATCTCGACTAGATGAAACACTACTCTTTGACTTCTTTATCGAGGAGGAGAAATGTTGCCAACTATTCAACGTGAATTAAGAATCGACGGATTTAAACTGCAAATGGAAACTACATGATGAAGAACATAGTCAAATCTTAATTTACAAGAAAAACTGGAAGAGTATGACTTGCGCAGAGAAATTCTGAAGACGGTCGTCGGGCCAGATTCATTTCGCCTTCTTGATGACCTGATTGATCGCGCTCAAACTCCTCTCGAAAGCGTATACAGTTTAATTCAATTTCATCGGTCATCTTGGTGCCGTCTACGGCTCAGGCTCGTTCTGTCTGTTTCCTAAAATGTCTGCTTCCCAAAATGGCCCTCTTCCTACATTGTCAGTTTCCCATGTCTATTTCTTACATTGTCTGGTTCCTGAAATGTCTATTTTTCACATTTGTTAGTTTCCTATGATACATTCTTAGGTACATTGTCTATTTCGTGTAGTCTGCTTCTCAAAATGGCCTTCTTCTAACAAACTTCTCTTTCCTATAATGTCTGCTATTAGTTTCCTATGATAGCACTTTGTCGACTAGATGAAACCGCTCAGGTTCACTTTGTCCATATTCCCATCTCGTCCACATTTTCATCTCGGTCACATTCCCATGTCGTCCACATTCCCATGTCGTCCACATTCCCATTTCGTCTACATTCCCATTTCGTACACATTCCCATCTCGTCCACATTCCCATCTCGTCCACATTCCGATTTCGTTCACATTCCCGACAACTAGTGAACAACCGAGTGATCGAAATTGTATCGAACAGCCCTACGGTCCTAAGTTAGGTTGCAGACGAGTTAGAAAGAGGACGAGTTGGGAATGTGGACTAATTGGGAATGCGGACGAGTTGGGAATGAGGACGAATTGGGAATATGGATGAGACAGGAAGTGGACAATTTGGGATTGGTATGTGGACGAGATGGGAATGTGGTCGAGATGAAAATGTGGACGAAATGGGAATATGGACAAGGTGAACCTGAGCAGATGAAACACTTATCTTTTTGACTTCTTTATCGAGGAGGAGAAATGTTGCCAATTATTCAAACCCGGCCCCAGCTCCAGATCTTATTTATCAACTGATTGAGTCATTGAGGAACAGTATTGAGAGGTCGGCGGATGTACGTACTACCGGACCACCCGATGTGCGCACGTCAAACTGTTCTTTGCCAAGCTATATAGGGTTAACTACTGGCATCTTTCCGTAATAGCCCCTTAGATATCTTCAATATATTGGAAACTAGCTAGAACAAGGTGTAGCTAAATTATTTTTGGGAGCTTTTGTCAGATTTCGCTTGGTTGGGGGCTGTATTTAATACAAATTGGAATGAGAAGTTCTTTTATAGCAAAACGGAGTTAGGTACTTAATATAGATACCACTTTGGTCATATGGCAGCTTTAAGGGCAGGTTCCTTCGAAATCCGGGAGAAATTACAACTATTTATTTTAAAAAACATTACGTACTTAATTCACGTACTTAGTATTAAAAAACGAAAGCAATACTGTAGTAAAAAATTGCAATACTGTGATGAAAATAGTATTATTCGATTAAAAGACGAAAATGGTTGTGTTCGTGCAATTTCTAGGTTTAAGTGGGGCTTGAGAAGTACTTAAAAAACAGTTTTTATTTGCCGGGCAAAGTTGGGCGATATTTTAGTAAATCGGTTCGAGTCTGCATTTAAAAATCGAAGGTACTGACAAACCAACGACTAAGCCACTTTTGTTACTACCCCACACTAAACCAATTAAGACTATACATGTAATTACAATTCGTAAATAGTGTTTTAGCAATGCATTAAAAAGACATTTTCTCTCTTCTAGCAGTGTCTCGTTGACCATACGTTGTATGGCTGGAGGTATCTTCAGTTTCCAATACTAAGGGTGTTGTTTCCATGTATTTATATTACACTGAAAACCTGTATATTGACACAACCCCAAAATGCAGACTTGCACGATTTACCAAATAATTTCCGGCAAACTCTGACTAGTGCCACTGCAAAAGATATTTAATCGAGCGATGCCTGTCTAAATGTTCGGGAGGCATAAGAGTGTCTTATCCCAAATATAAAGGTATATAGGCATAGCTCAATTATCTTCTCTTACAGTGGAAATAGCCTTACAGAATTTAGTCTTAGTGGAGAAGGCAGTTCAGTAAAGTACTAATGTATATATATTTAATACAGTCGCTCGTAATTTGGTACTTTTTGTAACTGTATATCGTGCAGAAAGTTGGATTTTTCGAACTAGTGGTTTTTACTAAGTAGCTGCGTATCGTGCGGAAAAAATATTTTTTACTAAATTTTTTTACCCTTAATTGTTCAAATGCACTGTGAATTTTTATCAGACTAAGAATTAAGTAAAATCGTCTCGTAATTACTGTTTTATTTTTGTTTCATTGTAACTTTTCTCGCAAATATATTAAAAATCGTCGTACACAAGCGGAGCTGTAATTTTCACTCGTCCCGAGTCTTGTCCCTCGCTTACACCTCGAGCAAGGACACCTCGGAACTCGTGTAACATCACACTTTCCCCACTTGCAAAAAAATTTACTTTGTGTCCATAAGCAAAATCACAGGCAGCTATTAAATCGAAAACTAACATGAGCTCCATTAAAATATAATGTTTTTGACCAGAGGCTAAGAAACAAGGTCAATATTCAGAGGCTTTGAAACTTTGAAAAGATAAGTTACGTGTACATAAAAATTTCTAGTTAGTGCTAAACTGAACATTCTCGATCTTAGACTTCATTTTAGAGTTTGCCGCGAGTTAGCGGATGCATGTGTAGCGTAGACGGTAAAATTGCCGAATTGGTGGTCTGATTTGTGGATTTATCTTATTAATATTGAGTTCAATATGTTTTGCGAGCTTTTGTGGGGTTTCCGCGGTGATTTTAATTGTGGCTCTGACACACCAGTCAGAATATTCTATTTTTGGTTCGATCGATAACGGCAGTGGCGTCTCGTTTGCAATATATTTTAATAGACTAAGTACATATAGATCTTCAAAGTAAGGTAGGGCATGACATTTGTAGGAAATTTACAGCTGTTTTTTGTTGTTTTTTTATGAACCGTGCTAAATTTTGGAAGTTGGCATCTGCTGTAGAGTTATGATAAAAAAACTTTATAGTCCCCCTCGCCTTAATTTTGAGATTTTAATAATTGACATTAGACAAGCTTGCAAACTTAGTTGATTTCAAAGATGTATTTATTTGATTACAAATTGTTATTTTTATTTCTCCACGTATCAGGCCTACCGAATGCTATTATCACATGTATACACATACCTATCCTTATTATTTAGCAGTATTCTTAGTATAATTAGGCTAGAACCTCCTGAGATTATGGGCACGCCGTTTCCTCCTCTCGAACACGTTCACATGATGGCAGCTGTATGAACGATTTTCCTGGATGTTGGCACTACTGAACCAGCTCAGGATTTGTCTAGTTTGAGATAAACCACGTGATCGACCCGACGAAACCGCGTGCCTTTCACCCAGTGACACATCTTTTGTATATTAGTATTACTTTCCTGAAATTCGCAGTATTAGATGGTTGATATTATTGTGATGTCCTACACTTAGTAACCCTTGGACCGCTTGCTGTCTTGCCAAACTTAGAAGCGGTGATCTTAGTTTCAAAATATGTACTTAATATTTTTCATATTATATATCGCCTTTCGGAACACCACGGCGCGAGTCGTGCTGTCTTGAAAGTGCATATATTTATATTTTTTTCTAAACCCCTTGTAAGTTACGCTGGTAACTGGTGTGCGCCGGCGGCCGCTGCGTTTGCATTTTGTTTTGTTTGTCAACGGCCGACGGCGGTAGGATAGCAGTAGTTACTTTGTATTTAGCTGTCTTAGAGTTTTGCCCGTACATAACTGTATGTGAAGGAGCACCTAGAATACCCGATGTA
Source organism: Acleris literana (assembly GCA_946894065.1). Taxonomy (NCBI): domain Eukaryota; kingdom Metazoa; phylum Arthropoda; class Insecta; order Lepidoptera; family Tortricidae; genus Acleris; species Acleris literana. The sequence continues at coordinate 1,636,075 of OX335693.1, read as the reverse complement.
TCATTACATGGATAATATTAGAACGTGTGTTTTATTTCGCATCGCTGAGCGTGGGGTAGACGTTTTGTGCTGGGTTATGGTATGTTCACCTATTTTTCATCCATAGATAGTTTGCACGTATTTTGTTGAGTAGATTGCAAGTGACATTGCAAAAATTTTTGCCCCACGTTTGGGCGCCAATTTTACCTTTGAAAGCGTGAGTATGGGAGGGTGGGGCTTCAGAGAGCCGGAGGAGTGGTAAGTGCGTGAGGGCTGAGGCATGCGTATATATACTAGTTTAGTACAGCGTCTTGTATCGCGACTAACACTTCCTACGGAGTAGTTTAAGGCATGGTTGGCATGGACTTATACGTAATCACGGACGGAATCTTCCAAATCATTCACTGTCAATTCTTCATAAGGCGTTTGCCACACGTTGGTTGTGAAACGTGCTATTAAAGTATTTCTTTTAAAGCGATCTCGGGCCGATTCTTCAGGCGTCTCGACCGCCATGTTGAAATAAGACGGTATTAGTTCTAGTCTGAAATTAGCGGCGGAGATAGCGCCCGGGTCACCTTTTACTGAAAGAAATAATGGATATGTAGACGCGTAGATTATACCGTATAGTGATGCTTCGCTTGAGGCCTACAGTCTTCCTGCAAAGGAGTTTCTTTGCCAAAAACAGGCCAAATGTAAGCCAAAAGTCAATTCTTTGCTCAAACTTACTTCCTTAGATCTTTCTAACCTATTGTTCATGTTCTAACTCATTGTATCGGAGATTCGATGATAGACGCCATTTTGTGTTGTTTCGATAAAATGGCGCTTACCCAGCAGCCGGAGTAGCTTAAGGTCGAGACAATAATCCGAAGGACGTGGCCAAACGACGCTAATTATTATTTAAAAGCCATAAACATTCCTTTCTAGTCATTTTGTTGATTTATTTGGTTATTTTGCGGGAACACTGAGTCTTGTCTTGCTCAATTCTTGTTCTTGCCTAGTTGTATGACAAGCTTGCTGCATAGTAACGTGCCATACACAGCTAACACCAGCACGGCTCTAGAGTCCCGTGCTCGCTCCAGGAATACTGGACCAATGTGAACAACATTAAATATATTCGTAAAATAAGGTTAATAAGATATACATGGATTAATATACAAATTTTGGATCGGTATAATATAATGTATGTTAAAAAGGTTAATATTATGTTGTGTGTTTTAATGTATGGCAAATGCTAGAGTAGTAGTAGTGTAGTGATTTTGAAGTTTTACATACATACATATAATATGATAAGTATGACTAACCGAAAGCAATAAACATTATTATATTCACCTGCGCGCGCTGCTTAGGCACGGAACGGGGGGTAGTTTCACATTCGACGCCATTACGTAATTTTCGTCAAATCTTATTGACACGGGCGTCGGATGCGAATTAAAGTTAATTGCACCTTTGAGCAAGATTACACGGCAGCGCGCGCTTTACATGTTAGATTATTAATATACACGAGCATACAATATAAAATATTTAAATATTTTTGTATAATAGGATCGGTGTATTCAGTAGCGAGTTGGTAATTGGTATCTAAACGTTATTCATCGTGATAAATGTGAGAACACTTGTTGATAAGTGAGAGTTTGTGATTAACTTGTTTAATATTAGGGCATGCGCCGCTTGAAGGCGTGCGGCCATTTTGTTTAAATACGCGATAAAATGGCGGCGCTCGCGTCACGGTGGACGGCTTTTTCAGATGCTCTTTTAAACCCCTAAACGAAATATTTAATGTATTGTGAATTAAGTACTTAGGCACTTAATGGCTTTTGTATTTAGTGTATGTCAGAGCGTCTTTCGTGGCCTAGAGTAAGTCGATATTTACGTCGCACTTTAATATATATTTTTAGGTTATTTTGCGCCGTTCGCCGTGACGCTAGCGAGGCTGCCAGCTCTTAACATTGCAAATCCATAAACAGGCTGTATTGACATTCCTTTTTATGTATATTTTGGTCGTAATGGAGTGCATTTTTTATTTATGGTAGATTACTTATCGATTTAATATAGTTTCTCATCTAAGATATGTTAGAAATGGGCTGTTTTTTTTTATTTTATCACATAGTATACACTGACTGCTGTAGAAATATATTGTGCAATATGTAATGGACTTTCTGTGTTTCGAGGAGTAGTGGGGCCGGTGTAGAGTAGTCGTTGACACCCATGGTCCCGGAGCATAGACTTAAACCTCTAGTCTCTGAACTTGTGCAATAACACGCATTTATTATACGAGTCTATGTGTTGGGAAAACTGCTGTGTAACTAGAGTTTTTTGCCAATATAAATATGACAGAATGTTTTGTAAAAGTAATGTGTGAAATCTCGTAGATTGATGTATTTTTCTTTACCGTAAACGCCTCTCTTGTTCGTACCGTCTATACTTCTCGGTAATTAAAAATAAATAAATAAAAGTACTGTATTTTACGCTATAAACTAAATATCACTCGCACTTGATCTGAATTGTAGCACAGATTCAAAAGAGGCGTTCTATCCATAGACAGTCCTAGGCAATAGACAATGGGCTACTCTAGCGCCCCCTAGCTAGCGGCAGCTGTAGTGCGTCGGCCGCGCGCCTCCCGCAGTATCTATGGTCATCTTCACTTAGAAGTCTTAGAAATAAATGGTAACAAACACAGCTGATCTTTCATTTATCGCTTCGTTTTAACCTTCAATAGAGTAAATAGATACTGAAAAGTATTTCAGTAGTTGGAATGAGCTTCCTTTCGGGCGAGTTTTTAGTACTACAGTTTTTTTGGTAGCATAGTTTTGGAGGAGAGGAGTATAGATGCATGCGGCGGCCGTGCATGCTTCGAGAGGCGGCGGGCGCAAGACGAAGACTACCGGTGAGGCAAACTGGCGTAATTAATAAATTATACACTTATAGATGTGACACCAACATAATTTACACACCTAGGCTTCTATATTCCATATTGTCTGTAAAAAGTTTCTGATCATTTTCCCCATCATCCCCTTAAAAGGCCTTGGAAATGTAGGGTACATCTATACAATTTAATGGATCTTGAACCCAATTGAATTCCTCATTAATACAGCTATACAAAGTGTACCTTCTGGACCCCTATCTACTGAAATCCATTGAGAAGATATATCTTTTTTTTGCGACAACACGACTCAGTGGAGCCCCTATTGCAGGTTAGCCAGATCTGAAGCTACCTAACGAACCTAACGTACCTTATGAGAGAGAGGACCTTAAAAATGAACTTTGTGTAGCTGTGGAATAAGGATTTAAAGTGAACATAAAATCCATTGTTTATTTTCAAGAGACTTAAATGGATCCGCTATGTTTGAACCTTTATTTTTACAGCATTACGTAAAAACCATCGGTAGAAGACTGTTCAGGCAATATCGAATATAGGCCGTTCATAGTCCTTTTAGCTACACCTTTGTGCTGTGATACGCTCACTCATCCTTTGCCCCTAATTGAAGCACAAAGGGCCAGAAATAAGTTCAGAACATCGTCATTGCCAGCTGATAAATAAGGTAATGCTGTTATTTCACCCAGGCCTACTAAGAGTTCTATCATAATTATTTGGATGGCAATATTCCAATTAGCTGGCTAGGAATCGGCAGAGCTCCGGTGCTCATCACGTTAACATAACCTAAACCTACCTCTGGATCAACTAGCCAGTATAACTAATTGTATTATTTTCTTTCCAAATGGTTAGGTGATCGAACTACTAGTTAGGTCTGAATGGAATTACAGGGCTGTTGCAAACGACGTTCATGAAAATAAGTGAGCGTGTTCCGAGATTGAATTATAGAAAGAAACGTTCGTTACTTCTTTATAATTTAAACTAACTAATGAAATTGCAATTAAGAGGTTTACTTCATAGAAGATGGTTTTGATACTTTCGTTTGGTCTTGGAATACGGATCGGTTCAGTTTGTAACGGCTCTTCTTAGTTCTGGTACATTACAGTCGTAAGACAGATTATGCAACAAATCTATGCAAGGTGTGTCACTTCTATAGCAAAGTATTGTTTATTATTCTCCTGTAACATAATAACCTAATAACCTAATGGAACTGATGGTTAAATACTAGCTGAATTGTCTTTTGGAAATGATTATGAAAACCGTAGTTTTTAATTTTATTCGCTCATCAGCTTCCATTAAGTACAATAGCGACTTATATTCTAGATTTAATACCTCGAGATCAGTATTGTCATCAACTTTTCAGATACTTATGCTGTTTATTGCTTAGTCTTAGTACCCAACCCAAAGTGCATCCCAGTATTTTGAGTAGAATTATACTTAGTTTATAAATCCATGGTTCTTGGGTGCTGGGCGTTTACAAGTAGTTTAGCTGGATTCGATTTTACATACTTAACCTTACAAAAAAATGTGATGAGACTTACCTATTTGGGAGTTGCTTGTTATTTTTAATATCAGTAGCAGTAGACTCCAGTAGTTTGAATTTTAGATCTAAATAAAAGCATATCAACCGAGAGACATTCCCAAGACACAATGAATTGTGCCTTAAGTTAGTTTTCTATTTAAAAAAACGAGAAAATTGTAGATTTTTCTAGAAGTAGTACACGGACCAAAGACTTAGTTTTTGAATAAAAACGATATTTTTTGTATCTCGTTTTTCTGTTGAACAAAATGTGATCGATTTTCTTAAATCAATTAGGGTTTTCACATGTTGTAGTGTATTTTAGAAGCTAAAAAGTAATTGGAAATTTCAAGTACAACGTACTTCGTTTTGTAGTAGTACAAACTAATTTAAGTATTGTAATTGCATCGATTTTATGTCACTCGTTAACCAGACACGTCTTCCTTATAAATTGATAATAATAGACTGATATTAGTCACCCATTTTTATTTGTTAATATCCCGTTTTCCTGGGATGCACTGATTTTTTTGATCTAAGTACGTAATCTATGTAAGAGCACTTGTTTGGATCTGTCAGTTTTGCCGCCTTTTGTCTATGGCGAGATATTTTTTTCACAATCGGTCTAAAGAAGTGCTTCGGCACCTAGCAATTTGAGGTGCATAGAATGTTTTCTAAGTAGTTGAAGTGTTCAGTAGTATAAATCCCAGTACAAGGAAAAGAGCAGTGCCTCGTGAGACAATATCACCTCAGTTCATTATTTAGTACATATGTAAGCGCGTAGCACTGACATATAGATTCTATCAATTGTAACTTTCATGAAATTTTGTCGGTTATATATATATTTGGTGACAATTAATCTTGACTGACAGTAGTAACGACATCGCTCATTTGTCGCCTAAACTTTACTTCAGTAAGTATTTAAGGAAGTCTCTTAACTTCTTGAGTTTTCCATTTAACTAGTCGTTTGTGATAAAATATTTATAACGTTAATTTTGTAATTAGATTAGGTACTTCCTTTTTATTTTTTAGTTTATTGTGGGTTCTGATTAAAAGTTTTTCTCAACTCGCAATATATATAATAATTAGTTGAATTTTCAACCCTGACGTATCTGTATATAATCTAGATTAAAAATATTGTTACTATTAATATTTGTATTTCATTGTCATGTAGGTAAACCTTGTATTTAGGGGTGATTAGATTTTAGGCTCTCTAAATTTTGTCTTTGAAATTTAAAAAGAATAATAGTTTCTCTATCGATTTGATGTAGTTAAAAATTTGGGTATAAACCTCTTTAGTACCTACTGGAATGATTTAGTTCGAAGAGATTGATCTATACCAGTAGAGTCTGCTGTGTTCCCTTAAAAAAATATGTATTCCGTAATCATATTGTTTCTTTCTCATATTGTGAGACACTGCGCTGTAAAACCGCGCATAATACTATCTATCCTCTAACAAGATAGATCATTCGTACATTTTGTAATTGAAAAAGTAAAATCAATTCAAAACTCCATCGCATCATCTTGAAAATTTGCGAAATGTAAAATAAAAAAACAATTATTGGTTCATAGCAGACCCCCTGGTTTAGCAGACTAGTGATTGAAAAGTGCCCCTCGAATTTGTGTAATTTAAGCAAGTATAATCGAAATTATTCAATACTTACATCGTTAGCCGTAGCTGGAACTCTGTCGATTGTATAGATTTTTTACTTCTACGTATTAATCTAAAAGACAGATTTTATATCTACGATATTTACCAAATAAAATAGCAGTTTTCGACATGGCAACCTTTTAAGGCTGGCAATATTTTTCAGGAGTGGGATCTCATATTGCGTAAAGTTTTTCATTGAGTAAGCAAACGCTGTTTTATTTTGTGTTTATCGTAATATTCTTATTCGTGTTAATATACTTGGAATGCGGTATTAGTTAAACAATGTAGGTACTGTCACAACTTAGTAACAAAGTTATTTATGAACGGGATCTAAAAAATAAGTGCCTTTTCAATGATGGGAAAGCTATCCAGCTGTTCAAATAATTGTTAAGTGGTTAACACACAGTTTTCCAAGTATATTTTCACAGTTTGGTAGCTAGGCCGTTTTACAACCGAATTATATGTATCGAGGTATAGAATACAAAAATAAATGCACATTGTAGTGCAAGAAAATCATGATTTCAAACTGCAAAAGACTAATTCACTACCACTTCTCTTAGGATTGCATTGTAAAAAGAGTAGAGGGGATATGTTTGCGCATGTTGCCTATTAACCGATTCAGCGCGGATGACACGCCAGGCGTGTCATCAAATGTTTTTAACGCGTGGCGGATGACACGCTCTATGGCATCGTCCTAATAGAACGCGATTGCGCGATCATCGCGACTTCTATGACTGTTTACATACAAACAGCCGCGCGAACTTGCGATGATCGCGCAATCGCGTTCTATTAGGACGATGCCTATGGCGTATGGCACGCCTGGCGTGTCATGAAATAATTGTTCGCCGCCGCAGCCAAAAGTTTTCGAAAATGGAAGACGCAACGAATCGGTCAACAAACCAATCATAGATAAGAGTGTATTACTGGGAACCAATAGCGTGGCAGCAAAGCGAAGCGGTCGCCCCCCGCCCCGCCGCGCCCACCAATTTGGTCCGTAATTGTGTCGACTTGTATCTCGGATTCCACTCACCATCGCACTAGAGCGATTTATCCACTTTTGGAACCTATTACAATGCAATAAGGCCCAAAAGCGGATACATCTCTTGTAGTCGACTGTACCTTAAGGAATTGACACGGGGAATCGCACAGAGAACGGAAAAAACAGTAGAAGTGTCAAGTGGGCGTGTAACGTGTGGCATGGTTATGCGGAGTTCCGCGCAACCTAACCATACTTTTGCCGCGATCGCTTATTATTAAATAAATCCAGAAGCAAGCCTTATTGTGCTATTTTGGAATGTAAAAACGATAGCCGCACCAAAAATATTTTCCATGGTGGCGTGTTGTTTTAATGATTGAGTATTGGCGACAACAGGTCTGAGGGCCCTGCCATGCCAAGATGCACTTCGATAACTAGCGTTTCTATTCGTTTTGTTTTTAAACAAATCGCGTCACTGGTAGACCACGTGACTTTTCGTATCACGTCATCTACAAGTGACCCGATTGGTTTAAAAACGAATCGAATAGAAACGTTAGCGAAGTGCATCTTGGCAGGGCCCTCAAGATTCTAAGCGAAGCTCATGCCAATTCCACTGTTTTTTCTGTTGCGTGGAATCGCACTATAGCTCACATCCATACAAAGATTTTAATGTTTGTAGTTATTAACATTCGCGAAATGACACCTGGCCTAGTCTATAATTAGGTATACACAAATAACACTGTTCATGAGTAAAGGTACATACATACCCGAACGCATAATTATTTCGTTGTAAAACCGCTAAGTTACGCTCGTTAACGGTACTAGTCGTAGTTTGTAAAAAGATTTAACGCAAAGAGTTTAATCTAGCTTTGTATATTTATCTACGGTTTGCTATTCCGAACCGGTGCCGCCAGGAGGCGGCACTGTTGCGATCTCATTGGAACAAATAAACGAATAGTATAAGTAAATGGTTTACATTCTATAACGTTGTTTTATTGGTTTAGTCTATTCACCCCCTACCAAAGCCCGAAACTGGGGCCTACTGCATAATAAAGTACAAGCCCATACTATTAGTAAAAAATCATACAAAACCACTAATACTATTACCTTGTACCTACTTTATTATGCAATCGGCCCCTGCTAGCCGCAGAAGTTTGCCCTACTGCGACTGATCTTGCTCGAGTGCGGCTCCAAGTTCCAGGGTCGATTTGTTCCCGATTCGTCGTATTCCTGTTTCGTCGTATTCCTGATTGGTCGTATTCCTGATTCGTCGGATTTTTATTATCGAATGAAACTATGCAATTACGACGGCTCCACTTACGTTTTAAAAATGAAAAGATTTTTTTACAATAAACGCGTTTTAATATAAGATATTTTTTACACACATGCTATATTGGTATTATATTATTAAACAAAGCCTATTTAAACATTCAATGGCGTTCCAAGATTATGCGACATGAAGGGAAAGTGCCTTAAATATTGTAGATAGGACATTTTGCTGAAAGGAGACTTTAATTTATTATTAAAAATTTAATGCATTCAAAGATTTACGAAAAATGACTTTCGCCGCCTGGGAATCGAAATGACTCAAATGTGAAAAAAAAACACCGTGTACTTTTATGTTGCCAATAGAAAGAGGAAATCAAACGGATAAACGTGTATTTCAAAAATTAAATCTCTAAAACTGATTTGACCTTGCGTATTTTCATACAAAGTACGAAAAAAAAAATTCTCCCTGAATGCAGTACAGCCAGCGTCAAAAGTCAATGATCATTTTTTTACTTTGTCGCTTTCAGATGTTTGCTAACTTCATATGGTAGTTAGAACCTCACGTTAAAGCGATATGGTTCCAAAGTGATAACTTACTTTTAACACTGACTGTACTTATTATTTTATGAAATAAAATTTTGTCTTCTTACGGTAAAACACTGGCTCTTCAATATTTAGATCACTTTCCCTTCATGTCTCTTAGTCGTGGGACACCCGGTACCTATATGTACGAGGGGCGGCTGAAAAGTAATCTACCTAACAATGAAACAAAAGACTGTCGTGGCTAATTTTTTTTTTATTTTTCTATATAGTCCCCTGCTAGTAAAATGCACTTATTAAATTTTTCAAATATTGAATTTAAACCATTAAAAAAAAAATCTTTCGGTTTGTCGTCAAAAAAGTCAGTAACCGCAGCCTTCATTTCGTCATCGGTCATAAACCTTCGTCCCCTGAGGTCTTTCTTGAGAAGTCTAAACAGAAAATAGTCACAGGGGGCTAAATCTGGACTATAAGGGGGGTGGTCAATGGTTTCGAAGCCATTGTCTTTAATTGCTAGCTTCGTTGTGCGGGCGGTATGTACTGGTGCGTTATCGTGCAAAATCAGAATACCTTTGTTTAGTTTACCTCGCCGTTTTTCTTTTATTGTCTCTCTTAGTTGGTATAGTAAGTTTGAGTAATAATCAGCATTCATTGTAGTTTTCTTCGGTAAATAATCTATGAGCAAAATCCCTTCTGTGTCCCAAAAGATTGTAGCCATAAGTTTACCTGCCGATGGACAGACCTTGAATTTCCGAGGCGGCTTCTCATCCTTAAATTTCCACTGTAACGACTCTTGCTTACTTTCCGGGTCCCATTGTCGAATCCAAGTCTCATCACATGTTACAATTCTAGAAATTATTTCTTCCTCTTTCCCTCGACTCATCTCCAAAAACTCTTCGCAACATTTGACACGCCTCTCCATGTCAAATGCAGTCAACATTCTGGGGACCCAACGTGCACTAACCTTGGACATGTTCAAATGCTCATGAATTATTTCATTGACTCGCTCTTTACTGACGCCCACATCTCTAGCTATCTCCCACTGCTTCACTCGTCGGTCCTCTAATATAATTTTTTTCACCCTGGCTACATTTTCATCGGTGACGGCCGAAACTGGTCTTCCGCTACGAGGATCATCTTCCAGACTCTCACGACCTAACTTAAACTGCTTTGACCAAAACTTTATAACAAATTCGGAAGAACACAAACTGCCAAACACACGTAACATACGCTGTCTGATCTCCGAAGGCGTATTCCCTTCTTTAGTCAAAAACTTAATCACCGCACGCTGCTCGATTTTATCCATTTTCACTTTTTCTACCGACATGTTTGAAACAATTGTAGGAGACAAATAAACGTGATGCAATAAACAAATGAATGTAATACATTTTGAAAATAGAATAACAAACGAATATAAATCCATACCAGCCAGCATTATTTTTGTATATATTTCTGACCAAGGAGATTACTTATCAGCCGCCCCTCGTATACCTATGTATAACTGCTCTTCGGGAAGGCGGATAAATAATGGTCCATTATCTGTAATGATTTTATATAAATAATTCCGACGAAACGGGAATACGACGAAACAGAAATCCGACGAATCGGGAATGCGACGAAACAGGAATACGACGAATCGGGAACAAATCGGTGTCGTGTTAAATTGATCTCTAATGCTCGTATCAAGACGCGACAAATAAGTTTTCTTGCCTTGTTTTTTTTATACTGCTTGTACAACTGCGAATAAGCGCAATACCTACTCGATCTAGAATCATTTCTGCGATGCAACTTCGTGCGGGAATGGGGTTCTCCCTTCGAAATTAAACCGCATTGCAGTAATTCGCGTCGTTAGGCTTTTCCCAGTAGTCTGACCGAGTACTGCTACAAGTCGAACTACTGGGAATTTCCTTCCCAATAGACTTACTACTGAACCCACTGACTGCAAAAGAGAAACTTTATTATCATCGGAACACATTCTGCTACGAGGTCAATGGAGCTCCGCTTGGCGGAACCATTTCTGGGTGGTTTTGGCCCTTCGGGCCTGATGTAAAAATGAACCTAACCTATCAGTAAGTCTATTGGGTAGGTAATTTCCAATATTTCAACTGGTAAAACTACTCGGTAAGGCTGGGTTTTATAAAGATCCGTTAGATCAAATTTCGGTCAGGAATGTCAAAACTTCGATGAAGTTACTAAAATTTGACCTAGGGATTTTATAAAACCGGCCCTAAGTCTACTTGGAATTCGTATCGCGCCGATTCCGTATTGAGTTCTATTCACATGTAGTAGGTACCACAACCAAACCATATTGCAGCCACAAAACGCGTCGCTGCGATGTCGGACGGACGGTAATTTCTATGAAAATAAATAATTCTATTCAAAATGACCACATTTTGCCGGTATATAGGTATTTTTTATCACAACCACTTTTTGTGGCTGCGACGTGGTGTGGTTGTGGTACGTGTGAAACACGCCTATGTCGAGATCAGAGGGGCCCTAGTCAAGATGAAATCGCTACTAGTTTCTTTTGTATCAAAACGATAAAGTACGTGGTCAACAGTCATTGCATTTTGACCGTTAGAATAGAAAAACGTTAGGAGGCTTGGCACCCTATTCCCCTCTAATCCGCTGGACAAATCTATGAATGAATACTATTTCTACTTTTTGTTCCAATAATCCATTGATGGATTTGATTCGACTTCGCGTAATGATTATCATAAATATGAGGTAGGTTTAGGTTATGCTATGTTAGCATTTCAGCAGGCCCGAAGGGCCAAACCGCCCAGAAATAGGAGCTCCGCGCTAGCGGAGCTCGTCGATCTGTTAAATTTGATTCCTTTTTCTGGGTGAGTTGGCCCTTCGGGCCTGCTGAACATACACCTACCTCATATTTATGGTACTAGTTTTGGTGAGTAGTGCGGTGGAAATACATTTTATATGAGGCTTTTCACATCTGTCGGTCCGACGGATCCATATAAAACGTAACACTCGACATTTTGTCGGATCAGACACTTGACAAGTGGGAACCCGCTCTGTCTCTATACTAGCGGCTCACTTAAGATCTAGGTACATATACATATATACGACCCAACGTTGTGTGGCTGGAGAGTCGTCTTGGATCCGGTGAAACGAGAAACAATCTGGCGAATCGGTTACTACGAGGGGCGGCTGATAAGTAATCTCCTTGGTCAGAAATATATACAAAAATAATGCTGGCTGGTATGGATTTATATTCGTTTGTTATTCTATTTTCAAAATGTATTACATTCATTTGTTTATTGCATCACGTTTATTTGTCTCCTACAATTGTTTCAAACATGTCGGTAGAAAAAGTGAAAATGGATAAAATCGAGCAGCGTGCGGTGATTAAGTTTTTGACTAAAGAAGGGAATACGCCTTCGGAGATCAGACAGCGTATGTTACGTGTGTTTGGCAGTTTGTGTTCTTCCGAATTTGTTATAAAGTTTTGGTCAAAGCAGTTTAAGTTAGGTCGTGAGAGTCTGGAAGATGATCCTCGTAGCGGAAGACCAGTTTCGGCCGTCACCGATGAAAATGTAGCCAGGGTGAAAAAAAATATATTAGAGGACCGACGAGTGAAGCAGTGGGAGATAGCTAGAGATGTGGGCGTCAGTAAAGAGCGAGTCAATGAAATAATTCATGAGCATTTGAACATGTCCAAGGTTAGTGCACGTTGGGTCCCCAGAATGTTGACTGCATTTGACATGGAGAGGCGTGTCAAATGTTGCGAAGAGTTTTTGGAGATGAGTCGAGGGAAAGAGGAAGAAATAATTTCTAGAATTGTAACATGTGATGAGACTTGGATTCGACAATGGGACCCGGAAAGTAAGCAAGAGTCGTTACAGTGGAAATTTAAGGATGAGAAGCCGCCTCGGAAATTCAAGGTCTGTCCATCGGCAGGTAAACTTATGGCTACAATCTTTTGGGACACAGAAGGGATTTTGCTCATAGATTATTTACCGAAGAAAACTACAATGAATGCTGATTATTACTCAAACTTACTATACCAACTAAGAGAGACAATAAAAGAAAAACGGCGAGGTAAACTAAACAAAGGTATTCTGATTTTGCACGATAACGCACCAGTGCATACCGCCCGCACAACGAAGCTAGCAATTAAAGACAATGGCTTCGAAACCATTGACCACCCCCCTTATAGTCCAGATTTAGCCCCCTGTGACTATTTTCTGTTTAGACTTCTCAAGAAAGACCTCAGGGGACGAAGGTTTATGACCGATGACGAAATGAAGGCTGCGGTTACTGACTTTTTTGACGACAAACCGAAAGATTTTTTTTTTAATGGTTTAAATTCAATATTTGAAAAATTTAATAAGTGCATTTTACTAGCAGGGGACTATATAGAAAAATAAAAAAAAATTAGCCACGACAGTCTTTTGTTTCATTGTTAGGTAGATTACTTTTCAGCCGCCCCTCGTAACTAATAAAACTGCCTCGTTGGCGTTCGAACGAAGGGGAAAAATGGCGACGCATCCATGGAGAGATTTTTACCCTGTAGACTATAGGCCTTGGGCTGGGTTTCTACAGGATAAAGTTACGCCCACACCAATGCTTAAAAAACGGTGACGTACGGAATCGCAGTGACGCATCGAATCCGTACCGTTTTTATCGCATGCCCTCCACACCGCTGCTTAAAAAACGGTGACGCTACGGAATCGCAGTGACGCGTCGTATCCGAACCATTTTTGACGCATGCCCTCCACACCGCTGCTTAAAATACGGTGTCGTTGCGTAAACAAAAGACGGGGTCATTGTAACAACATGGCGCTGTTTTTGACGGACCGTAATATACGCACCGTTAAGCAGTGGTGTGTCGAGCATGCGTCAAAAACGGTACTGATACGACGCGTCACTGCGATTCCGTACCGTCGCCGTATTTTAAGCAGTGGTGTGGTCGCAGCTTAAAACCCATTTTTTTACATGTTTGTATATGGTAAATTTTTGATAGCTCTTACTTGACAGTAATGGCGGTTGAGTTTAAAGGGTCTGGTACACGATCAACTTTTTACGGCAATGTGTGGCTGGCAACTATTGCTGTCTTAGTCTTATTTCATATGTTAGAGTAAGATGCGTATAGTTGCCGGCCACAATTTGCTGTGAAAACGTTGCTCGTCTAACCGGCCCTTAATACCATACTTAACACGTCAAAAGCAATATTGCCCAGTCAGTAGAGAATCGCTTGCCGACCGGAATTTTGGTTGCGTACGCAAAGGGAGACAACGTGACCCTATTAGGTACTAGAGGATCTAATATCGGCGCTTTTTTCGATACCTATTGAATTTGCGGTATTTCGATGTTTTTTCGATATTCATAAAAAAATATATGAAAAATCGATTGATTTTTGAACTGACCTAGATTGCCACTTTAGGTGGGCGTAGTTTGAGGCCTTAAAAATAATAAATAAGCTCATGCGTAGCAAATATATGACGTATATTTTATTTGTTTCAAATCACAGCACATTCATTCAAAATATCTTGAATTTAAACTTAAATTGTTTTTGCACATGCGAGTATCTTAATTTAATAATTAAAAGTATCAAAATAATCTTATTAAAAACACCCAAAACAGAACAAGTAAAATTAAATTATAAAAAAAACCTTGCTTTCGGCTATCACAGCTATGATTTTAACCATAAAGTTTAAATCAAGGTTTTTTTCTTGTAGGTAATTATAATCTGTAATAAGAAATATACTTAGTGATAAGTTCAAATAAGTTCAACGTTTCGTCGCCGATATTAAGAATCTCCTCTATGAGAAATATTTACGTAGTGCATTCTTAAATTACTAATATTATTATTATAAGTTTAGTTTTATGCAACAAATGGTCGGGAACTCGGGAATAATGCATCCTATAGCTAGTTAAAAATGACATGCTTGGATGCGGCCATAAAATTAAAACGTTATTTCGTTGGAAATTAATAATTATATTAAATTAGTGTAAAGTCGAAAATATCGAAATAGGGGAGGGGGGGGCATAGTGGGGTAGCGGGGCATAGCGGGGTAGCGGTACTTTTTGGCGAAGGAAGGGCGGCATGACAGTTTAAATAAGGCTCCGTGATTGGTGTTTAGTCACCGCGTGATCTCCGCGAGCTTCGCACGCTGCCGAATGACGCCGGTAAGAAATATTTAAAATATTTGCAAAACCTGTGTATTCCTTAAAAATATTGTTGATATTTGATTCACATTAATTCTGTAACTTTATATTGTAGTCGTAAAGGTTTTTTTTTGAGATTTGTGGCGGATCTGACGGATTTTATATTTCAACAACAAAGTCTGCTTATAAACAAGTCAAGATGGCGGTCGTGAAAGTTTCGATGTGACAGCACGTAGGGGCAAAGTGGGGTTAAATGGACGGGGCATAGTGGGGAACATGCTTAATAGGTACCCCACTTTGCCCCCTAATTTATCTTGATTTATTTAATGTGTTATTAACTGGTGTCTACCTTCGTTTGTTTCAGCTAAAATGGTTCGAACATACAAAAAGACGACGAATCAACACTCCTGGTCTTTAGAATCTATGAAAAAAGGGGTACTCCATGTCATATCAGGAGAAATTGGATATAAAAAAGCCGCTGAAATTCATGGTGTCCCATAAACGACACTGGAGCGGTATGTTCGTCGATATCGAGAAAATCCTGATGAGACCATTCATTGAGATTTATATGTTAAATTTAACTAATGATCACTAAAGTTACAGTTAGAAGTGATATTCTTTGGTAATAAAGATTTAATTCGTTTATAATAGTTGTTATAATTCACTACCCCACAACACCCCTTTTCATACCCCACATTGCCCCTTTTCGTACCCCACACTGCCCCATTTAGTACCCCACAATGCCCCTTATGCTGCCCCACTTTACCCCAATATACGGGGCATAGCGGGGCAAACCCCACTTTTAGAATTAATTATCATATACCTAAATTTAATGAGATTTAAACAAAAAATAACATGAAATATTATACTTTAGATACCAATAGTTAATATAAGTTAGAATGCGTTTCAATTATATAGATGTATCCGAATCAAACTTCCTCTATTGCTTAGGTTCCCCGCTTTGCCCCCCCCTCCCCTACCGTTATTTTGCGAGCTCGAATATCGGTTTTATAATATCGGAATTTTAGTCCGATATTCCGGTTTTTCGATAGTATCGAATACCGGTATTCATGCTCTACCTATTACTTAGCCTCTGCTCTCCGTCCGCCCGTCCGTCTGTCAGTAGGCTACTGTATCTCATGAACCGTAATCAAGAAATCTTGTTAGATTATTTTAGCAAAAAAAATTCTTGTCCGGCGCCAATTTTCTACTCGCATTTTTTTTCCGATCTTTACAAGGTCGTCACTCCATCTTGTTGGAGGCCTACCTACAGCTCGTCTCCCGGTCCGCGGACGCCACTCAAGAACCTTCTGTAGGCCTAGCAAAGAGCCCATCGCTACCAGGCGTTTTCGTCTCTAACGAATTCAACGCCTAAGCGTAAACGAAGCCAGCAAAGAGCCCGCGGATGGAATGGAATATCGAATCGCCTTTTCCATTCGTTTTTCCCGTTACGTTGGCATTTTTTCCATTGAAAATGAAAAAACTTTGTTAATTGTCTATGCTTTGCTCTACTAGACACGTCAACGAAAGAAATGACATACAGGGGTCCTTTTGACAGTTGATATACAGAATTATAAATTTAAATATGTAAATATTTGAAATGCTTATGTATCAAGTGAAAAAGTAAATTGCCACTCCTTTGGTCGTTTTTCATGAGTCCGTGCCCGGCCCGTCCAACGCGTTCGGGCTCCGCGCACGTACCGTCCAGTATCCCAGCCCTCACGCCCGGCCCGTCTACGCTGCAGGCCCTCAACCCGACCTGTCCATGTAGCCCTCCCCCGTTACACCGCCGCTCTCAGTACAGTCGCCGCTCTTAGTACAGTCGCCGCTCTTAGTACAGTCGCCGCACTCGCTACCCCAAAAGTGGCCGAGTTGCATGAGCGCAACAAGGACTGTTGAGGAATGTTAAAGAAATGTTGAGTGCTTCTGGCCACATTTATGCAGATTGACGAAGTAATCTGCTCGGGGAAAACATGGAAGAGTACTGTACTGTTTGATTTTGATTAGTGTTAACAAGAATAAAACAGGGCAAAAGTAACAATTTTTTACAGCACAATTATATAAAAATATTTTTATAGCACAATTATATAAAAAAACAATTTTGTTAAGTAGTTAAGTTGAGTAATTTATTGTTCCTATTTTTCTGTTGATTTATGCACAAATTTAATAAAAGTCATATTTTGTAGAAACTGTTTTCATAACCCAACCTAATTATTTATATTATAAGTAAACTGTTAGAGGTAGGATCTTAATAAGTAAGATCTCATAAACATATTTTTATCATCTAAAAGTTGTTTCATATTTAGGAAGTACAATAATACTGTTTTTTTAAATATTACAATGTCCACTTTTGTAAAAATAAATCTTAAAAGAAAAAAGGTTGATACCAATAATTCAATAATAACTACACTTAAGGTGAGTCGGGGCTATTGCATCTACGGGCATATTGTAACTTTTCATACTAAAACATGTTCTACTTTTAAAATTAGTATGAAAAGTTACAATAGCCCTGTAGGTGTAGCCCCAACTCACCTTATATTAAATAAAAAACATTGATTAATGCTTAAGAAATTATAAATGTGATCTACAACATCTTTTGTTATATTTTAAACAATTAGATGCACTTGGTCCAGTCCGGTTTGCACATGAGTCAGTATTAGGCCCTGTTGTGTTCCAAATTTACATATGGTTTTGACTGTTTAGAATTTTCAATGTATCCCCTCTACAACATTATTTGAGCGCTACCCACCATGTCTATTCAGATTTGTTTTATCACCACTAGAGTCAGCGAGTAAGGTGGCTGACGTCCCTATGTCCTCCGTATGCCCAATGCAGTAAATAGCCTTTTCTGCGCCCTGTGCGAGCTTCTATAACTGTGCCCTTGTTTTTTTCAAGATATTATATTATAGGTACCCTAGAGAAATGCTATGTATAGGCCTACTTTATTTCATTCAGAGTGATAAAATAAAGCTCAATGAATTCGGTGTTGGTGGATCAATTACCTATCTAAATTTTGGAAGAAAAATCTATTTTTTTTAAAAACTGATTTGGGCAAACAAGCAGACGAGCCATCTGATGTTAAGTGGATCCTTCGCCTATTAAACCACCCACTGTGTCTCACTCACTAAAACTCAAACGCAAGTTCACTAGTGAAAATGCGTTGCCCACCCTGATGCTTAAGATTTAATTTTTGGGCCACTATGGTCTTCATACTTCTATAATGAAATAACACCCTCCAAAGTTTCAGTAAACTATAAATTAATTTAATTATAAGAACTTGGTATGGTAGAGTTTTGAATAAGGAAGGTAGCATATAGGGATTCGGTCACTTACGGCAACTTTCCTCGCACGACCACGTGCCTGGAATGCCCACATCCCTGAACGTCCATGTCGCTCGAACGACTATAATACTAAAAAGGCCACATGCCTTGAATGACCACATCCCTGAACGTTCATGTCGCTCGAACGACCATAATACTAAAAAGGCCACGTGACTTGAATGACCACATCCCTGAACGTTCATGTCGCTCGAACGACCATAATACTAAAAAGGCCACGACACGTGCCTTGAATGACCACATCCCTGAACGTTCATTTCGCTTGAACGACCACTTTTACAAGTGTCGATGCCTTATAAAAATTAAAATGTTAGTGTCCCATATTCTGCTACGACACTTTGCTTTACGAACAAGGAAATGTACGAAAAGAGAAGTGGACGAACAAGGAAATGTACGAAAAGAGAAGTGGACGAACAAGGAAATGTATGAAAAGAGAAGTGGACGAACAAGGAAATGTACGAAAAGAGAAGTGGACAAACTGGGAAATGTACGAAAAGAGAAGTGGTCGTTCAAGGATGTGGACTAGGAATTTGGACGGTGGTCAATAAAGGAAGTGGCCGTAAGTGACCGAATCCGCATATAGTCCATTCGCTTAGATAGTGTCGCTACACTCCCACATGCTTGTGGTTATTGAAATAAAATACGAATATAATTCGCAGTAAACTGCCAAATTCACTTGCGGCGTAACACCCGTAAGTGAATTTGGCAGTTTACTTCGCATTATATTCGTATTGTATTACAATGACCACAAGTACGTGCGAGTGTAGCGACACTAAGCGAATGGACTATAATATAAATTGTTTAAGGCCGCACCCGCACTACGGCTACAAAACACTTGATAAAAGAGTCACGCGGTTAAAAACCGCGGCGGTTTAGCAGTAGTGCGGGTGCGGCCTAAGTATGAATTGGTGAAAAAACGTTTATTCGAAAATATTTGCAAGATTATTCACAGCTACACAAATGAATGAGACCACAAATAAATGAGTTCAGATAGTAAAGATTTATTAAAGCAAGCCATAAACTTTTTTAAAGATTTTCTTTTCGTGCTTTCTTCATTGTGATATCGTTGATAACCTTTTCATACGACAGGCACCGTTCTATGTCGCGTTCAATCGACAAAATCGCTAGGCCGGTCCAACTTTCTCGGCCAATCCTTGAGCGCAAGTAAGTTTTTATTAATTTGAGCTTACTGAATGATCTTTCGCAGGAAGCTACAGTCACTGGCATTGTTAAAAATATCTTTATAGCGACTACCACATTGGGAAACATCTCTTTTAAATCTAGTTCGACTATAGCTTTAAGTAGACCTAGACTTGAACTATGGTCACATTTATCAAATAAATATAGTCATTTCAATAAGCTCACTCGTGCGCTGCCAAAAAAATTAGCGCGATTTTTTGTCTAATTTAATAGACGTTTTAGATTAAACTGGCATATAGGTATGTATGTGTTGGAATCGAGCACTAGGGGCGCAGTGGGAACTTATCAGGAGCAAACCGAAAAAATAATAGTCCTGCCTGGTCTGGCCATTCTTGCGCCCCCAGAGTCTACGCCCTGTGCCTGGGCACCGGTGGCACCGCCCTATTTACGGCACTGCGTATGTCCTGTATACTGATCAGCATCGGGCAAATTCAAATAGTTGGCATTTCCTTGGGCGTATTACCAAATTTATTTACGCCTATGACCTGTGCTGTGCATTTACCTTTATGGTAATTTAGGAAAAATCTCTCACTTTTGTCCATTGACGTTGATACTTTTTGTCAATTTCGGCAAATGGGCCATCAACGGTAAAAGATCTTGGTATTTTGGTTTCGATGTTAGGTATTTGTATTAGTAGTATATTTCCGTGAACTTCAACATCTTTAAGTGCAATGATTGCCAGTTCCTCACGCCTGCAGGCTCCACAAACCCCAAATATGAGTGCAACCTACGAACAGAATCAAACTTTACTTATAAAATCAAATGAATTACTAACCTTATGATAAACTAAAATCATACCCTTGTAGCCAGATATAGATGATCTGGAGCATCATTAATAAACTTTTTCATGTCTTCTGCCGTTAATACTTTTGATTTTTTACTTTCATAACCTGTAGATTGTGTCTTTAAAAACGCAGTCAATTTATAGATTTTTCTGGCAAAGCACTCTCATTTGCAATTGCAGCCTTCTCACAAATGTCTGGTGGTGTTAAATCAATTTCAAACTCTTGATTCAATCATTATTGAAAAAAAAATCTTCTCTATTCTCTCATGTGCGATCGGCTGTATAAGCCATAATCAGATTTGGTGACTGTAGCAAGTGTATGGGTGCTGTTTCAGTGAACGTCTGTCGCGTATTATTATAGCTTGATTTTCGAGTCTGCTTTTACAAGCTCATTTTAAAAGCAACTTTCTGAAAATTTAAGATTGGTAAACAAAGTCGTTGTAAGACTTGTAATTGCGCAGTGATAATTTTTGACATTATGAAGAGGTGTTTTTTTTAGCTTTTATTCGATTGGAATGGATTTTGTTATTAATGTTATTATTATTGGACCCACTTCAACGAAAGTTTTTTTTTCAAATGCGTGTTCTTTAAGACATAAACAATTGTAAATATAAAACATTGTACTATTATTACCTAAGTTTCGTTATTTAAGATTATTTGTGCATCGTATATTTATAAAAACAATATCGAATGTTGCCTTTGGCAACTTGAAACACGATTGCAGTAAGAAAAAACGCCTCTTCTTTGACAGGCGTTTCGGCAGCTATTCCGTTCCATTCAGACAAATTATCAAGAACGGTTTTTCAATATTCAATATTAAAAAATAAACGTGTTATAATGATGAATAGGTAAGTAATAAAATATGAAATATGTATATTTTTCTTGCATGAACAGTAGGTTTTTTTTGATTACGACGTTTAAAGGAAACTAAATGTTACAATTAATTAGTTATAATAAAATTAAGAATTTACCTTCATTTGACCCCTTAATGCCGGTCCGAATTGCGCTCTTTTGAGGTTTTACATAAAACATATAAAATCTCTGCAGTATTTTATTTTATAAGTACAATTTAGGTACCTAGCTGACACCTACACACACTAGCTGACTGCTCCACATTCGCAGTGTTCACAGTATAGTTCGCGCGCTCGACGATGTAACTAGGTCTACATTAAAAAATTAAAAGTAAAAAACGAATTAAAAGAAATGAAGGAAACGAAGATGGTGGATGACGAGTATTCATCGTAATTGAATGTTCGTAATATTTTATACAGTATTAGTGGTATTCTAGTGGTATTGGGCTAATATTTTATAAAAGTTGGAATGTGGAGCCTTGTTGCCTCGTTCGCGCGTTCGCGGGCCCTTTGACACGGGCCAAAATACCGAAAACAAGGTGCGAACCCGCGAACGCCCTCCACAGTCACACTTTCACGCGTTCGCTACACTCGCACATGCTCGTGGTTATTGTAATAAAATAGGAATATAATTCGAAGTAAACTGCCAAATTCACTTGCGGCGTAACACCCGTAAGTGAATTTGGCAGTTTACTTCGCATTATATTCGTATTGTATTGCAATAACCACAAGTACGTGCGAGTGTAGCGACACTATCTAAGCGAATGGACTATACTGCATTTGCGCGATCGCGCGTGAATGTGGAGAGCCTATTACGCACAAGTTTCGTAGTAAAGTACCTACTCATTCAAAACGGAACGCCTGAGCGATTCCATCACGATTCCATCACAACTCTTAGCAAAGATCATTTAGAGTATGGAGTCGTGTTTTCCACGCAGAATTATTTGTAGGTTGGCAAAATATCCACAAATATCTCTGGTTTTTTCTAACTGAAACGTCAATCAACGTAATGAATGACATCAACTGTCAAGTCAAGTCTGTCAATGATTCTTGTCTAGCTGTCATTTTGAAAACATCTGTCTATTTATTTCATTTTTTGTAAATTACTTTATCGTTGATTTTGGTTCGCAAATCCAGGGCAACTTTGTGAAGTAACCTCCAACACTGACGAAGAATATGCATCAAATAAAATATCAGTGAAAAGTTGATTCTGAATGAGCAAGCGGTCAAGAACACTCCAAGCCAATAAGCCATTGAAGTGGATGCCCGCCATCTTCAATGGTGTGCCGACTGGGACTGGAAGACGCCGACGACAACGACGATTCACCGTACAATTGCTTATATATACTTGACATTGGCAAAATTACATAACTTGTAAACGCCATTAAAATAAATAAATAATAATAGTCTGTCAATGCATACACAACATAGGTAACCCAAATTTTGGATGGAGATATAGATACGATACGGCAGCACGGCGAGCACACCGTATTTTTAAAGACAGGCCGACGCAACTCGTGACCAAAATCCTGGCCTATATTTGGCACGATTAAGAATTGCTATTCAAGCTAGCAATGCCGCCAGCATTTCGGGAACAATGCTCACTAATAGCGTTTTGTCAGATTAGTGTAGTTTTAAGTATTTTTTTATGTTCATGTGAATGTAGCTCTCTGAGTAACAGGCATGATTTAATGTATGTAATTTTTTAATTTTAAGTACTTATGTCACTATTTAAACCTAAGTTTTTATCAAAAACTGTTTTTACAATGTAAATTAAAATTGTAATTACTTAAATTAAGTTAACAAATTTATAACAGAATACTAAATCGTATTATGATTTGTGACAGATTGTGCTAAAGATTACTTGTATGAATAGAACAGAGATTAATTAATAACATTAGTTTAAACCTTGTTTAAACTATTTGAATTTTAGCTAAATTAATGGGGAAAACGCAAGCATTCCTAATCTGGCAACCACTGTCTTGACAACACGTTAGCCTAGTTGGTAGTGACCCTGCCTACAAAGCTAGCGGCCCTGGGTTCAAATCCCGGTAAGGGCAAATATTTGTGTTATGAGCATGAATATTTGTTCCCGAGTCATGGATGTTTTCTATGCATTTAAGTATAATATATTTCTCTATATAAATATTTATATCGTTGTCTAGTACCCATAGTACAAGCCTAGAGCTTAGTTTGGGATTAGGTCAATTGGTGTGTTAGTGCTTTTACTTGTTAATTAATTGAATTGTTTATATTCTTTGTTATTATACTGCTTTTAAGTACCTTAATATTGTAGTGCCCTTAGGGCGTCCATGTCCATGAACTGACTAATCTAGAATAACAACACCTTTCTTTTCAATGTATGTGCCTCTATGTGACAACAATAAATGATTGATTGATTTAAATTTAAAATGTTTGTATGACATGAATTGTAGACGTTTTAGGGCATTTCCAGTAGTTATCACCAAATATTTTAGTGGTAACAAATGGGAAAATGATTCACTGTTGTTACCACCGAGTACTTTTGTGGTAAAAGATGAGAAAATAATTCCCAGCTGTTACCAGTGGTAACATACCTATTGGTGGTAACAGGTGGGAATAACCCAGTTTTGTGACGAGAATTAGCCATATATCGCGGCCGTCAATGTATAGCTAATTTTTGTCACAAAACTGACAAAGTTAAAGTTCCTTAATTTTTGTCCTTAATTGGGTACACTTTTCAGGGAAAGCGCCCTTTAGTGCATTATACTTACTTACTGTACGTTTAACCTTTTGAACGCCATACGTCGAATACAAAATGTGCCACACACACGCCAAACATGTTTGCTATGCTATGCAAATTACACCTTATTGCTACCAAATAAAGCCT
Source organism: Acleris literana (assembly GCA_946894065.1). Lineage (NCBI taxonomy): Eukaryota > Metazoa > Arthropoda > Insecta > Lepidoptera > Tortricidae > Acleris > Acleris literana. The sequence goes on along the minus strand of OX335693.1, from coordinate 1,612,101 downwards.
CTTTTAATCTTGAACTCTTGTCGGCTGTAGCCGACGTGGCGTCAGTGGCACGACTTTTAGTTGACGGCCAGAGCCGACTGTGGCGTTGAAAAGGTTAATAATTAAAGGTAAATAAATTAATGAATCCTGGATTATGGCCTTATACGTCAGTTCACAAGAGCTGCTATGAATTAATAGATTGAATGAAACTACTTATACATGTGATGTGAGTTAAATTAATACAAGTTTTGGGTCCTCATGGCAGTTCTTTTAAAACAACTTACTTATACTTACTAGTTTAATATAGTCAAAGTAACTTTATCCAGACAACTGATTTCATTTCATTATGACATGATAAGGAAGAAAATAAATCAATAGTCATTATTTAAAGTCTTTTAATTTCCTAAAAAGCATCATTAATAATTGTTATTATCCGAAAGGCAACTTGACATCATCCTCAACTTTTTGCCTTATGACGATGTAAAGTAGAGACTTGACTTATCATCAGTGTAATGAGTAAAATTCAACACCATATTTTGCGATATGCAATATACATAATATACACATATATGTCACTATGGTGCTAATACTGGATGTGCCTCTAGCAAGCATCTCGAATAAATAGGATTTCATCAACGCTGAATCACCACTCTATGGTCCTTCCTTGAAATCAGCATCATTATCCACGGTCTCTGTGTGTATTCTGGATCACCTTGAACACAAAATTTATATTACAGTTGAGTTCATAAATATATGAGCATTTCCAAGGCTTCAAAAATAAATGTACATAGAAATGTACATAAACATCTGAACAGACTTGTCGATCGAATATATGTACACATATCACCTATCATATTAATCTGAACAAGCCTCTCAATAATATCTAAGTAACGGAAAACTAATAAATATCTGTAATAATATTTTTTTAAATTATTTAACCAAGTGAAAGTGCATAAATATCTTAACAAGTGTTTTTTCAAATATTTATAAGCATTTAGTGGCTCAAAAATATCTGTACTAACGTATTCCAACTTTATGTGAACAAGTAGAAGTTCATAAATAGCTAAACAAACATAACACTTCGAGTTCATACACAAATCGTGTTCGTATGCATTGCATTAAATTTACATGTGTACACTCTGGTACCTTGTCTATTTAATGTCACGTTTAAACAGCCATATATGAATTTTCACAGCGATTAAAGTGACAAGGTGCTAAACTGTACACATATTTATGAACGCGACGTAACATCCATGCATTCTTATTGTAAGTCTTCGTTTCATTATTTTAATGGTTCAAAAAATGGTATAAAAAGTTCATAAAATGTGTGCACTTTAGTACAGTCGAGTTCATAAATATGTGTACATTTCAGTACCTTGTCACTTTAATCGCTGCACTGTGACAATTCATATGTGGCAGTTTAAACATGACATTAAATAGACAAGGTACCAGAGTGTACACATATTTATGAACTCGACTGTATAAAACATTTTTTTATGCCACTATATGTTTTTTAATATTTGAAAAAAGACTTGCTTAGATATTTATGTACTTTCACTTGGCTAAATAATTTTGAAAAATAATTAGTACAGATATTTATTAGTTTTCCGTTACTTAGATAATATTATTGAGATGCATGTTCAGATTAATATGACAGGTGATATGTGTACATAGATTTGATTGACAAGTCTGTTCAGATGTATATGTCCCTCTCTATGTACGTTTATTTTTGAAGCCTTGGAAATGCTCATATATTTTTGAACTCGACCGTACAGTGCATGGTATACTACTAAATTATGACAATACATAGTATACAATACTATGTATAGTATTGTCATAATTCATAGGCAAGCTCACTAACTACCAAACCAAAATTGAAGGTTAACAATATCAACTTAGCTGGTAGAGCTAGGAGGTAAAGATAAATATTTATGTGATTTGCATGAATATTAAAGTTTCTGAGTCGAATGATTTTTATTAAGGTATGCATTTATTGATACAAAATTTGTTTTTCATGCTCAGTGGATACAGTTAACTTGGTAAATAGAAAGTACAATAAAAAGGTCACGCTTAAAGGAATAAATAAAAAATAAAACATTTAATTGAAGAAGGAAAAAAGTGCCTTGTGATGCGTTAGTGTGTGTGTTTGTGTAAGCATGTATGCATGTGTGAGTGAGTATGTGTGTGGGCTCTGGGCGTGCTGTACCACACGGGTAAAAACACAATGTTATGAGGGAGAGTAAAATTTGCTCCAAGTAGTTATAGCGTTTGAAGTAACCGCTTTAATTTTTGCAGTGTCAGTGAGAGTTTTTAGTAGAGATGCGCCTAATATTCGTTTGGTATTCGGTATTCGGCGTATTCGGCATCTTTTTCACTATTTGTATTCAGCCGAATTATTCAGTTTTTGTGCCAAATATATTCAGTATAAGTATTTCTATTTTCTTCGCTATACGACTTGGCTATTATATTATAAGTCAAAGAAATCCTATGAAGAATATGTTGAATAAAGCTAAGAAAATAAAGCAATTAAACTTCAAATCAACGTTTATTTTGAAACCTCAAGTCAACATATTTATTTCTTAACCTATAGTTAGGCAAGCGGTGAGCTACGGCTCGCTAGTCATCTAGCCAGCAGCGACACGTAGCGTACCTACATGTTATAACAGTTTACGCGGCGAAACAATGAAATGGTAAACCGAATAATTCGGCCGAATATCTGGTTCAGTAAGAATTAAACCGAATAGTATTCGGTATTCGGCTATTCGGTGAAACCAGTATTCCGCGCATCTCTAGTTTTTAGCTCATATTTTATCATAATTCGTATTGATCCTGCCACGATGTAAACAATTATCATATTACACTTAGATAGGTTTTATAATAATTAGGTACTCTGTACTGTATTTGTTAATTGTGGCAACTTCACTGGTCAATGTTTTATGTAAGTTTTTCTGTAATAATTTTTCTTTACTTGTACTGTTTGTGCCCAAATAAACATTAAACATTAAACATTACTAGGAGGCCCCAACTTTAATATTGTTGCAATGAATACCTACTTAAGTATGTTTTATTTTTACTTCATATTATTATCATTATATTCATTATAGGCATATGAAGGAGAACAAAGAGGTGCATTTATAAAGAAAGATGCCGTCTAGGGAAAACCACCACTCACTTGTGCTTAGCATTCGTCACACTTCTTGTTTGGGTAACCGAATTCATATTTTAATGGCTGGTTGAGGGCTGGCATTACTAGTTTACTGGGTGCTTCAAGACATCTATTTGCTGTTGCCACATCCTATGGTAAATAAATAGGACCTGAAAAAATACCATCTATGAAATACGTGTTTATTTACTTACTTATCAAATCAATGTAGGTAAGTACCTAGTAGTGTAATATGTTAATAACGTAGCTCGCATCATTCCTTTACTTACTTCTAAAATAATTACCCTTGTTCATCTCAAGAGTTTTACTCAGTAAGTAGCCGCACGGGAACTTTTTCACGTCAAATATCCACCAGCGCTTCCCGAGAGGAGACGACTGCTAAGAAGTTTTGCTGCAGCTTTAGTCAACCATTTCAATAGTTAGCAGCCAAAAAAAGTCGCAAGGAATACATAAAAAACTTGATTTAACACAAGTAATCCTCCCTCACAGCTGACTAAAAATCGCCATTTTAAACAAATTCCAATGGAATGGCTTCTAGGCGTGAGCCCAATTCCGTGAGAGAACATTAGCGTTAATCAACTGAGGAATATGGAAAAGAATGTTTGTCAAAAATGGCTCTTTGCTAGACATTGACAGCACTGTTCGCTTGGTGCGTTTCGATATGCTTCATTGTATGTTGTTCAATATTTGAGTAGCTTATTTTAATTTTAATTTAGATACGTTTAGTTTTAATTTTTAATTGTATTAATGTTGAATTCTGTAAATATTACGTTCTATGATTATATTATAACCATATCCATATTCCCGAAGCATATCGAAACGCACAAGAAGACCAACTTGTCATCGCATACATTTCATGTTCTGCCCTCCTAAATAAAAAGGACGCATGAGCAACTTGTTAGTCAAAGTAAATTTAACTTTAAGAATAAAGAAATAAGGTCACTAATACATGCGCAGTTCTATGAGACATACGCCCTTTTTTCTAAGGAGGGCAGTGTTGATGGAATGGAAAACGCTAAGTGGCACTTTGCTAGACATACGGATGTCTCCACAACCACATGAGCGCTCGTGCAAATTTGATCGACCTTATTTCTAAGCTAATAAGGGCTATCACTCGCAACTCTGGTTGCTCAAAGCACGTGAGAACTAAGTCGAAATAGGTAGGTAGGTTTAGGATAGGTTAGTTTTGCAGTTGGCCTGGAGGGACGAAGTACCCACAAATAGCTTCGCAATCGAGGAGCGCCGTCTAGACTATCTATTATATTAAATTGGAGGACTGTGAAGCGCCGCTAAAATCGCGTAGCTGTCAAAAAAATCCATACAAAACCATTATATTATTGTACCATGTACAAAACCATGTACAAAACTAGCTCCGGGCGAAAACGTTTCTCAGCCCCTAAATCAAGTCCGATTTTCACGAATTTTGAATATGTTGTAGTTACTATAAAGACCTAGGTCTGTACGTTTCTGTTTTTTGATTTTTAAATTTGTTTCGTTCTAAGAAATATTTTCTTGGAAAGGAAAACGTACAGACATAGTTTTTCATGATATCTACAACATATGCAAAAATCGTAAAAATCGGACGCGGTTTAAGGGGAGAGAAACGTTTTCGCATTTTGTATGGTGATTTTTAGCTTCACAATCCTCTTAAATTGATTTAGAATGGGAAAACACGACTACGATACTTAATACAAGAAAAAATGTGAATTGAAATTCAGCTACCTACTAAGAAATAATGACAGGAGTCTATGGAAGAGGTATTGTTTAGGGATGTCGTTAACAATGGACCTTTGGTTTCATATTGACACAATTTTAACGGTACAAAGGTGAGTCGGGGTAAGTGCGCCTACGGGGCAAGTGCACCAAACCAACAATATCTATATCAATAAGAAAATATATGGTACGTCGCACTAACCCCGTTGACGCCCTTGCCTACCTTCGAGTAAGCGCGTCTACTGGGAAGTGCGACGAACCATATATTTTTTAGGAGATATTGTTGGTTTGGTGCACTTGCCCCGTAGGCGCACTTACCCCGACTCAACTTTGTACCGTTAAAATTGTGTCAATCTGAAACCAAAGGTCCATTGTTAACGACATCCCTAAACAACACCTCTTCCATGGGACTCCTGCCATATTGGGGTGTGTTCATCTTTTGGTGCCCCTACCTTGTCCGGCGCCAATTTTCTACTCGCATTTTTTCTCAACCTTAAGTTTTTCCAGTCACATATTTTCAGATCCGGATTTCTCCACAACCACTTGAGCGCTCGTGCAAATTTGATCGACCTTATTTCCAAGCTAATAAGGGCTATCACTCGCAACTCTGATTGCTCAAAGCACGTGAGAACTAGGTCGAAATAGGTAGGTTTAGGATAGGTTAGTTTTGCAGTTGGCCCTGAGGAGGGCCAAAGCACCCAGAATTAGCTTCGCAATCGAGGAGCTCCGTCGACACTATTAAATTAATTTGGAATGGGAAAAATGCGACGGGGGAAAACACACACACTTGCCCCGTAGGCGCACTTACCCCGATTCACCTAATAGTATAATCACATACATGTGATTGACACTGAAGCCGCTCGAATCAAGGATGATATACTGGATGGTTTGTATACTAGGCATATTAGTGTGACAATTGCGGCCTTTACACGTAAAGTTCGGACCGCGGGAAATGCTACGCGCCATTCCACGCGCCAGTCCGAACCGTACATTTTTTACTATTTTACTATTTCAGTTGCATTTACACGTACGGTTCGGAGTGAAGATTGGAATGACGCGTGGCGTTTCCCGCGGTCCGAACTCTACGTGTGCAGGCCGCTAATGACTAAGGCTGCATTTCACCAAACTGTAATAAGGTCTTATACCTAGATTAAACGCCGAATTTGTATAGACTAGTCTCGGGGTAAGTTATCCTAAGCTTGGTGAAATGCGGCCTAAGAATAGAATCTCGCGATTGCATGTACGATCGTGCCAAACTTCGAGTCTGCTCTGAACTTGGCAGTACAAAAACTGACTATGTACAGGCACTAGCAATAATATAATATCCAACATCGCAAAAATATCTGACACGCTTTTATACTCGTACCTCTAGTAATAAAGACCTCTCAGATGTTTTTGCGCCTATTGTCGGATAATATATTATTGCTTGTAACTGAACAGTCAAAAGCATTAATATCTAAGGTCTGTTCATTCTTACTTGTCTTATATAGTAAACAACTTTCTAACCATTAAATGAATCTTTTTTGTCTAAAACAGCTCTTTTATCGTAAGTAAAGTAAACTGTATAATCATTTTGGACATCGTTTGGCCAATGTAGGTTTTGTCTGTGATTGCTTTATTTTGTTTAAAATAGCTGTTTTAGCCAAAAAAGGTTCATTTTGAGGTTAGAAAGTTGTTTACTATATAAGACAAGTAAGAATGAACAGACCTTATATTACTTACCTATATACGGCCATCGCGCCATACCTAACCCATACCTAACCTAAATTGATGACACATCGCGTTAGCTGCTTATGTCAAGATGGTCAACTCCATACATTTCGAGCTTTTAGAAAATAAAAACGTTAGCACAAAAGATATGTCATAGGAATCATCTTAGATGAAACAGAGTGTAGTAGGTAGTAATTCGACCCTGCCTACAAAGCAAGTGGTGTCAGGTTCGATCTTGGGTGATTTCCATGTATTTCTGTATGAAGACATGATTGACATAGTTACTCATAGTATGCCTACAGTATAGTACCCGATTCAGTGCGGATGACACGCCAGGCGTGTCATCAAATGTTTTTACGTGTGGTGGATGACACGCTAGGCGTGTCATCATATTCTATGGCATCGTCCAAATAGAACGCGATTGCGCATCATCGCAAGTTCGCGCGACTGTTTATATGACTGTTTACATACAAACAGTCGCGCGAACTTGCGATGATCGCACAATCGCGTTCTATTAGGACCTGGCGTGTCATGAAATAATTGTTCGCCACCACAGCCAATAGTTTTCGAAAATGGAAGACGCAACGAATCGGTTAAAACTGCGTTAATTTGGGTTATATTGTCCTCAAATGTTTCATATATAGTTTTGTTTTAACCTCGATTTGTTCAAAAGGTACCTACGTGCAAAATAACGGTAATTTATTAAAATCCCTTAAAAACACGCTGCAATAATGTCATAGCCAAACCAAACTGGAATTTAAATCATTCCAAAGCTCTCTCTGTAAACGTCAAAGCGATTAAAAAAATATCTGTAACTTTTTTATTTCAACACACGTTTCCCGCGAAAAGCGTTTCGTTCCACCGCTGTGTTGCGCCTAAACAATGTCGCTTAACCTTTCGTATGCCTAGTTCCGGATCCGTACTGACCCTGGTCCTATGCCTTGTTCCGTATCCGTCACTAAGGGGCTTAATCGGGTTATTTAAAATTGTATTCTAGTAGCTTAAAGATAAGGTTCTAATTTGTCTGTAAAAAAAACTAAAAAATTCAATCCTCCATGGATAGCATTCGGTTCCTCGAAACGTCAAATCACTTTCGAGCTAGGAGCTATTAAACTTGGTCACGTGACACAGATGACGTCATAGCCCGGCAGACAAAGGGTACAAGTATGCGAGCCCCTCCGGCATACGAAAGGTTAATTGCTTTGAGTGTTCGGGCGCTTTAATATTTTTAATGTGCGTTGCGTTTCCATAGTTGGACGAGAAAAGGTTGGTTGTAGGATGAAATTATGGAATCGATTGATATATGTATATAAACTCTTTATTGCACAAAAATATAAATATTACAATTTGAATATTAAACTAATGTACAAAAATAATATGTAATGTGTAAAAGAGTGGTTTATTTGTAAGAAATTTAATATACATTGTGAAATTTGAATGAGCGGCCAAATTTTAGGGACTAACTCTGTTGGTCATTATCATTATGATAAACTTTTATTATGGGACCAACATCCAAATCGCGAAAAGAAAATCAGCTGTTTAGCTGAGCATTTCGGCTGTTTAGCTCTCGATGTTTGTATGGGACAACTGATTTTTTTTCGCGATTTGGATGTTAGTCCGATAATAAAAGTTGATCAGTATGACCAACAGAGTTAGTCCCTAAAATTTGGCCGGTCATTCAAATTTCACCCTGTATATATAAAAAAATTGATATATGTATTTACAACTAACGCACTTAAACATTATTTTTAAATCACAACTTTTAATCAAGTAAATTAGTACAAATGCGAGGTAAGTACCTAATTAAAAGTTTTCTAACGCGTTATTATTAATTAATCACGTTGAATTTTGTAGTAATTTCAACATCATCTTATCACAACTTGTAACAAAATCAAGTAGTGCTTGTAATGAAACTTTGGAATTATAAGCAGTTTTTTTTTTTCAAACATGACAAAAACATCGTTTTCGTTCTTTTGCGTACATGCAATGATTGCATACATAGGAGTAGATTACCGTTTCTATATTAGTTAAAATGCTGGCCTTTATTTGGCACAAAGATTAAGCATTGCCATTCAACGTGGCAATGCTGCCAGCATTTTGGGAACGATGCCCACTGGCAGCGGTTTATTAGATTAGTGTAGTTTTAAGTTAATTTTGGGTATATTTTATTGTATATATTTTTAATAGTCCTAAATATTTAGTTATAGGTACACATCAAATCCTCGGCCTCGTGTGGTTGCCGAGTTAGAATATTGCCACTCCATGGCTTCCCGTGGATGTCGTAAGAGACGACTAAGGGAATAAGGGCTTGTAGTACTGTTAGGCGATGGGCTTGCAACATGTCACTAATACGCTGGTAAACATCTTAGCCTAATTGTGCAAATTGTGGTTATAGAATTATCAACAAGTTTTTAGAGATGTTTGTAATTCTGTAGCTCTGCCTACCCCACTCTGGGAACGAAGGCGTGAGATTATGTATGTAGGTACACATCAATAAAGTTATTCCTTAACAATAGTCCAAAATAGATCTATAACGTCCAAACTGCAATAGCTTCCTGGTGCAATGGACACGCGTCCCGGTATTGCTCGCACGTGGTCATAATCTCTCTTATTTTTGCCATTAAATTGCAATATAATGTGGCCGGCGATTTGAATTATTTCCACGTACCGCTAGGAATGCTTTTTTGCGTTTTTAGGGCAGGAGACAGTATTTTAGAATTCCGTACGGTGCATGGAAATGTAATGTTGCAATCGTATACGTAGGTAGGTGTAATTAGGTATAAAAGTTTTTAGATAGATGTATAAGTAATGTACAAATTAATGATTTTAGTTCAGATCTTTAGTTCCTTAGTGCCGATTTTTCATACTCAACTTTTAAAAAAGAATGAGTTCATTGTCTATAAAATGTCTCCGAGTCTCTTAGACGCTTAAAACAGAAAAAATAACAAGTTAAATAAAAAAACAAAAACCCGCTGTCAAAAAGCAAAAAATAACTTGTTTTAAATGGTAGGTCAGTCCAACTGAAGTCTGCTTTTGGTTAAAATATTGTTGGACGCCGACTTCAGTTGGACTGACCTATTTACCTACCATTTTAAAGAAGTTATTTTTTGCTTTTTGAAGGCGGGTTTTTGTTTTTTTAAACTTTTATTTTATTTTATACTTTTTAGTGATCATAATTATGCTGTTATTCTCCCACTTCTCAATTAATAAGAAACAATAGAACATTTCAATCTCGCCGCAAGCAACGCCGTGGGAAAGTCATAGTCATATATTTAAACCTAAATATGCTTCATCATAGTCGCTCAACTATCTTAATCGAAATATCTTGTCGCCACCCTCGAAATATATACCGTTTAGGAGTTCCGGTGGCCATCTATGGTCTTCATCATCAGTTTCACTTCACCAAATAGTGCTTTCCAAGACCAAATACACGAGTTACAATGAAAAATACCAAAAACGCTATAGGTGTGCCTATAAATTTTGAAGAGTTCCGTCGATTCCTCATAGATTCCACCATCAGATCTTCATTTTGATAAAAATGGGACCAATCGGGAAGCACCAGCTTTCAAATAAAAAAAGAATCATCAAAATCGGTTCACCCAGTCGAAAGTTCTGAGGTAACAAACATTAAAAAATAAATAAAAATACAGACGAATTGAGAACCTCCTCCTTTTTTTGAAGTCGGTTAAAAATTGAAAACTTTCCGTTTCAGGCTCGAGCCATTTTCTTAGTATGCACTTGATATAGGTAGGTAGTACATTTGGGGCAATTTTGGATCGGAATAGTAGCTTTGATATGATATTTTGTGTGATACCCTAAGTGTTGAGATTAAATAATAATTGCATTATAGGTGGTGTGTACCTCTATCTATGTGGTACCTGTGTGGTTGCCGGGTTAGAATGGTGCCACTCCGTGTCTTACCGTGGATGTCTCGTAAGAGGCGACTAAGGGAATAAAGGCTTGTAGTACTGTTAGGCGATGGGCTTGCAACCTGTCACTAATACACTGGTAAACATGTTAGCCTAATTGTGCAAAATGTGGTTACAGAATTATCAACAAGTTTTTAGAGTTGTTGGTGATTCTGTAGCTCTGCCTACCCCACTCTGGGAATGAAGGCGTGAGTTTATGTATGTATGTATGCACATTATAGGTAATTAAGTTTAAGTTGATGATGGTGCTGTGTGTGATATTGATTAAATACTTTTTTTCATTGAAATTCAACAGTTACTTTTTGATCAGATTATCCTACTTCAATTAAGCTTCTATTAGTAGCTCAAAAACTTTTTTAAGTACAAAGGGGTTTGGGTAAAAGTGTTGTCATTTGTAAAAGTCATACATTTTCAAGGTGAGCGGCCATTCGTAAAAGTGGTAAATTATGATAGAATTATTCAAAATAAACATATTTTGTTATATAATGTAATACCCTTAAGTGCATCGGAGCCGAGATATTTAAATATTCATACTTGGGCGTAGTTTTGTACTAAAAACTGAATACTTAAATCTTTCAAATCTTCGCTCCGATATTATTTAACGCCATAAATTATATATATCTATGTGTATTTAGAGGTCCTCTAAATAACTATGAAAAAATCATCCGTGGCCACCGAAAAAAAATATGACAATATTCTTCAAACAAATTTACCCAATGCCCTTTGTGCCGAATCGCTCCATTTTTCGTCCCTCTTCTGCCAGAATGACATTTTTAATGGCCGCCATGATCCGTCGATGTTACTGCGCGCGGAGTGACCCCGTTTGGCTGGAGGGCGCTCCGGTGGAGATGCTAGTTCACGAGGCAGCGGGAAATAATTATTAGCTACTGTAGGTGGTTCATAAATATATGAAGTAAAATACATAAATCTTTGATTTGAATAGCAAAATTGCGCTATTTACAAATGCGAAATAGTATATATAAGTAGTTATTGCCTAACGCACTCGTAATCTCAATCGACTTAAAAGTGATTCAAATTTTAATTCAGCCACTATATGAAGGCCTAACTGCTAAGTCATGTCGATTAACCTTTTTGGTTCTTTTTAAGAAGAACTTAAAGGCCATCATCTATCGGCATATGAAAACAGGTTCGGCAAATAAAAAAAAAACATAAATCCACAAAAATGTATAATGGTAAATCATTTAAATAACGTTTTAAGTCGGTAAAAGAACAATTTTCCGATTCACGCGCGATTTCCCGCGGCTGGCGGTGACAGTTGTCATTTTCCCGCCTAAACCACCCCTGAGCAATAACCAAACGCCAAACGCAACCTCGCGCGTGACTTGTAATCGGAAGTTTGTTTTTTTACAAGCTTTCAATTAAGAATGTTTAGCACAAATCTTGCAAGTCAAATTTGAACCAGTTCTGGTCATTGGAATGAGCTAAAGTTAAGAATACAAATTAACCAGATGACTATATGATATTATAGTGTCTACAAGCTCTATTGGCGGCGGTCTCACGATAGAGTCGAAAGGAGGCAACATTTTTTTCGATTTAGTTCGACGGAGACCCTCCGACTTTGCATTCGTTAGATTGATAAACTGATGACTGTGCAAAAAGTAAAAAAGTACAGTTGAAAGCTCAGCCAAAATATGAAAATTTGATAGAACTAAACATTTTGAATTAAGTATAATATAACTATTTATAATTATTTGAACCGTATAAAAATACCTTCCGACCGATCCATAATGAAATCGCGTTTCATTTTCTGTAATAAAAGTTGGCAGACACGCAAATGATCTGAAAGCCTATAATACCTCTGCTGTCTTTTGAAGAGATTTTTGGGAAAGACGGAATAACGTATCGCATTTGTAAAAAATAATCACAGTATAAGTACTTATTAAAAACAGAATTAGAAGAAAATCTCGGTCAGTGTTCTTTATCAATAACTACCTACCACTAATTGGGTTAGTTACCATGTATTTTTGGATATGCTTATTAAGACAAAATTGCTCTTTTTTATGAGTTTAATAAATATTATTTCTTATAAATGTTACACTTGTTACTGTAGCATAATAATAACACTGATCATATTAGAAATTTAAAGGTTTGTGAGGATCTGATGTCCACATTGTCCATGCTCTGGATTAAAGCATAGGATACTTATTTATCCCGAAATTAAACGAGTAACGCTAGTTGTAAAAAATATGGCTCACATAAAATTCTTATGCCTATTTTTTGTTTTCCTACCGATTTGTATTCATAATAATCACTCTACATAATTCTTTACCTCATACTTTTTTTGTTCATACTTTTTAAGTCATAATTATCGCAATTCATAATGCATTTTTTTAAGAAACTGTTACTTTTTATAAATCTAACCTAACCTAACCTTATCTACACGTAAGATATATGTACATATAAGAAATGTTGAAAAGTATACTGTTCCATGAATATTGGCGTTATAAATTCAGATGATTATGAGTTCCGATCGTAAGTATTAAAAAAAAATATGAAGAGTATTAAGATGTAAAATTGTATGAGAAAAATTTTTGGACTTCCGATAATAGGACTTAAAAAGTTATGTGAAAAAATGCGCTCCCAAAAAATATATTAACTGCAAGAAAATGTAAAAGAGTAGGCTAAATCCCTAATTACACAACCAAAACCACCTCCGACCCCACTAATCACCCATTATATCAAACGTCATTTTTCCCGCCAATCCCACAGACAAGATAGAGCATAAATCGCGTCATAACACGCTTATCGCCGTTCATACGCCATTACCCGCGGCTGCCATAGACGGATTTAATGTTCGCTGTGTTTATGGATCTGTTATTTTCCATTTATGCGGTGTAGGCTGGAGCGATATGAAGTTCCAGTATTATAATAAAGAGGTATATTGTTTTTGTGTTTTATTATTTTAACGCTATATGCGGTACTATAATAATTTTATGTCTACTCAAGTAATTCTTTTTACTTTTCATGCTCTAAAAGCGACGCATTGAAGCCGAATGTAGGTGAAATAAGGTTGAACTTTTTGTAACAAAGAAAAAAGGCAGCGACAGACGTGCAAGTGATCCTATAAGGGTTTCGTTCTTTAGTAAAATGTACGGAGCCCTAAAAACTGAAACTATTGTCAATCCACGAGAACACTCCCCACCTCTCGGAAATTAAGAAGTGGAGCACTTTGTAAAGTAGTAAAAGTAAAAAATATAATAAGGAACGTTTTTATCCGTGACACTTTTTTCGTATCTATTATAGTTGTCCCAGGAAAGTTAAAAAACCGTTAACGGGAACAAATTACACGGTGGGGGGAGGGGTGAAGCGTCAGGAGGAGGGGGTGGGAGAGTAGTGAACTTTAAACACCACACCCAAATGTATCATGTTACACAAGGTTTAAAACTTTATTAATTTGTTTGTCATAAAACATAGAATTATTTAGGCAATGATATTTTATATAACGATACGTCATATGCGCGCAAAAGCGTTCCTCGAAAAGAAAGGTAAATTGCCTTACTATCGTTCAGTCGCGCCGTGGCCGCTGACACGCACGCGTCAAAAACAGTAAAGTTTTATTAGGTACCGAAATGCAACAAATATAAGCCATAAAAAATGCCGTCTTATGTTTTTCAAGGCTGCCGAAATTATATTGTAACTATAAAAGGAAGAAAGGATGTCTCATTTCATTCGTAAGTACCGTAAATATTTTTTACATTTTGTTTTACATCGCCATACTTTGTTTAATTTGCACCGGTGGCGTCACTGTCACCTGTGAAACATGAGATACACAATTAGATATCGCATGAGTGCGATAAAGACGGGTAGCTATATGGCAGCCATGAGCGGGCACGCCGCGTCATTCGGGTACGCATTTGAAACAACTATTTATCTCTTTCTAACAATAGCGTTCGCTACGAATTGCCGTCTTTGTCTGTAGAACTACGGCAACGTAGCAACTATCAGTAATTGGCGACGGTTTTCGAATGCGTTTAGTATGAGCATAACGTATTTAAATATAAAATATCATTGGAATTAGGTAGGTACTGAACTAATCGGCCGGGCATTATAGGCCACACGCGCTGTTAATTTCATCAAGTCAGACGTATTCAACGCACATAAAACTTACAATATACATTACCGAGGTAATTTACATCCGCATCACATCCATCATGGCCGCCTAATTAATGTTTAGACGTGGTTTAGACGCACCTGAACTTCTGGCCGTTTGTAAGCTGGGATTTGTCGAATTAATCGTTTGGGGAGGCGGCTAAATACCTAGTGGTTTTAAACGCACTGGCGCGGGCACTTTAATGTATATTAATATAGTCCAACAGCTACGCTGAATAATCACCAGGATTATCCAAATTTTGATCTACAAAATATCTCGCTTCCCTCTGTCTGTTTCCCAGAGCGGTAGGCAGAGACCACTTCTTTCCACCTGATACGATCCTGACAAACATCTCTCACTTCTTCCACATTCATACATTGAGTCATGCATGCACGTCGGTTTCGGGTACTTAAGATTCGGCCCTTTTCCAGTATTTCTCCGATTTGATTCGAAAAAGTACGCCTAGGGCGGCCCCTTCCGCCCCTCCCACTCACTTTTGCTCAGTACTTATCTTTCGCCAATCTTCTTTCATCCATCCTTTCCAAATGACCGAACCATCGAAGCATGCCCTTTTCAATCTTAGTCACTACATCTTCTTTTAGTCCACATTTCTCTCATGTTTAGTAAAAGATAACCTTTTACTTATCTTTAAAATAATCCCGTTTCCACGGACGGCGCCCGTTACGTTTTAAAGTTTCCTCCATTGTTCGAGCTCGTCCGGGTCCGGATAAACACGGGTGCGGCGTCGTCCGGTTTTTGCGATTCCATTACCCGTCGGCAAATGACCTGTGAACTGATAACTGGGTGGCGCGAGTCAGGGGAGGCAGCGGAAAAGCAAATATACAAATGTTTGTAAGTACAGTCAAGGACTTTAATTGTTTTGCAACTATGGAACCCTGTCGCATAACGTTAATCATTCATTTAAGCGTAATTTCGGTCATGTCGTTTGACGCTGTCATTATGACAGGGTTCCATAGAGGCATAACAATTAAAGTCCTTGAGTGTAAGTATGTAATGTATAAACGACGAATATATTGACGACGTCCGGCCTAGTTGGTAGGGACCCTGCCTACGAAGCTAGCGGTCCTGGGTTCAAATCCCGGTAAGGGCAGATATTTGTGTGATGAGCGCGAATATTTGTTCCAGAGTCATGGATTTTTTGTATGTATTAAGTATATATTTCTCTATATAAGTATGTATATCGTTGTCTAATACCCATAGTACAAGCCTAGAGCTTAGTTTGGGACTAGGTTAATTGGTGTGACATTATCCCTTAATATTTATTTATATATAATGTAAATTTATTTATATATCATGTACTTTTTGCGTAAAGTATTATTATTTTGTAAATAACGTAATGCCACCAGTGTTCGACACTTTAAGCTGACGTGCACCAATGATCGACACTTAACTCTTAATTCAAAGATCATACGGTCATAAATTGAGTGTTACAAAACAAATGAGTAACCCTTATCTTCTGCAAAATAAGAATCTGTGTCGATCATTGGTCCTTGTCGATTACTGGTTCCACTACGTTATGTCCTTTGCTTTGTTTTGTGTCTTTCTTTTTCTGTGCACCCATTTTGTTGTTTTTTTTTGCTGTCATAAGATTACAAACGTCTATGGGTCTCAGATCCTACCAGCAAGAGAGGTTTAAAAAAAACAAAATACAGCCTTTGAAAAAAGGAAAGAATCATTTATTTAAAATGGTAGGCAATAGGTCAGTCCAAATGAAATCGTTCTCCCACACCTTCACCATCAACTTTTTAGTGATAATAATATTTTTATTTATTTATTTATTTATTTACATACACACAACTATCCTTACAGGCTAACCTAATTCGACAGTATGGATTCAATATTACACTATAATTACTACTAATCCTCCTCGTAATGGTAGGATAAAATATGCAAAGTTATTTTTGTGAATTCAATCAGAGAACAACAGAATAGGTCAACCCCGACCGTTAAGGTGCGACCCCACCGCTGCTTAAAATACGGCGACGGTACGGAATCGCAGTGACGCATCGTATCCGTACCGTTTTTACCGCATGCCCTCCACACCGCTGCTTAAAATAAGGTGTCGTTGCGTAAACAAAAGACGGAGTCATTGTAACAACATGGCGTCGTTTTTGACGCACCGTAATATACGCACCGTTAAGCATCGGTGTGGGGAGCGTGCGTCAAAAACGGTACGCATACGATGCGTCACTACGATTCCGTACCGTCACCGTTTTTTAAGCATTGGTGTGGCTCTACCTTTACGCGGTTTAATGTGCGCAGCGCCCTCGCTATAGGAGCCCGGCGCAGCAGCTGCGTACGCGCGCGCGGCTCGGCCAGCAGGCGCGGCCGCCGCCGGCGCCCCGCGTACCGCGGCACGTAGCTGTTAAGAAGCAATATGCTGTTATGTAGTCCCACTTCTCGATTAATAAGAAACTACAGAACATTTCCAGCTCGCCGCATGTAACGCCACAGGAAAGTCATATTCATATATTTAACCCATTTAAATTTGCTTCGTCATAGTCGCTCAACTATCTTAATCGAGATTATCTTATTGCCATCCTTGAATTGGCCACCTGTGGCTTCATCATCAGTTCAAATAATGCTTTCCAATAGCAAATGCCCGAGTTATAATGAAAAATACACAAATCTATTACTATATGATTTCTCCAAGATCCCATCATCAGATCCTGACGTGTTGAAAATATTACCAACTTACTAGATACCCATTCAAACAAAAAAACACAAATCGGTTCATCGGTCTTTGAGTAATCGGGGAACATACGGCCAAGGAAATGTATTCGCGTACCTTTTTGGCTCTTAAGGCCCAGCCACACCGGATGCGTGAGCGTAGTCGCGACGCTGCGCGTTCGCTTTCCACTGCGGTGTATAGTGGCATGTCGTATGAGAATTCATACTATACACCGCAGTGGAAAGCGAACGCGCACGTCACGTCTACGCGCACGCATCCGGTGTGGCTGGGCCTTTATTGTCATTGTGACAAGAGTGAAAAAGGTACGCGAATACATTTGCTTGAGCGTACATAAAAAAACCCGATGGATTGAGAACCCCCTCCTTTTTTAAGTAGGTTAAAATAATGTAACGTGGACATAGTAGTAGTAGGATTTGAAAAACAGGCCAAGTACCAATCGGAGTCGCGCTCGAAGGGTTTCGTACCATTATCTATAAACAATCACGTTTTTTGTATGGAAGCTCCCTTAAATATTTATTTTATTCTGTTTTTAGTATTTGTTGTTATAGCGGCAACAGAAATATCATCATCTGTGAAAATTTCAACTGTCTAGCTATCACGGTTCATGAGATATAGCCTGGTGACAGACAGATAGACAGACAGACAGACAGGCAGACCGACGGGCGGACAGTGGAGTCTTAGTAATAGGGTCCCGTTTTTACCTTTTCGGTACGGAACCCTTAAAAGGGTTTTGAAATCAGGTCATTGTTTTAAAAACGAACGCTGTTTCCTGTGTCTTAAGGCAGGTGCACACTGCAGGATGATTCAGGCTTCCATATCATCTGCCGCGAGGTTAAACAGCCCGCGCTCCGCTGCACACGCTGCGGCACAAATAACCGCAGTAACTAATAACAAACACCATGCCGCATGCCGCGTCGTGCCACACAGAACTATACAATATTCTGGCACATTTTTTTCTGATACATATTATTTATTTAAAATTTTATACAAATAATGTAACTAAACTCAACCAACTTTAAATCAAGTTTTGTACAAAATATCCACTCTACTTATACCAACATTAGCGTAATATGTGCCTTATATTATATTTTCTAAGCTAATATTATATATACGCCATAACCAATCGACTTACAATTTGGTATTAAAAAAAAGTGTGCGTCTCGGGACGCCCGACAGAAGTGATAACTTAAACTAATCTAAGTTGAACTATTTAATATTGAAATTGTTTAACTGACTGGAAACTTACGCACGCTAATGCAGAGTGACACACACTAACAAACCTAAAAAGTGGTACACTGTTGAAAGAGGTCATATAAAAACGTCTCTTTTTAACGAAGGGCATTTATAACAGGTGCGAAGAGTACTATTCTATTAGCTGTTTTTATACTTCCTCTATGCTTTCCTACCTCTATGCTGGCGCCGTAACGCGTTACGTAACGAAGCGGTTTACCCTCCCATAAGAAGTTATCACTTCAAAAAAAAAATGTGTGATTAATTCATGTAAGTACATAAGTAGACAGATACAATTGCACTCATATTACATCACCAAATCTTACCTTTACAGGGCCGGTATTGTAGGCGATAAAAACCATAGATAACGTCTTTGACCTGTCAACGTTTTGATAACTCTTATTTACTTGACAGTAATGGCGGCCGAGTTAAAACCATAACAGATCAAAGACGATATGGTTTTTACCGCCTAGAATAGAGGCCCAGGGGCCTGTTTTATAAAGATACAAGTAACAATTTTACAGGTCTAAACTGGCAACACTGCTCTAATGGCTGGGGCCTGTTTTATAAAGCTACAAATTACAATTTACAGGTTACAAGTTTACATTAGACACAACCTCGACCAATGAGACCAGCCATTTGAGCAGTGTTGCCAGTTTAGACGTGTAACATTGTTACTTGTAGCTTTATAAAACGTGCCCCTGGTCCTCATTGGTCGAGATTGTGTGTGTCAAATGAAAACTTGTAACCTGTAAATTGTAATTTGTAGTTTTATAAAACAGGCCCCAGGGTCACGTTTTATAAAGCTACAAGTACCATTTTTACAGGTCTGTACTGGCAACATTGCTCAAATGGCTGGTCGTCAAGTCAAGGTTGTGTCAAATGGAAACTTGTAACCTGTAAATTGTAGTTTTAATAAAACAGGCCCCAGGTGTACACACATTTATATCCCGTGAACAAATTCTCAAGCGAATAATAATTACCTATTTTTTAAAAATTATCGATAATCGATCGACTTCTACGCGGACGCAGTCGCGTGCAAGCACTAGTAGTAAAAAAATCAATACTAGTTTACGCAACGAAACGCGGCCTAACAACACAGATATTGCGGCATGCCCCATCTTTCCTGTGGCATGCGACACATTTATACCTCTATTAATGGTGAGTCCATTTTCTGCCGATTAGCACTTTCGGAAGAAAGGGCTCTAATGTGCTTAATGGAGTGAACCAATCTTTCACGGGGAATGGGTTCCGCCTACGGCTGTTAATTATTTTATGAAATGATTCGGCTATAGGCTGCGTCACTGGTCAAATGACTTTTTTAGGGTTCCGTACCAAAATGGTAAAAAAGGAACCCTTATGGTGAGACTTCGTTGTCTGTCTGTCTGTCTGTATGTCACAGCAGGTTTTCTCAGCCACTACAAATGCTATCAACTTGAAATTTGCCATAGTTGTACAACTAGCTTGCCCGCATCTTTTATTCGTAAAAAAAATATGAAATTAATTTTACAAATAATTGGAAAGGGGTCTAGAATAAGGTGTTGAAAAATGAAAGTGGTTTGATTATAGCAAATGGGAGTCATATATATATAAGGCTCAATCTGCATATTTTAAAACTATTAGCTTTTCTGAAATCTGTAAAATAATTGATAGTTTAAATTTGACCAACTCCACTGGTTATGACGAAATACAGACCAAAGTATTAAAAGGATGTAAACAATATATTGCTGCAGTTTTAAGCCACGTAGTAAACATGTCACTAACAAGCGGAGTTTTCCCGGAAGCGTTAAAGCTCTCTTTAATCAAACCATTGCACAAAAAAGGTTGCAAAGAATGTATTGAAAAGTATAGGCCCATTTCTCTTATTCCTGTTATCTCAAAGATATTCGAGAAGATAGTTCATCAACGTATAACAGCTTTTCTCTGTAAATTTAAATTAATAAAACCGGAACAGTTTGGTTTCCAAAAAGCGAAATCCACGACTCTAGCTGCCTTTAACCTCACAAATAAAATTCTTAGTTACATGAACATGAGCTTTCCAGTAACAGCAATTTTTTTTGACATGACCCGGGCCTTTGACTTTGTATGTCATGAAATTCTTCTGGCAAAATGTGAGCGTTATGGGTTAAGAGGAGTAGTCTATGAATGGCTCAGGGACTACTTGCAAGCAAGGAACCAGTATGTAGAAGTAACTCAAATTGACTCTGGTAATGTCGTAACTCCCTATAAATCTTCTATTAGAGGAAATAGCGTTGGTGTACCTCAAGGGAGTATTCTGGGCCCCTTGCTATTTTTATTGTACATCAATGACTTACCAAATGTAACAAATTATGATTGTACTCTATTTGCGGATGACCTATCTATCGTAATACCATGTCGTGATGCTAGCACTTATAATAATGTCATAAATGAAACAATTAAAAATGTCATAACGTGGTTACATAAGAATAATTTGAACATTAATATAAATAAGACGACATTTGTGCAATTTGTTAATAAAAATGGGATTAAGCGCCCTTTAACGGTAACCTTCGCAAGTCAGAATATAATAGAGTCCTGTCAAACTACTTTTCTAGGTGTACTTTTAGATGATAATTTATCTTGGAAAGAGCATATCGATAAACTATGCAGCAAAGTAAACTCATTTGCATATGCTTTATGGCGACTTACAAAGATTAGCACCAGAGAGACTGGGTTACAGGCTTATCACGGATATGTCTGCTCAAGGCTTAGATATGCCATTCTTCTTTGGGGTAATTCAAGTCATGCAAAAAAGGTATTATTAGCACAAAAACAGTGTGTTAGGGCTATATGTAATGCAGATATACTGACATCGTGTAAGCCATTATTTAAAAACTTAAAACTTTTGACTGTACCAAGCCTGTATTTATATGAAATTTGTTTATTTGTCAAAATTCACCCGGAATTGTTTAAAACAAATAAAGATGTATGTACATTTAATACGAGGTACCCAGATCGTCTTGTCAATCCGGCCAAAAAGACTAAATTGTACGGCAAGAACGCTTACTGTATGTCTATAAATATTTTTAATCGCTTGCATAATGATATCAAGGAGTTGCCAGTCAGTTTGTTTAAAAAGAAACTGAAAAATTGGTTATTGCAAGAGTGTTTTTATTCTATTGATGAATATTTTGACTATTTTAAATATAGACTAAGACCTGTTAGATATAAGATTTGCTAGTTAGATTAAGTTAATGCAACTTCTCTGTTATGATGCTGACATTTTAATATTTCATTTTGTAATCACATTATATCGACATTGTTTTAATAGGGAATCACTAACATGTTTCTTAGCGTGTCAAGGTTTGGTGAAACAACTTTTTAATTTCTATATTTTTTCTGTACTTATTTTTTTGCATGCCATCTATTGGTAAAATGTGTGTGACTACATATGCATTCACCACCATTATTTGTACCACATTTTGAGCAAATAAACGTATTTGACTTTGACTTTGACTTTGATGTACTTTTTGATTTATAGCCAAATATGTACCAAAAATTATTTTATGGAAAAAATTAAATGAAGTGTAATCATTGTTATTTTATCATAAACATCTGACAAATGACCAGAAAAATACTCAATATTCAATCGATATAATTAAAAAAGTTATTCGACAAAGATATCAACTGAAATACTAACTTTTGATTTCCAAACATGTTCGCACTAACAAGCCACGCATTCCCTTAAATACTCCTCACCCTACAGCTGATAGTTTCTCGGATATTCGTTTTGTTTCAACCGTACTCCGTTACAACCGTACCCAGTCTCCCTGAGAACCCGAATAAGTTTAGTATTGTACTAGCGACCCGCCCTCGCTTCGCTTCGGTTTATGTGAGTTTTCTGAAACACCCGTACCAGAATTAGGGTCTATGCCGTTTGGCCAAAATATTTTTGGTCAAATGTTTCATTTTCAAAATTCTCATTTCCCAAAAAGTGTTGATTTATTTTTCATGTAGTCACAGTGTAACTTAACCTATTATAATAGACGTAGAACAGGTTTCGATATCCCGGATATAAAACTTAAAGAATGAAAAAAGCTTTTTGGGAAATGATATTTTGCCAAAAATATTTTGGCCAAACGGCAGGCTCCCCCAGAATTTATTATACATATAAACTTTCAGTGTAAAATTATCTAACTGACGCTGAAAACCGCATTAAAATTGGTGCATAGTTTGAGAGATACAAGCGTACATACAGAGGGACAGACGCACGGCGGGAAACGACTTTTTTCTGCTATGTGTCGAGAAGTTTATTATATTCAAAGATCAGACAACTGGGCGTCATTACTCGCAATAATGTGGACATGACTCCAATGATGTTAATTATAATAATTAAATTAAATTAATTGATTTCTTACCTGAACTTTAATTTTGATCCTTTGCAGGACAGTAATAAATAAATAATATAAAGACGTGAGGAGTGACCATCAATATGAATCTACTTAAGTTTGCTCCATTAACATCCGTGGATTGCGAAAGGAGCTTTTCACCTCATAAGTTTATTTTAGCCGTGAAAAGGAATAAACTAACCACGGGAAATTTATAAAACATACTGATTATTTGATTTAATAAATCTACATAACAACAAGTCTTTGTATTATTTATTTATTACTGTCTGGCAAAGGATCATAATTATTTTTCGGGTAAGTAATCAATTGATGTAATTTCATTTGTTTAATAAAAATGTTTGGTGTCATGTTCACATTATTGCGAGTAATGACACCCATTTGTCCGATCTCTGTATATTACTTTTTGCTACGCGTCTTAGCTGTAGTAGCAGAAACTAAACGCATCAAACGTCAATCATAGCCTCGATGCTGATTACGCCTTAACCAAGCCAAATTATAAACAAAGTTTGAATTAAAATTAAGCTTTATTTTGATAACGTTAAGGTTGCATTCGAAAAAATACTCTGAACTGTATAAAATTGTTTTACAAATAGTCACTAGTGAACGTGTTTCTGTCATAATCAGCTGTTGTTTAATTTTATAAATTAGTAAGAAAACAAGAAAAGTACGTTAAATTATACACAATGCGATACGTGTCACAGTTATTTCAGCCGCTGTTAACGATACCAAAAAACGCTAAGATAAAAAACACTGAAATTACATGTAAAAGTCAAAAGGTGAGGTTAGAAGTCTTTGCATGAATTGTAATAAGGAAATATTAATTTTGCTTCCTCAATATCTTCTGTAATAAGTACTTTGGGATCTATTTCTAATCTATGATCAGCTTTTACAGTTGCAATTCATGTTCTAATGCAAAATATATTTTCTTATCTATTTTTATGTCATCAAAACAGTCTGCTAAAGAATTTGTCGAAATTACCGAATTACCGATCAGCTGTAGCCTCAAGCACTGAAATTGGCAAAGTTACTTAGTTGTCCATATTGACAGAGGCCAGAGGAGCATTCTATCGAGGCTATTGATCCTCGTAGTTGTTTGATTAATAATCCTGTCTATTAGGCTAGCGGGTCTCATGTGTGATCTTGTAAGGGCAAATATCTGTGTAATAAGCAACCATGTGCACAACTGAGTCTTGGATGTTTTCTATATAGGTATTTATTTGTATAAGTTTATAAAACGGTTTTCGTACTTCGTAAAATAAATCACTGAGTCACGTGTCCGCCTGTATCAGTCTATCTAACTGTCACAACTCACGTCGCGACCAATTTCCTAGACTAGATATGGAGTCCTGGGAATTTTGTAGAGGCTACCGAATTGATATGGGTGATTCCACAGGCGTTTCAACCGCCGTCAGTCCGCTGTCATAAGTATTTAAGAAATAGGCGATAATATACTTAAAATTCGATCAATTGTGGCAAGAAGGACGATAACAGTATAGCTCTGTGTGAATGTTAGCTGCTTGGTGTAGCTCATTCTTTCAATATTTATGACAGCGGACTGACGGCGGTTGAAACGCCCGTGGAATCACCCATATTAATATATTTATTTATTAACTTAAGTAAAATATCATCTTCGTATTTAAAAGCAATTATTAAAGCAATAATTATTGCAATTCCAGCTCCTCCTACAATGCGGTCTTATCCGCCCCACATCCTCCGGTTTCTTTGCACTACTGCCACTAGCCCGGAGAGCTCTGGACAAGCTAGAAGCCCTAGTCAGACGGCATATTGAAGATGCAGGTGGTCAGAGATTGTCTCTGCCAGCACTGACGGAGGCAGGATTGTGGGAGAAGACAGGAAGGATTAGCGAGGAGCTGTTGAGGGTGGAGGATCGACACGGGAAGAAGTATTTGTTAGCACCGGTGTGTATTTTTTAATGATTCATGAGCTTTGCTATATAAAAGAAAAAAAACAAGCAAATTTTCTTTGCTTAATTGATTATCGAATCAATGTGTATTAAATTGAAATTTATTATAGTTTAGTAGTTTTTAACCCCCGAGGCAAAAAGAGGGGTTTGACTGCTTTGTGTGTGTCTGTCTGTGGCACCGTAGCTCTTAAACGGGTGAACCGATTTGGGCGCAGTTTGTTTTATTTGAAAGCTGGTTTTCTACCGGTGGTTCGTACTTAAGTTTCATCAAAATCGGTTGAGCCGTTTAAGATATATCAGCTCTGAAAGAAGTGGTCACCATTATATCCGGTGTATTATTTATCTAATAGTTATTAGTATTGAGTAGATATACTGATTTGTTGAATATCGTCCCTTTACTTTCTCAACCTCGTATCTGATCGAATAGTTAGATAGGAAAGTAGTCTTTGTAGATAGAGAACATGAGTGCTTTTCCTGTCTAACTATTTGATCTGATACGAGCTTGAGAAAGTAATGGGACAATATGTTGTGTTGTTTCACAGACTTATGAAGAGGCTATTGCAGATTTGCTCGTGGACGTAGGACCTGTGTCGTACAAGCAGCTACCTCTGCTGCTTTATCAGGTGGGATATATTATATGACATATAAAATAAACTTCCCGAAAAGTCCGTTTGGGTAAAAAACATAATTTTCCCAGAGCATCCAATTCCCAAAACGTCAGTTTCAACATAAAGTAAATTTCCCAAAACATTAGTTACAACATAATATAAATTTCCGAAAATGTAACTTGTTTAAATATCCCTATCCTAAAATACCCATTTTATAAAACGTCCACATTCCTATAACATTAGTTTTGTCTAATGCCATAGACTTAACGTGAGAGACAAAACTGTCGCAGAGAGTTGGATGCTAAATGAATCGGATCTCCTAGTATTCGGATATTTTAGGAAATGGGTATTCTAGGATTTGGATATTTTATTAAATAGATCTTTTAGGATTTGAATATCACGGGAAACTGGTCTTCTGTTATAAGGATATTACGGGAAACGGTTTTTGTATGATTTGGATATAACGGGAATGGGTCTTCTAGGATTTGGTTTTTACTGGAATAGGGCTGCCATGAGATTTGGATATTACGAAATTAGGGTCTTCTAGGCTTTAGATATAACGGAATGGATCTTCTAGGATTTGGTGTCTACTAGAGTTTAGATGCTGTGGGATACGGATCTTCTGGTATTTGAGTATCTCAGGAAACGGATATTTTAGAATTTGAATGTTCTAAGAAACGGATCTCTTGTGCCTAAACGTTTTCACCTATAACGGGTTTTTTTTTCAGATAAGTGACAAGTTCCGCGACGAGCTGCGCCCCAAGCACGGCGTGCTGCGCGCGCGCTCCTTCCAGATGCTCGACGCGTACGGCGCGCACGCGGGCCCCGCGCAGGCGCAGCACACCTACGAGAGGGTGGGGCGCGCCTACAGGGACATATTCCACGAGTTGCGGCTCGATGTGCATAGAGGTACCGCTATATACATACACAACGATATTTTATATTAAGATACGTTATGCTCATACTAACCGCATTCAAAACCCGTGGCCAATTACTGACAGAGACAAACACGGCAATCCATAGCGAACGCTATTGTTAGAAAGAGATAAATAGATAAAAAGTAAGGCAATTTGCCTTCCTTTTTGCGAAATGTTTTTGCGCGCAGATGACGTATCTTTATATAAAATATCATTGTTCATACATAGATATACCTTCACGCCTTCATTCCCATAGTGGGGTACGCAGAGCTACAGAATAGGGGTATGTCCTGGATAAAAAAAAAATATATTTGTCCGTCAGTAAGATTATCAAAACATATTGAATACGTATTATTGGTTACGGAATTATTAAGAAATTTTTGGAGTTGTTGGTAATAGGCTAGTGTCCTAAAAAATTCTAATAAGTCCGTCATTTACATTATGAAAAAATATTGAACACATATTTTTTCTTTTGTCAATTAAACAAAAAATTAAGATAAAGTGCGTTGAAGTTTCGCGTGACGTCACAACGTGGTATACAGTGTGCCACAGCCCCCACTCCCGAACTGCGGCATCAACGCCACGGCGTGACGTCACGCGAAACTTCAACGCACTTTATCCTCGTCATTTTTTTGACAAAAGAAAAAATATGCGTTCAATATTTTTTGATAATGTAAATAACGGAACAATTAGATTTTTTTCGGACACTAGCCTATCGTTATGGTCATTAATCACAACATCATCCTTTCCAACCGGCATAATAACATATCAATCGTTGCAACGTAATCAAGATGGCGCATGGCAATTCCAGTGCCAGCGTCCTGTGGCGACATGGGGGGCTCGGAGTCCCACGAGTGGCAGCTGCCGGCGTCAGTAGGGGAAGACCGCGTGTCCGTCTGTCTGTCCTGCCGGCGCGCCGCGCTCCAGGGGGAGCGCTGCCCGTGCGGGGGGGGGACGACCACTGTCAACAGTATAGAGGTGAGGATTCAATTTGGGGTTCCGTACCGAAGGGGTGCCATTGGGGGACCCGTTTACTAAGATTAGGCTTAGTGGTCCTCGTTGTTGTAAAGTAGGTAGGTTAGGTTCGTTAGGTAGCTTTACATGCCCGAAGGGCGGACTGTCTAGAAATAGGAGCACCAGGCAGTGCACCGTCGAATAGCAGTGGGACCACGAGTCCGGAACCGCCTCCGCTGTCCGTCTGTGTGTCTGTTTGTTAGCTGTAACTTATGAACAGTAATAGATAGACAGTTGAAATATCCGGATACGTCCGGTTTCGAGTAAGAAACATCCAAACTTTCTCATTTATAATATTATGTCAAAGACAAACAAGCACGAACTTAACCGATTCAGTGCGGATGACACGCCAGACGTGTCATCAAATGTTTTTTCTCAAAAATGTCCGGAAATGTTGACATTCCTATCTACATATTAAGACGCGAAGTACATAGTTTACTGACAGTTCTCAAATTAAAAAAAAAAAAAACATTGCGTGCTCGCTACACAAGCCCGCAATGTTGCATACGAATCGCAAGCTCATCCGTTTAATCCAATACTCGGCCCGCAATTGCCTACTTCCATGCCTAGGCAATAATGTACTATTAACGTGTGGCGGTAAATATTCTATGGCATCGTCCTAATAGAACGCGATTGCGCGATCATCGCAAGTTCGCGCGACTGTTTATATGACCGTTTACATACAAACAGTCGCGCGAACTTGCGGTGATCGCGCAATCGCGTTATATTAGGACGATGACTATGGCTTATGGCACGCCTGGCGTGTCATGAAATAATTGGTCGCCGCCACAGCCAAAAGCTTTCGAAAATGGAAGACGCAACGAATCGGTTAAAGGGCTTCGAAATTCATGGACATTTAATGGATTGCTGCCACCAACTTACCACCAAGCAGCAGTGTTCGCATGGTTATGTTCCGGTTTAAGGGTAAACGATAACCGGTGAAATTACTAGCATAGACGGTTTGTACCCCAGAAAATTTGGTAGTTCTCTGAGTAAAAACGATTTAAATAAATAAATATCAAGGGACAATGTCACACCAATTGCGCTAGTCCCAAACTAAGCTCTAGGCTTGTACTATGGGTACTAGACAACGATATAAATACTTATATAGAGATTTACATACTTTAATACATAGAACACATCCAAGACAGGAACTGAGAATTAAACCCTGGACCGCTAGCTTCGTAGGGTCACCAACCAGGCTACACGCTAAACGCATCTTGATCCCCTGATTTCAGGTGGGCCACACGTTCATCCTCGGCACCAGGTACAGCGAGCCCCTCGGAGCCACCTTCGTACCTTCCAGTGGCCCGCCGCAGCCGCTGGTCATGACCTGCTACGGGATCGGAATCACCAGGTAGGTGGAAAAACAATCGGTTAATTGTCTATTACGGATTAGAAATAACTGTAACAAAAAAAAACCGCCTTCAAAAACGTAAAAAATAACTTCTTTAAAATTGTAGGCATCTAATAGGTTAGTCCAACTGATGTCGGCTTTTTGTTGAAAATGTTGTGGTCGCCGACTTCACTTGGACTAACCTATTAGATGCCTACAATTTTAAAGAAGTTATTTTTTGCGTTTTTGAAGGCGGTTTTTTGTTTTTTAAAACATTTATTTTATTTTATACTTTTAGTGATCATAATACGCTGTTACGTAGTCCCACTTCTTAGTTGAAATGAAACTTTAACTTATATCAAGCGCGTCGCAAGCAACGCCGCGGGAAAGTCATAGTCATATTTCAACAAGTAAATATTCTTCGTTGTAGTCGCTCAACTATCTTAATCGAGATATCTTATCGCCACCCTTGAAATCGGTACCATTGAGGAGTTCCGGTGGCCATCTGTGGTCTTCATCATCAATTCCACTTCACCAAATGATACTTTCTGAATGCAAATGCTAGACAAGTTACTAAAAATACTAAAATCGCTATATGTTTACCTACAATATTTGAGGAGTTCCCTCAATTCCTCACGGATCCTCTCATCAGATTCAGATTTGGTGACAATGGGACCACCTTGAAAGTATACTCTATCAAACCAAAAAAAATAATTGAAATCGGTCGACAATTGACGGAGTAATCGGTGAACACACATAAAAAAAAAATACATACAGTGGAACGTATAACCTCCTCCTTTTTTGAAGTCGGTTAAAAAGCAAGCTTTCAAAACCCGACTGTTGCTAACCAACTTTAAATCATTATAAATGAACACACATTAACATTAACATAACATTCTGAATATGATTGCTGGTAGATATGATATGACTGCCGCATCCTTATCTACTGGGTGTTAGATATAATAAATAATCCTGGCACCTTTGTTTTAGTTTTGTGTTACTGTAGTTGTATTTAGTATTGTCACTAACATATTTTATTTAAGTAACATGTAACTAACCAATATTATGGGCAGTAGCCTGAAATAAATGATTCTATTCTATTCTATTCTATAAATCCTAAATGAGCATTCAGAATGAAAAATGATGAAAGAAACCTAAAGATGATTTTCAAATCCCTATTCAATGATACCCCGCTTGTCATACTTGGTCAACTTTTTTTTTTAATTTGCACTATATGGCGTCTGGTTGCCGCTATATTGAATTTCATACTGTCATATCTTCAGTGACACTTACCAGATTAAGACAAATCGATTGACATAAGAATCATCAAAATCGGACAACGGGTTTAGTTTTTATAGTGCCACAAAGGAACAAACATACATATATAGGCTGTGAAACACATTACCCTCCTCCTTCGGCAGTCGGGTAAAAACAGTGGACGTGCCACGAGCTTCGCTTAGTATCGGACCTGTTGTCGCCAATACTCACACTATCATAAAAACAACACGCCCCCATGGAAAATGTTGTTGGCGCGGCTATCGTTTTTATTAAAAAAAAATGCACAATAAGGCATGCTTCCGGATTTATTTCCTTTTTTAGAAAGATCGAAATAAGCGATCGCGGCAAAAGTATGGTAGGTTGCGCGGAACTCCGCATAACCATGCCACACGTTACGCGCCCGGTTCTCTATTGGATGGCATAAAATTATTTGTAATAATATTGTTACGCATAATTGCTTTTAGCCGAAATAGCGATGTGCATAATCATCTTTATGCATAAATACAGAAAGCATAATCGTCATGAAGACTAACGTCAAATAGCATAAATAAAAAAAATCATAATAATAAATTGGCATCATTACAAAATGCATAACAGTAGGTATTGTCCTAAAAAATAGTCATGTACAAATGGCACATAGCAATACAATTGCTATAGAGAAAGTCGTAGACGTACTACGAGAAAAGGTTAGTTTTGGTTTTGTGTTCATATATTTATATATATTTAGGAACTAAGGCGAGGTCGACGGGAGGTCCGCTTAGCGGACCTCCTATTCTGCGTTGCTTGGGCGCTTCGCGCCTGGATATCATACTAACCTAACCCAACCTAATGTAACTAACGTGACTTAATTTAACCTTACCTAATATGTAACAACTAAACTGTGTTTTATTCATTTAGAAAACTGAAATTATGGTTAATGACAGATATAACAAACAATTATTAGCCCAAACATAATGCATAATGTGTATTAGTCTAATACAAATTAGTCCAACTGAAATTATTCTAATAGCGTAATATGCCAAAAAAGTATTAGGCCAACGTATTATTATGCGACAGTACTACAATGCCAATACAAATTATGCGAAACAATAATAGTATAAAACAAATTATGCGATCCAAGGGGATCCCTACACACGCCCACTTGACACTTCTACTATTTTTTCTGTTCTGTGGTTCAAAAGATCTTCAGCTCTTAGAGGTAGCGCAGACGGACGGACAGCGGACGGATGCCATCCGTTTTTGGTTGAAATGCTTTTTCGAACGAAGCGCTTTGCACCATCCTTCATAATGCGGACTGCATTATGAAGGATCGATGCTTGCTTGATCTTCCACAAAATCTGCGTCCCTCAAGGCCAAGAGTTAGTCAAGAGCGAACCAATTATATAGTACTAGCTTCTGCCCGCGACTTCGTCCCCGTGGAATACTTACTTTGGGCTAACGCTGCGGCTCCACTGAGGCGGAGACGAGCGGAGCGGTGCGGAGCTGTGCCAATATTAACCAATAGAATCTTAACTAACGTGCGCAAGGCGAGCTCCATGTGACCGCATGCGCCTTCTATTGTTTAATATTGGCACAGCTCCGCTCGTCTCCGCCTCAGTGGAGCCGCACCCTAACGCTACCTTTAACCAGCGACTTTGTTAACGTAGAAGGTGGAAACATTCTTCATTGGCGCTCCGCTCCTATCTGTCTTAGCGTGATGATATATAGCCTATAGCCAGGGCTGGGCAAAATACCTGCTTTGCTTTAATTTAAATACAAATAACAAAATACTATCTCGCAAGTATTTAAAATTCGAATTACAAAATATCTTTAAGTAATGTATTTGAAATATAAAATACAAAATACAGTATTTTAGCTATTTTTAGTTGAAATACAAAATGCAAATTACAAAATACTATTGAGAATAAAAAGTAATCCAGCCCAGCATAGGCTAAAAAGCAAAGTAAAAGACACAGATTATAAGATATGTCTAAAGTCTATATGTCATAAGATATGGTAAAAGAAGATTGACGTACAGTGACAGGTGCAGTGTTGCCAACTCAACTCCAAAGATCGACATATTTAGCGGTCGTCATTTTGCTTACGAAAGCTATCGAGCACTGTTTTCTCCAGAACGCACCCATTAATAAGATCGCTAAATGAACGTTAAATGTATTTATGTTACAATGTATTTTGAAGCCATAAGTATTTGAAATACTAACTACGAAATACCTCAACTTCAAGTATTTGAAATACAAATTAGAAATTACATTTTAAGCAAGTAATTGAAATACAAATACCAAATACGTATTTGTATTTCAATTACGTATTTTAATTACAAGTAATTCAAATACTGCCCAACCCTGCCTATAGCCTTCCTCGATAAATGGGCTATCTAACACTG
Source organism: Acleris literana (assembly GCA_946894065.1). Classification (NCBI taxonomy): domain Eukaryota; kingdom Metazoa; phylum Arthropoda; class Insecta; order Lepidoptera; family Tortricidae; genus Acleris; species Acleris literana. Next base: position 1,579,723 of record OX335693.1, on the reverse strand, counting down.
AAATAATTTTTCAAATCGGACCAGTAGTTCCTGAGATTAGCGCGTTCAAGCAAACAAACTCTTTAGTTTTATAATATTAGTACAGATAGTCTCGGGACGCCCGACAGAAGTGATGACTTAAACTAATCTAAGTTGAACTATACCGCCCCGCGCCACCCCGCTGCCGTATGCGTGAGAGAAAGGCAAGCCAGACAGACTGGCGCCGTAACGCGTTACGTAACGAAGCGGTTTACCCTCCCATAAGAAGTTATCACTTCAAAAAGCATAGAAATATAACATGTCAAGTTGTACAAAAGTTTATAATAAAAAAAAAAACTCTTGCAGACTGTTAGGCGCTTGCCTGGAGGCTCTTTCGACGGACTCGGCGCTCCGCTGGCCTGAAGCCATCGCTCCTTTCCGCGCCGTACTCATAGGACCCAAGGTACCCTCATGTCATCAGCACCCCTATCTTGCCTTTATCTATAAAGCCGGCAATATACGTCTCCAGCGGGCCTAGTATGTGCGTCTATATCGCGTGTCAAATGTGGATAAAGCGTCCGTCGCTCTCGTACTTATTTACGTGTCAGAAGGTGACGGATGCCTTATCCACATTTGTCACGCGATATACGCAGCCATATTATCGCGATGGATAAAGCATCCTTCACTCTCGCACTTACATACTGGTTAGAAAGTGAAAATTTGTTTTACCTATGTTTATCCACATCGATATACCTATGGTCGGTTTCAATGGAAATGGGCAAAGACGTAAACAAACCAAATAAATTGAAATAAGGTTGAGTCTCCTATAAGTTACAAATGACTTGGCATCTCTAATGACATTGACGACTTCAAGCATATTTTTGTTGTTGATGGGTCACAAATTAACGCTCGTAACCGTACTTGTCTTGACTCTTGTTCCTGATCTAAGATGTCCTTTCTACTTTTCATGTCAAAAGAGGTACTCCGTTTTGGCACATGCATCTATTGCCAACTTTCCAGCCTTTGCAACAATGCACTATTTCAGGAGGGCTCCAAAGAGTGGTCATCCTTCGGCCCCTCCGAGATGCTCGCGCTGCACGACAGGTTGTCGTCGGTGGCGGCGCTCCGCGACGACATCCTGTGCGACGACCGACACGCCCTGACCGTCGGAAAGAGGATCAACAGTGCCGACACGTGAGTACTTTAATAAAAACATCATCTTGAGCATCCCGTCCAGTATTGGACAGTAAATAAATATCAGGGGACAGTCTCACACAAATTGACCTAGTCCCAAACTAAGCTCTAGGCTTGTATTTGTGTACTAGAGGGTAACATATCATAAGTCTCTTCATGCACGTGCTCCTGACCTGGCCCTTTCTTAATACGTCCCCGATCTGATCGTGGAACGTTCGACTTGGCCGCCCTCTTCCAACATTCCCATTTACTCTTGCCAACAAAATATACACACTGTTTTTACCCAACTGCTAAAGGAGGAGGGTAATGTGTTTATCACCCTATATATGTATGTATGTATGTTTGTTCCTATGTAGCGCTCTCTAGCAACTAAACGCGTGGATCGTGATGATTCTTATGTCGATCGATTTGTCTGTATCTTGTGAGTGTCACTAAAGATTTGACAGTTATTTAAATTCAATATGGCGGCAACCAGACGCCATTTTGTAAAATAGACAAAAAAATCGACGACAAGTGGGGTATCCTTGAATAGGTATTTAAAATTCATCTTTAAGTTTCTTTCATCATTTTTCATTTTGTATTATTATATTCTCCTTGTGTGGTTGCCGAGTTAGAATAGTGCCACTCCATGTCTTCCCGTGGATGTCGTAAGAGGCGACTAAGGGAATAAAGGCTTGTAGTACTGTTAGGCGATGGGCTTGCAACCTGTCACTAATACGCTGGTAAACATCTTAGCCTAAGTGTGCAAATTGTGGTTATAGAATTATCAACAAGGTTTTAGAGATGTTCGTAATTCTGTAGCTCTGCCTACCCCACTCTGGGAACAAAGGCGTGAGATTATGTATGTATGTATTATTATTTAGGATTTATTTAAAGTTGGTTGGCAACAGTCGGGTTTTTTAAAGCTTGCTTTTTGTTAGTTATTTAATTATTTATTTATTTAAACTTTATTGCACAATACAAAAAGTAAGTACAAATGGCGGACTTAATGTATTGAGACATTCTCTACCAGTCAACCATTGGCCCAAACTGAGACAAGTAAAGGTTGGTGCTAAATTTTATCAAACGTTAAATTAAGAAATTACATAAGTATGTCATATACATAAACAACATATATTTTATATTAGAGCAAATACACATAACTGCATAAAAATAATATATATACGTCTAAATAAAAATACTTACATAATATTTATATACATATAATATATATTTAATTCCAGAATGGGCTACCCCAACATCATAGTATGCGGCAAATCGACCCTCGAGAACCCGCCAAGGTTCGAGCTCCATACAAACGGGACCAAGTTACTGCTGACGTCAGACCAGCTGATCGCGACCTTGAAAGGGGAGACAGAGAGGGAAGAGAGAGTTAATATAATATAGAAATGATATTGTGGTTTTTATTTTCGAGCTCCGTTGTCCAGGTCCATGTGTATATAAAAACCGGCCAAGTGCAAGTCGGACGCGCACCGAGGGTTCCGTAGTTAAGATAATATGTTTGGTAATAGCAAAAGAAAATACTCATTTTATTATGAACTTTATTTTCTACGCAATAAGGTCCATTTTGACTAGCCTAAATTTTAATACAGATTTTCAAAGTTTTTTTATTATTTCTCAAAAACTGAAAATAATTAACTCTTCTTTTTTTTTCGTACGATATAATTAATTATCTATACCTCAGGATTTTTTCAGATTCTTTAACGAGAGATATTTTTTGGCTATAAATCAAAAAGTACATCACAGTGCCAAATTTCAAATAAATAGCATTTATAGTTGCTGAGAAAACATGCTGTGGCATACAGACAGACAGACAACGAAGTCTCACCATAAAGGTTCCTTTATTACCATTTTGGTACGGAACCCTAAAAAAGAAACTGACTGACTGATCGATCAACACGCAGCCGAAACCGTAGTTCCTCGGGACTTGAAATTTGGAAATATTCCTTATCAGATCGGGGACGTATTAAAAAAGGGCCAGGTCAGGAGACCCTAAACCGACGCACGTGTATAAAGAGAGTATGAGTGTGGAGGAAGCGAGGAAAGTTTGTCTGGATCGTAGCAAGTGGAAGGAAGGGTCTCTGCCTACCCCTACGGGAAAGAGGCGTGATTGTATGTATGTATTCCTAGAATATTCTAGAGGTCACACACACAATGTCACACAAATTGACCTAGTCCCAAACTAAGCTCTAGGCTTGTACTATGGGTACCAGACGACGATATAAATACTTATATAGAGAAATATATACTTAAATACATAGAAAACATCCAAGACTCGGAAACAAATACTCGTGCTCATCACACAAATATCTGCCCTTACCGGGATTTGAACCCAGCACCGCTGGAGGTGCACTAAGAAGTGATTTTTGGAAATGTATGCCCTAAGGGGTTAAAATGAGAAGGGGCGAGCGGGAAACTAATTCTACGACGCGGGCGTCCTCTAGTTAAAAATTACGTATTAGTAGACTAATATAATCAACTGCCCCCGGCACTACTGAACCGCACTACACTACTGACATCTACTGACCAAAACTAGTATCATAAATATGAGATAGGTTTAGGTTAGTTAGGAATATGTTAGCTGTTCAGCAGTCCTGAAGGGCCAAACCACCCAGAAGAAGGAGCTCCGTCGACTCCATTAAATTTGAATTAGTAGTGCCGTGGGGAAGGAGGGCTAATATATATATTTTAACTAGAGGGTAATAATTAGAGGACGCCCGCGACTTCGTACGTGTAAAATTAGTTTCCCGCTACTCCCCCTATTTTAACCCCTTAGGGGATGGAATTTCAAAAATCCTTTCTTAGTGCTCATTTACATCATGAAAGGAACCCCTGTACCAAATTTCAAGTCTCTAGGTACAGCAGTTTCGGCTGTGCGTTGATATATATACAGTGTTTTAGCAGCAACCTGGCTTTTTTTAAAGGAAGTTAAAATAACGTATTATGTCTTTAACGTGACCATGACATTAATTTAATTAATAAACAAATTATCAGACTTTGTTAACTTTCTAACAAAATTTTAATTGCCAGCAATTTGAGAAGTTTTAAATGACAGTCGACGGATACTTTGATTATTATGATTTGCCCCCGTACCACGACATGCCTTGTACTAAGCAACAGCGATACTGATAACGATGAACACGCAGCACATGCACTGCATTAAAAATGGACAGTATCTAAGAAAATTAATTGTGAAGTTGTTTTAATTATTTTTTAATTGATAATACTTGCAAACAATTGCTAAAGCAACATATTATCGGCAGTTTTAATAAATGCCCGCATGCCGGTAACACACTGTATATAAGTCAGTGAGACAGGTTTGCCTTTTATATGTATATGAATATAAATAGATTAATTGATTGAGGAAGCGAAAGTTCTATGTTTAGACCGGTGTACCTGGCGTTCCACAGTCTCTGCCTACCCCATTGGGAGACAGGCGCGAAGGTATGTATGTATGTTAATTGATCTACTCTCTGATGACTATGATAAACTTACGGATATAGAGAACATACTGACATACATAGGCAACGTCCGACACTCAGGAACAAATCGCGCTCATCACACAAATATTTGCTCTTACCGGGAATCGAACCCGGAACCGCTTGCTTCGTAGTCTTAACTGAAAACTAGACCAAACCGGTTTTCAACTTACCTATATTTTTGGAAACTATAATTTGCCGGAGGAAAAGCGAAACGCCTACATTTTTTCGCTTGGCAACGAATCATACAAGAATCAGTGACACATTGCTATTCTAAGTTTTGCAGGCGCATTTATAAGTATTACTCAAATTCAGGCTTACTGATGTACGATGTTCCACGTCTTGTGCTTAAAGAAACAGGTAAATAAGTTTATATATATCATGGACACTTCATTCTAATATTAATATAGATTGGTCAATTAAAATAAAAAACGTTCCTGAATCCTTTTTAAAAAGTTTAACGTTACATTTTTTTTAATTACCTAATTAACTGAAGTCAGCTTTTAGTTTTAAATGTAAAAAAAAACATACATAGACTAACATAAGAGCGAGAGAGCAAGCGACAAACTAGGTAATTTTAAGAGATACTTATGGCTCCATTATTGCTCTTGTACGGTCGACGTCAGAGATGTGTGTTTTTCTAACTTATTGATTTAAAATTAGTTTTGTATATTTTTGCATTTGTTGTGTATGAAAATTTTAAAACAAAAATGTGGTAGGTATTTGTTAATGTGCGGTAACACAAACGTGATTCGTTAATCAAGTTATCGCTGGTTTGAGCGTATCCACCAATTAGCATTTGATAAATCCAGCGATAAATGTTTGTATGAGAAGCGAACTGATATTTACAAAGATGACCGTTTCAGACGTCGACGTCAAAGATATGTTTACATTTTTCATCTTACTCCGTTGAAATAAGGCCCAAAATTGTAAACATATCTTTGACGTACGTCAAATTAGTCTTTACATAGTATAAAACAAAGACGCTTCGCCGTCTGTCCCTCTGTATGTACCTACGCTTAGATCTTAAAAACTACTCAACGGATTTTAATGCGGTAGTGTGTGTGTAGTGTTTCATCAATAGATGGATTACGTGCCGTTTAAGAAATAGGTATCACATCTCGGAAATAGGGTAGGGAAATTTAAATACTTAATTAAGTTACTAAATAAATAAAAAGTTTAAAAAAACAAAAACCCGCCTTCAAAAAGCAAAAAATAACTTCTTTAAAATGGTAGGTAAATAGGTCAGTCCAACTGAAGTCTGCTTTTGGTTAAAATATTGTTGGACGCCGATTTGTTTTTTTAAACTTTTTTTTTATTTTATACTTTTTAGTGATCATAATTATGCTGTTGTTCTCCCATTTCTCAAGAAACAATAGAACATTTCAATCTCGCCGCAAGCAACGCCGTGGGAAAGTCATAGTCATATATTTAAACCTAAATATGCTTCGTCATAGTCGCTCAACTATCTTAATCGAAATATCTTGTCGCCACCCTCGAAATATGTACCGTTTAGGAGTTCCGGTGGCCATCTGTGGTCTTCATCATCAGTTCCACTTCACCAAATAGTGGTTTCCAAGACCAAATACACGAGTTACAATGAAAAATACCAAAATCGCTATAGGTGTGCCTATAAATTTTGAAGAGTTCCGTCGATTCCTCATGGACTCCACCATCAGATCTTCATTTTGAAACAAATGGGACCAATCTGGAAGCACCAGCTTTCAAATAAAAAAAGAATCTTCAAAATTGGTTCACCCAGTCGAAAGTTCTGAGGTAACAAACATTAAAAAAAAAAAAATACAGACGAATTAAGAACCTCCTCCTTTTTTTGAAGTCGGTTAAAAAACACCTTCATGAGCACGTTTTATAAAGCTACAAGTTACAATTCCTCCACATAAGTACAGTTTATATTTAGTTTATGTACTCGTAAGTTTAAGTATGTATATAGATGCATAAATATAGTATATTTCTATATCTATTTATGTAGATATTTGAATGTATTTATTTTTTATAGTTAGGTTTTATTGCTTATTTTAATTTGTATGCTATTTACCTACATAAAGTTGTACACTTGCCTACTCGATGCAGAACCTTCACTTCTCTCAATCTCTCAAGGGTTAGCTGGAAGAGATCCCTTAAAGGGATAAGTTCGCCTTTGTACATTTATTTTATTTTATCTTCATTGTATTGTTTTTGTTTTGTACAATAAAGTGTTTACATACATACATACAATTTTACAGGTCTAAACTGGCAACACTGCTCAAATGGCTGTGGCCCGTTTCACGAAGCTACAAGTTACAAATTACAAACGGAACTCCCTCTCTAGCAAAAAGAGTTAGAAAGAGACTTCCGCTTGTAATTTGTAACTTGTAGCTTCGTGAAACGGGCCTCTGGTCGTCATTGGTCGAGGTTGTGTCAAGTGGAAACTTGTAACCTGTAATTTGTAATTTGTAGCTTTATAAAACAGGCCCCAGGGGTTCTATTGTACAGTTAAGTGCAAAACTAAATATCGAAAGAACCCTCTCATAAATATGTTACAAAGTTCTTATTGCACTGGAATAAGGTGCATTGGGACATGTTTTTGAGACGTTGCGTTCTCCCATATTTTTACACTTTCAACGTTATGACAGCAGTAATTTACTTGACAGTAATGGCGGCCAAGAATAGGGTAATAGTAGTTTACGTCACGATTGCGTAATGCCAATTACGAAGAGTCGCGTATAATACTTTATCTACACACATATGGTGATGGAATCAGTAATGGACAAGGCACCGATAATGAACACTTGATTCTTATTTTACAGAAGATAAGGGTTATTCATTTGTTTTGCAACAAATGAATAACAATCAATTTTGGTTCGTATACAATTTGAATTAAGAGTGAAGTGTCCATTACTGGTGCCTGTCAGCTAAAAGTGTCCATCATTAGTGCCGTCACCCTATTAAAAGTACTCTAAGATGGGTTCAGAAGCCGAAAGGCAAATGACTAGAATTACCTGTGGCAGTAGGTGACAGCGATGACAGCTGTAACGTAATTTCATTACGTCATCGAATGTTGTAAGGTAATGAGATCCAAATTTGGAACATCTTCCAAAATTAACAGCTGTCATCGCTGTCACCTACTACCACAGGTAATGCTGGACATTGCCTACGGGTTTCGAACGCATAATAGAGGATTTACGATTATGTGTGTAGATAAAACACCTAATTATTGGCCTCTGAAATACCAGTTACTGGCACATAGTGTTACCTTATATTAAAGTTCATGCGGGGCCAATAATTGGCAGGTGGACAATATTAGGACAATTCACACTACTATACCAAATATGTGTACAGCACTAGCGTAGGTACCGAAAGGCTAGGCGGGGCAGTGCCCCGGGGCCCCCAAACTCGGGGGCCCCCCCAAAACCTTATTAGCAAATCTTGAACTAAGTAGCTAGTCAACTAGCTGATGATACCTAATTATATGATTATTTATTATAAAGTAGTTTTGCATTTTTTAAATGTTGATAATACCTAAACAGTTTAGGAGCTCCAGATTTTTTTGCCTCAGGGCCCTTGCTCGCCTAGCTACGCTACTGTGTCTGTATACAGTATACAGACAAGGTAGAATCAGGCCCACTGTACTATACTTATACATTCTGTGGTCGGGGTCATTGGTAAAAGTTGAATCATTCGTTAAGATGATTAAAGATGATATCTGGCAGGATTTCCTGCTCTCATACTGTCGCTCGTCGATCACGTGTATGACCGGTTTGAATTGTCGGGAATCAGTTACAATATACAGTATCATAGCAACCTGGCTTTTTTTTAAAGGAGGTTAAAATAAGGTATATCGGTAACGTAACCATGACATTAATTTAGTTAATAAACAAATTTTCAGGCTTTGTTAACTTTCTAACAAAAATTTAATTGCCAGCAATGTAAAGCACAGCAATTTGACAGGTGTAAACGACAGTCGACGGATACTTTGATTATTATGATTTGCCCCCGTACCACGACATGCCTTGTACTAAGCTACAGCGATGCTGATAACAATGAACACGCAGCACATGCACTACATTAAAAATGGACAGTATCTAAGAAATTTAATCGTGAAGTTATTTTAATTATTTTTTAATTGATAATACTTGCAAACAATTGCTAAAGCAGCATATTATCGGCAGTTTTAATAAATGCCCGCACGCGGTAACACACTGTATATCTCTATACCGTGATTTTTCTTACTTGTATAGTAAACAACTTTCGAACCTCAAAATTAACCGTTTTTGGCTAAAACAGCTCTTTTATCGTAAATAAAGTAAACTGGGTAAACATTTTGGACATTACTTGGCCAATGTATTGTCTGTGATTGCTTTATTTTATTTAAAATAGCTGTTTTAGCCAAAAAAGGTTTATTTTGAGTCGAGAAAGTTGTTTTTTTATATTGGACAAGTGAGAATGAACGCGGTACCTATAGGCAATAATCTATCGTCTGCAGCGGTCCTCGTATTATTTTTAACGAGGAAACCTCTTAAGGGACCCACAGAACACCAGCGTTGTAGCACCGATCGCTGCAACACATGAGTGGGACCCTTATTGGTGTCACGGTCCACCAATAACACCAATAAAATGTAGAGGTACTTCTGATACAGCTGTACCTTTTCTTAACCAACTTCAAAAAAAGGAGGAGGTTCTCAATTCGTCGGGATATTTGTTTTTAATAAACGTGGTTATAAAAGTAAATAAGTAAATACCTATGTAAACATAAAAATCTTACCCAAACAATTGATATTTTAAATTTTTAATATTGTTCGGACCATGAAGGTTTTTTCGAACTATTAAACTTAATGATTCGTAATTTTCCACCAGCATAAATTGAACATGTATATTTACCAATAAATCAGAAGTTTTACACCATTACCGATCCGCACGAGTTGTGTTTACTGATTAAGCCCATAAATTAGTTAATAGAAACCAATTTACACTAAAGCCAACTGATTCTTGTGAGATTATGCGACCGCGATAAGCAAGGCGAAACCTAAAACGACGGGTGTGCTTAAAAAATGATTGTACATACGTCTTTTTGTGCCACAGAGGTTGTTAACACGCTTTGGATTGGTCTTACAAACGCCAGTCGGCGGCTGTCTGGCGTCCGCAACTGTTGCCTTCGCACGAAATTAAAAAACAAAAGTGTCAAATTTTTCGTGTCGTTTACCCCGTCGTGAAATTAGGTAAGTTTTGATTCCTTTTTTAATGCGCATGGGATTTTTTTAAGACTACCTATTTGTTTAAACACAGTTATTGTTTGATTTTGTTTAACTAACCAGTTTTTGGTCAGCTTGGTGGTCAGATAAAAAGTTCGGCAATACCACGAATACGAGCGTTATTGTGTATTTTATTACTTCGATTGTTAGTTTTTTTTAAATATTAAAACGTTATACAGATACGAAATTTTAACAGATAACTATTTTAAAAGACTCAATGCGGATATGAAGTCAACGATACGACAAAAAAACCTGTTAAAACCATCGACAAACGGTACCTAAACTTTTTGTTCTGTTTGTGCTCAGTACATACTCGTTGCAGGTGTTAAGGCTATATGTATGTAACTAAGGATTGCATAAGCCCATAACTTTGTACTTTTAGTGCATCTTTGGCACGTGTGTAAACGCATAGTGTTATTATTATAAACAAATATACGAGCATGCATTTTATTGCGCATCCTACCGTAGGTACTTTTGCCGCGATCGCTTATTTTGATATTTCGATATAATCTAAAAAAGGAAATAAATCCAGAAGCATGCCTTATTGTATTATTTTGGATTGTAAAAACGATAGCCGCACCAAAAACATTGTCCATGGTGGCGTGTTGTTTTTATGATAGTTTGAGTTTTGGCGACAAAAAGTCTGATACTACGCGAAGCTCATGGCACTTCCCCTGTTTTTTCTATTCCGTGATTATGGCATTTTAACTATGATATTGTATTTGAATTTCTGTGTTTTGTACAATAAAGAGTTTATTTACATTAAATAGTCAAGGTACTAAAGTTTACACATATTTATGAACTCGACTGTACTCTTAGATTTTTCAAACTACGGAACGGATTAATGTGAAAAACTTAAGAAAATGACCTCTTGCATGTAATTTTGTACTAATATGGAATTTACCTACGTCTAATTTCAAATATTGCCTCGTGTGGTTGCCGAGTTAGAATAGCGCCACTCCATGTCTTCCCGTGGATGTCGTAAGAGACGACTAAGGGAATAAAGGCTTGTAGTACTGTTAGGCGATGGGCTTGCAACCTGTCACTAATACGCTGGTAAACATCTTAGCCTAATTGTGCAATTTGTGGTTATAGAATTATCAACAAGTTTTTAGAGATGTTTGTAATTCTGTAGCTCTGCCTACCCCACTCTGGGAACGAAGGCGTGAGATTATGTATGTATGTATGTATGTAATTTCAAATAATAGAATGTCGAACGGTCTATACGTATACATATAAGTTTTTCATCTATGGGTAAAGTGATCCAAAGGGAAGGTTGTATTTATAATAAATTCTGGATTATGTAGGTGTTATAGAAAACTCACATAAACCGAAGCGAAGCAAGGGCAAGTCCCTAGTTAAGTTGAGTCATAAAAAAAATCTATTAGTTTTACCCGTATTTTGTAATTTTTCTACATTACTTAAAGATATTGCGCCCATAATTTAGCTGGTATCATAGTTTGTTAACATTTTGATGGCCCTTATTATCTGGGCAGTTACGGCCGAGTCATAAACAATGCGATTGCAATAGGGGTAAACACGCTGAAATGGAGGCCCAGATAGCAAATCTATATTAAAATTGTGCCAGAAGTGCATACTGGCCTGCTAAGACAAATAGAGGTATGTCAAACAATACTTCTGTAGCAAGTGCAACCGTATTGCTAACGGAAAATGATTGAATCTGCTTTGGCTATTGAATTTGAGATACCGCCTTTTGGGTTATGAGTAAGGGGCGGCTGACGTATGCAATATGGTGACGAAAACATAAGATGGATAATTCTTTCATTAAATTTGGAATATTAATTATGTACTATTTATAAATCAAAGTATAGAGTGACAGCACCAATGTAAACACTTTTAGCTGACATGTAATGGACAGTTCACTCTTAATTAAAATTTCATACGGTTCTAAATTGATTGTAGCAAAACAAATGAATAACCCTTATCTTCTAAAATAAGAATCAAGTGTCCAATATTGGTGCCCTGACCATTACTGGTTCCATCACCCGTATATTTAGTTTATTACGAAGGTACTGGCCACTTGTACAGTCAAGGAATTTAATTTGTGATCCACCTTAGGTCCAAAGTCAATCTGACATTCTACAGCAACAAGGTTGAGTTTCCTATCAATTACAAATGACTTGGCATCTCTATTGACAATGACATCTTCAAGCAGATTTTCTTTGAAATGGGTAGCAAATTAACTTCCGTGACCGTAAATTGTCACCTCTTTAGACTAAGTAATAAGTATAGTGAACTATAAGGGTCATTATTCGAGCGTTTCAACCGCCTGACTTTTGTGGACCTATTTTTGAAGAATTCGCCTTATATTTTGATGCCGCTTTTGGATATTTGTTAGATGTCCGGTAAACTTAGATACCTAACCAGAAACGAAAACGAAATCTGCAGCCACTTCCACAAAAATGTGACCACGAAAGTGATTCGGAACAAACGCCCAAATAATGACCCATAAAATGAATCGACTGAAAATCTAATATTGATTAAATATGATTATTTACTTCAACTATAAAATTCTATAACTTTTTTGCAGTGATGTTCTCTACTTTTTAAATCAATTGTAGTCATTCAATATTACGTTATGGATATCGTTCGACATTATTTTGGCATAAACTTGCATCCATCAGCCACTCATTAGTTATGAAGGCAGCATAACAAACAGTTAAGTAATCAAAGACCATCTTCCGTATAGGTGAAAACCCTAAGTACATGACCTCTTGCATGTAGGTGTAACATGTCTGTATAGAGCGTTCGACATTCTATATATGAAAGGGGTTTGGGTAAACGTGTTGTCATTTGTAAAAGTCATACATTTTCAAGATGAGAGGCCATTCGTAAAAATTATATACAGGGTGACTGCGTGGTCGTGATACAAATGATCACCTGTGTGTTCTACACACAAATATGAACAACTTTCACTATGGGACCAACTCTGAAATCAGGAAAAAAAAACAGCTGCTTCATACATTTCGGTCGAGTACGTATTGAACTTTTCTATGAAACAGCTGATTTTTTTTTCGTGATATCAGAGTTGGTCCCATAGTGAGAGTTGTCCATATTCAAGGGTAAAACACACAGGTGATCATTTGTATCACGACCACGGAGTCACCCTGTATTATGATAGAATTATTAAAAATAAACATATAAGTTTTCGGTAGGTATAAATATTTAAACCGTTTGTAACTCAAGAACCAATGAAGTCTACTTAGTCGTGATAGTTTTCCTATTAAATTCATTATATGTGCTTTAATTTAAGATATTTTCAGATTTTTAGAACCTATTTGTAGTTTTGGCTGTAGGGGACGACACTTGATTCTACAAAAATTAGCGCTTTAAAGCTTAATATTTCATAAACGCATCTCGTAAACGAAAAATTGTTTTCACAAACCACAATATTTTTGAAAGACCTATCCAACGACACCCCACGCTATAGGGTAGACGAGAAAAGAAAAGACTTCCCCACGTTACGTCAAGGGGAGGTACTCTAGAAAAAATAAAATCATGATTATATTTTACCACTTTGTTGGCGTGTCTAATATGTATATTCATGCCAAATTACAACTTTCTAGGACTAAGAGTCTCTGAGCTAGGCTGCGGACGGACGGACGGACGGACGGACGGACGGACATGGCGAAACTATAAGGGTTCCTAGTTTGACTAAGGAACCCTAATAAAAAGTTGCTGCTTCGGGTGCTACGGAATGACCCTTTTGTAAACAAATCTCTAACGGCATTCATAAGAGGACATTACAACAACGGCGACGGCAATTGTTTATTTTATCTTAAGTGCTTATTGACCTCATCACTGCATCTATTAGTAAACATCGATAAACTACTGCAAGTTCTATGATAACTATTTAAATAACCAACTCAATGTCTAACTGTCAGACATAGTACATTGTGGCAGAGGATAGAAAGTACGCGATTTTTGGACGAGTCATATAGAGGGCCGAAACGTAGTTGAGGCCCTCTAGTGCACAAGTCCATAAATTGCACTTTCTACCGAGGCAGACATAGTGATTTTCACAACTACTGAGAGGAAATAAAATAAAAAATCATATTCAAAACTCAAATTTTAATTCATGTTAATGTGACATCACCGCCAATTTTACCATAGATAACTTTTTTTTTAATCTGGACCCCTATACTCGTGGCGCTGATAAACTAACATGCGAGATGAAGATGTCAACTCCATATAAAATTGTATTTGTTTCGCCATATCTCCCATGTAATTTCATCTCTAGTGGTTCGAGATTAGGGGCCAGGCTTAAATTTCATTTTAAAAAAAAGCAGTCACATAGTTTTTAGTCTGTGTATCTTTTAGCAAAAATACACCTAATATTTTACGACACAAAATGGTGGGTTCTGATTGGTCGATTTCTATTTTACATTTTAAGTAGCTATGACACAAAAATTGATTGATTGGTTTTCATTGGTTCTTAAAGTTGGACAACAATTTTCTCGACGAATCAGCAAACACGCCGACAAAAACATTCTTGGTCTGTCCTTATAAGTGACGTTTTGTGACCCCAATCAAGACCATCTATGGCCATATTTCCGAGCAGTGTTGTGAAAAGACCATACATGTCTCCATGTATTGCTAGATTGAGGTGCTTACCAACCTAAAGAAATTAAAATGGCCGAAGCGTAGTGTACAGACAGACCTAGTTTTTCATAATAGGTATCAAAGACGTAGAAAATCGTAAAAATCGGTTTAGGTTTAAGAGAAGAGAAGCGTATCCTCTTTAAATTGTAACATAACGTTTTATTAATACACATAAATGTAGTTATTTAATAGTACATTGTGTATTTAAGGGTGGTAAAAACAGAATTACAAACGAGAGTCTCCGAAGTCGAAGGCTGAGGGCTTTAATGACTCGAGCTTTGTATTTCCTTTACCACCCGTGTAACATACAATTTTTTTCATCACAATTGCGAGGAAATGAAATAAAATCAGGCAAAAGATCATATTTTTAACTTACGATTCTCACTAATAATGTTAGCCGCGTTGGCGATGTCCGGCGGAGTCGCATTATCCATTCCTTCTGATGACGACATGTTTTTTGTTGATAACTAAGTATATAAATTTTAATATGTGCACAAAGGCACCCTTTTAATTATTATTTTTGAATCACACAGTTTATAATCAGTATTTAGAAATTAGCGGCAAACTACATCATTGTCTATGACTTACCACAGATAACGTCAAACGTGTTCAGGAGTCCGATTCTAGTGACAGTCGACATCAATAGTTTATATGTGAGATTTTTAGAAAATTGAATGCAACTGACATTTCATCTCGAATGAACCTTCATATCGAATGGCACATGAATTGGGGTCCTGACGTATTATTATGATAGTTTGAGTCCAAGTATTATATTTAAAAAAAAGCTATTACGTACGATTGGGCGTAATGGTAAAGAAAGGGTATTATTTTGGATTTACGGTCGATTTTTCTAGCATATTAGGACACTATTTACCTACGAGCAAGTGTGTTGAAAAATAATAAATAATCTGTCGACCCAACAAACCAACCTCTTACTTCAACTTTTTGACACCTGTCACAATTTTAAAGACCTTGATTGCAAGTCGCAAAGCTGTTTGTGGCGACATTACAAATACGCTGACAAGGATTTGGTCAATTTATTGCAACCACAACTTTGCGATGCTTACGAAACATCGCAACTACCTAAAAACATGTTCAACGTTTTTACGATATCGTGAACTAGCGACCCGCCCTCACTTCGCTTCGGTTTATGTGAGTTATCTGTAACACACGTACATAATCCAGAATGTATTACACATAAAAACCTTCCTTTTGAATCGCTCTATCTAGTGATGAAACATTAAAATCGGTTGCGTAGTTTGAACGATCTCAGCGAAGGTACATTAGAAGCTTTTACACGTAAACTTCGGACCGCGGGAAACGCCACGCGTCATTCCGAACCGTACGTGTAAATGCAACTGTAATAGTAAAATAGTAAAAAATTTACGGTTCGGAACGAAGATTGGAATGGTGCGTGGCGTTTCCCGCGGTCCGAACTTTATGTGTAAAGGCCGCTATTGAAAGGGTCAGGGACCGTACTAAGCGTAGCCGGGATAGCGGTTTTTTTTTTCGGAATATGTGTATTTGCGGCGGATTTCCTAAGAAATAAAACATACAAGCGTCAAATTTGGTACGAATTATAGTGCAATAGTGCAAACCGGTCAAGTGCGACTCGGACCGAGGTATAGTCGAGTTCATAAAATTATGTGTACACTTTAGCACCTTGTCTATTTAATGTCATGTTTAAATTGCCATAATAAATTCTCACAGCCTCTAAAGTCACAAACTAGTAAAGTGTACACATATATTCCAGATCAATTTTTAGTATCTGTTGTTTTTCTTTTGTTTTTATTTTATAACCCTACCGATTCTTGTAGCTTGTAGTGTATACCTACACTACAACGTTTTACGGTTTTTACAATAGGTAACAAAAATAAAAATACGTTGGAAAACGTTTCTTGAATGGAGAGTATGGAGAACCCCTCTATTATTAATTTTTTTTATGTATATCCGAAATAACACCTATTAGGGTGCGGCTCCACTGAGGCCGAGCGGAGCGGAGCTGTGCCAAAATTAAGCAATAGAATATAAACTAACGTGCGCAAGGCGCGCTCGACGTGACCGCATGCGCCTTCTATTGGTTAATATTGGCACAGCTCCGCTCCGCTCCTCTCATCTCCGCCTCAGTGGAGCCGCACCCTTAAGCTCCATTCCGTGAGAACGTACGGACGGACGGATAGTGTGCCCATACTTTTTCTAATAGAGAATAGAGATCGACCTAGCAAAAATTGATGACTAAGAGATCGACATTTTTACCGTTTAACCCACCAATAATTTATCAAGAAAAAAATAATTGAAAAAGTAAAACTACATTGGGTGCAAATTGTCAAATCTGTATTAAATTTTTCATCCAATGTTACAAAAAGAAATCAAATATTATTTCTATATTAAAAAAGAAAAATTATCGTGATGTCGAAGCGTGACATATTATTGGTGGTCTTTCAAAAAATTTTGCAGCAAAAAGCTACAGTTCGATCACTGATAATCCTCCTCGGCGATCGACCTTAAAACCTCTTGCGATAGACCAGCCGCATATTCAAACCACGAACAGGGGCCTGTTTTATAAAGCTACAAATTACAATTTACAGGTTACAAGTTTTCATTTGACAGAACCTCGACCAATGGCAACCAGCCATTTGAGCAGTGTTGCCAGTTTAGACCTGTATAGTTGTAATTTGTAGTTTTATAAAACAGGCCCCAGATGGCTTACTTCGGATTAAAATTTGACACATCTTGTATGGGCAAATGTCAAATTATAACCCGGAGTTAGCCTTATCTGTCCGCGGTTTGAATATAGGGTTCGGCCGTTAGTAATAGGGTCCCGTTTCATTTCCTTCGGGTACGCAACCCTAAACTAAACTTAACTAAACTTAGGAATGTATAAAGAAGGCAAAGCTGTTTAGTTTAGATTATAAAATCCTTGAACTTTCTCTAAAATGAGAGCAGTAAAGCACAACTTAAACTTTCACTGTTCAATCATAAAAGTTAGATGACTATCATTCTCCATTGCAAAGTTCAGAAGTAATAGGTGGTATTTAAGATATTAATTCAGATTCAGATTCAGATATTTATTAGTAAAAAATACATTTTTACAAGTCATTTTTTCATAGATAAATTATTTTATGTCTATATTGGACCCGATTCTACGTGCACATCGCTTAAATAGCCTAAAAGTAAATTGTCTAATTTTTAGACATAGTTTAGACGGCAGATTTATCAAGTGCTATTCCAAAAATGTCAATGTAATATTGAATAGACCGCCTAAAATAAGAAGCGTCAGATTCAAATTAGCGCTGTAATGACAGCTGCTCATAGAATAGCAAAGTGTGTTAGCGACACCTAAATAAAATTAGGAAGTTTACAGGCCACTGTAGTATCGGGTCCACTGGGTTACTTAATTCTAACAATTAACGTATCTAGTTACTTTTAATTTGTTATTTCAAAATGTCAATATGATAACATTTATTTTTTTATAGTTAATACCATTTTATTTAAGTAATACTACCTGGCAGTAAATCAATGTTTACATTCATAAAGATACATTTTTAAATTAGATATCAAATTATTACTCACTATTTGTCTATCGGTTAATGTACCGTTTGTAAGAATTCATTTATATTGTACTCGTAACATGCTGCCTCGAGGAGCATTGTTTTCAATTTATTAAAAAATATTGTATCCGTGGCTGATTTTTTGATAGAAGTCGGGACACAGTTGTATATTTTTGGTCCGATGACGCTGAGCGAATGATTAACTAATTAACAATTAATTGAAAATGCCATTGAATCTAGTAAAGAAAGTTATTGGTGATTGACTATCGATGTTCTATAAGTAAATATAAAGAAGAAAGAAGTGGTCTTTACCTTTGGGAAACAGGCGTGATTTAATATATGTATATATATGTATAAATATAGAATAAGAAACTGACTGAGTGATCGCACAGCCGAAACCGCTGGGCTTGGGAACTTGAAATTTGTAGGTAATATTTCTTGGGTATCCAAGGGGCGCATTAAGAAGGGGTTTTAGGAAATGAATTCCCTGAGGGGTTAAAATAGAGGGAGAAACGAAAAAAAAACACAACTAACAAATAAATATCAGGGGACAATGGACCCGATTCTACAGCGGCCGCTAAACTTCCTAATTTTATTTAGGTGTCCCTAACACACTTTGCTATTCTACGAGCAGCTGTCATAATCAAATGACAGCGCTAATTTGAATCTGACGCTTCTTATTTTAGGGGGTCCATTCAATATTACATTGACATTCTGGAATAGCACTTGTTAAATCTGCCGTCTAAACTATGTCTAAAAATTAGACTATTTAGTTTTAGGCTATTTAAGCGACGTGCACGTAGGATCGGGTCCAATGTCACACAAATTGACCTATTCCCAAACTAAGCTCTAGGCTTGTATTATGGGTACCTACTAGACATCTATGAACGTACTTCTATAAAGATAAATAAATCTTAAATACGGTATGTAATTTTATGTCCTTATCTGTCAAATTCAAATGTCACAATGACAGATAAGGACAAAACATTGTATAACTATACCACCGTTACTCAACGTTTATTAGTAAGGGGGATAGAAAACAACCAAGACTCAGGAACAAATACTCGTGCTCACCAGACCAATATCTGCCCTTACCGGGATTTGAACCCAGAACAGCTAGCTTTGTAGGCAGGGTCACTACCAACTGATAAGGCTAATGTTGAAAGATAAGATAAGTAAAGGTCACAGCTCATTAGGCCCACCCGGTACCCGATGACCCGACCCACACCGCCTCGCCTCGCGGTTAGTATTAAAACCGGGCAAGAGCATGTCGGACCATGTTCAGTGTAGGGTTCCAAAGCCGCTACTACAAACAAAATAGACCCGTTGGAAAACTGTTACAGCGCAAGTAAGTTTTCGCTAGGTATAGCCTGACAACTTTCTATTTGGCCCTCGCCATGTTGCGGATTTTCAGTGATATTAATTTCTTTTACTGGCAACACTTTGACATCAGACGTTGAATGTCATCGAATGTCACCGATGTAAACAAAACGAAAATATATCGCGATTTAAACGATTTAATCATAAAAATGCCGAAAAAGATTCCAAAAGATGCAAGAAAAATCATTTTAAATACAATGAAGTATTAAAAGCAAAGAAAGGATTGAATAGCATTCCATTGAAAAATGTTTTGTAATTGCTTACTGACACTTTATAGTGCGGTTGTATTGAACTGGTTAGTTGTTATACTTAAACTTAATAGATTTTATTTTCTCATTTAAGGTGTATGTAGATCCACGATTAAAAATATTTCTAAAAATAATGAAACGGTCTCGACTTTGCCAACTGTACAAAATAAAGCCTCACGCAAAAGGCGAATTATAGATGACTTCGATAAATGTGCCATTCGGTATAAAATTCATGAATTTTATGCCGTGCGAAAACAAGTACCATGTATCAAAACCCTGCTTATCGCTTTGAAAAACGACATTGGATTTACAGGCAGCAGAGAATACTTGCGAAAACTGATGCACAGTATGGGATTCAGGTATAAAAAATGCAGAAACCAACGCTCTATATTAATGGAGCGTTCCGATATTGTGGTTTGGCGTGAAAGCTGTTTGGATGAAATTAAAGAAGCTAGGGATAAAGATATGCCAATTGTTTATTTGGACGAGACCTATATTCATACTTCTCTAAACCACGCAAAATGTTGGCAGAGCGATAATGAACCCGGAGTATCGAAAGCCGATTCAACGGGGAAACGATATATTATTGTACATGCTGGGGGACCATCCGGATTAGTTCCTAATGCTCTCCTAGTGTACAACGATAAAGAAAAAAAAGCCGATTATCATGATTCGATGAATAAAGACAATTTTAAGAAATGGTTTACTCAGAAACTAATTCCTAATTTGAGTGAACCCATATAGTAATGGATAATGCCCGGTACTATTCTTTTCGCATTAATAAACCACCAACATCTGTGGATAGAAAAGATATAATTGCAGAGTGGCTCCGTTCGAATAACATTTCATTTCCACAAAAGGCAAGCAAAGCTAAATTGGTTGAGATTTTGAGACGTCACAAACCGGAACCAATATATCAAATAGACACGATTCTCTCTACACATGGACACAAAGTGATAAGATTACCGCCATATCACTGTGATATGAATCCTATTGAGATGATTTGGGGCATTGCAAAATCAAAAGAGGCCACTAAAAATGTTTCTCTCGATAATGATGCTTTCCTAAAGCTTGTTGAAGATAGTTTTCAGGTATAAAAAATACTTTGATGTTTAGAATTTAGTTGTGTAGTATAAATTATTTAGGATTGAGTTTATGTAATTTATGCTTTATCTGTTTTTTTTTTATTTATTACTACTACTTAGG
The DNA here is from genome assembly GCA_946894065.1 of Acleris literana. Classification (NCBI taxonomy): domain Eukaryota; kingdom Metazoa; phylum Arthropoda; class Insecta; order Lepidoptera; family Tortricidae; genus Acleris; species Acleris literana. The sequence goes on along the minus strand of OX335693.1, from coordinate 1,558,835 downwards.
AAGTCACTCGAGAAAACTGGGCCAACTGCTGTGACCATGTAAAAAAAAATGAAGACGATTATAGGAATAAAGGTCCTATAATCGAATCCCACACTGAACGTTTTATAATCGAGGTTGGTGGTCCTGAAAGCGACACAACATCTGACGAAGATCAAACTTCACCAGAGTCAGAATATGAAGAATACAGAAATATTGAGTATTTGGAATCAAATTTTGACGAATAGGTAATATTACAAAGCTCTGATTCTCTGTAAACAATGTTTTGATATTATTCAAATATCAACACAAACCCAATAGGTACACACCATGCTGACTATACATGACGTATGCACATTATTGCCATACGTAAACTGTTTGTAGCGACACTGTGTCAGGGTCAAATAGAAAGTTGTCAGGCTTTATAAACGTTTAAACCGTTTGTAGCTCAAGAACCACTCAAGTCTACTTATTCGTGATAGTTTTCGAGACATGGCGAAACTATAAGGGTTCCTAGGTAGTTTGACTACGGAACCCTAAAAAGGTTACGTAATACGTAGCGTAGGTAGTTGATGTAGTGAGCGCATGCCACAAATACATATAAAGAATACTAACCGCCTCGAGGCGAGGAGGTGCAGGTCGGGTGCCGGGTGGGTCTAATGTGCTGTGAGCTTTAAGATTAACCAATCTATTCTGAGTTTTTTTGGGATTACGTTTTTCCTTAGTAAAAATTTAACTAAGTACTTACTAACTTATTACAATAATTCAAAAATAATATGAAAAACGTAAATATGCTTATCTCTCTGATAGCAATGTCTTCGGCCAGAATTATACTATTATCTGACTTATTGCCTGACCTCTGACCGCAAACAGAGACAGTTGTGGCCGAGCTCTTTGTTAATTAGTTGGTTATTGACCTGTGTATCAACTAATGATAAATAAGTTGCAAAAGTAACATAAATGGAAGATCCTTTTTACCCGATTGCGTCTGTATTCGCGGAATCGTATTTAATGAATTCAGTGATCGGAAATAGGTGAGCTAATATGCCTAAACTTGATGCATGTTCATTCAATAATGTATTCCCATCTCTCTCACGCATGAATGAATATGCGTCAAGTTTAGGCAAATTAGCTCTACCTATTCCGATCACTGTTAATGATTGAAAAAATTACCTGTCGGAGTTTCTTGCGGCGCTTCTTCTCCGCAATGATGGTCTTGTCCGAAGCGCTGGTAGATTCATTACATATTACCGACGTGAAAAAGAGCCGTCACGTGGCCAATTTACTGTTTTTTTTTAATTGTGTAACCTCGGTGTTTTCAAGGCAAGAGTGAAGGGTTTTTTCTGGGTGAATGTGTACCACCCTCGACCTCGTCGCCACTTAACATAGGGTGAGACTGAGGTCAAAATTAAACTCATTACCTAAAAATAAAAAAGTAAATTGCCAAGAAGGGTTATGTTTTCAAGTTGTAGATAACTTTATCCACTTTAATAATGCGAAACAACATTTCCTATGACGCATCGTTTTCAAGATGTAAACAAAAAACCAAAAAACGGGACCTTTGTGCCCCCCCAATGGCTCACCTCCGATGGGTGGGGACTTTTAGTATGTCTCCTAACTAGTTGAAACAAATTTCTGAAGTCAAATTGTCGGCATTCGGCCCTTCCATCCAACCCCCATTTGAGCATTCATTACCAAGCTATGACTCAGAAACAAATATTCGCGCTCATCACACAAATATCTGCCCTGGGATTTGAACCCAGGAGCCCAGGACCGCTAGCTTCGTAGGCAGGGTCACTATCAACTAGGCCATCGCGTTGTCTAAAATAATTCAGTGGTGGTACGTAATTTGGCCCTGTTTTTGTACATGGACAAATAGACAACACGGCCCTAGTCACGGTTCTTTTTCCCTAGATTATATGTGTGTGGTATTATCCATGTAAAGGGACCTTATTGTCGATGGCGGTTACGCCGCACTGCGTCACGCGACGTTGTATTTATATCGGAGCATCTATGGTGGAAGCGCCATCAACAATAAGGTCCCTTTTCATAAATAACGTCACATATGTCTACGAAACCCTCATCAAGGTTTTTAGTACGAGTAATTACATTCATCTTTCTCTTTGAATCCTTCTCTTTTTTCTTTTTGAATGCATAACATACCTCTATTAGTTATCACTGTCCAGATCCTGTTGACCTGTCACCGGATGGTGCTTCAGTTGAGTCTGGTTTCTTTCCTAATTGGCTGCCAAGTAGGTCGACGACCTGAGTCCACGAGTGGCTCAATCTCTCACAATCTCAAGCGACTGGACAGGCAGGTCAAGGGTTTTAACGATAGTTAGCGATATAGTCGTGTGAATCAAGACCTTACGACGGATGGCGGATACGTTGTTATTACCCGACTGACCCAGAAGCTATAATGTTTTTCGCGCGTATGATAGTCGTGAGTCAATTGAAATTGCCAAATATACATACATAAACTCATGACCTCATTGCCAGAGTGGGGTAGGCAGAGTTACAGAATTACCAACAACTCTAAATAATAGGGGTGTGTCCTGGATATTTTTTAAAAATTCTAATTAGTCCGCCAGTAAGATTATCAAAAAATATTGAACACGTATTTTTTGCTTTTTCAAATCAATCAAAATTGACAAATATAACGCGCATCAAAGTTCGGGAGTGGGGGCTCGTGACGTTACAACGTGGTATAAAGTGTGCCACGGCGTGACGTCACGCGAAACTTCAACGCACTTTATCTTCGTCATTTTTTGTAAATGACAAAAGAAAAAATACGTGTTCAATATTTTTCGATAATGTAAAAGACGGACATTAGAATTTTTTAGGACTTGTTGATAATTCTGTAACCACATTTTGCACAATTAGGCTAAGATGTTTACCAGCGTATTAGTGACAGGTTGCAAGCCCATCGCCTAACAGTACTACAAGCCTTTATTCCCTTAGTCGCCTCTTACGACATCCACGGGAATACATGGAGTGGCACTATTCTAACCCGGCAACCACACGGGACCATTGCCGGAATTGCCAAATATGTCAACAAATTTGTACTGTTTGACATATAACCAGAGGTCGGAATAGGTAGTGCTTATTAACCTAAACTTGACGCATGTTCATTCATGCGTGAGTGAGGTGGGAATACATTACTGAATGAAGATGCATCAAGTTTAGGTTAATAAGCACTACCTATTCCGACCTCTGCATATAACCTCAAATATTCAATGGTGTTTTTATATAAAGTAACGTATAGTTATTATTTATCTATACTTATATTATAAAGCTGAGGAGTTTGTTTGTTTGTTTGCTTGAACGCGCTAATCTCAGGAACTACTGGTCCGATTTGAAAAATTCTTTCAGCGTTAGATAGCCCATTTATTGAGGCTTTATATCACGCTAAGACCAATAGGAGCGGAGCACCAATGAAGAACGTTTCAACCTTCTACGTTAACAAAGTCGCGGGTTAAAGCTAGCGTTAGCCCAAAGTATTCCACGGGGACGAAGTCGCGGGCAGGAGCTAGTTTAATCTTAAACTTAAAGTGAAAGTAAAGATCAAGTCAATCATTGCTCTCTAAATAAAGGTTGCTCATTATTTTGTCGAATTTTACTTCTTCGATTGAATAATTTCATGGAACGCTATTTTCTGCTGAAACCATGATGTTTTCAGGATATCTTGAACATTAATTACGTAGGAAAAATATCGTGCGGTGAGAAATTACTTTTGATGATTATGAAAATAATATAATAGGTAGAAAGGTTTTCCTATAATATAATAGGTAGCCCCTAAATAAGTGTTTCGGGTTCTAAAAACTATTAAAATGTCAGTTTATTTAATGTCCTTTTTTTTCCGAGATAGATAATTTGGCAAAAGTTCATTTTACAACCGACGTTTCATATACCATTCATTTCACAAATATGTTGTTTCGAGAAATGTTTCGATTTAAAACTTATCGTTTGACAACTAGTCATTTACCAAATACTTCAATTTATAAATGTATCAAATGTTTTATTGTCATTTATGTATTTATCATTACATAAAATTATTCTAAACTTTATTTTTGATATTGTACGTTTACATCATTTAAAGTCGACGGAGCTCCGCTTCGCGGAGCTCCTATTCCGCATTTTTGTGCCGCTTCGCGCCTTGGCACAGCTCCAACCTAACCTAACCTAAGCACTAGAGGTGTTTTACGTATCTTCTCCCCTTTTTTTGACTTTGCTCTCCCCCTTTTGTGGCTTAGCCTATCCAAACTTTACAAATTACTGAATACTAAAGCTTTATAATATGATACCTATACAAACAAATTAATATACCAAACGTTTGTAGGACGTGCGTTAGTTGACTGTTTGATATCAATAATAAATGATATATTGGACAAATTATAAAATATGAAATGATAATTTGTCAAGTTATTATTCGAACACATGAATTATTTGCTAAATCTGTAGTTGCCGAGTTAGAATAGTGCCACTCCATGTCTTCCCGTGGATGTCGTAAGAGACGACTAAGGGAATAAAGGCTTGTAGTACTGTTAGGCGATGGGCTTGCAACCTGTCACTAATACACTGCTAAACATCTTAGCCTAATTGTGCAAATTGTGGTTATAGAATTATCAACAAGTTTTTAGAGATGTTTGTAATTCTGTAGCTCTGCCTACCCCACTCTGGGAACGAAGGCGTGAGATTATGTATGTATGTATGTAAAAAGATAAAATGATGAACAATGTATTTGTCAATCGTTGGTTGCGAAACGAAAATTTTCTAAATGACTGGCGAGAAAATGATAGGATCCCAAAGGAATCAACTACAACATTGAAACGTATCGGACGTTTATAAAACGTATGTACTCCGAAAAAAAGCGGTTAAATTAAAAATAGAATTTGAGGTTACTATTTTACACGACTGCCCAAAAACAGGAGGATAATTTGATGTATTGGAATCCCTCTAAAAACCAGCGCCGCGGCTTGCTGCGACACAATCCTTGTTTTCATTATTTTGCTTTAAGTAAGCGTTGAATTAAAAACGTAAAAAATACCGTCAAATACCATAAGGTCTCCTTTGATTTAACAACCACAGATATCATAGGAATGGTATTTCTGTGAGCAGCAATTATTTTACACATGCCAGTGAAGTACTGACTCATATCTTAATTGCATTCCTTGATTGATTTTATGATGCAGTGGAAGTACAATTTGCGTGCATCGAATAGATCTTAGAATGAATTAAGTACGAGTTGTTTGAATTTTTCCAAAATGCTTCTTTTTGGGACAGATCTGGGGATTCTGTTACATAATTACCGTAATGGTGAAACCCATGAAATCTTAAGAGGATTGAAGTTGAAATTTCGATACAAAATGCGGTAATTAACCCAGCCCGATTTTTTCGACTTTTGAATATGATGTAGATATTATAAAAAACTAGGTCTGTACCTACGTTATCCTTTTTAAGAAAATATTTCTTGCTAAGAAACGAAAAAAATGAAAATTTAAACGATCAAACCTCGTTTTTCATAATAACTACAACATATTCAAAGATCGTGGAAATCGGACTTGATTTAAGGGGAGAAAAACGTGGGGGAGCTAAATTTGTATGGAAAACTTTTAACAGCTACGCGATCTAAGCGTCGGTTCACAACAATCCTCTTAAAGTAATGTGTAATGTTCGCGCTAATTTTATAAACTACTAGACTAGATGACTTTTATGGCAATTTTATGAATCATTTAATAGGCCACTTCCACATAATAATATGATAAAGTCGGTAGTGTTCCGCGATCTGACTCTCAATAACGCATTTGTTTCTGTTCTTTGGATATATTAAACTTGATAATTTTAACATGAAACTGTTAAACGTGAAAACACGATTAAAAACAAACACCTCGATATTTTTCATTTTAATTTATTTATTTATTTTTAAATTGAACATACAACTAAATATTCTGTGAATATTTCAAGCGGCAACAGGTGCCTAGACCTGTTGCCGCTATTAATGTCGAGCAAACAACGTTTGTTGTATAGGAGCCCCCTTAAATATTAATTTTATTCCAACCGTCTAGCTATCACGGTTCGTGAGATACCTGGTTTCAGACAGACGGGCAGACGGACGGACGGACAGTGAAGTCTTAGTGCTTGTTTACGGAAACGCGGGGCGTCGCGCGTAGCGTTGGGCGGCGCGATCTGCACTAAATTCAAACATATGGCGTTGTATAAAAGCGTTTACAGAGAAGCGGTTTTACGCGCGTTTGCTTCAAATACAGCGTTACTTGCGGCGGAGCCCGCGGATGGCATCGCCGCGTTGCACGCGTCAATAAAGGCGGTTCAAGCCACTGCGCCCGCAGCGGGGCCCGCGGCGGAACCTTCTGACAGTCTTGTGCTCCGACACGCGCTCCTCGCATTTTATTTGCACAATATGGCGTCTGGTTGCCGCCATATTGAATTTTCATTACTGTCATATCTTCAGTGACACTCACCAAATTAAGACAAATCGATTGACATAAGAATCAACAAAATCGGACAACGGTTTTAGTTTTTATAGTGACACAAAGGAACAAACATACATATATAGGCAGTGAAACACATTACCCTCCTCCTTCGGCAGTCGGGTAAAAACGCCCGACGCGGCTAGCAACCAAGCGGCACGCCACGCGCGATGCTCCGCGTCTCCGTAAACAAGCCCTTAGTAATAGAGTCCCGTTTTTACCCTTTGGGTACGAAACCCTAAAAAACATTCGGTCCAAGTAATAGGCCAGTAATAAAATCAAGAACTCCCTTATTTTTTTTTAACGCACAAGGCCTTGAAAATCATTAAATGCATAAAAATACTCGAATTGTCACTTAATCGTTTATCATGCAGTTCACCGGCGTGTGAACTCAGATAGCTTGGCGGTATTCAACTTTATTTGTGTCACTTGTCTTGAGGAAGGCGGACTGGGAGCTTCACAATTATTTAAATTAAAACTTATGATCATTGAAATAGTGGTGAGATTTGCGTTAGCAATCAGAAAGGTGAGTTATTTTATTTTAATTTACATGTATTTCTGTAAAATATTATAGTATACCTATAGGAAATATGAATTGGACGGCTGTAATCAGCAGTAACTGCCGCACTCAGAGACGTCAATTAATCCAGTACCGTCTTAAGCCATTACCCGTGATAGTGACAGACAAAGGGTTGCCAGGGTTAGACGGAATAAAATAGTGATGTAATTATCCGATATCGATAATCAGAATCGACTCGACTATATGGTTTATTTAGTCGGCATGAACAACGTGACTACCAGCCTACGTGACTACATAACTAACCTGTGTTAGGTATCTTGCTTGACACTGCAATAAAACCCCCATGCGTGCATTACATGCACTAAGCATGTCATTTCCATTTGACATGCACGGCCGGCCGCCATGTTGTATGTGTGATGAATATTTTAATTCGGAAATTATTACGTAATTTAATTTGATCGTCTCCGTAACTTAGGGATGAATTATACCCACAGATATAAATACCCATAGATAACGTAAACACCTCAATCTGTATGAAAACCAACCGTTTCACTTTTTGCTACAAACTGGTACACACCAAGAGAAGAGAATTTTCCGTTTTCCGCACAAAATCGATTCAAAGTCGTCGCTTTTTGGGGATATTGCAGTTTATTATCAGGTAACGAGGCTTTTTCTTAATTTTCACGGCCGACCGGCTGCAACAACAGGCGCGCGGAACGTCAGTAGCTACGGCCGACTCCGACGTTTGGTCGGGGTTTAAGTCCGGATTCGGTCACGCGAAGTAGATACATTTGCGTTATCTATGTGTATTTATATCTGTGATTATACCACTGGTAACAGTGGTAATCAAAGCAGTATTTTTTTAAATACTAATACCAACTCCACTACCCTGACTGAGGCAACACTTGTTCAAAATTAATTGTCAAAACTGTCTCACGGATTATAGTTTAGACTATATTTCCTGAATATAGCTTAAACTAAAATCTATATAGTTTACGTTACAATTTGGCTTTAAGAGGAATCTAATTTCTAAAAAAATCCATACATAATGTGTCGTTTCTCTCCCCTTAACCCTAGTCCGAGTTTTGCGATTCTTGATTATGTTGTACAGATTATGAAAAATTTGGTCGGTACGTTTTCTTTTTCAAGAAAATATTTCTAAACAAGTCTACAAAATCTAGTAGAAATCTAGTTTTTTTATAATAACTACAACATATTCAAAAATGGAATGGGGATGGGTGAGAAAAATTAGAGAAATTAAATTGAGAGTTACGTGATTTAACAGTCACTTCACAATTTTTTTAAATTTAGAGGCCAAAGATAACAATTATTTTCATGTCAAAGATAAGGCACGCGGGCACTCAGGCCGCCTGATGGTAAGTGGCATCTGAGACCTATAGAAATTTGAAATCTCAAGATTACAATCTCAAAACTGCAATCCTAAGACTTCAATGCCAGCCCTGAGCACTAAGATGGAATGCCTCTATGCTAGTAATTTCACCGGTTGTCTTATCCCCACACCGGAACACAGCAATGCGAACACTACTGCTTGGCGGTGGGTTAATGGATAAGATGGTGGGAGCGATCCGGACGGACCCTGCACAAGGTCCTACCACCACTAATTCCATAATCTAAAATATGCCAGCAAATATAAGTTAAATTAAGGAACAGAAACCATATATCCCAAAGTATCTTTCACCCTCGACTAGCATTGTACCGAAAAGTAACGTGAAAGTTTGAGTACAGATCTAGTGAATAATCCTTTCACATCGTGAAAACTCGGAACTCACGTCTACTGCCGAATGATGCCGACGTGTCTATGAATTATTGAATTATTAAGTGACATGTTTGTATTAAATAAATAGAGTACGTTAGTTATCAGTGTCAAATGTCAAACCACGAGTTTGAAGTATATCACACCGAGATGTTAAAACCACCACGATCAAATATATAGAAATAAGGAGTAGGTAAACAAGAAGAAATATAAATAAATGTTTTAATAATTTCACAGGCTTGTCGATCTAAACGTTTCCCAGGTCTTAATGCTTTCGGCATGACTATTAAAATGAACTGAAAACAAACTTAATCTTAATTAACAAAAAAATACTCTCGCGATGCGACGTTCCCCCACGTTGTCTTGATGTGTACTGAGTCAGACTTAAGTAGCATGACAAATATGAAGATTTCCGAGAAAATACGATGTGAAAGGATATTTCACTACATCTGTAGTTGATAAGTGGTTATGAGAAATTCTCGGAAACATCTAAGAATATTCTTAATTTTTTTATGGAGAGAGAACATTCTCAATGCTCTCAAATGTTTACGATATCTCAGTAATTTCTTGAGAAGATTGTTTAACTTGTACTTTGCTACCCTCGACGCAGCAGTCATTACCCGACTGCGGCGGAGCCCAAAAGGAGGGTTATGTTTTTCACCGACATGTATGTCCAGTTCTATGTTCCCCGCTACAGCGAAAACGGCTTGGACGATTTTGACAAATGAGGTACCATTGGATTCGTCTTCGCAGCGAGAGTGTCATAGGATACCTAAACTGTTAAAATTGAAATAACAACAATGGCCAAATGACAATTGACAACATTTCAAAAAAAAAGCATTATTGTTTTTTCGCGTTTATAATAGCTGGTTAAAAATTAGACTACCCGTGTTTCTCGGTTTTTCTTTATTTAACTTAAATTCGTCGTTAATAATTTATTAAAGAAATAGTCATTAAAAAGACCGTATATACAAAGTTAGGAATACTGATGTCGTGATCTTAGCATGATATAAAATAAAAAAAGCAACTTTAAACAGAAACAGAACTGACTGTCATGTCATGTCAATTGTCAACAATAACAAACTGTAACAACATAAATTCGTCGACTTTGGGCAGATTGCGGCTATCCGCTTTTACAAATCCGTTAGTCACTTTCATTTTAAATAGCGTATATCAAAACAATAGTATTACGAGAATTGAAAGCGTGTCGTTAGAATCAAGTAGATGAAGTTGAGTCGTTAAATTTTCTCGGAATCACAGTAGACAAGCATCTAAAATGGAAGGAACACATTGACAAAATTTGCAACAAACTAGGCCGTTTTGTATTTGCTCTCAAAAGGCTGAGAGACACGGTGTCGGTTGAAGCAGCAATAACGGCATATCATGGATACGTATCGTCAGTCCTTGGTTACGGGTTGATATTGTGGGGAAACGCAGTGGAAGTGGAGAGAGTTTTTAAAGTACAAAAAAAGTGTGTCAGGGTCATAAGTGGTTCGTGGTGGAATGAAAGTTGCGTACCTCTTTTCAGGAGACTTAAAATTCTCCCTTTGCCATGCCTATACTTAAGAGAAGTATGTAGTTTTGTCAGATCACATCACTCGTACTTTAAGACACGAAGCGAAGTTCTCGAAAGGCGAACCAGGGTAAAACTAATGAACCTCTTATATCACCCGCGAAGTCATAAGACGATTTACAAAAAAAATGTTTTCAATATGTGCATTGTCATTTATAATTATCTCCCGGAGGAACTCAGGCTGCTAGAGGGAAACGCCTTTAAATGCAGTCTAACAAACTGGCTTTTGGATCGTTGCTTTTACAGCGTAAAGGCGTATCTCGAGCACCGACAGTAGTAGGATTAATAGTATTTAGCTATGTAATTGTGAAATGCCTACTATGTTAACCTTTGCTATTGTTTTGTATTGTTTGAATTTGACATTTATATTTGTTTTTTATTTTTTATTATTATTATTTTGACATTTTAATTTACTACTATAATTATATTTGCACGCTTGCATGCAAGCTTGACACATGAAACATAATGTACTGTAACATCCCTATACTGTGTCTATGCAAATAAATATTTTCTGATTTTTTTCTGATTAAGTAATCCGTCAGACAGATAAAAAATTAACATGACAGTTGTATATTTTTTTCAATTACTATTATAAGAAATGGACTAAGGGCACTATAAGTGTATTCCTAACATTCACAAACCAACTTTTTTTACTGTTTTTCCTAAGTATAAAAAAAACTACTGCATAAAAAATCCAAAAATATTTTTACTGTAATCAGTAGTGTAAAATCTACAAACGGTATTTTTATTTACTACCTTAGCACATATGAATTGTTGTCAATTGACTGTCATGTCATGTCACTTGTCAACCATAACAACTGTAGCAACATAAATTCGTCGACTTTGGGCAGATTGCGGCTATCCGCTTTTACAAATCCGTTAGTCACTTTTATTTTAAATAGCGTATATCAAAACAATAGTATTACGAGAATCGAAAGCGTGTCGTTAGAATCAAGTAATCCGTCAGACAGATGAAAAATTGACATGACAGTTGTATATTTTCTTCAATTCCTGTGCCAATAAATGGACTAAGGCCACTATAAGTGTATTCCTAACATTCACAATCCAACTTTTTTTTACTGTTTTTCCTAAATATAAAAAACTACTGCATAAAAAAAACCAAAAATATTTTTAATCGCAGTGTAAAATCTACAAATGGTATTTTATTTTACTACTTTAGCACATATGAATTGTTGTCAATACGACAGTATAAAAAATGCAGTCGGGTTTTTAAAGCTTGCTTTTCATATAGTAATTAATTTGTTATTGCGACACTTGCGTTAGTTTATACTAGGTTGGTGCATACAGAAAGCAGTAGAATTGCATGTGCACGTTAAACAGCGTCAGTGCAAGCCGATATGGTTACCTGACACGTTGAATGGCGGGAACCCATCAAGGTCTAGCTAGAACGCAAGGTTGTTGCTACACAAGGATAATTTATGTTTGTAATACCACTAATAACTTATGTCATGCTCCCTGGACAACCCACTGTCTGTTTTGTAATGTTTTAAAGCATAACCCTAACGTACACCATATGTACCGAATTTGTACATACTTAAAAAGAAATGTACCTCAATTGATCGAGAGTACAAATGATATGAGTTTGGGGTTGCTGTGGAGCATCTCCCGAGCAACAATTTCTTAAATTCAATGTTTGGGGTTGCTGGCGAGATGCTCCGCGGCAACCCCTAATTTAGATCATTTGTACTCTCGATCTATGGAGGTACATTTAAAACAAAGTGCGTACTAATTGAGTACATATTGGGTACAACAGCGTTATGTTTTAATAAATAACAAATTCTTAAATTAATCTTTGGGGTTGCTGGGGAGATGCTCCACAGCAACCCCAAACTCATATTATTTGTACTCTCGATCTATTAAGGTACATTCTTTTTAAGTATGTACAAATTCGGTACATATTGTGTACGTTAGGGTTATGCTTTAAAACATTACAAAAGACAGTGGGGTGTCCAGGGAGCATGACATTATTAACTTATGTTACAATGCCAAAGGGTTTGATTTTTAACCGACTTCAAAAAAAGGAGTAGGTTCTCAATTCGACTGTATGTTTTCTAGGGTTTCGTGCGTCTGTCTGTCCGTCCGTCTGTCACAGCCAATTTACTCCGAAACTAGTGGACCAAATCGGGTGAAATTTGGTAGGATGGTGTAATCCTATGACCCAAACACAGATGTGCAAAGTAATTTTTTTTTTTAAATAAGGGTCGTTTTAGGGGGACAAATTAGGAAATTAAAAAAAGTTTTGCAAACCTTACTGTGTCATATATCAAATGAAAGGGCTCGATGAGGATCTCAAATATATTTTTGTTATTATTTTAAAATAAATAGTTTTGATTTTATTCATGAAAGAAGATCAAAATTTACCATTCTCCCCCTGACCTCCAAAACTACAGAGCTTAAAATTTTGAAAAAAAAAATTGCTTGTAGATTACAGAAAAACCTATAAGGATTCTATAAAAAAAAATAGGTATGAACGGAACCCTCTCCATGCCAGTTCAACTCGCACTTGGCCGGTTTTTTTTATTTTTTGTGTGTTTGTTGCGCGATTATTGGAGTTTCTTGCGGCGCTTCTTCTCCGCAATCATGGTCTCTTCTAGGGAATGCAATTTAACCGGTTATTAGACGTTTTTGTATGAAAATAACCGGTTAAAACCGGTTATAACCGGTTATTTGCATTCCCTAGTCTCTTCCAAAGCGCTAGTACATTCACTCCGTATTACCGACGAGTAAAAAGCCCTCATGTCCAATATATTGAATAAATATTTTTCAATTTTGAACTTGTATTTCATGCCATTAGAAGTACATTGATGAGTTGGTTTTCGCGTTTGAGGCGAGAGCTATTGTAACGACGCAATGTACATTCAGCAACTGGCGCGGTAGGTATGGAAAAAATAGTGGAAGTGGCATGAGCTTCGCTTAGTATCAGAGGGCCCTGCCAAGATGCACTACGCTAACTATCGTTTCTATTCGATTCGTTTTTAAACCAATCGCGTCACTGGTAGACCACGTGACTTTTCGTATCACGTCATCTCCCAGTGACGCGATTGGTTTAAAAACGAATCGAATAGAAACGTTAGTTAGCGTAGTGCATCTTTGCAGGGCCCTCTGACCTGTTGTCGCCAATACTCACACGATCATAAAAACAACACGCCGCCATGGACAATGTTTTTGGTGCGGCTATTGTTTTTACATTCCAAAATAGCACAATAAGGCATGCTTCTGGATTTATTTCCTTTTTTAGAAATATCGAAATATCGAAATAAGCGAATGCGGAAAAAGTATGGTAGGTTGCGCGGTACTCCGCATAACCATGCCACACTTTACACGCCCACTTGACACTTCTACTGTTTTTAGGGTTCCGGAGTCAAACTAGGAACCCTTATAGTTTCGCCATGTCCGTCCGTCCGTCCGTCCGGAGCCTAGCTCAGAGATTATTACTACTAGAAAGCTGTAATTTTGCATGAATATACATATTAGTCACGCCAAAAAAGTGGTAAAATATGATCTTGAAAAATATTTTTTTTTGTGTACCTCCCCTACACGTAAGGTGGGGATGTATTTTTTTTTTCTCGTCTACCCCGTAATGTGGGGTGTCGTTGGATAGGTCTTTCAAAAATATTGTGTGAAAACAATTTCTCGATTAATGTATCAGTTTATGAAATATTAAGCTTTAAAGCGCTAATATTTGTTAGAGTCAAGTGTACCCCCCCCCCCCCCCCTACAGCCAAAACTACAAATACTAAAAATCTGAAAAATATCTTAAATGAAAGCACATATAATGAATTTAATAGGAAAACTATCACGACTAAGTAGACTTCAATGGGTCTTGAGTTACAAACGGTTTAAGTGTTTATACCTACCGAAAACTTATTGCGGTGTTGGTAAACTGACCGCGACCTTTGTCGATGTATGTGGATAACAGTTTTCCAACGGCAAAGTTAATTTGTTTGACCTATGTATCAGCCATTATAACGTGTAGTTATCGACTTACCGCTTTACAAAAACAAGCCCAATAACTTGTTCACCTTGGACCATACCGTGGACCATACATAATGTATCACTGGCGGTGCATAACAATCGGATTATCTTTATATCACGATCAGTGCTTTGTTGGACAAATCGCCATTGAAATCAGGAAACGTTGTTTGTGAAATCGAGAACTGATCTTTTGTAATTTAGGTGACATTGATGACATTGTGTAAAAAATGATTTTGTCACATTCTATTGAAATGAGATTGACCAGCTTTATTTATTTATTTATTTTTATTTGGCACATCAACAGCATTAGGTATAGTTTAATGTGAACTATAAAAAGGCACTATAAATAAAGCCAATGACAGATGACCACAATAATACAAAACATATGGAACAATGTTAATGTGAGGAATAACAGTAACAATGGAAACCAATTAACACTAGAAAGAAATAGTACATTATTGCCTAGGCATGGAAATAGGCAATTGCGGGCCGAGTATTGGATTAAACGGACGAGCTTGCGAGTCCGTTTAAAAATACGAAGCCCGCAATTGCTGTTCCTGCCGAGGCAAATATAGTGCTTTCTCAAAAATCGCAAGAAAAAATTTGTGTTGGAGTCAAATCTTCATCGCTTGAACTCATTTTTTGAATTGCATACAAACAGAAACTTCATGTGAAAAAACCATCACTCCTTACCGCCTTTTTGTTTATGACAAGGAGAAACGCAATTGTTGTTTTAAAAAAAAACATAAGCTATTCCAGGCACAAATAAAAAAGTTATGTTTCGAGTAAAATTTGGATGTATAAGACTTGTGCCCTCATTTTATTATGGCCCTTTTCACTTTTTAAAAAGTTACAAGCTAGATAGTAATGGAATTTGTATGCAACATTGCGGGCTTGTGTAGCGAGCACGCAATGTTTTTTTTTTAAAATTTGAGAACTGTCAGTAAACTATATACTTCGCGTATCAATATGAAGATAGGAATGTCAACATTTCCCGACATTTTTGAGAAAATAGTACATTGTTGCAGAGGATAGAAAGTACGCGATTTTTGGACGAGTCATATAGAGGGCCGAAACTTAGTTGAGGCCCTCTAGTGTACGAGTCCATAAATTGCACTTTCTACCGAGGCAGACATAGTGCTTTTCACAACTACTGAGAGGAAATAAAATAGGAATTCATAATCAAAACTCAAATTTTAATTTATGTTAATGTGACATCACCGCCAATTTTACCATAGATAACTTTTTTTTTAATCGGGACCCCTATTCTCTTGGCACTCGATATTAATAAACTAACATGCGAGATGAAGATGTCAACTCCATATAAAATTGTATTTGTTTCGCCATATCTCCCATGTAATTTTATCTCTAGTGGTTCGAGGGTAGGGGCCAAGTTCGAATTACATATTAAAAAAAAGCAGTGATATAGTTTTTAGTCTGTGTATCTTTTAGCAAAAATACACCTAATATTTTCCGACACAAAATGGTGTGTTCTGATTGGTCGATTTCAATTTTTCATTTTAAGGAGCTATGACACAAAAATTGATTGATTGATTTTCATTGGTTCTTAAAGTTGGACAACAATGTTCTCGACCAATCAGCAAACACGCCAAGAAAAAACATTCTTGGTCTGTCCTTATAAGTGACGTTTTGTGACCAAACAAGACCATCTATGGCCATATTTCCGAGCAGTGTTGTGAAAACCATTTAACAATTCAAGAATATGAAAGCGTAATAGCGTGTATGTGTGTGCGTGAGTGTGATTGTGCGTGTGTATTTATGTACGCGTGTGAGTGAGTGTTTGAATTTGCAGATTGTGTATGTGCAGGGTACCCATTACATTTCTGAAAGTAGTTTTAGTATACGATTTTTTAGTGCAGGTTTAGAGCAATCAAATAAATCATTTGAGTGAAACATTTTATTGTAAGTGCGAAGGATGCGCAAGATAGGAGAATTATGGGCGTATTTTGTATGAACCAGCGGCATGCTAAAAAGAGATCTCTCTGAATGCCGAGTTCTTAGAGAAGGTGTCCGAAAGGTTATATCAGAGAGCAGCACGGCGCTGTCGATACGCCCTGAGGGCCCTGCCGAGGTGCACTACGCTAACTAGCGTTTCTATTCGATTCGTTTTTAAACCAATCGCGTACATTTAATGTACATTTTGAAGAATAAATAGTAATCATTTTAAATAATCGCTGCAATTTCCGACTTTTCCGAGACGATTTTTTAACATTCACAGCCGGCAACGATGGTATTACGCATGACTTTTCTGTAAATTTCACTTTTTGGAAACGCTTAAAAGTTAATTTTTGTTTAACAAAGAACTTTTTTGTTTGATATTATAAAACTTCCTATCTTTGAGTATGTTTAGAGACCAAAATTATATTTTTCAACAAGACTCAATTCCAACTTATGAAGCAAGAGATTTGGTGTGTTTTCGTATTGCTGCGAATTCATGTGAAATCGTAAAGTCGATTTAATGAGACATCAAGATTGACCGGTGTACAAGCGGCTCTTAAAAGTTGCTTGAAATACATTTGTATCAGAATTTAAAGCTAAAAGTCTGATCAATATGTCACGCAAATTTGAACTCTCTAGAAGAACTCTTACAAAAATTGTGGCTGTTATCAGTATAATCATCGTGCGTAAATTGAACTATGATTTTCTCGTCCGAAATGGGAATACTTCAAGCTCGTACATCAAATAATTGCAATAGTTTAGAATACATTATTTTTATTTTTATTCTACATAAATCAATGTTTTGATTAATATACTGATTTATAAAAAACTCCTTTAATTTATTTTTTAAATTGAAATATATCTCAGTAACAGAACTTATGGCCCGACTAGGTAGTGCATCTTGTCTAGCCCCTCTGATAGAATATCGTGCAGCAGTGACATGTCAAGCAGCGTTCAACGGTCCTCGAGACTCATCATACTATGTCGAGCACACGCAGACCTATAATTACGATCCCATTTCTTTGAGCAAAAAGGGCATTGGGTAAATTTGTTTGAAGAATATTGTCATTTTTTTTTCAGCGGCCACGGATGATTTTTACATAGTTATTTAGAGGACCTCTAAATACACATAGATATATATAATTTATGGCGTTATATAATATCGGAGCGGAGATTTTAAAGATTTAAGTATTCAGTTTTTAGTACAAAAGTACGCCCAAGTATGAATATTTAAATATTTAGGCTCCGATGCACTTAAGAGTATTACATTACATAACAAAATATGTTTATTTTTAATCATTCTATCATAATTTACCACTTTTACGAATGGCCGCTCACCTTGAAAATGTATGAATTTTACAAGTGACAACACTTTTACCCAAGCCCCTTTAGATGTTTTAAAAAATTGTATGGGAGTTGGACCAAGTGCTGTGAATGAACACATAGTGCATTAGGTTCCTTAGGCTAACACTAGACTGTAGATTAAAGCGCTTCAATACCTAACCCGGGAGTCATGAAAAAAAAAAGACTTTTTGGTGAGAACTTAATACTCAATAAAATCAATTTAATAGTAGTTTAGTTTACGTGACGGTTGCGTAATGACAGGCATTACAACATAATAGATCACACGAGTGTTGTAATGCTAATTACGCAAAGTCGCGTACAATACTTTATCTACATACATATTATAAGAACTCTAAGATAGGTTCAGAAGCCGAAAGGCAAATGACTGGCATTACCTTACCTGTGGTAGTAGGTGACAGCGATGTCAGCTGTAACGTAATTTTGAAATTACGTTACCGAATATTGTAAGGTAATGAGATCCAAATTTGGAACATCTTCCAAAATTAACAGCTGTCATCGCTGTCACCTACTACCACAGGTAATGCTGGTCATTGCCTACGGGTTTTGAACGCATAATAGAGGACTTATGATATGAGTGTAGATAATAGTACATTACTCTCTTATTGTCGTCATCGTCGTTGATAATAATTCTATCGAGGAATAGAATGTCGAAAGCTTATTATAGGGTCGACGACTATCTAACAGATAAAAATGCTTGGCCTAAATTAAACACCTAAATAACTTAGTAATAGCTTAGTCAGAAAAATATGTAAACATTGTAGGTATAATTATTGGTTTCTGTAGGAGAATGTATCAAAACTATGTGGTTGTTTTGCACCGTCATGGGTAAGTATATGTATATGTATATATATATATATATATATATATATATATATATATACATATATAATTATTATTATTATTGCTATTTATGAGTTCATCTGAACATACTGAGTTTTGACACATTTTCCTTCTCAACTACGCATGATATATATATTTTAATGTTAAATGCATTGTTTTATATAATGCTAGGTTAAGTTCTATAATTGTAAAAGTATTTTTTTTAAAAACGACTGACTGTTGAGTTTCTTGCGGCGTTTCTTCTCAGCAGTGGTCTCTTGCGAAGCGCTGGTAGATTTTTGACGTCTAAAAGTGCCCGTGCGGCCTACTTACTGAATAAACATCTTTTATCTTTTATCTTTTATCTTTTAGAGCAGGGCACCTAAAGGTCCATTGGTGCCTAGCCCACCCTAAAAACCAAATTAGGCATATAACGTGCGCACAACAGCCAATTATTCTTAGGTTCATCCATATAAAGCAATCTTCAAGATCGCTTTATGTTGATGAATGCATCAACAACATCATTAGTCGTCAGTGGCGTTGTGGGCTTGTACACTTGTGACCACATTAGGCGTTGTTGGCACTCAAAGAGCCATTTGATAATAGTTCACAGAAAAACCTTAGAAAACCAAAAGAGCAAAGTAAAAACGACAAAACAAAAGCTTTTATTTATTTTTATTTTCTTGAACTAATTTTGAAAATATGTTTTTTCTAAGAAACTCGTTAGAGCTGTTTTCACTTCTGGGCAGAATTTGGTCCAAACTTGTCAATCTCCTTTGTTGTTGTATTTTTAATACATACTTATGCAACTGATAACCGGGGTGATACAGGGTGGTACTCGATAAACTGTACATATTTAAAGGGATGAAATTTTAGGTTAATTTATAGGTAAAACGATTTTTTTTTTTGCCACTGGTTTTTAATTTACAGATTGTCAAACTTTTTAATAAAGTTTGTGTAGTACACGTACTTGTGACGGTGTAACTTTTGATCTAATAGCCCAAAAAAGATAAAACAAAATGCATAGTATTGACATTAGTTAGGTTTATAATAATTGATAACAATATTAGACCAATTAAAAAAATTACTGAGTAACTACTTTTTTTGTGGAAAATTACTGCAAAAATATGATTTTGTTTTCATAAAAACACGATTTTCTCAAAATTTTGCAGATATTTCACAATTTTTTTTAACGTTTTTAGATCTAAAATTAAACGAGGAATAATAATAAGCAAAAAAAAATGGTGAAATATCTACAAAATTTTGAGAAAATCCTGTTTTTATGAAAACAAAATGACATTTTAGCTGTAATTTATAAAAAATAAATAAAAAAAAGTGGCATTTTTTTTTTAAATTGTTTTACCTATATATTAACCTAAAATTTCATCCCTTTCAATATGTACAGTTTAAAGAGTACCATCCTGTATTACTAGCATATTCGTAGATGCTTTCCATCTTAGTCCCCAGGGTTGGTATCAGCGTTTCCAGATATATTTTTTGCCGAGTCGGGATTTTGAAACTTTTTGTGTGAAAAATGCGGGATTCTTCCGTCGAAAGCGGGAAAGTAAAAAACTTATATAATCAGAAGTTTTTAAATATTTATATTTTATTCGAGTTTTAAATTACGTTCACGTGACAATAGATAGCAAAAATAGCTTTAGAAAATGTATTTTATTTTAATAATTAACAAAAAGCAGGCTTTCAAAACCCGACTGTTGCTAACCAACTTTAAATCGTTATAAATCCTAAATGATCATTCAAAATGAAAAATAATGAAAGAAACCTAAAGATGATTTTTAAATCCCTATTCAATGATACCCCACTTGTCATACTCGGTCGACTTTTTTTTTTAATTTGCACTAGGTATATGGCGTCTGGTTGCCGCCATATTGAATTTTGATTACTGTCATATCTTCAATGACACTCACTAGATTAAGTCAAATCGATTGACATAAGAATCATCAAATTCGGACAACGGGTTTAGTTTTTATAGTGCCACAAAGGAACAAACATACATATATAGGCAGTGAAACACATTACCCTCCTCTTTCGGCAGTCGGGTAAAAATATGATATTGCGCTGCACGGTCTAGTTATCCCTGAAAAGCGGGACTGATCCTGTCCCGCGCCGGAAATTTAATTTTGATTCAAAAATCGGGACGTCCCTCCAAAATCGGGACGTCTGGCAACGCTTGTTATATATATAT
Organism: Acleris literana; assembly: GCA_946894065.1. Taxonomy (NCBI): domain Eukaryota; kingdom Metazoa; phylum Arthropoda; class Insecta; order Lepidoptera; family Tortricidae; genus Acleris; species Acleris literana. The sequence continues at coordinate 1,538,159 of OX335693.1, read as the reverse complement.
ATATAGTCTTTATTTTTTAACTGCGCTTATCCGCTACACAAAGACATTATTGTCTCTTAACAATACCATTATCTTCTTTTGTTTTCGTAACCGCATACAAAAAAAGTTATACAAACCATACTTACGAAAAAATCGCATTGTTTTAAATGATTTTTATTTATTCAGACGTTTTTGGCTTGAACTTGTATAATAGAGGGATTTTTTTAATGGCAAGAAGGCACGTGAGCGCTCAGGCCACCTGTGGCCCGTTTCACGAAGCTACAAGTTACAAATTACAAGCGGAACTCTCTTTCTAGCCAAAGGAGTTAGAAAGAGACTTCCGCTTGTAATTTGTAACTTGTAGCTTCGTGAAACGGGCCTCTGGGGCACGTTTTATAAAGCTGCAAGTTACAATTTAACAGGTCTAAACTGGCAACACTGCTCAAATGGCTGGTCGTCATTGGTTGAGGTTGTGTCAAACGGAAACCTGTAAATTGTAATTTGTAGCTTTATAAAACAGGCCCCTGATGGTAAGTGGGATTTGAGACCCATAGACATTTGAAACCTCAAGACTACAATCTCAAAACTACAATCCTAAGACTTCAAATGCGTTTCCAACCCTGAGGACTAAGATGGAATGCCTCTATGCTAGTAATTTCAACGGTTGTCTTATCCCCACACCGGGACACAGCAATGCGAACACTGCTGCTTGGCGGTGGGTTAATGGATAAGATGGTGGTAGCTATCCGGACGGACCCTGCACAAGGTCCTACCACCAGTAACTCCGTAAATATTCATTTAATTTAGGTTATACGCATAAATGTTAATAAAAAGCGTACCCTGTCATCGATGCCACTTATTTTAAATTAAATAATCGGGTCGAATGACCCTTAAAATCAATTTCAATTGACACGCCGACGTTTCCGCATGTCTTTGTTACAATTGTGAATTGTGTCAATTTGGATTTATCTGGTTTTGGCACTTGGAGTAAGAGCGCGTCCCAAAATGGCGCCCGTCACAATTCAAAGTTTCGTACCGAATATAATTACAATAATAATTTATTGACGTTTATCGTTGCTTTTAAAATCAAATGATTTCTCGTTTTCTATTTTAATTTGTACCTATTTAATGGCGTGAATAATTTGATAGATAATAAAGATTTTGAATGTAATAAAATAAAAAGATCGCAGAATGACTACAATTACTTATTCAAAAGTAACACTATTTGTTATAATTAAGTGAATATGCATTTAAAAGTAGCTTCGTACTAAAAATATTATATTACATACTTAGCTATTTTTTTTATTAAACATTCAATTCAACAAAATGTAATGTTTCTGATGAGAAAGTTGGTACTTAATTTAAGTACGTAAGTTGAAATGAGATTCGGTATTAAAAACTAAAACGTCTTTACTCCCAAGCACGTATTAAAATAAAAATCCTAACACTTTATTTCAATGCTTAAAACCGCAAAATTTCTTATTGACTTGCGTCTGTTTGGCATTAAACTATTCGAGTCAGAGGTCGCTTGACCTCAAATTGCACATGTTAACTGACCATCTACACCATTTGAATTCTTACTGCTTTAAAATAAAATAGAGTTTTGAATGGCATGTTTGTGAAAGTTTGCGTGCAAAAGTGCGTTACTTGGTGCAACCTCGATTTCTCTGTTTTGTAAATTGTAGAAAAGGGTTCTTGTCATAAAATGTATAAATGGCTAAAGAAATTAAATAAATAAGGAGAAATTGTTAAGTGTTTATTTCTATAAAGATATAACATGCTAGTATATATATAAGAGGACATTGAAGGTAAAAAATTCTCTCCCCTTGAATCTTTTTACGATTTTTGATTATGTTGTAAGATATTGTGAAAAACTAGGACTCCTACATTTGTAAGTTAAAAAATAAAAAAACGGAAACGTACCTAAAAGCTATACTCACCGGCAAATTTAGCGGAAAAATAAGGTGTCATTTTTAACCTAACAATTTTACGTGATAAAAACAACAATAGTACATTGTGTATTAAGGGTGGTAAAGATGAGAATTACAAACGAGAGTCTGTAAGAAGCCCGAACCCGAAGGCTGAGGGCTTTAATGACTCGAGCTTTGTATTTCCTTTACCACCCTGTAACATACAATGTTTTTCATCACAATTGCGAGGAAATGAAATAAGATCAGACAAAAGATCATATTTTTAACTTACGATTGTCACTAATAATTTTAGCCGCGTTGGCGATGTCCGGCGGAGTCGCATTATCCATTTCTTCTGATGACGACATGTATTTTATTGATATATAAATTTTAATATGTGCACAAAGACACCCTTTTAATTATTATTTTGGAATCACACAGTTTATAATCAGTATTTATAAATTAGCGGCAGACTACATCATTGTCTATGACTTACCACAGATAATGTCAAACGTGTTCAGGAGTCCGATTCTAGTGACAGTCGAGATCAATAGTTTCAAAAATATTGCGGGTTTATTAAAACAATTATTCGATTAAGGTATCCGTTTTTGAAATATTAAGCTTTAAAGCGCTAATTTTTGTTAGAGTCAAGTGTTCCCCTTCCTACAGCCAAAACTACAAATACTAAAAATCTGAAAAATATCTTAAATTAAAGCACATATTATGATGAATTTAATAGAAAAACTATCACGACTAAGGAGACTTAATTGTTTCTTGAGTTACAAACGGTTTAAATGTTTATACCTACCAAAAACTTATTTGCGGTGTTGGTAAACTGACCGCGACCTACCTATGTATGGGGATAACAGTTTCCAACGGCAAAGTTAAATTTGTTGCGAGGTCTAATTTGTTTGTAGCAACGGCTTCGGAGCCCTACACTGAGCATGGTCCGACATGCTCTTGCCCGGTTTTTATCGCCTAGATTAGAGGCCAGAGGGCCCTTCCAAGATGCATTACGCTAACCAGCGTTTCTATTCGATTCGTTTTTCAACCAATCGCGTCACTGGTAGATGACGTGCGTGATACGAAAAGTCACGTGATCTATCAGTGACGCGATTGGTTTAAAAATGGAACGAATAAAAAAGTTAGTTAGCGCAATGCATCTTGGCAATCGAAACTTTTTATTCACGTATCATTACGTGAAAAGGTACTTACTATCTTAGCACACAATTAGGATAGAATTGCGCGAGAGTCTCACGGCGGCATTGTCCATTGTTAGAATATCGTTAGCCGCATTGCTTTAGTTTTTGCGATAGAACATTAGAAACTGTAGAAACAAAGCTACAATTGAAGTATGCAAACTTTTTGTAACGTTCGTAGAAATCGTTGAGACGTCTTATAATACCGGTGCTAACAAAACAAATCCGATATCAATACACAATGATATAATATAAAAAGAGGTAGATATGTTACCTATACGGTATTCCGCGTGTAAAAATAGCCCGGCTTACGCACACATAATCAGTAAATATTCCAATTACACAATAATTCTTAAATGACAATTGAAAGCAGGATGGTATGCTAATTTCCGGGAGCGAAACAAAACGAGTATATGTTGCTCTGCAGACTAGTTCACGGTTCCGTTGACGGCGCAAGACTAAGTAAAGGTGTACCAATTGGCTTGGTTTTAGGGAGCCACTATCAAAGTGCGTAACATATCTACCTCTTTTTACTATATTATATCATTGCCAATACATATCTTCTTTACATAGTTTAAAACAAAGTCGCTCCCGCTGTCTGTTCGTTCGCTTAGGTCTTTTACAGTACCTACTCAATGGATTTTCGAGAATGAGAGAGTGAGATGATTCATTTCAATCGATTTGTCTTTTAATCAACCGATTGCATAATAAAGTACAAGCTAATAGTATTAGTGCATTTGTATGGATTTTATTTGTACTTTTTTATGTAATAGGCCCCTGGGGCACGTTTTATAAAGCTACAAGTTACAATTTTACAGGTCTAAACTGGTAACACTGCTCAAATGGCTGGTCGTCATGGGTCGAGGTTGTGTCGAATGGAAACTTGTAACCTGTAAATTGTAATTTGTAGCTTTATAAAACAGGCCCCTGGTGTCACTAAAGATATGACAGTAATCAAAATTCAACATAGCGGCAACTAAACGCTATATTATAAAAAATAACTTCTTTAAAATGGTAGGTAAATAGGTCAGTCGAACTGAAGTCTGCTTTTGGTTAAAATATTGTTGGACGCCGACTTCAGTTGGACTGACCTATTTACCTACCATTTTAAAGAAGTTATTTTTTGCTTTTTGAAGGCGGTTTTTTGTTTTTTTAAACATTTATTTTATTTTATACTTTTTAGTGATCCTATTTATGCTGTTACGTAGCTCCACTTCTAAATATTAATAAGAAACTATAGAACGTTTCAAGCTCGCCGCAGACAACGCCGCGGGAATGTCATAGTCATATTTAAACCTAAATGTGCTTCGTCATAGTCGCTCAACTTCCTTTATCGAAATATCTTATCGCCACCCTTGAAATAGGTACCGTTAAGGAGTTCCGGTGGCCATCTGTGGTTTTCATCATCAGTTCCACTTCACCATATAGTACTTTTCAAAATCAAATGCATGAGTTACAGTGAAAAATACCAAAATCGCTATAGGTGTGCCTATAATATTTGAGGAGTTCTCTTGATTTCTCCATGATCCCATCATCAGATCCTGACGTGGTGACAATGGGACCAACTAGAAAGTATACCCATTCGAACAACGAAAAAATTTTTCAAATCGGTCCAGTGGTCTTCGAGTAATCGGGGAACATACATAAAAAAAAACGACGAATTGAGAACCTTCTCCTTTTTTTGAAGTCGGTTAAAAAAAGAAAAAAAAGGATGAAGAACTATGACAAGTGTGGTATCATTGAATAGGTATTCAAAAATCATCTTTAGGTTTCTCTCATCATTTTTAATTTTGATTTATTTATAACGATTTAATGTTGCCTAGCAACAGTTTGGTTTTTTTAATAGTAGTTTATGTGGCTGGTGCATAATAAGATCACACGAGTGTTTTAATGCCTAATTATGTATAGCCGCATACATAACTTTATCTACATGCATATCATAAGGTTTCTATAATATGTTCAGATATGGCCTGTATTTTTATTAAGTTAGTGTTACTGTTAACTTGTTTGTAGTACAAAGGCTTAAAAAATAATAAAAAATAAAATAAAAAACAAACTTTATTTATAATGTATATAGCTTGCATTTTCAAGTTAGTGGTACAGTATTACCGATACTTTAATGTTTAGGTACCGACACTTTAATGTTAACATTACGATGCACCATACTTTAATGTACCTAAACATTAAGATGCAACCACAGATACAGGTTTCTTAATATAGGCGATTTGCTTATCGCTTTTGAACATATTGTAGGGAAGTTATGATATGGATGTAGATAAAGATTGTTTTTTGTTACACTTGTATATACATATTTACATTAATGTGTATTATACCTTGTTACAGAACAAAATGAAGTCTTTGCTGGTTGTATGTACTGCTCTGCTGGTGTGCGGCGCGTTCGGGAAGAAGAAGAACGATGATAACAAAGTGAGTAGAAAATAAAAACCTCAGATGCAATGGTGACGGAACCCCATAATTAACCCCCAACGCAAAAAGAGGGGTGCTATAAGTCTGACCACTGTGTGTGTGTCTGTGGGTTACCTATCTGAAACACTAAAAAACGTTTGCCAGATGTTTCATTTGCCATAATTTTCATTTGTCCGAAAGTCATTTTTATCTACGACGCGCTGGCCTAGTTGGTAGTGACCCTGCCTACGAAGCTAGCGGTCCTGGGTTCAAATCCCGGTAAGGGCAGATATTTGTGTGATGAGTGCGAATATTTGTTCCTGAGTCATGGATGTTTTCTATGTATTTAAGTATTTATTTCTCTATATAAGTATTTATATCGTTGTCTAGTACCCATAGTACAAGCCTAGAGCTTAGTTTGGGACTAGGTCAATTGGTGTGACATTGTCCCCTGATATTTATTTATTTATTTTTATCTGAAACAGTTTCACTTTCCTGAATTGTTATAAAATAAACCTAACCTAACTAACCTAAACCTAAACTAACTAACCTAACCTACAGGTTCTGTAAGTATATCTCATTAAACATTTTGAAAAGTTATTGGGTTCAGAATAAAATGAAAATTATGGGAAATGAAAATTATGGCAAATGAAACAGCTGGCAAACGTTTTTAGTGTTTGCGATAGGATACCGTGTCTGTGGCACCGTAGCTCTTAAACGGGTGCGCCAAAGTCATGCCAAAGTTCATATAAAATTGCAACTCCGATTATTGGAACTCCGAATTTTTTTCTCATACCATTTTACATCATAATGATCACTCTTCATACTCTTCATAATATTTTTTAATACTAATGATCGGAACTTATACTCATCTGAATTCATAACGCCAATATTCATGGAACCGTACACTTTTCAGAATTTCTTAAATATCTTACTTGTAGATAAAATTAGGTTAGGTTAGGTTAGATTTATAACAATCCTCAAAAAGTAACAGTTTCTTGAAAAAATGCATTATGAATTGCGATAATTATGACTCAAAAAGTATGAGCAAAAAAGTATAAGCAAAATTTTTCGGAGAAATGATGAGTATAGACACAAATCGTTATTTTTATAAAAAATCTAAAGGCCAATTTTATTTGAGCCAATACCCCTCTTAAACGGGTGAACCGATTTGGATGCGGTTTTTTTTAATTTGAAAGCAGGTTTTCTAGCTGTGGTTCTTAGCTAGGTTTCATTAAAATTGGTTTAGCCGTTTAAGAGATACCAGCTCAGCTCTGTCAAGCGTCTACCTGTTGCTGTTATTAATATCGAGCAAATAGCGGCAAAAATTGTTGTATGGGAGCCCCACTTAAATATTTATTTTATTCTGTTGTTAGTATTTGTTGTTATAGCGGCAACAGAAATACATCATCTGTGAAAATTTCAATTGTCTAGCTATCACGGTTCATGAGATACAGCCTGGTGACAGACAGACGGGCAGTGGAGTCTTAGTAATAGGGTCCCGTTTGTACCCTTTGGGTACGGAACCCTAAAAAAATTATTAATGAAAAAAAAACCTTGTAAGAGCAAGCAAGGCAAGAATGTATTTATTTTTAAATGGGCGATCGTTGGCATAGTAAAAGTTCATCATGTTGCCAAGATCTATAAACAGAGACATGTTTAATTTCTGTAATAATACAATTAAAAATTTAAACTAAACGTATTTAAATTAAAATAAAACTAAGCTACTCAAATATTAAAGATATAAATAATAATCACCACTATAAAAATAACATCCCCTCTAGCAGGTCCGCTCGCGGCATGGTCCCCATGACACTGGCTGCATTACCTCTCTGGATAGCTAGCCCAATCCTTTGGGAGAGGTAAGCACCAGCTCTAGGATCTCCGGAGGAGTCTATGAGCCGGGATGACAGGGCCTTAATAAAGCTTTTCATATCAGCTGACCAAGGTCCCATGGTCTCCAATGTTGGTAACATTTTTGCCCATCTTCCTTTTCTATCCGCTACTTTCCCACTTTCTTTTCACACACTAACATATCACAGAGTGTATCTAAAGTCGTAAAAGTGTTTTAACAAGTAAACACTACGTGCGGAGAATCTCAGTGTCAGTGAAAGTAGAAACGTTACTTGCGGGAATTAACATACACACTGAATATTGTATTGTTTGGTGTACGTGCTGGGTCGTTAATCGTGTGACCGTTCGTCTCTTGCACCCAAAACCACGACAATATGTCACTCACGTGTCAGACAATGAGACATGTCAGGTGACTGTGTGGCTTACATTTCAAAGTTTATATTATAACTATAGTGTACAATAGGCAATTACTACTTAGGTACCTGAAATATTGGAAATAGATTCTAGAGACTTACTGTTATTTTCGAAAACAATAGATACTGCATTTATGGATTTTTGAAAAGGCGAACAAAAATAAACATACGTTGTTTGGGGAACCTTTATATTTTGGCTTCTTATTTTTTTTTTGTTAACATATCCGCCGTAATGACACATATTCAACAAAAAAAAAATCGATGTTTATTTTGGTTGTATCGTAAAAACGGTAAAACATAAAAGTGACAAATTTTGTATGATTATAGTACAAACCGCAAAAAAAAACAAAAAATACTGGTGCTTACCTCTCCCAAAGGATTGGGCTGGCTATCCAGAGAGGTAATGCAGCCAGTGTCATAGGGACCACGCCGCGAGCGGACCTGCTAGAGGGGGGTGTTCTTTTTATAGTGGTGATTATTATTTATATCTCTTAATGTTTGAGTCGTTTAGTTTTATTTTTATTTAAATAGATTTAGTTTTATTTTTATTTAAATAGATTTAGTTTTATTTTTTAATAGCTATAATAAAATTCAAGTAGTAATCCCAGCTATATCTGTTCCAGGTAAAGATAGCTCTCTACTATGAGTCGCTGTGCCCAGACAGCAAGACCTGGGTGACGGCCCAGCTGGCCCCGGTGTGGAGGGACCTCCGCGGAGCCGTCAAGGTCAAGCTGGTGCCCTACGGGAAGAGCACCGTAAGTCCTCCACAAGTATTTTAAATTAAAAGCACCCGACTGCCGACCTACCATCAATACCTACCCATTTTTCTAAAAATAAATAGTAGATTGTTCAACAACGGACTAAAACAAGCCATAATGACACGAGATGTTTAGACACGCGACCGAGCGAGCGAGCGAGGGTGGCTATAGTTCGAGTGTCATTATGGTTGTTTAGTCTCGCCCTCGCGTTAAACACTCTACTTTTCACTTTGAATACGAGGAAAAAAAACGACGTTCTATATAAAATTACAATATTTATTATAACAAAGTTTCTTACAAATTTGTTCCATTCCACAGTGAGTTTTTTTTGTAAAGTGACGCTTTAAATGCTTGTATATTTAGCCAACAGATCTTGAAAACTATTTTAATACTAATTGGACCATGCATAATGAAATGAATTCATCCTTAATATAATTAAATAGATTCATAATCGTAATCATTAATCGTGTTTCACGAAATTAAATCGTTTTTATTTTTATTTTTGCACAGTTGTCACTTTGAGGTTATTTCCATGCCCTAAAAATGGTCTATACATATTCACTGAAAATGGCGATAATCCTCCATTCACAAACACCGTGATTGGTTGATTAGGGGTTTCCAAAGTAAATTAAAAAAAGAATTAATCCCTAGAGATTAATAAGGAGCTTTAGTTCCGATGTGCAGAGACTAAAGTAACATTTTAAGAGCATGAGAAGTGAAAAATGACTTTTTTGTTACCCTGTCCCCCACTTGACCCTAACTAATGGCGGCTGAGTGAAAAACAATACAATTACACGTCAAAAGCGATATTGTTTCACCATGTATTTTGGTCTCGTTTATCGCGGTGAATAAATGTGGAGCATTCGTCACTCTCGCACTCACTTGTCAGAAAGGGACGGATATAAAATATAAGATACGGAATAAACACGTCCATAGTGTTCGGCCGATAAAAAAATACTCCTGACATGACCATAAAGTTTCTGAATATGGATAATGTTGACAGCAGTCAAAAAAATCTGTTATTACAGTTTGGTCGTTCTAAGAGGGCCGATTTGACAGCTGTCAACGCAGTATAAAATATAACCTCAAACACATTTTGTACTGAGTTGACAGCTGTCAAATCGGCCCTCTTAGAACGACCAAACTGTAGTACGATTCCTGCCACAGATATAAATACACATAGATAACGTCAACACCTCAATCTGTATGAAAACCAACCGTGTCACTTTTTGCTACCAACTGGGAAACAACAAGAGAAGAGAATTTTCCGTTTTCCGCGCAAAATCGATTCAAAGTCATCGCTTCTTTGGGCTATTGCAGTTTATTATCACGCAACGAGGCATTTTCTTAATTTTCACGGCCAACCGCGCAACAACAGGCGCGCGGATCAGTAGCGACGGCCAACCCTGACGCTTGGTCGGGGTTTAAGTCCGGATTCGGTCACGCGAAGTAGATGCATTTGCGTTATCTATGTGTATTTATTTATCGTTCCGTCGCTGAACATGATATTCTCAAAATATGATATTCTCAAAATATGATATTCGCAAAACATGTTATTCGCAAAACATTATATTTGCAAAACAGATATTCGCAAAACATCATTATTAGCGAGACATAAATTAGACAGTGTCGACGGAGCTCCGCTTCAAGATATTCAGAATATCATGTTTTGAGAATATCATATTTTGAGAATATTCATGTTTTGAGAATATCATGTTCAGCGACGGATGGTTATTTCCTTCATATCTGTGCTTCCTGCACACGCAACAAATAAGTTGGGCATTGTTTTTCTGCTGTCAACATTGTCAATATTCAGAAACTTCATGTTTGTGTGACACATTACCTACACCGGATTAACGGGGGCAAAAATGTACCAGTGCTAGTGATTCATTAAATATCGACTTAGTTTATCGACCACTTTTTTCGTGACATATGGATCTTACATTTCTTGCAAAAGTAAGTCGTACCTTTAACTTCTATATCTGAATGATCAGCTTTCCATGACGATAGACGATCTTTTTTCTTTCGACGTATTTTTAACCAACTTAAAAAACAAAAAGGTTCTCAATTCGTCGGAATGCTAAAGAATATTGTTGTACTAAATGAATTTGTTATTCAATGTAATTTCCAATGGTTGTCGAAATTGGCTCCAGTCCAGAGACAATGTTAGATACCGGTTGTTTATAGTTGCGATAAGTATAACTAAAAGAGGTTTGCACATTATTAATAGGTATTCAAACTTGGCCATTACTTATGCCTTTTATCGATGTCGATAAACTTAGTCGACATTTAATGAATCACTAGCACTGGTACATTTTTGCCCCCGCCAATCCGGTGTCTGCACATTACACAAACATGAAGTTTTTGAATATTGACATGAGGCATGATTTCTTAACGGCAAGGCCGGGCACTGTAGCCTGCTTGCCTTCTCCATGCCCTGAAAAAAAATATCTATAGAAATATATTTATAAGGTGTTTTTGGTTCTCTGCCTTTTGACAGAAATATTTTTGGCCGAATAAATCGTTTCCCAACCGTTTCATTTGCCAACCCCCTTTTTTCTGTAACTGTAAATATTTCAAGATTTTAATACAAACTTACCTATTTTTTTAACGTTGGAGAAATGCATTTTCGCATCTCACCTCTAGTCGGGGACTAGGGTGGATATGACGGACTCCTGAGCTGAAGGCTCAGACTACCGTCTAAAAAACCAACGGGATGCCGTCTCCGTCGTGTTGGGTTGGGGCGCCACAGGATCACTTTGTAGCTCTCTACGATGACGCCCTGACGGTGTTCTCGGCTATTGGATGAGGACTGAGGATGCCTCAGATCATCCGAGGCATCCTCAGTCAAATTGCCCGTTAAAGATACAAACTTACCTAACCTAACCTAATGTACACGATGGTTCTGTAAATTAATTCTGAAATATATACAGTTACAGTAAAAAAAGCGGGTTGGCTAATGAAACGGTTGGGAAACGGCATTTCGGCCAAAAGACAGGATACCGGTATTTTTGCCGGTAATTTGCGTAACTTATGTTGTATTTCTGTTTCAGCACGACAAGGTTAATGGCAAGTGGCAATTCAACTGCCACCACGGGGCCGACGAGTGCTACGGGAACAAGGTATGTACAGTTGTACAGGACAGGAGAACAGAAAACACGTTTCTAAATTCTATGACGCATTGGCTAGGTAATATCCTATAGAATCGTTTGGACGTTTCATTTTATTATTTAGTACGGAGATGCGGGGCGTCGCGCGTAGCGTTGGGCGGCGCGGTCTGCACTAAATTCAAACATAATAATATGGCGTTGTATACTCGTAAAAGCGGAGAAGCGGATTTACACGCGTTTACTTCAAATACAGCGTTACTTGCGGCGGAGCCCGCGGATGGCATTGCCGCGTTGCACGCAGCGTCGCACGCGTCAATAACGGCGTTTCCCGCCACTGCGCCCGCAGCGGGGCCCGCGGCGGAACCTTCTGACAGTCTTGTGCTCCGCCGCGCGCTCCGCTACACGCTCGAGACACCGCTACTCTCTACGCGCCGCACCACGCGCCGCATCACGCCCCGCATCTTCATAAACAACACCGTACGTTGCCATATGTTTGTGTCTGCGCGTGTGATGACGCGGTCCGCTGCACGCGCCGCCTCTCTGTAAACGGAAAAAACGCCCGACGCGCCTAGCAACGCCAAGCCGCACGCCACACGCGACGCTCCGCGTCTCCGTAAACAAGCCCTAAGTCCTTTTAGTAGGAGATCCGAATAGGAGACGATTTGCACCGGGCTGTTTATTCGATTTTAAAAGTATTTCATACCAAATTTAATATGCTAAGTAATATATGGCGAACAGGTAGGCTGAAAAATTTCAGTCTAGTATACCACGTGTCCCAAATCCAGTCCCAAGTCCTCTGGTGCCGGCTTATCGTTGAGTTTTGGGACACGTTGTATAATTAATTAATATTAATAAAAAAACTTTGTTTAAAAAAAATGCAATAGCTTGTTTAATAGACAAATTACATATCAATCGAAAGTATAAGAAGTGCATGTGCGCGCAGCGTCGCGTCTCGTCGCGTCTTTGCTAATGCAAAAAACGTCTCGAACGCGTTTGCGTTTCTCGTATAAATGACATGGACGCAAAGGCGTTCGGACGGCAACTCACTCAAGGCTCTATCTTTTAATCAAACTAATGCTAGGGACGTTAGGGTGACGGCACCAATGATGGACGCTTTTAGCTGACAGGCACCAGTAATGGACACTTCACTCTTAATTCAAATTTCATACGGTCGTAAATTGATTGTTGCAAAACAAATGAATAACCCATCTTTGGTCCTTGTCCATTACTGGTTCCATCACCCAAAATTTTTTTAAACATATATGGACATACTAAAAAAATCGTCGTGTTTTTAAACCTTCCTTTTTTTATATTTGTGTGTCATATGCTAAGTGAATATCTTCCTTCTCCTAATGTCCCCGTGCTATCCAGGTCCAGGCGTGCATCCTCAAGGACAGGCACCTCCAGGACACGGAGAAGATGGAGCTGGTCATCTGCCTCATGGGGCAGGCCAGCCCCGACAAGTCTCTCGACACCGTGAGTACACTTTTTATCTTCTTGCTATGTACTTTAAGGAATATTAAGATAGCAACTAATATCTTTAGGCTATTAGCATAAGAATAAACAATAACTACACGTAGAAGCGAAACTCCCGGCTCCGGACGCGCGCTCGGCGCGTTAAATACCTACCGCCTGGCGACACCTGAGGTGTCTAGTCAATCAGGGGCGTCACAGACGGAATATATATGTATTAACCAATATATTGTTATTGTGTCTTGAATTGGTTTACGTATTTGTGTTGATTTTAGTGTTTATGGTTGAACTAAAATTTACGGCAAAATAATTAGAAATAATTGATTGAATAAAGGAGTTTTATGAGATAATCTTAATATCATCATAAAGTATTATTACCTAATTTAACGTAAATGTAAAAAACTCATTTTGCAACAATGTTTCCATGTTGAAGTAAAACATTAATAATAATTCGTGACTGAACTTGTATACCACATCCATAAACCGATTAAAATATTTCGCAAGTGACAGCCCTGACTTTGGGCGCGGAAGACAGAGGGGCGTACCGGGGCGAAGGGGGAAGTAGGTATTTAAAGCGCGGCATTTGGGGCCTGGTCAAAGGAGATTCCCTTCTACGTATAGTTATTATTTATTCTTATGCCTTGGGGCTTTAAATGCAACGATCGATTCTAATCGCTAAACTGAAACACTTTTGTTCTGCAACATTAAAAAATAACTTTTCTCCCACATGCTCGGAAATGTTAACCTTGCTGTTGTCAAAACAGCCCGCGAAGTTGTAAGTTCCAGGTCCAGACAAAATTTAAAAAAAAACAAAGTTATTATTTACCAACGTCAGCGGCCGCGAAAATGTATGAAATTTCATAACGTACCTGGTGTTTTACTTTTTAAAACCATGTTTGGACTAGGATAACTATCTCCAAACAGCCAAACAATCGTGCAATCAAAATTCTTCCTTGCATATTTTACTTTTTAAATGTCATAGACCAAAGAGTTAAGCCTTTTCAAACAGCGTTTACAACGTATTTAAAAGTAAGTCAAACAGTTTGACTTTAAAAAAAAATAGAAATTGCGTTCATAAACAAAATAAATTGCCAAAATAACATAAACGCGTAATAAATGTTATAGTTTAAACTATATTATATTCTAATTGAACTTATTACGTTTAAATTTGTGATTTTATTTAATGCTTTATTTCACTGTCATACTAAATCGTACGTTTCTGTTCTTTTTTCCAAGGAAATGTTGGGACTGTATTTAATATTATTAACAATTCTTTTAAATTTCCTCACATTGTTGGAGAAAAGCTCTATTCAAGCCTCGACCGGGAAGGGCGGTTGCTGGACTCGTATATAGCGCGGCCTCGACTGCGTCTCGGCCACGCTAACTCTACTCGTCCCGCAACGGCCTATTTCCCGGTCTGTGCAGTAATGTACTATAAGAGTAGATAACTAATTGATGTTAAAGTATAATTGTAAAATCAGTGTATTAAATCATGGCCTATCACTATCGCATGGTACGGGGCGACATTTCCTTGGTACGAGGGCTAAAGGAAAATGGAGAATTGGATCGCGTACATTGAAAATTACTTAATTGTATGAAAAAAAAATCTGTTGGACATATTTTTAACAACTTACAGAACAAAAGAAGTTCAGTTTCAGGAGTTTAACGATCCATGCATTTAACCTTTTCAACGCCACAGTCGGCTCTGGCCGTCAACTAAAAGTCGTGCCACTGACGCCACGTCGGCTACAGCCGACAAGAGTTCAAGATTAAAAGAGACTTTGTTTGGTAGCCATAAGGTGTAATTTGCATAGCATAGCAAACATGTTTGGCGTGTGGGTGGCACATTTTGTATTCGACGTATGGCGTTCAAAAGGTTGTAAGGTAAGGTAAAGCCCCGAGGTCAGAGGCACCCCGTAGAGTTAGAAATAGAAATAGAAATGTTTATTTGCTAGAATACGTTACAATCTCCTCCTCGTGTGGTTGCCGAGTTAGAATAGTGCCACTCCATGTCTTCCCGTGGATGTCGTAAGAGACGACTAAGGGAATAAAGGCTTGTAGTACTGTTAGGCGATGGGCTTGCGACCTGTCACTAATACGCTGGTAAACATCTTAGCCTAATTGTGCAAATTGTGGTTATAGAATTAACAACAAGTTTTTAGAGTTGTTTGTAATTCTGTAGCTCTGCCTACCCCACTCTGGGAACGAAGGCGTGAGATTATGTATGTATGTATGTAGGTTACAATAAGATCATATAATAAATAACAGAATCAGTATTCAGCCGACATTAAAATCGACAAGCAAAATATTAGATTAGACATTAATTGACATGTTGGTCACGATAATTTTCAAATAACTCGCAAAAATAAATTAGCTATATAGCATTCATCAGCGTTGTTATTCTCTATTAAAGTTAACAAAATCTTTAACGCTATGAAAACTGTTCGCTGTAGCCATGCAGTCAACTTAGCCCTGGCGACTGAATACCGTGATAAAGTTCTAGTGAACGATGGGTCGGACGTATAAGGCTGCCTAATTGAGAATACACGCGCTAAAACGTGTTTTGTTCGCTCTGTCGGGACTACTTAAACTCGCCGCTTGGACCTTCACTCGAGCGTTCGATCACCTTAGCTTGTTGAGAGAATCACACCCCTGAGCACCCTACCATGTAACACCCTCAATTCATTGGGAAGGTTATTAAATAATACTACGCACATGTTACAGGCGTTTCTTTTAAAGATGTCAGACCTACAACATGGTTGATCGAGCAGATATTGATACTGACTTTTTGATTTTCCAGCGAACAGTTTTTCACGTTTTTTTAAATATTCTGGACGGCTATCAGTGAAGAGACATGCTTTCAATATATACATAGACGCCAAGGGGAGAACTTTAAACTTATGGAAAATTGGTAAAGTGGACTAGAGAGTATCTAAACGTCGATCTTCGTATTAAATTAACAGATACGTCTAAACTAAATTATGCTGATACCGTCTTTGGCGAATGTTTGCTGGGTCGCACCAAGATTCTGATTCAACGCCTGCCAAATGCGTGCGTAACATTTTGTTTTCCTGTCCCGCATCGATCTCGTTACACCATTTCTAAACAAGGCTGGTTTGTTAAAGATGGAAGCTTGTCGATAAGTGCATTTTGCCTCGCTTCTGTTTTAGATCGTTAAAAGTAAAATACCGAAAAAACTGAATCTTTTTTTTGTGCCTGTTTTATATATATGGCGTCTGGTTGCCGCCATATTGAATTTTGATTACTGTCATATCTTCAGTGACACTCACCAGATTCAGACAAATCGATTGACATAAGAATCATCTAAATCGGACAACGGGTTTAGTTTTTATAGTGCACAAAGGAACAAACATACATATATAGGCTGTGAAACACATTACCCTCCTCCTTCGGCAGTCGGGTAAAAAAAGAAATAAATCCAAAAGCATTCCTTATTGTGCTATTTTGGAATGTAAAAACGATAGCCGCACCGAAAACATTTTCCATGGCGGCGTGTTGTTTTTATGATAGTGTGAGTATTGGTGACAACAGGTCTGATACTAAGCGAAGCTCATGCCACTTCCACTGTTTTTTCTATTCCGTGATTTGAAGTCATATAATTTGTAAAACTCAAAATCCTTCCAGTGTCTCCAACAAATAAGCAAGCAAGCGGAGTCTGAGAAGATCAAGCGCTGCGCCGGCGGCGAGCAGGGCGACAATCTGCTGGCCTCGTTTGGGGACAAGACGGACGCCGTGCAGCGCCCGCTCAGCTTCGTGCCCACCATCGTCATCAACGAGGTCAGTACATGATAAAAAAAAACCGGCCTAGTGCGAGTTGAACTCGCGTGGAGACGGTTCCGTACATACGTATTTTTTTTTGGTAGATTTCTTATAGGTTTTCCTGTACTCTACAAGCAATGAGCTATATTTCGTTTTTTTTTTTAAATTTTAGTCTTAGTAGTTTCGGAGATCAAGGGGGATGGTAAATTTTCGTCTTCTTTCATGAATAAAAGCAAAACTCTTTATTTTACAATAATAACTAGAATATTTTTGAGATCCTCATAACGAGCCCTTTCATTTGATATATGACACAGTAAGGTTTGCGAAACTTTTTTTTCCTAATTTGTCACCAGAAAATGACCCCTATTTAAAAAAAAAAACCTACTTTGCACATTCATCTGTGTTTGGGTCATACGATTACTCCATCCTACCAAATTTCACCCGATTTGGTCCAGTAGATTCGGAGCAAATTGGCTGTGACAGACGGCCGGACGGACAGACGCACGAGTGATCCTATAAGGGTTCCATTTTTTTTATATTTTGTACGGAACCCTAAAGACTGGGCAAAAGCGTAGACATGGTCAAGTGCGAGTGAGACTCGCGCACCGAGGGTTGCGTATTTAAGATAATATAGTTCCTTTTTAATTCGTTTTATGTAGTTTTATTTAAGATATTCTACAAATTTTTATCAAGAGTTTGGGCAATAGTCGGCGCGCCACAATATTTTTAACCAAAAACCGAGTTCAGTTGGACTGATCTATCTACAATTTAAAGAAGTTATTTATTGCGTTTTTGAAGGGGTTTTTTTTACATTTATTTTCTACTAGCTTCTGCCCGCGACTTCGTCCGCGTATATATTATCATTATTCCCTTGAGAAATTTTATATTTTCCGTGATGAAAAATAGCCTATGTGTTAATCCAGGTAGGAGCTCTCTTTCAAAATTCATCCAAATCCGTTCAGCCGTTGTAGTGCGAAGGAGTAGCAAACTAACAAACACACACAAACTTTCGCATTTATAATATTATTAGGATAGGATAGGATAGGATTTAATATTTGGGTCGGAAAGAGAGTGAACTAAAACAATATGTAGTGACTAAGATTGAAAAGGGCATGCTTCAATGGTTCGTTCATTTGGAAAGGATGGATGAAAGAAGATTGACGAAAGAGATATACAGAGCGAAAGTGAGTGGGAGGGTCGGAAGGGGCCGCCCTAGGCGTACTTTTTCGAATCAAATCGGAGAAATACTGGAAAAGGGCCGGATCTTAAGTACCCGGAACCGTCGTGCATGCATGACTCGATGTATGAATGTGGAAGCAGCGAAAGAGATTGGTCAGGATCGTAGCAGGTGGAAAGAAGTGGTCTCTGCCTACCCCTCTGGGAAACAGGCGTGATTTAATGTATGTATGTAATATTTGTTTACATTAGGTATGGTGCCATACCTTTTCAGAGCCTAAGCCAGATCTCAATTCGTATATACCTGTTCCAGAGATTCGACCAGGCCGTCCAGAACGAGGCTTTCACCAACCTCAAGGCCGTGGTCTGCCGCGTCGCCACCGAGAAGCCAGCCAGCTGCTAGAAAATACTCCCCAAATTTCACCAGTAAAAAAAAACGTTAATAGATGTTTAAGTACTGTCAGCCCAATGACTGACCCACCATGGAACTGTGTCACAGTGACGTTATGATTAGAGTTAGAACTTTTGGTGGCAAATCGTTGTTCTAGAACTTCTAGAATCCATGGAGTCGCTATTTAGTATTTATTATAATACATATTTGATTTTCACCTTCAGTATTTTAATATTTCAAAATTAATTTATGCATTAAACCACTAAACCAATTTAAATGAATTTTGGTATCTAGGATATCTCTGCTGTGAAAGCATTACAAACAAGCAAATATTAGTAGGTATGGAATAACCGAAATAAAAATGTGTTTAGTTCATTTTGAAATATGACCATACCGAAATCAAAGTGTTAGTATTAAAATAATTAGAAAATAGGCGACTCCATGGATTCTAGAACCACGATATGCCACCGGAATCCTAACCCTAGTCAGGCGCGGCTCACTCCGCGATTTACGTTCATCGCTACACGTACATGCCGGTTACCCATCTGATGGGTACTATTCAGGGGCTGCCACCAATTTTATATGAGTGCGATAAAGACGGATAGCTAATTGGTCGCCATGATAGATAGGCACGCCGCGTCATTCGGGTACGCAATTTGAAACACCTATTTACCTCTTTCTAACAATAGCGTTCGCTACGGATTGCCGTCTTTATCTGTAGAAATATGGCAACGTAGCAACTGTCAGTAATTGGATATAATAGATTTATTATTTTAGAGATAAATAATGAAATAATGTAAATATATGATTTATGAAGAATATACATTTATTGCTCTCTATATTGAATCCAAGAAATAAATAGGCAACACATTATTATTTTATATTTAGTCGTTGACAGCCCTCACCATCGCTGACGCGGCGAGTGAGCCAATTCATTTTCGCCGTTCGTACACAGCCTTAACGTTCCGTTTGGCTTGCGCTGGAGTCGAGGACGTTAGAGGGCCATAAATCATAATGTTTCGGCTAAAAAAAAAGCGGCTTTTGTAAAGATCAAGCCTTCTGTACTTGTACTATTATCTATACTGTGCCCTAGTTATGATTCAAGTCGTAAGAAGTGTCAAACATTGGTTTATAATGTCACTATGATACAGTTCTAAGGTAGGTTATAGTTCCATTCAATGATATTTTATATTAAGATACGTCATCTGCGCGCAAAAGCGTTCCTCGAAAAGGAAGGTAATTGCCTTACTATCGTTCAGTCGCGCCGTGGCCGCTGACACGCACGCGTCAAAAACAGTAGTTTTATTACCGAAACGCAAAAAATATAAGTCATAAAAAATGCCGTCTTATGTTTATCGAGGCTGCCAAAATTATACTGTAACTATAAAAGGAAGAACGGATGTCTCATTTAATTCGTAAGTACCGTAAATATTTTTTACATTTTGTTTAACATCGCCATACTTTGTTTAATTTGCACCGCGTCACTGTCACCTGTGAAACATGAGATACACAATACATATCACATGAGTGCGATAAAGACGGGTAGCTATATGGCAGCCATGAGCGGGCACGCCGTGTCATTCGGGTACGCAATTTGAAACAACTATTAATCTCTTTCTAACAATAGCGTTCGCTACGAATTGCCGTCTTCGTCTGTAGAAATATGGCAACGTAGCAACTGTCAGTAATTGGCGACGGTTTTCTAATGCGTTTAGTATGAGCATAACGTATCTAAATATAAAATATCATTGGTTCCATTGGGCTCATAGTACATACCATACATAATGGTCGCGTTGTTCCTTGAGAGATTTGTTTCAAATAACTTCATTATTTTTGGTCATTTGTCTGCAATACGACATAAGCTTCTGTTAAATAAATTGAGGCATCATTGTGTTGCCAATTTTATATTTTTTCACAGTTAATATCTGCTTATCAAGACTTGGTAGGTCTACGTTAAGAACAGCGGAGAAAGGATCTACCTGAAATAAAACTCCTGTATCAATCACAAGCTTAATACTAAGAGGAGAAGATTGAATGTACCTTGGCAATTAAATCTGAGATACTGTTTATGATTCAGAAGGGCAGTATATGGGTGTGTCCTGGGTAAAAAAAAAACTAATTAGTCCGTCAGTAAGATTATCAAAAAAATATTGAACACGTATTTTTTGCTTTTTCAAATCAATCAAAATTTACAAATATAACGCGCGTCAAAGGCGGAAGTGGGGGCTCGTGACGTCACAACGTGGTAAAAAGTGTGCCACGGCATGACGTCACGCGAAATTTCAACGCGCTTTATCTTCGTCATTTTTTGTTTAATTGACAAAAGGAAAAATATGTGTTCAATATTTTTTGATAATGTAAATCACTCCAAAATATCAGCTTTTAGAAACTATTTTACATTGTCATTCGGTTTGCCTTTATATTCTTATAACATTCAGCTAATTTAAATAACAGGTAGGTTTAAAAGTAGCAAGATTTGAACTAAACTTACAAACACACATGTGACTTTAAAAACTAACTAAGTTATATATACAGTCAAGGACTTTAATTGTTAAGCCACTATGGAACCCTGTCATAATGACAGCGTCAAACCACAAAACAGAAATTACGCTTAAATGAATGATTAACGTTATGCGACAGGGTTCCATAGTGGCATAACAATTAAAGTCCTTGACTGTACCTATACGAAAGGTACCGTTATTCAAAATTCCGGTACACGATACAATACCGGTACTTTGTTCGGTATTCGAATTGTGCACAACACAACCTTCAACTTTCAAACGTCAATGAAGGTTTGCCTTCATAAAAATCATGAAAAATATAAAATGGTCGTTTTTAATATTAATACTGTCATATATACAATAATTATGTGGGTAGACTCCTTTGCTTTTTGTAATAAAAAGTGATTGAGTAGGGTACACACATATATTCTGATATAACTACATCATGTGTTGCTCCTTAGCTCAATAAAGTTAATAACGATTTAACAGTGTTTTAATAGACATAATAGTGGCGACGTACGTAAAAGTGGACTTAGTGCTATCGCGATGTCGAAAAAGTCAGTGAAATTCGACCAGTTTCACCCACAAACGGACCTTTGGGACAGTTATTTGGACAGGTTAAAATATTGCTTTGAAGCCAATGGCATTGAGGAAGACAGTGCTAGAAAAGCGAATTTCTTCACAGTGTGTGGTGCTCAAGTGTTCGAAACATGCTTAGCATTAATTACACCTAAAAAAACAAGTGAAGTTACATTTCAAGAAATAGAAACTATTTTGACGAAACATTACAGTCCGAAACCCAATGAGATATCTATGTCTTATAAATTCTATAAACGCGATCAGCAACAAGGTGAAACAGCTTCTGATTACATCACCGAATTGCGGAAAATAAGTTCAAATTGTAACTTCAAGGAGTTAGAACGAATGTTACGCGACCGAATCGTGTGTGGTATGAATGATCACAGATTACAATATGAACTTTTGAAAAAAGACAATCTCAGCTACCAGGACGTTGTCGATTCGATATTGTCGTCGGAAAGTGCGGGAAAAGACGTGCGTATGATCGTGACGAGCGGTACCGGCGGGCTCGGCGCGAGCAGTGCCGCATCAGACGCGCCGGCGCCGGAGCCTATGGACGTCAACGCTGTACAATCGAAAGCGAGTGTTCGCCTGTGTTATAGGTGTGGGGACCACCACGGTGGCGAGTGTCGTTTCGTCAACGCTACTTGCCGGTATTGTAAGAAAAAGGGGCACCTGGAAAAGATTTGTCTAGCAAAAAGGAAAGGCGGTACCAGGTCTGTCAACTACACAAACACGCGGCACACGGAGGAGGACAAAGACGAGTACATAAGTGGTATCTACAGCGTGTGCGCGGCCAGCCGCGTGCCGCCCTACGAGGTACAAGTGGCGCTGAACGGCGCGCCGCACGCTATGCAAGTGGACACGGGCGCCAGCTTCTCGCTGGTGAACGAGCGCACGTGGCGCGCGCTCGAGTGCCCGCCGCTGCGGCCGGCGCCGCTCACTTTGCGCACCTGGACCGACGCGCCCGTCGATCTGCTTGGTCAAACGACTCTACGAGTGCAGTTTAAAGAAGTTGCGCGCGATTTAAGTGTTTTTGTCGCGAAAGGAAAAGGGCCTAATCTTTTAGGCCGTGATTGGTTTGCGCCGCTCAATTTCAACCTTAACATTAATTGTATATCAAATGTGGACGACACTATTCTTTTGAAACATAGTGAGGTATTTAGAGAGGGGTTAGGAACTTACCGAGGGCGACCTGTAACTATTCATGTAAAGCCGGGATCGATACCTAAATACATTAAGGCCCGCCCGGTGCCGTATGCTATTAAAGAGCGCGTCGAGAAGGAAATTGACAGATTGGTTCAGGAAGGGGTACTTCGGCCAGTATCTTTTTCCGAGTGGGCGACTCCAGTCGTACCCATAGTTAAAAAGTCAGGTGACATACGTCTATGCGGAGATTATCGCAGCACAGTAAACCAATCCACCGAGTCGGATACCTATCCGATGCCTACAGCCAATGAAGTTTTCGCAACTATCGCCGGGGGCAAGTTTTTCTCAACTCTCGACTTAGACAGAGCGTACACGCAGGTTACAGTGGACGACGCGACGGCAAATTTGCTTACACTGAACACCTGCAAAGGTTTATACTCAGTTCATCGTCTGGCATTCGGAGTCAAGGCAAGTCCCGGTATCTTTCAGCGAATGATGACGGCCCTGTTAGCTGGAATTAAAGGAGTGGCGGTACTGATTGACGATATTATCATAGCTGGTGGTACTATGGATGAAATGTGTCAACGTCTGGACATTGTACTCACACGTATACAAAATGCAGGTCTCCGGCTTAACAGCAACAAGTGTAAATTGGGTAAACAAAGAGTTGAATTTCTCGGATACATCATTGACGCGGAGGGCATTCACCCGGCTCCTAGCAAGGTGGAAGCAATTACGAATACACCCGAACCGCAAAATGTTCAGGAATTGCAAGCTTTTCTGGGTCTTTACAACTTTTACGAAAGGTTTTTACCACATAAGGCTACAATGCTAGAACCTTTACATCGGCTACTTGACAAGACACAATCGTGGCACTGGACTGAGACCGAACAAACTGCGTTCGAGAAAGCCAAACATCTGTTATCGTTCGATATGACGTTAGTTCATTACGATCTAAACAAACCTCTAGTACTTACTTGCGACAGTTCGGAATATGGCGTCGGCTCAGTGCTCTCACACGTCATGGAGGACGGCCTCGAGCGTCCAATCGCTATGAGCTCTCGGACGCTGCACTCTCATGAACGGCGCTATTCGCAACTTGACAAAGAGGCTGCATCAATTATGTTTGGTATTCAAAAGTTCCACAACTATTTGATAGGACGCTCCTTCACAATTGTGACTGATCACAAGCCTTTGCTTGGTATCTTTGATCCCAAGAAACCAATGCCGGCTATAATCTCACCGCGCTTAACGAGAATAGCTCTTGCACTGACTGCACATAATTATGGGATTATTTATAGGCCAGGATCGCAAATCGGTAATGCAGACGGTTTAAGTCGCTGGCCGCAACCCGTTCCCGATCAACCAGAACAGGAGCTGAGTGAGATTTTATTAATGGCGGAAGCACCACAAGACTTTCCGTTTGACGCTGACCAAATCGCTAAAGAGACCAAGAAAGATAAGATTCTGGCTTCAGTAATAAATTACATACAGCGTGGTTGGCCAGCCAAAGTAACGGACAGGGACCTAAAAGCTTATTGGCTGCACCGTTCTGAACTATCACTCCAGGAGGACTGTATTCTGTTGGGTTGTCGCGTGGTAATTCCACCCATGTTACGTGAAGCTACGCTACAAGTACTCCATAGTACTCACAATGGCATCGTACAGACGAAAGCTCTCGCAAGAAGCTACGTGTGGTGGCCGCAACTGAACGAAGAGATTGAACGTTTGGTTGGTGGTTGTTCGAACTGCCTGGAACATAGACACATGCCTCCCAAGACAACTCACGAGTGGATTACACCCACGAGACCATGGTCCAGAATACACATGGACTTTGCAGGGCCATTTCAGGGTAGACAGTTCCTGATAGTGGTTGACTCTTATTCAAGGTGGCCAGAAGTATTTATGGTCTCCAACACAAACTCGGCTACCGTCATCAAGTATTTACGAATATTATTTGCTTCACATGGCCTATGTGAAATAATCGTCTCGGATAATGGTACACCATTTGTGTCAGCAGAGATGGAAAGATTTTTAACTGCCAACAAAATAAAACATTTAAAAACGGCACCTTACCATCCAGCCACTAATGGTTTGGCTGAGAGAATGGTACAAACGGTAAAGAATAAACTACGTAAAATGGATAATGTACCATGGGACGTACGGATTCCTAACATGCTGCTAGGTTTAAGGGCTACACCATGCACAGCCACACACAAAAGCCCAGCAGAGCTACTGGTGAACCGAAAACTGCGTACTTTGCTCGATACAATTCACCCGGACAACATAGTTAATAAAAAAGTTGAACAACAAATTGATCGAAATTCACAACAGAAAAGAAGAGAAAGTGATGTTGGCCAGCACGTCATGTTTAGGAATTATGGCAGTGGTGCTAGGTGGTTGCCTGGTACAGTACTTAACAAAGGGGGTCCATCTAGTTACCAAGTGAAAACTGATGATGGGTCAGTGGTCAACAGACACATTGACCAATTGATTAGAACTGCTACACAGACCTTTAAGACAAATGAAGAAGAAGCAACACACAAAGAAATAGGGGAGGAAAGGGTGACACCGGAATCAAACAATGGTGATATGGTGGAGATGGAGAGTATTAGCCAGGCCAGCGATCAGGAAGAGTGTATTATCCAAATACCTAGTTCAGATCAGTGGGCTGAGATGCTAGGAATACCTCCATCTGATCCAAGTCATTCTATAGGAAAAGCTATTAAAAAATCTAAGAGTCGCTCAAGAGCGCCTTATGTTAGGCCAGATAAAAACGATGATTAATTGAGTATAGTGATTTTGTTTAAAGATATAATGTTTGAATGATTTTTGATAATAGTAGATTAATGTTTCTTTCTGTTTATTTGTACATTTTGTATTGTTACTTGAGAGGGGAGGTATGTCATATATACAATAATTATGTGGGTAGACTCCTTTGCTTTTTGTAATAAAAAGTGATTGAGTAGGGTACACACATATATTCTGATATAACTACATCATGTGTTGCTCCTTAGCTCAATAAAGTTAATAACGATTTAACAGTGTTTTAATAGACATAATAAATACTTAATTATTTTATAACAATACGTCTCGAATGATTGGAACAGCGCGTACATGTAAAACAGAATTCATGAAAATCTTTGACAGTAAATAAATTATAAATAATTTCCAGGATTATATAAAGGTACAGTCCTTAAGTACATTTTTTAAACGGTACAAAAATAGGATTGAAAAAAACGTTTTTTTTTGATAATGTCTTTTTCGAAATGCAATCTTAGGTTAATCTCGTAAGGATCTGTTTTAAGTTTTAATAGATAAGTTTAAAGTAAGTGTATTTTTGTAATATTTTATTGTATTTTAAATTAAAAAACATGAAATGATTTTGTTTGTTTTGATGACCTTTTTATTTGGTGTGAAAACTGATAAAAATCTTTGGTTCCCTTCTTGCGACTTAGGCTGGGTTTTATCAAGATCCGTTAGATCAAATTTCGGTCAGGAATGTCAAAACTTGTATCAAGTTACTGAAATTTGACCTGACATTTTTACTTACGAGCCTTTATAACACCGGCCCTTACTGTTTATCGTTTACCTGTGACTTGGGTGGAGTGTTCCTTAACACAAGTATGTTTACATACTTAAAAAGGGGCATCAACCACATACTTTTGTAAAACTACAACAATTGAAATAATTTTTTTTTTTTTTTTTTTTTTTTTTTTGGGTAGTGAAACCGACCGATGTCTCCTTAATATTTTATTTTAAATACCATTGTGAACGAGTCCTAACCACTCAAGTGTTATCTGTTCAAAAAGAGGTAGCCATTTTTTCATTATTATTTATCAGATATTTATAAAAGTTTCTGTAAATTAGGTTTTTTACAATAAGTATTAAATATAAAAGTAAAATAACAATACTAATACAAAAAAATAGACATTATAAAAAACCTAACCTACGAGTGCCGCCGGCAGCGGGGCAGGGCTCAAGCTACCGGTGGTTAGGGCTGCAGAGAGAGGAACCTCCTCACAATACGTGCCGTGTCGAGGAGTACTGCCTTCTGTATCTGGCCCTTGATCCAGCCATCTAGCGAGAGTCTCTTGAGGTGTTGGTCGAGACTCTTCGCTATAAGACCGTTTGCCGAAACAACTATCGGAACAATGATCGTCGAGTCAACAGCGTCCTCGTCCTCGTGAGCCAAGTCAAGGTACTTATTATTGTTTTTTTTTTAAAGGTTTGTGTAGAAGCCGTTTCACATGATAGAATTTTGAAAATAAAAACAGTAACTGATGGAAGTCCGTTTGGCAACCGCAGCTGCCGGAGGCTTTTAACGTTTTAAAATTTGGCAGCTCTGGTTGTCAAGAGCACGTGAGTGGGAAGATTATCGTTTGTTGCCGCCGAAATGGCTACCTGCCTTTCTTTTGTCCTTGTCATTTGTATGACACTGTGCGAGTGAGAGAAGCCTATACTAGTTCATTAAAGTAAATGAAGTATAGTGTAAAGGTAACTTAGTATATTTTGCTATTCGTTAAAACTACAATACATAATTATATACATTATGAAAATGAATAGAACAATAATTTATTTGGCACATAAAAAAAATAGTTTACAAGCATAAAAACCCTCAAGCGCAGGCAAATATTCATCATTATTAAATAATTATGAATTTGTGGCGCTTGCAGTGGAGACCATGGCACCTTGGTCAGCTGATATGAAAAGCTTTATTAAGGCCCTGTCCTCCCGGCGCATAGACTCCTCCGGAGATCCTAGAGCTGGTGCTTACCTCTCCCAAAGGATTGGGCTAGCTATCCAGAGAGGTAATGCAGCCAGTGTCATGAGGACCATGCCGCGAGCGGACCTGCTAGAGGGGGTGTTCTTTTTATAGTGGTGATTATTATTTATATCTTTAATATTTGAGTACCTTATTTTTATTTTTATTTAAATACGTTTATTACTTTTAATTTTTAATTGTATTCTTGTTGAATCCTTAGCATAAAAACATCCCTAATACATTGTTTTTTTACTACAGCCAAAATGATCTCCACTCAGCTTTATGCCTCTGAATGTCGTTGATACATTCACAAACATATTAATATAATAATATAAAAAGAATTGTAACAGAAAAAAGTGCAGTAATTAGGCACATTTTTTCTGTTACAATTCTTTCCTATTTCTCGACAACGTTTGTATCAGTTCTGGTGAAGCCTTCTTCATGTCGGTAACCCAGCCAATCGCCGCAAACCCGTCCAGCAGAAGAGTTGTCGGGTTGAGGGCGTAGGGCAGCTCAGCCGCCTTGTAGTCCCACGGGAAAGTGTGGTGGTAGTTGTGCCAGCCCTCTCCCATCGCCAGGAAGGACACGACCCAGTTTTCAGCTGGTTTCATATTACTAAAAAAATGGTAAAGCTTTTTAAAGACGGTACATACTCAAACACATACATACACCATCTAAATTTTAACTAATATGAAACGCATTATGAAATTCGTAAAATATACATACATACATACATTAAATCACGCCTGTTTCCCAGAGGGGTAGGCGAGACCACTTATTTCCATCTGCTACGATCCTGACAAATCTCTTTCGCTTCTTCCACATTCATACATCGAGTCATGCACGCACGTCGGTTTTGGCTACTTAAGATCCGGCCCTTTTCCAGTTTTTCCCCGATTTGATTCGAAAAAGTACGCCTAGGGCGGCCCCTTCCGACCCTCCCACTCAATTTTTCTCTGTATATCTCTTTCGTCAATCTTCTTTCATCCATCCTTCTAAATGACCGAACCATCGAAGCATGCCCTTTTCAATCTTAGTCACTACATCTTCGTTTTTCTGTTACAATTCTTTCCTATGTCTCGACACATCATAAATAGTACATTGTTGCAGAGTATAGAAAGTACGCGATTTTTGGACGAGTCATATAGAGGGCCGAAACGTAGTTGAGGCCCTCTAGTGCACGAGTCCATAAATTGCACTTTCTACCGAGGCAGACATAGTGCTTTTCACAACTACTGAGAGGAAATAAAATAAAAATTCATATTCAAAACTCAAATTTCGGTTCGAGATTAGGGGGTTTAAAAAAAAAGCAGTGACATAGTTTTTGGTCTGTGTATCTTTTAGCAAAAATAAACCTAATATTTTACGACACAAAATGGTGTGTTCTGATTGGTCGATTTGAATTTTTCATTTTAAGGAGCTAACACAAAAATTGATTGATTGATTTTCATTGGTTCTTAAAGGTGGACAACAATGTTCTCGACCAATCAGCAAACACGCCGACAAAAACATTCTTGGTCTGTCCTTATAAGTGACGTTTTGTGACCCCAAACAAGACCATCTATGGCCATATTTCCGAGCAGTGTTGTGAAAATATTTTTTTATTTTATCTTTATATCAGTCTTCAGTCTCAACTATTTATGAACATTGTTTTTAATTTTAAAGTATTTTTGATACTCATTTCAACCTTAAATTGCCAAAAGGGTACAATGGCCACAAACGGTACTTCTAACTACCCTATATAATGGTCGAATTTCACTTCTTCGGCTGCATCATTTCATCGAATTTAATTTCATCGAACGCTATTTTCTGCTGAAACCATGATGTTTTAAGGGGGTGTGTAATGTTTTGCATAAAACAAATGGTCTAATGATCATTTTACATAGGTAACACGAATTGCATAATTTCAATCTGTATAATAAACCATCGATATAATAGTCATGATAAATAAAACGAAATGCATAATTTCATAAACTATAATGTTTATAAATTAAAAAATAAATATTTCTAACTGCTTCCATTGCTATTAATGTGGTCACGGTTCTAACCTAACCTGACCTAGTTAGAAGAAATTGACTTAAAATGCATAATATAATAACAGAAGATGATAGGCAGTTATACTAAATAAGTGTTATGTTATTTGATCGTATGCCAGATGAAATTATACAATTGGTTTTTATGCCAAACGTTCATTATGCTTTTAGTGGTTAGTGAAATGAAACCGGCAAAAAAAAACCGTTCAAGTGCGAGTCGGACTCGCGCACCGCGGGTTCCGTATTTAAAATAATATGTTAAGTACCCGCAAAAGAAAATACTCATTATGTTATGAACTTTATTTTCTATGCAATAAGGTCCATTTTATACAGATTTTCAAAGATTTTTTTGTTATTTCTCAAAAACTGTAAAAATTGAACACTTTATTTTATTTTTCCCATAAAATATGATAAATAATCTATACGTCAGGATTTTTCAGATTTTTTGATTAGTAAACTTCGGAGATAAGTGGGGTGAACCGTAATTTTTTGTACATTTTTGGCTATATAACAAAAAGTACATGACAGAAAATTAAAAAAAAATTGTTTTGAAATGTGCAGATTGAGCCCTTTCATATGACACCCCATTTGCTATAATCAAACCAGTTTCATTTTTCAACCCCCATTCTAGACCCCTTTTTAACTATTTATAAAATTAATTTCATATTTTTCTACTAAAAACAGACGCAGGCAAGCAAGTTGTACAACTATGCCAAATTTCAAGTTGATAGCATTTGTAGTTGCTGGGAAAACCTGCTGTGACATACAGACAGACAGACAGACAACGAAGTCTCACCATAAGGGTTCCTTTTTTACCATTTTGGTACGGAACCCTAAAAATGCCATTCGATGAAATGAAAATTCTGCGTAATGATATTTTCGATGAAATGTGTTTCGATATAATAATAGGTACCCATTAAGGTCGCCTAAAGTCGCCTTTATCGCGATAAAGCTTCCGTCTCTGTCGCGCTTACATACTGGTCAGCAAGTGACAGATGTTATATGCACTCTTATCCACGTCAATAAAAACTACCATAATAAGCATGATGGTAAGATCTGGGACAGACATTTGCATTCTCAAGACTGCTATTCTAGACATCCCACACTAGCGTCTTTTGAGCGCAGCGGCGACGCAACGTCAATATCGTCTTATCAGCGTCGTGGTGGGCACTATCTGTTCCGCAGATGCTGCGCGTGCGGTGACAAGACGCCGGCAAGACGCCGACAAAAGTACCTACATACATACATAAACTCATGCCTGTAATCCCAGAATGGGGTAGGCAGAGCTACAGAATTACGAACAACTCTAAAAACTTGTTGATAATTCTGTAACCACATTTTGCACAATTAGGATAAGATGTTTACCAGCGTATTAGTGACAGGTTGCAAGCCCATCGCCTAACAGTACTACAAGCCTTTATTCCCTTAGTCGCGGATGCCTTGCGACATCCACGGGAAGACATGGAGTGGCACTATTCTAACCCGGCAACCACAAAAGCCGAAAAAAGTGTGCAGTTACTTAAAGACCGACCTATCTTCGTGCGACATGAAAGTTAGTATTTAAAATGATATAGCCTAATGACAATATGGTAAAACATGACTCACGGGTCGTACGGCCTGTTCCCATAGAAGTGCGCGAAGCTGTTCACTGCCCAGTTGAAGTTGAGGCCGAGGACGTAGCGCACGAAGACCTGACTCAGCACCGCGTGAGACCAGCTCTCGCCCCACAACCGCGGCACCAGGGTCGGGAGGATGAAGCAGAACACCAGCTTGAAGAGGACGAAATGCCTGAAACCGTTCATCATCATCATCATCATCAGCCCGTTGCAATCCACTGCTGGACATAGGTCTCTCCAAAGGAACGCCGCAGAGCCCGGTCTAATGCTTTATGCATCCATTCGCTGCCGGCCCTCTTGTGCAAGTCATCCCGCCATCTGGCCAGAGGGCGTCCCACGCTACGTTTGCCAAGACGCGGTCTCTACTCCAGAACACGCTTACTCCAGCGGTTATCCATTCTGCGACATACGTGACCAACCCATTTCCACTTTAACCTACCTACTAACTTTCAGAGCTATGTCGGTCACCTTGGTTCTCTGACGGATCACTTCGTTCCGAATTTTCTCCTTCAGAGAGATTCCGAGCATACCTCTTTCCATAGCACGTTGAGCTACTTTAAGCTTATGGACCAGCTCCACAGTCAGTATCCACGTCTCGGCTCCGTACGTCATTACAGACCAGGTAGGACGCACTTCACGCACTGGTCAAAGACTTTCGTCTTCAGGCTCTGCGGTATCTCCGACGAAAATATTGAAACCATTGTTTGGCTAAAACGAGCATGTTTGGGAAACTATACAAGAAGGATGTACCCAGTTTATGGGCAGCATAGCATAGTATAAATAGATACCTGCTAATACATAGATAACCCCTGATATAATGAGCGGTAGATATTGGATTGCTTCCTCGTTGTCATACGAGTATTCCTGATTCGACATATTCTTGATTTGACATATCGCACCTTTAGAATTGTAATGACCTAATTCAACATTTCAACTTTCGACTTCGAGTTATAAATTTATTACTATAGAGACCTAACTCGAAATCCAAAATTTGTTAATTAGGTCAGTATAATATGCTATAATTCTAAAGATACGATATTCTTGTTTGGACACAGTGGAACTACCAAGTTATACACATGCAAGCCGCGCGATATACCTTCGCTCAAAGACAACTTCCCGGTGGCAGTGGCCTAGGGGACATTTGTACATATCATAGTTACTTAGAATAAGTTAATTTATTATATTTTAGTATATAGTCCAAAAAAATCAAATCAAATCAAATCAAATTTATTCACTTGAGAAGCGGTTACAATGGTTTTTAGGGTTCCGTAGTCAAACTAGGAACCCTTATAGTTTCGCCAAGTCCGCCCGTCCGTCCGTCCGCAGCCTAGCTCAGAGACACTTAGTACCTCCTAGAAAACTGTAATTTGGCAAGAATATACATATTAGTTACGCCAACAAAGTGGTAAAATAAAATCTTGGATTTTTTTTTCCTCCCCTACACGTAACGTGGGGATGTATTTTTTTTTTCTCGTCTACCCCATAGTCTTGGGTGTCGTTGGATAGGTCTTTCAAAAATATTGTAGGTTTGTGAAAACAAATTCTCGATTAAGGTATCCGTTTATGAAATATTAAGCTTTAAAGCGCTAATATTTGTTAGAGTCAAGTGTCCCCCCCCCCCCCCCTACAGCCAAAACTACAAATACTAAAAATCTGAAAAATATCTTAAGAGAAAGCACATATAATGAATTTAATAGGAAAACTATCACGACTAAGTAGGCTTCATTGATAATCATAAAAATCATTAATACAATTCTAGATTTCATGCATTGACACTCCAATAAGTAATAGAGCAAATTCATTGTTGTTAATATGTTTGAAGGACAAGAATTCTTTAATACAAATTCTTTAATTTTTTTTTTCCCTCGTGTGGTTGCCGAGTTAGAATAGTGCCACTCCATGTCTTCCCGTGGATGTCGTAAGAGACGACTAAGGGAATAAAGGCTTGTAGTACTGTTAGGCGATGGGCTTGCAACCTGCCACTAATACGCTGGTAAACATCTTAGCCTATTTGTGCAAATTGAGGTTATAGAATTATCAACAAGTTTTTAGAGATGTTTGTAATTCTGTAGCTCTGCCTACCCCACTCTGGGAACGAAGGCGTGAGAATTTGTATGTATGTAATTCTTTAATACATATTTAAAACCACATAGCGCACTCACAGATCTATTATAGGGCAATGTTTTAATTTCTTCAGGAATATTATTAAAGATTACTATATATAACCACAATTTCTTCGGCGTAATATTGACAGTTTTTGAGGACCTACATTCTGTTGAATTTACAAACATTTTTAAGCTGAGTAAGTAAATTGAAGTTTGATTTCACAAATTTGCTCATTTCCAATATATGTCATGGACCAGGTGATTAATGCGGGCATTATTGATAATGTCAGATAACTAAGGTAGGTTAGGTTAGTTTTATATACGCCCGAAGGGCATACCGCCCAGAACGCCGCGTAGCGGGGACCCGTCGACATATTGCTTTAACCATGGATATCTTCTTAACCATAGGGGTAATAAAACCCCATAAATCGATGGTCAAATTGCCCTCTTATATTGGGCATTTTTCATAGTGCCCGGTCATTATGAAAAATGTAGATATGTTTGTATTACTCTGCCCAAAAGCTAATGGGCATTATGTATAATGCCCATTCAATTTGATTATTTGAATAATTATTATCAAATTGCCCTCTCATGTTGGGCATTTTTCATAGTGAAAAATGCCCGATTTATCATTTGGTCCTTCAATTAGTCAAATAATTGTTTGCATGATTTAAGCGGTGGCTTGTTACATTATAGCCCTTATGCATTTTTTTGACTGATGAATAATCTTTCAATGTCATAAGAGTTTCCCCACAGCAAGAGTCCGTACCTAAGCACTGACGCCACATAGCCGTGGTACGCTACCAGCGCTGTTTCTTTATTGACAACTGCTGCAAGCCTCCGAATTGGATACACAAAACTATTTACCATTTTACATTTCTTATTAATTTGAGGTCTCCTTTTTGTGTATTTGTATAATAAATCTGTTATAGGATATATAATGTATTGTATATTATAAGATTGGTTTTGGGATATTGAATAAATACATACTTACTGTTTATTTGTCATTAGGGTAATTATTGAACAATTTTTCTGTTTTCAACAAGGAAGAAATCCCTTAACTTAAAGGGATAAATTCGCCTTGGTTCTTGTTTTGTTTTTTTTTTATATTGTCTGTGTTTTGTATTTCTTTTTTTAATTCTTGTACAATAAAGAGTACACATACCTATTTACCTCATACCTACATACATACTACTTCACACGTCCAGCAACAGCTTGCTTCCCGGCCTCTTACCTAGTGTGAAACTGAATTACAGGGTTGTTGTCTATATCGCTCATGTCGATCTTGCGCCCGTTCCTCACGACCTCGGGGTGCTTCTTCATCATCAGCCAGCCCACGTGGGAGAAGAAGAAACCTCGGTTGACGTCGTGAGGATCCGCTACGGTGTCGGAGAACTTGTGGTGGACGCGGTGATCCCTAACCCATGCGGGGATCGTGTTCTAAACGGATAAACATCATACATATCAGGAGACAATTCCACACAAATTGACTTAGCCCCAAACTAACAAGGCTTGTTGTAGGTACTATGGATACTATAGACGACGATAAACAGGAAATGTGTACAAAATGATCCCTGAAGGTGAAATGATCCCCATCGTATCCGAGTGACTGAGAAGAAGAAGAAGAAGAAGAAATACATTTATTCACCAACCATAAGACACACAAATATACAAATTATTCAAGAAAACAATGAAGGTAACAGGCACGGCACGCGATGTGTGTCCTCGCGGCGGTGAAACGGACACTGGCTCAGCAAAATGCTGAGGTGTCAGACACCTACAGCGCTGATTTACAGCCAGTACCGGCAGTGACTCACGGAACGCTGTACAAACATACTATACTATACGTGTAAACTACTTACATAATACTTAGTTATTATAGGAGAAAAATAAATGGGAATATAATAATGAAAAATAAAACGCATACATAAATACCGATATACAGCCTTGATAAAACTGAAAATGAAATAAAAGGTCAAGTTGAATTAATGAATGAATTAAAAGGACTGATAGCGATACCTATCCAAATACGCAATAACCGTATTCCTCGCAACCCCGCCAGTCGCCTTTCCAAGTGTCATGGAGCTGGAAGCACTGAACATGGTTTTATTTTATGAAAATGGAAAAATGGGCGACTAATCTATGGTACGCCTATTTATTAAGGAGATAGTAAAAACGGTGAGTAACCCGGTGTGATCTCCTTAATATGTCTGAGTCTCACGGAAGTTTTATGTTTAAAGTACGCCTATTTTTTAAGTTTCTTTACTTTCTGAATTGAGTTTTATTACAATTTTGTTTTATTGGCGGATTCCATTGACGTTCACCTATAATTCAGCTATGTTATAATACCACATGTTAAACTTGAAACTTATATTTTGATCGATGCCTTGAAATTTGGTGTTTGAGGTAAAATGATCCCTTTTCGTATGTATAAAATGATCCCTGGGATCAAATTACCCCATTAGGAAATGTCTATTGGTCACAGATCCCACTTATTATCAGGTGGCATGTGTGCTCGTTTGCCTTCTCCATATCATAAAAAAAGTATTTCTAATATTTGCAGATGATACCGCGAGTTTAGAAACGATAAACCACTTTAAAACGTTTTTTACAATTATTTGAAATTTAATTTTATTGAATAATAATCATTTTATAAAATAAATATCTCCAAGTCGCTCACGACTTAAAATGTTATGTGTAACACACGCTGACATATTTTTGTAATCTTAGGCAATACATATGATTAAAATAAACGCCTGGATGTTTGTTTATTAATATTAAATATCATAGTATCCCGGGGATCGTTTTATACATACATGTGTATAAAATGATCCTTCAGTAAACTATTAGAAAACATATGTTATTTATAAAAAAACATACAAATGATAAAAAATAAGTATGCAGTTACAAAGTTATGTAAATTGACGATTCTTAACAACTTAAATATTGTGTTTTTGTCTTGAACTTTGAACACAGTAACGTTTTTCCCTTAAGGGGATCATTATGTACACATCTCTCCTACGTATATAGAGAAATAAATACTTAAATACAGAGAAAACATCCGAGACTCAGGAACAAATACTCGCGCTCATCACACAAATATTTGCCCATACCGCGAATCGAACCCGGGACCGCCAGCTTCGTAGGCAGGGTCACTACGAACTAGGCTAATGCGTCGTCCGTAGATGTTTAGTCAGTAAGTAGGCCGCACATGCGCATTTACACGTCAAAAATCTACCAGCGCTTCCCAAGAGGAGACCTCAGCTGAGAAGAAACTCAACAGTCAGTAATTTTGTAACGTTTTTCTTATGTACCAGTATAATAAGTGGGTTACCTTTGTTTGGCCAAAATATTTTTGGTCAAATGTATCATTTCCCAAAAAGTGCTTTCCCGTCGCAGTTGATTTATTTTTTATGTTGTCACAAGTGTAACTTAAGGTAACAGACGTATTAAGCGGTTTCGATATCTCGGATATAAAACATGTATCTATGTATATAATTATATGTATATATATAAAAATTAATCCCTATTTCCCTTGTTCATGCCATCACGCGTGAGCGGCTGGACCGATTTCGCTAATTCTTTTTTGGTTGTGTTTGTTATTGTCAGGAGAAGATTCTTATGAAAGAAAAAAATTAATAAAATTGCGAAGAACAATTAAAAAAAACCACTGGGAAAGTCGGAAATTTGCAGCGGGGCGAAGCCGCTGGCGGATCGCTAGTAAACAATAAAAAAAGCTTTTTGGGAAATGAAAATTTGGGGAAATGATACATTTGGCCAAACATATTTTGGCCAAACGGCAGGCTCCCATAATAAGTACTTATCTAACAACCTTTTGAACGCCACAGTCGGCTGTGACCGTCAACTGAAAGTCGGGCCACTGACGGCTATAGCCGTCACGAGTTCAAGATTAAAAGAGACTTTGTTTCGTATCAATTAATTGTAATTTGCATAGCAAAAATGTTTGGCGTGTGAGTGACACAGTTTGTATTCGACGTAAGATACCTACACGAAAATATTGAAACAAGTGCCAAAATTTCGCAGTTTTTCGAGCACCATGGGGGTAGCACAGGGTTTTCAGGGTTGCAAACTTGGGTGTTAACTACTCTCAACGGACCTAACAACACATAAAAAAGTCATAGTTACATGCGAAGGAGGTTCTCAGTTTGACCTGTATGTATGTATGTATGTTTGTCCGTGATTATCTCGCGTGTGGCTGAACCGATTTTGATGCGGTTTTCAGAAAAGTATTTGTTACACTTAGGAGAAGGTTTTAGTATTTAACCGACTTAAAAAAGGAGGTTCTCAGGTTGACCCGTATGTATTTTAGGTACGACCACGCATAACTTTTTACAGAGTTGTCCGATTTTAAAAATTATTTTTTGGTATGATAGATTATACTTCCGAGATGGTCCCATTGTCACTAAATCTGAATCAGCCGAGGGGATCCGTGAGGAATTGAGGGAACTCCTCAAATATTATAGGCATACATACAGCGATTTTAGTATTTTTTTAGTAACAAGTCCAGTATTTGAATTCAGAAAGTATCATTTGGTGAAGTGGAGCTGATGATGAAGACCACAAATGGCTACCGGATCTCCTCAACGGTACCTATTTAAAGGGTGGCGATAAGATATCTTGATTAAGATAGTTTAGCAGTTGTAACGAAAAGCATTTAATTGTTTAAATATGGCTATGACAGCTTAAGTATTATGATCACTAAAAAGTATAAAATAAAATAAATGTTTTAAAAAACAAAAACCCGTGAGTCGCCGACTCACAATATTTTACCCAAAAGCCGACTTTAATAGGACTGACCTATAGGTACCTACCATTTTAAAAGAAGTTATTTTTTGCGTTTTTGAAGGCGGGTTTTTGTTTTTTAAAACATTTATTTTGTGTTGTTATAGACTGGCCTATATGTTTATCGTTGTCCAGTACCCATAGTACAAACCTAGAGCTTAGTTTCTTGTGTGAGTTAATATGCTGGTTTTACTGTTTGTACCTATGCGTGTGTGTATGTACGAGTATTTCACGTTACCTGTCCAGCTATGGAGAAGCAGATGACGAAGAACCACTGCAGCGGTAACGAGGCCTTGTAGGAGCGGTGGGTCCAGTACCGGTGGACCCCACCCGTTACTCCAAACCCGGCTAGCCAAGCGATCAGATGCACTGAAACATTTCAAGATATGTACAGTCGTACTATCGCGATCGATAATGGGTTACCCATTTCAAGAAAAATAGGCTGAAGTCGTCAATGTCATTAGTGATGCCAAATAATTTGTAACTTATAGGAGACTCAACCTTATTGTTGTAGAATGTCAGAATGACTTTGGACCTAAGGTGGGTCCCGAATTTAAGATCGTGACTGTACAGTCGTTGTATATAAGTAGCTCTGCGGGCATCTGCACAATTTGGTACCTTGTCGCTTTAAAGCCATTGACAGATAAGTGCAGCAGTTCAAACATGATGTTAAAATGAGACAGGACTAAACTGTGCAGCTACTTATAATGGGTGTATTCCGTTTGGCCAAAATATTTTTGGACAAATGTATCATTTCCCAGTTCATTTTTTATGTAGTCACGCGTGTAACCGAACACAATAGACGTAGCACGCGGTTTCGATATCCAGGATACAACACAAAAATAATACAAAATGCATTTATTTGGGAAATGATACATTTGACCAAAAATATTTTGGCCAAACGGCAGGCTCCCACTTATAATAAAAGCGAAGCGAGCTCTAAAGCGAGCTTTATCAATAAAAGTTGACTGCTGTCTTACTCTAACTTTCAAAAAATAACTTATTTTAAAATTGTAGGTATCTAATAGGTTACTCCAACTGATGTCGGCTTTTTTGTTGAAAATATTGTGGTCGCCGACTTCAGTTGGACTAACCTGTTAGGTACTTTTTTGTTTTTTAAAACATTTATTTTATTTTTACTTTTTAGTGATCTTAATACGCTGTTACGTAGTCCCACTTCTTGGTTGATATGAAACTTTAAGTTATTTAAAGGGCGCCGCAAGCAACGCCGCGGGAAATTAATAGTCATATTTCAACAAGTAAATATTCTTCGTTGTAGTCACTCAACTATCTTAATCGAAATATCTTATCGCCACCCTTGAAATCAGTACTGTTGAGGAGTTCCGGTGGCTATCTGTGGTCTTCATCATCAGTTCCACTTCACCAAATGATACCTTCTGAATGCAAATGCTAGATTTGTTACTAAAAATACTAAAATCCCTATAATGTTTGCCTACAATATTTGAGGATTTCCTCATCAGATACAGATTTGGTGACAATGGGACCACCTTGGAAGTATACTCTACCAATCTAAAAAAGATTTTTTTAATCGGTCCACAATTGACGGCGTAATCGATGAACATACATTAAAAAAAAACAGTGGAACGTATAAGCTCCTACTTTTTTGAAGTCGGTTAAAAAGAAAAAGTGCTCTTACAACATAATATAGTCTGCCACATCGGGTAATCTCCAATCACCAGTTTGTAAACAACCCACAAAACAGCAATGATGTGATACAGCGATATTAATATAATGTTTTTCCAAATTAGATCCGTCTTAAAACCCATTCTTTTCTCCCAAGCTATCAAAGAAAGCCGATTCTTCAAATGGGCGCCATTTTCCTCGTTTTCATGGGTCGCTGTGGACTCCTCTTTGTTGTTGTTACAATCGGCTTTTAGCAAGTCGTTTGTGATCAACTCAGGCGATAGCAGGTCGGTAACAGTTGCGGTAGCCATCTTGTTAAGCTGAAACACAAATGTAAATACTTATCCATACTAATATTATAAGCACTAATAATAATAATTATTAAATCACATCGCATGTTGCACCCACGCTCATCTGTTATGAGATTGTACATCCCGAGGAAATGTGGTGGTCGAGGCATGTTAAATGCTAAGAATCTCCACAACCGCGAGGTGTGCAATCTCAGGGATTATTTCCTTAGCAATGAGTGTGGGATGCATCGTGATGTGGTTGCAGTAGACAAGAGCCTCACGCCTCTTTCTTTGGCAAACGAGAACTGGCGCAAACCAACGGTGTTGAGCACTGAAGACCGCAAGAACGTATGGAAGAGCAAGGAGCTACAC
The DNA here is from genome assembly GCA_946894065.1 of Acleris literana. Classification (NCBI taxonomy): domain Eukaryota; kingdom Metazoa; phylum Arthropoda; class Insecta; order Lepidoptera; family Tortricidae; genus Acleris; species Acleris literana. The sequence goes on along the minus strand of OX335693.1, from coordinate 1,497,853 downwards.
GGACGCTTCTACCGGGCCCTAACAAGGCCCGACGTAGACTTTTTAGCGTCTGTGAACTGGCTACGATTTGGTGACCTCTTTGGGGAAACCGAAGGTTTTGTCTGTGCAATTGCTGACGAGGTCATAATGACGAACAATTACCGGAAATATATTCTGAGGGATGGCACGGTTGACATTTGTCGAGCATGCCGTTGCCCCGGCGAGTCCCTCAGACATATAATTTCCGGTTGTTCGCATTTGGCCAACGGCGAGTACTTGCACAGACATAACCTCGTAGCCAGGATCATCCATCAGCAACTTGCTCTTCAATATGGTCTTGTTGAGTCTGAAGTGCCGTACTATAAGTACGAACCGGCGACAGTTCTCGAAAATGGTCGTGCTACGCTTTATTGGGATCGATCTGTCATCACGGACAGGACTATTGTTGCCAATAAGCCTGATATCGTGTTGACAGATCGATCTCAACGCCGGGCAGTGCTCGTCGATGTCACCATCCCGCATGAAGAGAACCTCGTGAAGGCCGAGAAGGACAAGCTCAGCAAGTACCTTGACTTGGCTCACGAGATGACCGCCATGATGGATGTTGAGTCGACGATCATTGTCCCGATAGTTGTTTCGGCAAACGGTCTTATAGCGAAGAGTCTCGACCGACACCTCAAGAGACTCGCTAGATGGCTGGATCAAGGGCCAGATGCAGAAGGCAGTACTCCTCGACACGGCACGCATTGTGAGGAGGTTCCTCTCTCTGCAGCCCTAACCACCGATAGCTTGAGCCTTGCCTCGCTGCCGGCGGCAATCGTAGGTTAGGTTTTTTACAATGTTTATTTTTTGTATTTAGTATTTTTATTTTACTTTTATATTTGAATATTTGTTATAAAAAACTTAATTTACAGAAATTTAAATAAATATCTAAAATAATAATAATAATAACTAAGCCTCCAGCCTCCAAGCCTCCTGTCCGTTCGTCCGTGTGTCTGTCAGCGGGCTGATGTCATGAACCGTAATAATAGCCGCTATACCAACAAATTATAACAAAAGAGTAATTTAAAAAATTAAAGGGGGTCCCATCCTAGAAATGTGTTTTTTTCGTCGTGGTGTGGAACCAACTCGCACGGACTAAAATGTCAGATTGTTCACCGAGGCACCTATACTATATCATATCACACGATATATTTTGGCTAATATTTCGAGTGAGAAATAAATGGTGACTTTCACCCGAGTAAACACTCTACTTTTCATTTCGTTTATGAGGAAAGTAAAAAAAAGTTAGTTACGGAAATGAAAAATATAGCGAACACTTATACAACTAGAGGTACTGAAGACCGTATCTTGTTTTCCCGCTCTTGTTTTTGACACAAACTTTTTTTTAGAGCGCCTGAGTGCCAGCCTTTTTATCCAACTGCCATGAAGGGTTATTTATTAGGCGCGGTTTTGAGGCGGTTATTTGATTACAACCCGCAAGTCACAAGCAAAAAAATAGGAATTAAAAAAAAGTGACAAGTACAAAAAAAACGTTAATATGAAAAAAAAAGTTATTTAAATATATAACTGGTGCTTTATTCTGAAACTTGATAATAAAACTTATAAAAGTAAGATTCGATAGAAGAGTGGCTGTATAAGATTTAGATTTTACCATGGCTCAGTACAAACATGTTATTTTTACCCGACTGCGTCAGAAGGAGGGTTATGTTTTTCGAGCGTAGGTATGTATGTATGTATGTATGTATGTGTATTTCTGGGCACGCTCTGCAGCCTTAACGGCTTGACGGATTTTAACATACGAGGTGTCATTCGATTCGTCTTAATTGCCGAAGTGACATAGGGTATATAATATTTCAATATGGCGTCCGCGGAAAAAATATGCAGGGGGAATATAAAAAAAATATATATTATAACAATATGGGTATCAAATGAAAGCTATTAAATAGCCCATTCCAAATATATATACATTATAACACTTTGATGCTAGTATTTTGCAGGAAAGTCAAAAAAATACGTAAATGTTAAGTAATAAACTCCTTTCGCTAGAAAGAGAGTTTCGCTTGTAATTTGTCAGCTTCGCGACATTAAAATTTTAAGCGCTAGAGTTCATATATTGCTTTGTAATCATTAATGAAACCACTATTTTATTAACAAAAACAAAAAAGAGTTAAATAAATTAAATTATTAAAAATAAACAAAAAACCCGACTGCAGTAAAAAACAACTGAAAAGCGAAAAACAAGCTATATAATCTATAGAAAATTGTAAGAACAAGTACTTATTCACATTTATAACAATTTAAATTTAACTTGAATATTGGAAAAGGTGTTCCAGGCGGGGACAAGATAGTCCAAATGTTTTTTTTTTTTTTCAAGAAATAGGTTTTGAAATTTATTGCTTGTCCCCGCCTGCAATACCTTTACCAATATTCAAATTAAATTTAAATTGTTATAAATGTGAATAAGTACTTGTTCTTACAATTTTCTATAGATTATATAGCTTGTTTTTCGCTTTTCAGTTGTTTTTTATTGTAGTCGGGTTTTTTGTTTATTTTTAATAATTTAATTTATTTGATAATCTTACTACAGAGACGCTGTATAGGTTTCTGCTACTGCATAGGTATAGACATAGTTCTTTTTTAGGGTCCGTAGTCAAACTAGGAACCCTTATAGTTTCGCCATATCCGTCCGTCCATCCGTCCGCAGCCTAGCTCAGAGACTCTTAGTCCTAGAAAGCTGTAATTTGGCACGAATATACATATTAGTTACGCCAACAAAGTGGTAAAATAAACCTCGTAAACCTTTTTTTTTGTGTACCTCCCCTACACGTAACGTGGGGATGTTGTTTTTTTCTCGTTTACCCCATAGTGCGGGTTTTTTAGAAAAAAAAATCGATTAAGGGATCCGTTTATAAAATATTAAGCTTTAAAGCGCTAATTTTTATTAGAGTCAAGTGCCCCCCCCCCCCCATTACAGCCAAAACTACAAATACTAAAAATCTAAAAAATATCTTAAATGATAGCACATATAATGAATTTAATAGGAAAACTATCACGACTAAGTAGACTTCATTGGTTCTTGAGTTACAAACGTTTAAATGTTTATACCTACCGAAAACTCATTGCGGTGTTGGTAAACTGACCGCGTCCTATGTCGATGTAAGGGCAGAACAGTTTTCCGACTGCGAAGTTAAGTTTGTCGCGAGGTCTAATTTGTTTGTAGTAACGGCTTCGGAACCCTACACTGAGCATGGTCCGACATGCTCTTGCCCGGTTTTTCAAATTAATTTTCTTCCCCAGGCCATGGGGTTGAAACATGTGTGATACATGTGGCCATGTATCACTTGCAACCCGCCTCTAAGATAAACAATGGCCTACTTTCAGAGTATGAGACATGAAAAATAACTTAATTTCCTTAAAAAAAACTTACCTGATGACAGCAGCGTTAATCCTCACGGCGACTATAAGACAATGAAAATGAATGCTCTTCGTTGTTACCTCTTATATATCAAGTATGACAAGTATAAAGGTCATTTCTGTTTAAGTAAAAACAATACAAGGGAAAATCACGTGTTCTCTTGCAGAATTTAAACACGGTAGTGCGTTCTGCCAAGTTCGGAAATAAATATCAGATAGATACCCCTTCTTTCAGAGCCGATATCTCTTAAACGGCTCAACCGATTTTAATGGAACCTAGCTAAGAACCACCGCTAGAAAGCCTGCTTTCCAATTAAAAAAAAACTGTATTCAAATCGGTTTACCCGTTTAGGAGCTACGGTGCCACAGACTGACAAACAGGCAGATACACACAATAGCGGTCAAACTTGTAACACCCTTCTTTTTGCGTCGGGAGTTAAAAATGGTAAGTAGATATTAACTCCCCACTCGATACAAGATGACTTAGATTTTCAGCTTATAGAAGTTATTGTTTTTAACTGACTTCAAAAAGGAGGAGGTTATACGTTCCACTGTTTTTTTTTATGTATGTTCACCGATTACTCCGTCAATTGTGGACGGATTTTAAAAATTATTTTTTAGTTTGATAGAGTAGTCTTCCCAGGTGGTCCCATTGTCGCCAAATCTGAATCTGATGAGGGGATCAGTGAGGAATTGAGGGAACTCCTCAAATATTGTAGGTAAACATATAGGTAGCGGCATTCAGATATTATCATTTGGTGAAGTGGAACTGATGATAAAGACCACGGATGGCCACCGGAACTCCTCAACGGTACTGATTTCAAGGGTGGTGATAGGATATATCATATATCAAGAGATATCACATAAATGATTTAAAAAACAAAAAACCGCCTTCAAAAACGCCAAAAATAACTTCTTTTAAAATTGTAGTTACCTAATAGGTTAGTCCAACTGAAGTTGGCGACCACAATATTTTCAACAAAAAAGCCGACATCAGTTGGAGTAACCTATTAGGTAGGTACCTACAATTTTAAAAGAAGTAATTTCGTGCGTCTTTGAAGGCGGTTTATTGTTTTTTAAAACCTTTATTTTACGAACTCGACCGCTATTACTGTCATTTAAATAAGACCTAGGCACAGATTACTATACTCTACTAGGTAACGTAACGTAAGCTATCGTAACGTTGCCAATACGATAACATGTCAAAAACAATACAGTTTTTCTCTAACATGCTCGGAAGGAATGGTTTTCCGAACACATGGACGGAAAGTGCCTCATTTTACTCCTAGGAGTAAAACAACCATATGAAAACTCTTTCCTTCCATGTCCATATTGTTTTTAAAAGTGCATATTCATTCTGTTCACATTTACATGCAAGAGGGGTTTTAATTTAGTTTTTATCTATACTGTAACGTGCTTCACTTGTATCGAACTTGGCCTCTTTTTTAGGGTTCCGTAGTCAAACTTACAACCCTTATAGTTTCCTCATGTCCGTCCTTCCGTCTGTGCGTCTTCAGCCTAGCTCAGAGACTTTGAGTACTAGAAAGCTGTAATTTGGCATAAATATACATATTAGTGACGCCAACAAAGTGGTAAAATAAAATCTTGAATTATTTTTTTACTGTACCTCCCCTTCACGTAACTTGGGGATGTATTTTTTTTTCTCTTCTACCCCATGGTGTGGGGTGTTGTTGGATAGGTCTTTCAAAAATATTACGGGTTTGTAAAAACAATATTTCGATTGCGGGATCCGTTTATGAAATATTTAGCTTTAAAGCGCTAATAAATTGTTAACCTTGCCCTGTATCTATATAATGCAAGCAGCTCTTTTTACTCGTGAAAATCCACATTTATTCCAAGTGAAACGGGACTTACCGAAAACTAGAATGCAGTATAGGAACAAACTATTGCTACCAAAAACTAACTTAGCAATGTATAGGAATAGTCCTCATTATAAATGTATAATTATAGCTAATAAAGTTCCCGATTCAGTTAAACAAGAACCTTGCGACAACTTGTTTAAAAATAGGCTTAAGAAAATATTAATTGAGAAATGTTATTATACTGTTGAAGACTTTTTGAAAGATGACCAATTAAAATAATCGGATGATCAAACTTTGATATGTGCATGTAGGTACCTTCTATAACTTAATTTATTATTTTATTTGATTTTATAATTTTATTTGATTTTATCTTAGTTTATATTGTGTGCCCTCTCAGGGCGTCATGGTCTGACCAAATAATGTAACACCTACACCTGCAAATGAAATGTACATGACTTTACAATGAATAAATAAATAAATAAATAAATAATTTTTGTTAGAGTCAAGTGTCCCTAGAGCCAAAACTACAAATACTAAAAATCTAAAAATATCTTAAATGAAAGCACATATATTATAACGAATTCTAAGGGAAAACTATAACTAAGTAGACTTGATTGGTTCCTGAGATACAAGTGACTAAAGTGTTTATACAAGAGATGGCCGGACTAGTCGACGATTAGTCGGGAAAGCCGACTATTCGGCATCATTTCTAGTCGGTGATTAGTCGGCGACTAGTCGGCAAAAAATGCCGAATATTCGGCACTTAATTGCCTACAGCAAATAACGTCAAAAAATGACCACACACGCGATTTTCTTTTCGACATAGTTATAAAAAGCACTAGGTAGTTCGGTTTAATACTATAATTAGGGAATTAATTGTTTTTTCTGTCGTGCAGAAAAAACGTGAACGAAACTGGTCAAAGGTAGGTAACAGACCGCTTTTTCCGAGGTCGTCCGAACTTAGCAAAATCCTACGATCGGCATTGGCGACCAATCGGCAAATTGAAAACCGATCAGTCGGCCGACTGGCCAGTCGGCAAAATCCGTAGTCGGCCCATCTCTAGTTTATACCTACTAAAATGACCTACTTAAGACAGCACCAAATAACTTTAAATAGAGAATTTACTTCATACTTGTGGTTTTTTGAAATAGTTTTTGTGTATTGACGGCTTCGGGCTCTTGCCCGGTTTTTTACATTAACGTTTTTGGTGAGATAACCTCATCACTCATGTTTAAGGATTATTCGTGTTGTAGGAATCGTGTTAAATTCAAATCATTTGTTTTAAAGTAGGTATTATTACGTAATACAATATTTACAATTAAGACTGTCGCTGACTCATTGCCAGTCTCGTAAGGAAATTTCTGCGTGTCTGTGTGTCTGTTTGTCTGTCTGTGATATCGTAGCTTCGAAACGGTTAGACCGATTTAGACGAATAGACTCCGACTCAAATGTGCGCCTATTTTGCGTCAGGGGTTGGTGGCATTAATCCTGCCTCCTGCCAGCCCAGTTCCACCAGGAAGCCTAGCAGACCCTTGAAGTTGCCGACGACTTCTGGTAGCGACCTCGGTTCCAGACCGAGGTGTCGCGCCCGGTATGTTGCCACCTCTGGGCACTCCATGATGATGAGCAGCAGTCTCTTCTGCCGTCATGCAGCGCTCTGCATATGGGGCTGTCTGTAACACCTGAAGTGTGTAAGTATTTGTTAAATAAGGCATGGCCAGTTATTGCTCCAGTTACGAGTCTTAAGGGTGCGGTTCCACAGAGGCGGAGACGAGTCCTATTTAACCGTCGTAGCTTCCGTGACATCCGGGATTGATCATCGGGAGGGCTTCTTTGGCCTGCCTGCAGGGGCTTAGGTTTCTCGAGTACCGTTGCTGTTCTACCTTGGTCGTTCGTCGCAGTTGGTTACGCAGCTAACCGAACGGGAGAGGAAAGATAGGCTCCCATGATGCGAGCCATAAAGAATCGACCACACACATGCTCGAAATACGCTGACGCACCGTAAACGCAGAGACGTCACTAACTTGGACGGTATACGTTAATAGGCCACATATCCTGCCACGCACACACAAAAATCAAAAAGGATGTCTTTATTGTGCTTTCGCGCGAAGAACGTGACATGGAGATAGTTTGCGCACCCTTACTAATTGCAGCGTGAAATTCATACATTTTAGTTTCAGGGGTCATTCTAATAAAAGTGGCACAGACAGGTTAAAGTTTCTCCAAAAAAAAGTTGTGTTTTTTTTTACCTTCTTTTTTTTAAATAAGCTTCCAATTGTTACATATTTATAAAAGGGAACGGAATATTCATGAAAATATAATAATTATGGCTTGTTGAAATATTTAGATGCAGGTGAAAGTTTCATTAGACAGGTTAGAAGAGAAAAGGTTTCAGGTTAAAGAGAGTTATATTAAAATACAAAGTACTTTAAAAAAGCAATTCCCTACATTTACTTTGGTAGAGCACTGTTAATGGGTACTGCTTAATAAAGCATCTGTAAAGTTTTTCAGTGAAATTATATGCAAGTTATTAAAATAAAATTATTTATAATAGTTATTCACTTTAGCTTACCAATAGTCACACTAACATGCATATTAGTGCACATATGTTTCTTTAACCTGCCAAGAGTTACATTAACCTGTGCCTAACCTAATCTATGCTAGTTACAGGTTAAAGTAGATTTACAAGGCATTTACTCTTAAACCGGTGAAAATATGAACGTTCAACTCTTAGTAATAAGTAGATACATCAGAATACCACGTTCAAATGATTAGTTAATTACGTCCCATACCGTTAACATGAAATAATTGAGACAAGATAAAGTTAACATACCCGTTACAAACTCCAGATTACTGCATTTGATTACTAATCTCCTCAAAAGTATGACAGATCGTCTCCAACCGTTTCGTATAGTGGTGAGCCACATACTGGCCGAAAGTTTATCGAGGATTATGGTGTGCATATTATTATCCGTATGTGAGTGAGATACAATATCACGGACACACAGGTTACAGTAAAAATATCACTGGACAAACTGTCGTGTGTTAATATTGATATATAAGCATATATTTTTAAAACCGTATCATAACTAATTGAATGTCATAATATTCTTCTTGGAATATATTATAAAATATACACAAAAAGTTCAAAGACCTAAAAAACTGGAAGCATGTTTTATTTGGACAAGACAGGTTATAGTAAAAAATGGTACCTACATTTTTTTTTAACATAAGTAAAGAGAGTAAATAAATAAAATGGCTTGGCCTCGATGTAAAAGGTCTGTGCTTATCTATGAACGTTTTAACTTTTTCTGTAAGCCAACCAGGGTTTCCCGCGACCTTTATCAGATCGTCGGTTCACCTTGTGGAAGGCCCGCCGACACTTTGTCTCCCGGTTCGCGGTCGCCACTCTAGAACCTTCCCGCTCCCATGGCCATCGGTTAGCTGGGCGTTTTCCAAAAAAAGCGCACGTAGTAACTTTTTCCACGTCACGATAATTAAAATATATGTACTGCCCACATACGCCAGTAGCCCGTATCTCACATTCAAAACCGAAGCAGTTGCAATAATCACTCGTTAGTAAAATGGTTGCATTTGCCACAGGAGTTTTGTCTGAGATGGCACTATTTTTTTTATGAGCATACATACATACAATGGGTTACTTGAGACTGACGCAACTGAAGTGGGATCAGTCATTAATTCACTGCGAAGCAACTGTGCTGTTGGCATTGATGGTATTTCTTCGGGTATTTTGAAGCAATTTCAGCATATTATTATTCCTCCTCTTACATTTGTTTTGAATATGTGTTTAGCAAAAGGATGTTTTCCAGACTACTTTAAGAAAGCATTAGTACATCCAATACACAAGTCCGGGGAGAAAGACCGTGTTACTAACTATTGGCCAATTTCTGTACTGTCGTCCATGTCAAAAATACTGGGAAAGATCATGAATAGTCGTCTTAAACAATATTTAGAGCATAATTCCCACCTATCAAACAACCAGTATGGTTTTCGAAATGGGAAATCAACGAATGACGCTGTTCATGGTCTATCCGAGTTTGTTGTGGAAGCCCTGGACAAGGGTAAAAAATGTCTTGCTATATTCCTTGACCTGGCAAAGGCCTTCGACACAGTCTCGATCCCTAGGCTTGTGTTAAGATTGGAACATCTTGGTATTCGAGGTACGCAGCTAGATTTATTCAAAAGCTACCTTACTGGCCGCAAACAATGCACTAAAATTGGAGATGTAATAAGTGATGAACAAGAAATTGAGTACGGCGTTCCGCAAGGGAGCGTTCTTGGGCCTACACTGTTCCTTGTGTATTTAAATGAGATGTGCAAGCTGCCCCTAGACAAAGGCAAACTTATTGCCTTTGCTGACGATAGTCTTGCTTTTCACAACTGACACATGGGAACAAACTTTTAGTGCTGCCCAGCTCGGATTTAACAAAGTCACAAATTGGCTCCGGAGTAACTTATTGTCCGTGAATGTTGACAAGACTAAATATATTACCTTTTCCATTCGAAAACCTGGTCAGCCATCACTAGATAGCCATAACATCATAGCCCATAATCACCAGTCAGCGCTCTCTTCTTGTACCTGCCCGAAACTAACCAGATCCGACAGGATTAAATATCTTGGTATACTAGTGGACGAAAAATTATCTTTTAGTCCTCACATAGATGCAGTCTGTAATAGGGTTAGGACAACTAATCTATGTTTTTAAAAAATTACGTCATGTTGCCGATGCAAACATTCTAAAAATGACTTACCTTGCGTTATGCCAGTCGACGCTGAGTTATTGCATCAGCTCCTGGGGAGGAGCCTATAAAACATACCTGATAAAGCTCGAGCGCGCCCAACGAGCGTTGCTAAAAGTAAGCCTATTTAAACCTTACCTCTTCCCTACTAATGAGCTCTATAAATGTTGTGAAGTTCTTAGCGTACGGAAACTATTTATCTTACAAGTCTTACTTAAGCAGCGCTCAGATGCCTGGCCTTACCTGACCACGGGGTCTCGTCGAGGCACACGTAATCTAGTTTTGCCTCTTTGTTCCACAAGTAAAACCTCGTTTAGCCATAATTTTTATAAATTTATAGGACGACACATATTCAACAATGTGTACAACAAATTGGGACTCCATAACAAAAGTAGACACGAATACAAAACAACAATCACAAAGTGGCTTCTATCTGTCAGCTATGATGAAGCCGAAAACCTCCTACACCCCCTGAAATAAATATATATACACACACACACATATATACACACACACACACACACACACACACAGACACATACACACTCACACACACACACACACACACACACACACACACACACACACACACACACACACACACACACACACACACACACACACACACATACACACACATGTAAACAAGCAGTCTTGAATTGTAAGAAGTGTTTCCCTTGTATAGAATTGTTAACTGGCACTTACCTTACTTCTACTATTGGGATCTTCGTTTAAAAATAGTGACATCTGGAAGACTGCCGATGCTTATAGCACAGGACTCATCTCCTATTATAAGCACTGGCCTTACCAGATTTTAGAAGGATTAAATGGTCTCCCTTATTATGTCTAAACAGTAAGGTGCAAACTATGTTCCTATCGTATTTTCTGCTGTTAGCTATTAGCATGTATAGCTTAATTTAATCATCTTTTTTATGTATCCATGTTTTATGAAAATAAATTATTATTATTATTATTATTATTATACATTAAAACGCGCCTGTTTCCCAGAGACCACTTCTTTCCACCTGCTACGATCCTGACAAATCTCTTTCGCTTCTTCCACATTCATACATCGAGTCATGCATGCACGTCGGTTTCGGGTACTTAAGATCCGGCCCTTTTCCAGTATTTCTCCGATTTGATTCGAAAAAATACGCCTAGGGCGGCCCCTTCCGACCCTCCCACTCACTTTTTCTCTGTATATCTCTTTCGTCAATCTTCTTTCATCCATCCATTCTAAATGACCGAACCATCGAAGCATGCCCTTTTCAATCTTAGTCACTACATCTTCTTTTAGTCCACATTTCTCCCTGACCTTTCCATTCCTTACTCTATCAATCAGTTTTATGAGCAATATAGTTAATTATCGTGACGTAATGGAAAAAGTTACCCTCGTTAATTATAGTCCTTAACTACGTGCGCTTTTTTTGGAAAACGCCCTTCTACGAGCAATTTGCCCCGCCCATTGCCACTTAATGACTGTATATTAACAGCAGTTAATATTTTTAATTAAGCGTAATACGATAACATGCCAGGGAAATATGCTTTACCCAGTGGAATAGAGACACTTGGTCTCTTTGAAAATTTACAATTCATAAATTCGGGATACACAAAATAGTTAGTTTAAAAAATGCAAATATAAAGTCAGCCAACGTCATTGTTAACCCCGTGACACCCAAGAAACATCGCAATAGGCTTAAAAATACTAGATACCAAGGTGCCTATGAACAAAATTACCATACAATCGATAACTACTCTTTTGAAATAACTTTAAAATAATCCAGCGACAAGAAAAAACAAATCTAACAAAAGCTAACTTTTAAAAACCTGACTGTTGTCACCTTTAAATCGTTATTTAAATCCGCTGTTATTTGGCATGAATATACCTACATAAGGAAGGGGGAGGTGGAAGTGTTCTCTGCCTACCCCTACGGGAAAGAGGCGTGATTGTATGTATGGTATGTTGGGGTAAGATCGGATAATTCAAATTACCAGTAAACTAACAAGAAGTAAAGCTGAGGGCCCTGCCAAGATGCATTGCGCTAAGTAGCGTTTCTATTCGTTGTTTTTTTTTTTTTAAACCAATCGCGTCTCTGGTAGATCACGTGACTTTTCGTATCACGTCATCTACCATTGACGCGATTGGTTTAAAAACGAAACGAATAGAATTTTGCCCTGCGTAGTGCATCTTGTCTGAGCCCTCTGTTCCGTTTGGCGAGAGATAAGAAATTGTATGCAGACCTCACTGCCAACCTCCAGTAAGTAGTGGAGAGGAATTTGAAGAAGAACAACTAAATTCGCCATTGTACAGTCAACAGCATAAATAAGTGATTATTTATGTACCTTGTCGCTTTCAATCGTTTCACAATTTTGTATGACATTTCAAACACGACGTTAAAGTGACAAGGTACATAAATGATCACATGGGTAATTATCTCAACCACATTTTTTGAGCGGCGGACGTGATAATTGGGGTGTAAAGTACATGTATTGGAAAACTATTTATATTATAAATAATCTTACTCAAACTACCATATTGAGCCAAAGTTAAAATTATTATTAACTTATTATATTTATCGTAAAAAAATATTTTCAATCCAAAATCAATTTTGGTGTCGTGTCCTGTACTTCTCACATATACTGATATGTCGTGGTACAAACTTATTAAGCCTCAACTAGACTTATATTTTAGTTATCTGTATTCCTTATTAGTTGAGGCATTTTAAAATGTATCAATTATTGAATTTGCAAGTAAAAGGAAACTGGGAGCAGTGTAAATAAAACTGTCCAAGCGAAATAGTTAATTTTGGTGGTGAATATTGAAATTGATTTTATGATCGAACGAAACGTGATTAAACAAACAAATATAGCGTCAGATGTTCGTTCAGTTTCACTCCAGCAATAGACGGTGAAAGATTTGTACCATCTTTCTGCGTCTTCCCGCTAAGCACATAAGTATCTAATTTTGGTGGTATGAAATACACTTTATTAATCGTGATAACTTAGATAAGTCATTATTTCGCAAAAAGTTTTGTTGTGTGATAGTTTTTTCAAGTATGTTTATGGTGTCTTTTTAACTGTAACGAGTTAAGTTTTTGTTAAACTAAAACATTTGTTTTTAATTTTAAAAAAATGTTAAATTTTATAATTTTGGTGGTACAATTTTGGTGGCTTTTGCGAAACACCAAAATTATCAAAATTTCTGGTCTCCACCAAAATTATTTAAACAACAAATAATCATTATTTATTATATTAGAAACTTAAGTTTTGGATTTTCAAAAATAACAAGGAAGATTCCCTAACGATTATATTTTAATTAGCCCGATATGTTATTATTGATCGTGAGTTTTGCTAAGAAAAGTAATTTTGGTGGATAATAACAATTTTGGTGGTACATAATTAGTAAAATCGTTATATCTTAAAAAACACTTGGTATAATAAAGGGCCATTTTAACACTGTTTTTATAGTAACTAATGACGTCACTTAAACGTTTAATTGTAAACCCTACTAAGAAAATAAAAAATACCACCAAAATTAGGATAATTTGACGCTTGTTGAAATTCACCCACTTATTTATGCTGTTGACTATACACGTTATCTTAAGTTCATGTACGTTAAGAGTTAAAATAAATTTGTATCATAGTGTATACAATTCACAGAGAGGCAGTTGTTCATTAGGCATAATATGATATTTTCTCATCATTCCCGCACCGAAAACCCCGATGTATGACATTATCAATGTTTGCTACGCCCGCTTTCTTTGACTAGTCCACATCGGCGCCTGGAAACGAATAGTCGGATGTGTCAAGTCCGCGCTTAAAATCACACTACACAATCAGGCGCCGGCGCCATTCATGACTGGTCTTTCCCGCCAATCCAGACCTTTTTACTGGTAACAATCTTTCCATTCGCAAAATTTATCCGTCTTTTTTTGTCAGTAGCTTATTTTGCCAAAGATTATCTCTGCAAAAATAATTCCACTATCATAATTAATTTCCCAATCTGTATTTATCTGAATATCTGTATACTTCTGCGTGGTTTGGCCCTTCAGGCCTGCTGCAAAACTACCATATAACCTAAACCTACCTACCTATTTCGGCCTAATTACAATGGTGAAATTTGCGACTGGAAAAAAATCATATGGGGCCAGGAAAAATAAAGAACGGGAAAAAAGACGTTCGGTAAAATCACGAATCGGAAAAATCGCGACTTGAAAAATTGCTACCAGCAAAAAAAGATTTTTGGAAAAATATCGCCACATCGAAAATTAAACATAAACTTGCACTTTCTATATTCTTTTATAATTCTTTCCTATTTCTCGACACTGTTTGTATAAGTTCCGGTGAAGCCTTCTTCATATCAGAAGCCCAGCCAATCGCCGCAAACCCGTCCAGCAGAAGAGTGGTCAAGTTGAGGGCGTAGGGCAGCTCGGCCGCCTTGTAGTCCCACGGGAAGGTGTGGTGGTAGTTGTGCCAGCCCTCTCCTACCGTGACTAGAGACACGGCCCAGTTCTCAGCTGCTTTCGCATTACTAAAAAAAAGGTAAATATAGAAGTGAACACTTGTGGATGAAACTTGGATTCACTACTATACCTAAAGACTGTTCCTATTCAGACTGCCAATGACAATAACAAGTATACCTGACTGTAATTGTCTTTAGATAGAGGATGAAATAGTAATGAGAATAATGTTACCTCTAATTAGTTTATTAAAAAGGTTGAATATATATTCATCATCATCATCGTGTTATTATGCTGGGTGCGACAGAGACGAAAACCTCACTTATCATTCAATTCTATCAAACCTCACTACATTTTCAATGCCAGAAATAGTTCGAAAAAAAATATTTTTATGACAAGACTCCGTCAGTGTAATGGTGTTTTCAGCGAATGTAGTTTTCATCAAAAAGTACAATATTAAATAGAGATTACTACCTTAAAATGGACATGAAGACAATGATAAAGTGTATAAATAAATAATGTGACTAGGCTCAACCTTCAAAAGTACGCGAATATGGAGTTATAATGGTAAATTGATTTGTTTATAAGAGTGACGGAACGAATAGGAACAGACTTTACACCAGAGTCTAAACAGCAGTCCAAACAATGGATGTCCGCTGGTCAACGTGCCCTAAAGAAGACCAAGACTGTTTCGTCAGCTGGGATGGTGATGGCGACAGTCTTCTGGGATGGTAAAGGAAAAAGGGGAAGACTATCACTGGCCGTTATTATGCAGAGTTATTGGACTGTTTTAACGCGGAACTGTTGGGAAAACGGCCAAATTTGTACCGCAAGAAAGTCCTCTTTCATCAAGACAATAATGCTCCAGAGCACACCTCAATGATTGCAATGGCTGAAATCCACGAGCTGGGCTTCGAACTGGTGCCACATGCTCCGCGCAAAGCGGGGCCCGGGAGTGGCCCGGCTAGTGATGCCAGACGTTCCGATTTACGCGGGACTTCCCGATTATTAACCCAGTCGCGATTTTCGTAGGACTTGACCTGGCAAAACTAGGCCCGGCCGTCAACAAGGTACTGGCAGCCTGAGGGCTCAGACAAGATGCATTGCGCTAACTAGCGTTTCGATTCGATGCGTTTTTAACCAATCGCGTCACTGAAAGATGGCGTGATACGAAAAGTCACGTGGTCTACCAGTGACGCGATTGGTTTAAAAACGAATCGAATAGAAACGTTAGTTAGCGTAGTGCATCTCGTAGCGTAGCCGTCTCGAGTGGATGATTTAAGGCAAGCGCACGGTCCCCGCGGCGCTCACTATTTTTACTTTATAGTCCACTTACCGTACAACCGTTTAAAGCTCATTTTTCAGAGTTTCAGCTTAAGTTGAGGCGGTGCTGGGGGGCGATTTTTGACTTTACACTTAATAGCAAACGAAAATATGTCACGATTATTTTTGCATGAACCCATTATTCCGTATTTTTGAAAGTCTTTACCCGAGAGCTAGTGATTGACTTAATATATTCTTGCGTTTCGTTGCATGATTACCGGTCTTTTTTTAATTGATTTTCGTATGATACTCACGGATCGTACGGCTTGTTCCCCCAGAGGTGCGCGAAGCTGTTCACTGCCCAGGTGTAGTTGAGGCTGAGAACGTAGCGCAGGAACACCTGGGACAGCACCGCGTGGAACCAGCTCTCGCCCCACGCCCGCGGCACCAAGGTCGGCAGGATGAAGCAGAACGCCAGCTTGAAGAGGACGAAGTGCCTGGAACCATGTGTGTTTATGAATACAATCAGGGGCGTAACCAGTTTTTGGCCCGGGCAAAAGATAAAAAGATAAGTACATCGTCTCCGGCTTTTATGGAGTTTTTGTTACCTATTACCCTCTACGCATTATCCTTCCGTACCATCCACCAGTAGGCTTGCTGGACGTCAATAATTATTATTATTACCGTGAGGACTTGCACGACCGAATTTGCGTCCAACCAGCCCCCCACTACTTCTCGCACGACGTACGTCAGTTCAATCGTGCATCGGGCTTGCATGGTAATGCGTAGATTTGACGTCCATCAATATATTTTTTTAAATATTTTTTCTTGACCGTGGATGCTAGGTTCTTCAGTCGACGTCCGTCAAATCTTCGCAGTGTTGCCAGATCCCCTGTTTTTACAGGTGAGTTAAAACCAGTTTGGGGTGTATCTACTGCTCTACTGTTTTTCCCAAAAAATCTACTGGATTTTAGAATTTCGCTTGTGTAATAAAAAAAACATTATACATATAGGGTTCTTGAAGCGAGTGTAGGAGCCACAATTTCTGAATGAAACGGAATGAGCGAAGTAAGAATTTGTGGTCTGTGACAGCATGATGGATACTTTGCACGATAGTGCGTACAGCACCATCGTGCCTGACGGTCGTGCGCGGCTGTACGTCAAGAAGGATAATGCGTAGAGGGCATATTGCCGTTCGAGCGCTAGGGTTGCGACGATGCACGTCCCTCGATACTTAATACGCACTCACTACTTCAAACTTGGGTCGTTCTCTGAGCAAGGCATTTTTGCGTGACCTTCGGTAGGATAATTTTATTATACGATTATGCGTTTTTTTATGAATATATAGAACGATAAATTTTATTTAAAACGTTTCGCAGAAGGAGGCATCATTTTATTCCTCAAAATTATCAAGATAATTAATTTTAAATTTTCTCATGCCACCGGAATAGCTTTTACATAGTATGGATTAAGAATCAATTTAAATAGAAAACACTGTTAAAAATATAGTTTTATGCTATTAAATCTATAAGTAATTGGTATTAGTGATTTCGGTGTCTTAAATACCACCGAATTCACCGTTACCAAATTTGCGTGAGCAGTTTAATTGTTAACTAATTACTTTAAAACAGTTAACAATTGAAACTCGGGTTTTTTATATAAGTAAGTTACACTGCCTTATACGTCAAATTAATTTGAGTTCAATTTATCAACAAAACCAGCGAGTTTTTTTAAAAAGTGTGTTCACTTTCAAAGGTACCAAACACTCTCATATCATACGGTTTTATTATTTTCATAATTCGACAGTGACAAAAAGAATCACAGAGGGCTCTGCCAAGATGCATTACGCTAACAAGCGTTTCTATTCGATTCGTTTTTAAACCAATCGCGTCACTGGTAGATCACGTGACTTTTCGTATCATGTCATCTACCAGTGACGCGATTGGTTTAAAAACGAATCGAATAGAAACGCTAGTTGGCGCAATGTATCTTGGCAGGGCCCTCAGGTCTGCTCTGATGCAGCGTGACTGGTTCTTTGTGCCAGCCAAGCGATCGTCGAATGTTCTTGAAGGGTGCGTAAGAGTAGGTAGTAGGTACGATTCATTTTATGAACAAAATTGGTTAAGACTCACAATTCGGGACATGCAAGTAATCTAGTTTAAAAAAAAAGTAAAAAGGAATATTTTGGTAATATTTATAATCTAATTTATAAAGTAGTTGGCTTGCTCAGAATAGTAAAATATATTGGTTCTCTCGCTTGACTTTCGAAATATAGGGCAAAAAATTGACAAAATTGGAGATGGGACAAGGCCGAAATGAGGACTGCAATTACTTTGGATGTCTTTTCTCCATTAGACAAGTTATATACAACACTGTTAGAACGTGTTACGTAAGGTATTTTGATCATAATGTTATCTGGATATTGGATATCTATGAAAATGAGGGCCCTGACGAGATGCATTGCGCTAACTAGCGTTTCTATTCGATTCGTTTTTAAACCAATCGCATCACTGATTGATCACGTGACTTTTCGTATCACGTTATCTACCAGTGACGCGATTGGCTTAAAAACGAATCGAATAGAAACGCTAGTTAGCGCAATGCATCTTGGCAGGGCCCTCTGGTTTTAAAGCGACTTGAACTTGAGAACACGAATTAACGTAGGTATGACGGGAGAATGACCCGCTTATTCCCCGGCCTTATTACCTAGTGTGAAACTGAATTACAGGGTTGTTGTGTATATCGCTCATGTCGATCTTGCGCCCGTTCTTCACGACCTCAGGGTGCTTTCTCATCATCTGCCAGCCCACGTGGGAGAAGAAGAAGCCGCGGTTGACGTCGTGAGGGTCCGCCAGGGTGTCGGAGAACTTGTGGTGGAGGCGGTGGTCTCTGACCCACTTGGGGATCGTGTTCTAAACAGACAAGAGATAAAAAAAAAATGAATTATGGGCATGTTAGTGAAATTTGCATTATCAATACCAGCGAATCCTAAACAAAAGGAAGAATGAAAGTGTGTCACTTTTAAGATATTTCTTAGGGCTTGTTTACGGAGACGCGGAGCGTCGCGCGTGGCGTGCGGCTTGGCGTTGCGCGGCGCGTCGGGCTTTTTTTCCGTTTACAGAGAGGCGGCGCGTACAGCGGACCGCGTCATCACACGCGCAAACACAAAGATATGGCAATGTACGGTGTTGTTTATAAAGATGCGGGGCGTTATGCGGCGCGTGGTGCGGGGCGTAGAGAGTAGCGGTGTCCGCTACATCCGCGGCGGACTCTCGAGCGTGTAGCGGAGCACGCGGCGGAGCACAAGACTGTCAGAAGGTTCCGCCGCGGGCCCCGCTGCGGGCGCAGTGGCGGGACCGCCGTTATTGACGCGTGCGACGCTGCGTGCAACGCGGCGATGCCATCCGCGGGCTCCGCCGCAAGTAACGCTGTATTTGAAGCAAACGCGCGTAAAACCGCTTCTCCGTGAACGCTTTTATACAACGCCATATGTTTGAATTTAGTGCAGACCGCGCCGCCCAACGCTACGCGCGACGCCCCGTGCCTCCGTAAACAAGCACTTAATACTTAATCGGCTGCATGACCAAGGGACGTAGCTTGAAAACAACTGATTCTACGGCACTAAAAACAAAAACCAGAAACTGCAACAGTATAAGGCATAGGCGAAATCACTTATTCCGGTGCGAGGATTTTACTCACTTTGTTTGAAGAATATTTGCAATTTTTTTTCAGCGGCCACTGATGATTTTTACGTAGTTATTTAGAGGACCTCTAACTTCTGTATATAATTTATACAATTTCTAATTATATAATTTATGGCGTTAAATAATATCGGAGCGGAGATTTTAAAGATTTAAGTATTAAGTTTTTAGTACAAAAGTACGCCAATGAATATTTAAATATCTCGGCTCCGATGCTTTATTACATTACAATACAAAATATGTTTATTTTTAATAATTCTATCATAATTTACCACTTTTACGAATGGCCGCTCACCTTGAAATTTTATGAATTTTACAAATGGCAACACTTTTACCCAACCCCCTTTGTCTTTATTTAGGGAGAATAGGAATTACTCGATGTATGAATGTGCAAGAACCGAAGAAGCGAAAAAGATTCGTCAGGATCGTAGCAGGTGGAAAGACGTGGTCTCTGCCAACCCCTCTGGGAAACTGGCGTGATTTAATATATGTAAGGAGAATATGTCAACATTTAAAAAAATATTGCTATACAAGACTGTTATTACACAAAAAACTGTGAAGGAATAGTAGTTTACGTGACGGTTGCGTAATGACAGGCATTACAACACTAGTGTGGTTTATGAAACGAGCCGCAAGGCGAGTTTCATAATAGATCAAACGAGTGTTGTAATGCCAATTACGCAGAGTCGCGTACAATACTTTATCTACACAGATATTATAAGTACTCTAAGATGGGTTCAGAAGCCGAAAGGCAAATGACCAGCATTACCTGTGGTAGTAGGTGACAGCGCTGACAGCTCAGCAGAGGCTCTACTTTGAAAATCGAAGTTCGAAGTTACGTTAGCTCCGTCCCTGTCACTCGTCATTCGAGACTAAATCGAGAGAGAAAGATGGAGCTAACGTAACTTCGAACTTCGATTTTCAAAGTAGCGCCTCAGATCCAAAGTTGGAACATCTTCCAAAATTAATATCTGTCATCGCTGTCACCTACTACCACAGGTAATGCTGGTCATTGCCTACGGGTTTTGAACGCTAGAGGACTTATGATATGTGTGTAGATAAAAAAGGTTTGTATCGTGTACATGTGTGCTTGTTATTTTCACGTATACCTGTCCAGCTACGGAGTAGCAGATCACGAGTAACCATTGCAGCGGTAAGGAGGCCTTGTAGGAGCGATGGGTCCAGAGGCGATGGACTCCTGCTGTTACTCCAAACACGGCTACGTTAGCGACGGCCTGCGCTGAAACATTTCGAACTATAAACTGAAGACGGATAGACAGGGAATTTTATGCTTATACAAATAAATAAATATAAGGGGACAATCTGACTTAACCGATTCAGTGCGGATGACACGCCAGGCGTGTCATCAAATGTTTTTAACGTGTGGCGGATGACACACTAGGCGAATCATCATATTCTAAGGCATCGTTTTAATAGAACGCGATTGCGCATCATCGCAAGTTCGCGCGACTGTTTATATGACAGTTTACATACAAACACTCGCGCGAACTTGCGATGATCGCGCGATCGCGTTCTATTAGGACGATGCCTATGGCGTATGGCACGCCTGGCGTGTCATGAAATAATTCCCGCCACAGCCAAAAGATCTCGAAAATGGAAGACGCAACGAATCGGTTAAACATTGCATTTAAAATATGATCGAGCTGCTGAGGACCTAAGAGCTTCCTTTACTCCTCTAGTCATCTCTTGCAATGGAGCCCTAGGGATTGAATTTAACAACTTTTTTTAAAAGCCGCCTCGAAATTAAATGAAAAATGGCAAAGCATATTCACAAATAATCTATTGCCTTAAAGTAAAGGTGCAAATTTCAGTCATAAGAGCTGTTTCCATCAGAATAAGGGGAACAAGAAGACACATCAGAGCATTCGAATGCGAAGACGGAGCCGGAATTAACTAATGATCTTTCTAATCATATACTGATTTGCCTTAGCTACACATTAGTCTCTAATTCTTTTTTAATATGCGTAATTGTAAGTAAGTTCATAATAAATGACGATCTGTTTAAATCTTACATAAATTGAGCACATCATTCGATTCAGCCGACTACACTCGGCCGTACATCTCGGTGCGCCCCATCATCGCTGTTTAGTCATTTTTTTAAAGTTGTAAACTCAAAGCTTACGATTATGACATTAATTTAAAAACCGTGTGGTAAATTATAAATATAGGAACGGGTAAATCACTCGTGATTATCAAGTTACCCTAAACAGATCCTAAGTGATCTCTGGTAGATCACGTGACTCTTTGTATCACACATGGTAAGCCCCCTACGCATTAATCCTTCCGTGCCATCCCTCCGGGCACGATGCATGACGCAAAACGATAGTACGTAGGCTTGCTGGACGTCAATTATTATTATTATTATCGTGATTATTGACGTCCAGCAAGCCTACGCACTATCGTTTTGCGTCGTACATCGTGCCCGGAGGGATGGCACGGAAGATAATGCGTAGAGGTAGAGGCCTTAATGCATCTTGGACGGATAATATTGTATGCCTGTGTGAGGTATATGGAGAACTGTTATTATTTATAAGATCCTCTGTAGAACCCATAACCATACAATAAAATATTTGAATTTGGCTAGGGCCTCAGGAGCCTCTGTCAGTCTGTGGGAACGTTAAAAATAATCCAACGTTTAATTTAATGTTACCTACCATATAATAAACTCTGCCACTTCGGGTAATCTCCAATCACCAGTATATAAATAACCCAGGAGACAGCAATGATGTGATACATCGATATTAATATAACGTTGCTCCAAATCACATCTGTTTTAAGCTCCATTATTTTCTCCCAAGCCCTCAAACAAAGAAGATTCTTCAATTGGACGCCATCTTCCTCGTTTTCATGTTTCGCTGGGGACTCTTCTTTGTTGTTGTTACAATCGGATTTTAGCAAGTCTTTTGGCTCGTTTGCGTCTTTTGTGACCAATTCAGGCGATAGCAAGTCTGTAAGAGTGGTGGTAGCCATCCTGAAGCTGAAACACAAATGCAAATACATAAACATTTACCTTATCGCGTCGTAAAAGTTTCAGCATTGAGTTTTATTTCATATAACACATAAAAAACTGCAAAACGTCTTAAAATACTAACTATAAATACAAGTTCACCTGCTTGTGGCATGGTCCCTAAAATGCTGGCCGCATTCTCACTTTGCACATCCAGACTGAGCCGCTGCGTAAAGAACGAGTCCGCTTTGGGATCACCCGCCGCCAAAATAAGTCTTTCTGACACCATTTTCACAAACTTCTTAGTGTTTTCATTTCGGAAAGCGTATTAATAATAATAATTTAATTAATTAATTATTATTTTAGATATTTATTTACTTTTCTGTACATTAGGTTTTTTATAACAAATATTCAAATATAAAAGTAAAATAACAATACTGTTCTTGCGTAGATCTGGATGGGCTCGGCGGTGTATAGGAGGCAGGATCAGCAGGACATAAATTCGTAGACAGTTTCAATACCTACTGATTTATTAATAAACTCGTAAAAATTACAAAAAGTAAAAAACAATGTGCGTCGGTGTAGAAGAGGTTAGCGACTGTCCTAGGGGTGACCTGCATTTTTGTATCGAGAGTCTTCGACCAATCCCAGCGGCTGTAGATGACGTGATATCTTCTCTGATTGGTTCCCGGTGTCGTGATATATTTGTACGGCCGACTGGTGTACTATATATGCGTATAGGATGCATTCATAGATGGATTTAGGGTCCAGCCTTAACGTTAAGGTGCGTCAACATACTCCCGGCCTTGGAAACTCTATGTTTTCAATAAGATGATGAAGTGATGCAGCTACTGGTCTGCTTGAAACAGTGGGTAAATTTTAGAAAATGCGCGGCGCACTGTTCCTGTTGCTGTCCTGATGTCAGCTACTCTAGAAACGCCATCCCTGCCCGGATAAGTCTTCATAATTCTTCCTAAGCACCATCGAAGTGGAGGCAAATGGTCTTCTTTAATGACGACAAGCGTGTCTTCTTTAAGGTCGTCTGTTTGGAATTTCCATTTGGATCTCGTCTGCAGCTCGGATACGAATTCCTTTGACCAGCGACTCCAGAAGTGCTGGCGGATCTGTTCTAGTCGTTGGTAACGCGTCAACCGATGCTCAGGAACGTAGTTCAGGTCAGCGCACACAGGTGAAGTTAATGGACGGCCAACCAAGAAATGAGCCGGGCTCAAAGGCAATAAATCGTTAGGGTCCGTTGACATCGGTGTCAACGGTCTGGAGTTAAGCACGGCCTCGATCTGAGTCAACACCGTGCTGAACTCTTCGAACGTCAGGTGTGCGTTGCCTACCACACGTCGCAAATGGTGTTTACAGCTTTTAACCCCGGCTTCCCACAAACCACCAAAATGACTAGCGTATGGTGGACCCATTCGAAATTTAATGTCTTGAGTTAACGCGTATTCTTTTATTTCCCCTGAGATACTTGAAATAAATTTGGCAAATTCGTTTTTCAAACCAACGAAATTTTTGCCATTATCGCTAAATACTTCCGCGGGTTTTCCTCTTCGAGATATAAATCGCTTTAAAGCTAGAAGGTACGCATCAGACGTGAGGTCGCCGACCAGTTCTAAATGAACCGCACGAGTTACAAAACATACAAATATACATATGTATGATTTGACGGTTTTCGCGCCCCTGCCCTTGCGATTTAATATAAGCACTGGCCCGGCGTAATCGACGCCGCTGTATAAAAACGGGTAGCCTGGTTCTAAACGTTCTTTAGGCAAGTTGCCCATGATAGGAGCAGAACTCGCAGCCTGCAACCTTTTGCACCTAATGCAACCATGAACCGTCTGTCGTGCCAGGTTTCGAGCCCCTACCGGCCACCAGGTTTCCCTTAACGAAAACAGTAATAGTTGCGGCGGCGCATGCAGCAGACGTATATGCTCGTGACGAAATAACAACAGACTAAAATGATGTTTACTAGAAATTAAAATAGGATGCTTTTTATTATAACTAAACAGACTAGAGTTGCCGAGGCGCCCACCTACTCGTATAATGCTATTTTTGTCGATAAACAAATTGAGTTTTGTTAAGCTTGCGTGTTTATTTTTTAACGATTGACCCTTTGACAAACAATCGTGTACGTCCCGGTATGACTCACGCTGAGACAGCGCGGCGAGCAGCCGCTCCGCCTTGTTAAGTTCATCCGCACTAAATGCGCCCTCATAGCGTTTGTTAATCTTGTTTCTCGAGTTATGAATGAAACGTAATAAATAAGCCGCGGCGCGCTTAAGGCGGTAGAAATCCGAGAAACGATCAAATGGGAACCAAAACTCTGAATCTTGATAAGTTACCATATTACACACGTCATTTAATTTTAGTTCAGGCAATTCTAAAGGGTTACTTTTATCTGATTCAGTACTAGGTTCGGAAAACAACCTATCGTGGAGAAATTGTGGCCCTTCCCACCAAAGTGTGGAAGTCCAGAGGTCGTTCAATTTTCGACCGCGCGATATAAGGTCCGCCGGATTGTGTTCGCTTCTCACGTGGCGCCAGGGTTTATTATCAGTTAACTCATGTATCTCAGCAGTTCTGTTTTGGACAAATGTTTTAAGTAAATTAGGCGACATGCGCAGCCAACCTAACACAATTGTCGAATCGGTCCAAAACACAACCTTATCAAAGGAAATGCGTAGTGAATTAACTATTTTTTTGTACAATCGGGCCCCGACGACCGCTCCGCACAGTTCTAGTCTCGGGATGCTGACCGGTTTTATAGGCGCGACCTTGCCCTTTGAACATAGCAGCTTGACAGATACATTGTTATCGTTATCAATGGACCGAACATAGGCGCACGATCCGTATGCAATCTGAGAGCTGTCGGAAAAAATATGCAACTCCAACTGCTTGGGGTTGTCACACAACACAAAACGCGGTATGCGAATGGCATCTAAGTTTTTTAAGTTTAATACAAACCGATGCCAGATATTTGCAACGTCATCTGGCACTGATTCGTCCCATTCTATTTTTAGGAGCCACAACTTTTGTAGTAGTGTTTTCGCGATTATAATGGTTGGGCTTAATAAACCAAGCGGGTCAAATATTTGAGAAGAACCTGACAATATACTGCGTTTTGTTACTGGTTTTGAGTCCGACTCAAATTTAGTGCAGTAATATAATTCATCAGAGCGATTATGCCATCCTAGACCTAATGTTTTATTTTGCGCGTTATCTCCTAATGCCAATTCCTTTGACATGTCGGCTGGCATTTTGGATTCGACAAAATCAAAGTTAAATATCCATTTTCTCAACGGAAAGCAACCTGTCTGTAAAACTTTGGTGGTCTCGTAACAAATTTGCCGCAGTCGTTCTTTGCTAGGGTTGCCACAAATAAGATCGTCGACGTAAAAGTCGTCTCTTATTATTTTAGCTATTTCGGGGTCACTACACTCTTGCGCCAACTGCTTGAGACACCTACAGCTCAGATACGGCGCAGAGGCTGTACCGTACGTCACGGTTTTAAGTTTGTAAACTTGCAAGGGGTCTGAGGGATTTTCGCGCCAGATAATTAACTGTAAATCTCGTTGTTGCTCGTCAACTAAAACTTGTCGGTACATTTTCTCAACGTCCGCGCAAGCGACGTACCTATTTTCTCGAAAGCGCAATAATATGGATAGCAAATCACCCTGAATGGGCGGCCCTATGATTTGCAAGTCGTTAAGTGATTGTCCCGAAGTGGACTTCATACTGGCGTCAAACACAACACGGAGGCGAGTGGTCGCGGCGTTCTCGCGGAACACGCCGTGATGCGGCAGGAAGTAATGCGGGGTTCCGTACTCAGTTACGCGCTCCATGTGACCTAAATTGCAGTATTCTTTGATAAAATCACTATACATTTTTTTATAATTCGGATAGCGTTGTAACCGTCTTTCTAAAGCAAAAAAACGTTGTTCGGCTTGTTTGCGCGTATCTCCTAAACTATTAGGCGAGTGTGTGAAAGGGATGCGTACACAGAATCGACCATCATTAAGTCGCTTTGTTGATTGTAAAAACAAATCTTCACAAATACGCTCGTCCTCGCTGCGCATTGACTCACTCGCTCTAAGACTGTTAGGTAGGTCTTCTAGTTCCCAAAACTTACGTAACTGTTCGTCTATAGAAACCTGCATGTCTATAGTTTGCATAAAATTACATAAAGTACTTTTAGGGACCTTTATATTTTTAAATTTTATTGCTCCAGATATGATCCAGCCTAGACGCGTATTTTGAAGGACTGGACCATTAATTAAACGTATTAAGCCGTCTTTAAGCAGGTCCCAAAATACATCTGCTCCTAAGAGCAGGTCTATCGGTTGACTTTCATAAAAGTTGGGATCTGCCAAAAGAATTCCGTCTGGTATACAGAATTGTTCGTTTGGCATAGAAACGGAAGGTAGCGAGGAGGTTATATGCGGTAAAACTAAACACTTTGTGCGCGTTTTATAAGTGCTTATTAAAGATTTAATTTCAATATCACAAAATTGCGTGCTTTGTGATATCGAACCTCCGACGCCCTTAATTCGCTGAGTGGACTGTAATAATGGCGTATTCAAATTTTCGCATAAACTTTGAGTTACTATGCAGCGCTCGCTTCCACTATCAAGTATAGCACGTACTTTATGATAGTTCCCTAAACGGTCGGGTACTTCAACGAGCGCCGTGGAGAGGAGAACCGGCTGAACAGCTGACGACAGCGCGAATGGAACGTCTATGTGTGCATTGTTTACCGGGATCGTATCAACGTGCGCGTGAGTTGTTATGGAGTAACTACTTGCCGCGGCAGTACTCGCGTGAGGCTCATAAGGTGCAGATTTGCTTGGCATTGACGTGCCAAAACGGGAACCGCTATCATTATCACTAGGATCGTCGCGATGAATAATCGAGTTATGCTTTTTATCACACTTCCTACAAGGGCCAAAACGACATACCTCTGCTTTGTGTCCAGTGCGTAAACAATTCTCACATAGGGTTTTTTCGTGTACTAAATTTAACCTATCTTGCACGTTCATGTTTAAAAACAATTGACATGAATATAACGAATGCTTAGCGGCACATAGTGGACACAACTTAAATTGTTTTTGATTCGATACCCTTTGCTGCGGTTTTTCGGTAACGACATTGCAATGTACCTTTGCAGGGGTATGCGGGCTATTGATATAAGTGTATTTTTTAGTTTCGTGCGTGATCCTACTGTGAGTTACATTTAAAGTTTCAAGAACGTCGGCCCTGTCTCTAAGAAATGATAACAAATCGTCTAGTTTGAGGTTAGAATTAGTTGATTGGGTTATTAAGGACCCTTTACGCTGTTCCCACTCGCGTTCAGTGGATAAGTCGAGCTTGGAAACTACCATGTAAATTATTAATGTATCCCACGAGTCTGTAGGCTCCCCAAGCAGTTTGAGTGCGCGTAAGTTTTTTAACACTGTATCTACGAGTTTTCTTATTAGTGCCAGTGATTCGCGGGATAGTGATTGCATGGAAAACAATGCCTTGATGTGATTATGGACAAGTAACCTATTGTTGTTATATCGGGTAAGTAACAATTCCCATGCAATAACGTAATTATTAGACGAAAATTCAAGCGAATGGATAACTAATTCTGCACTACCTTTTAATGACGATTTAAGATAATGGAATTTCTGTATATCGGTGATTTGTTTACAATTGTGAACTAATGATAGATATGTATCACGAAATTCTAGCCAGTGCTCATATGTGCCGTCAAAGGTAGGTAAGGAAATAGTCGGTAACTTAACGGATTGCAGTTGTAAGGTACTATGATAAGACGCACTTAGGTCGGCGCCCTCCTCGTCCTGGCACATAACCTGCGCCTGAGCCATTGCGGTGTAATACGAGTTTTCAAAGTCATCTCGAACTTGAAGCTGATTTTCTAATTCGGACTCGGGAAGAATCTCCTCAATTTTAAGTTGAATTTTGTTAAATTCGTCGTATAGGCTCATGACAGATTGTATCCGTAGCTTTATTTCGGCGCGCTGATGAACCGACAAAACCTCACCCTCGAGCGCATCAACATAATTGTTAAACTTCGTTAACCTACCTCTTACAGAACCTCTTTTTCTATTAAGGTCCGCAAGTGGATCTAGCGGTTTAGTAGTAGTCATTTTGGTAATGTGTAAGAAACAAAGGCTTACTTACAGTAATTCCGGATTACTCGGTACTCCCTGTAGCTGGGTCGGCTCGATTGCCGACTCGCGATCAGCTGTGTGAGTAGGCACCGCAAAAATGACACGTCACTGAAATTTTATGAACACCGGTATCAAAATTGAGACTATTTAGGCCGCGATAACTTGGTTGGTTCGCCTCACCAAAAACACTGTGCTGCTGCCGGTGGCTATAGCCGATCGCGATACTCTCATCCAAGATCCTCACTCCTGGGCTGGTTAAAATCCGGTTCGAAGGACCAATTTATGTTCTTGCGTAGATCTGGATGGGCTCGGCGGTGTATAGGAGGCAGGATCAGCAGGACATAAATTCGTAGACAGTTTCAATACCTACTGATTTATTAATAAACTCGTAAAAATTACAAAAAGTAAAAAACAATGTGCGTCGGTGTAGAAGAGGTTAGCGACTGTCCTAGGGGTGACCTGCATTTTTGTATCGAGAGTCTTCGACCAATCCCAGCGGCTGTAGATGACGTGATATCTTCTCTGATTGGTTCCCGGTGTCGTGATATATTTGTACGGCCGACTGGTGTACTATATATGCGTATAGGATGCATTCATAGATGGATTTAGGGTCCAGCCTTAACGTTAAGGTGCGTCAACAATACTAATACAAAAAAATAGACATTATGAAAAACCTAACCTACGAGTGCCGCCGGCAGCGGGGCAAGGCTCAAGCTACCGTTGGTTAGGGCTGCAGAGAGAGGAACCTCCTCACAATGCGTGCCGTGTCGAGGAGTACTGCCTTCTGTATCTGGCCCTTGATCCAGCCATCTAGCGAGAGTCTCTTTATTATTATTATTGTTAATTTTTGTTTTTCTATATTTGTTACTTAGATATTATTAATTTGTTATCTCTATTTTTCTTTTATCTTGGTGTGTGTTCTTAATAAATTAAAGTGAGAGGTGCCTTGGTCTACACTGTAAGCCTCTTACTGACACTGTAAATAAATAAATAAATAAATTTGCGACACTTGATGGTCTTGGCACGGTGCGGTCAGCCGCGGACCCCGGCTGACGAGCGGATCCCTCGGCTATTTTAAACAATCACAGGCAGTACATTGGTCAAGTGATGTCCAAAATGTTTACTCAGTTTATTTACGATAACAGAGCTGGTTTAACCAAAAAAAGGTTCATTTTGAGATTAGAAAGTTGTTTATTATATAAGACAAGTAAGAATGAACAGACATTATAATGCCTTTTACAGGGTGGCCGGAAAATAGAAGTCCAAAAAAAACATTTTGGTTCCTCGTGTCGTGGGGTATCCGAATCACCCCCATGTATGTTCCGCGATTTTTAGTATTTTCGGAGATGGATCATTTTAATCAGAATTTTGGTAAGTCTTCCTTATGTCCATGTTATGGAAAACCCTTAAGTTCATGTATTATTATAATATTTTTTCAGTGGTTTCTTACATTGATAGAATAATTATGAACTTAGGATGTTTTTAAAACTAAGTACATGCCAGTTTTTTTTTCATGACAACTTTTTGTGTAATCACACAAAGTTTGTTTGTCCATACTAGCTGAAAAACAAACATGGGGTACAATTAGTATGGAGAAAGTAACTTTGTGTGATTACACAAAAAGTCATCATGAAAAAAAAGCTGGCATGTAGTTTTAAAAACATCCTAAGTTCATAATTATTCTATCAATGTAAGAAACCAATGAAAAACTATTAAAATAATACATGAACTCAAGGGTTTTTCATAACATGGACATAAGGAAAAATTACAAAAATTCTGATTAAAATGATCAATATCTCTGAAAATACTAAAAATCGCGGAACATAGGTACATGGTGGTGATTGGGATACACCACGACACGAGGGACCAAATTTTTTTTTTCGGACTTGTTTGTTTGGGCCGCCCTGTATAAGTATTTCCAGAAGTTCAAGTTTAATTTGTTTTAGTAAAGCACAGCGATCAACAGAATTAAATGCGTTTTTAACGTCAATTTTAACTATCAAAATTACTAGTTGCCAAAAAAGTTCGAGTCGCGTGTACTGTCGCTTCACAGCCACCTTTCACCCCAAAACCAAGTTGAAGTGGTTGTAATTTTTCTGTTATACGTTCGCGAGGTTCGCGACAGCATATTTTGGGAGTTAAACGACGCAGCGTACTTCCTACTGCCATGGGCCGAATACCGCCATCTTTCTTTTTTAAAGCTATTAGTTTGGCTCCGTAAAGCACCGCAACTACCTTTGCACATAGTTTTCCTGATAGCATGAGGTTGACGAACGAAGCTAGTTGCTTCAATAAAATTTGGCCGACATCACCCGCCAGAGGGCTTGTAAGGTTAAGGTATTGCGGGGTTATGCCGTCCAAACCGCCCGCAGAACCGCTGGCAAAGGATCGCACCGCGTGGAGCGTGCCAGTATCCGAGACCTGAGGGCCCTGCCAAGATGCATTGCGCTAACTAGCGTTTCTATTCGTTTCGTTTTTAAACCAATAGCGTCACTAGTAGATCACGTGACTTTTCGTATTACGTCATCTACGAGTGACGCGATTGGTTTATAAACGAATCGAATAGAAACGCTAGTTAGCGTAATGCATCTTGGCAGGGCCCTCAGTTCACTTTGCGTGCTGGGGTGTTATTCTCTTAAAAACGGCGCTCGGTCGGTCGAACGAGTGAACGAGTGAACGCGCCACACCGGCGAGTTTAAGTAGTCCCGTCCTAGCGCAAAAAAACAAATTTTCGTGCATTCTCAATTAGGCAGCCTTATACGTTCCATCTTATTGACAGAAGCCCTAACCCTATGTTTTTTTAGAGAATAAGGGTGCGGCTTCACTGAGGCGGAGACGAGCGGAGCGGAGCGGGGCTGTGCCAATATTAACCAATAGAATAGGTACGCATGCGGTCACGTCGAGCGCGCCTAGCGCACGTGACTTTAGATTCTATTGGTTAATATGGGCATAGCTCTGCTCCACTCCGCTCATCTCCGCCTCAGTGGAGCCGCAGCCTAATACCCCCTGTATAGGTTTTAAAACGGGGAGTGTTCTGAAGAATTATTCGGACTTTTACCAAAGTTCCACCATGGAACTAGTCGTCGTAAAGCCAGGTTCCATCATCACCTTGATGAATAGCGTTCTTCCACCGTGCGTTTCACTAGGCACTTTTTGCCTCGTACAGTGAAACTGTGGAACGAACTCCCTTCGGCGGTATTTCCAACCAGGTACGACACGGGTGCCTTCAAGAAAAGAGCTTACATTTCCCTAATTGGCCGGCAACGCACCGACAACTCTTCTCGAGTTGGGTGTTTATGGGCGGTGGTGATTACTTCCCATCAGGTAACCTACATGCTCGTTTGCCTCATGCTGTTTGTTATATATCAAAAAAACCGGACATGTGCGGACGGAGTCGCCCGCCGAGAGTTCCGTACAATTTTTAGGGTTCTCCAATTGTAGCCCGAAAAATGCTAACCCTATTTTCACTACCACCACAGATTACTATACTCTACAGATACTCAGTCGCGAATCGAAAATGGTTGCCGTCCTAAAGTCGATAGCCGCCGGCACTATAAGTTTCCGTGGTTTCGCCAGCAGTGGCAGCACAATCGACATGTCTGCTAAGCTATGAACGGCACGTAACCTCGCAATCAGTTCGACAGATGGCAGTTTTGTCAAAGCTTTATGAATTGCCGCCGCCGCAGCGCGCCGTCATATAAAACTAAATTTGTTGATTCTACATTCTTTAAGCATATTTTTGCAAAAATATTGGGTCATTGTGATCAAGTTTTGGCGTGAACTACCTTTTGTTTGCCTATCTATTTATTCACTTTCTTAGTGATTTGCAAACGCTGCGCATCGCCGTAGTTAGGTTAGACTAGTAAGTGAAAGAACAGAATAATTATTTATTATACTTGTACTATTTATATATATATATATATATATATATATATATATAATTACATATATGTATATATATAATTTAAGTAAGTACTTTAGCTCAAAACTGATGCGGTTTGAACCTCCGTTTTTTAAATGTTTGTTACCTCAGAACTTTCGACTGGGTGAACCGATTTTGATGATTCTTTTTTTATTTGAAAGCTGGTGCTTCCCGATTGGTCCCATTTTTAACAAAATGAAGATCTGATGGTGGAATCCATGAGGAATCGACGGAATTCTTCAAAATTTATAGGCACACCTATAGCGATTTTGGTATTTTTCATTGTAACTTGTGTATTTGGTCTTGGAAAGCACTATTTTATGAAGTGGAACTGATGATGAAGACCACAGATGGCCACCGGAACTCCTTAACGGTATATATTTCGAGGGTGGTGACAAGATATTTCATTAAGATAGTTGAGCGACTATGACGAAGCATATTTAGGTTTAAATATATGACTATGACTTTCCCACGGCGTTGCTTGCGGCGAGATTGAAATGTTCTATTGCTTCTTATTAATTGAGAAGTGGGAGAATAACAGCATAATTATGATCACTAAAAAGTATAAAATAAAAAAAAGTTTAAAAAAACAAAAACCCGCCTTCAAAAAGCAAAAAATAACTTCTTTAAAATGGTAGGTAAATAGGTCAGTCCAACTGAAGCCGGCGTCCAACAATATTTTAACCAAAAGCAGACTTCAGTTGGACTGACCTATTTACCTACCATTTTAAAGAAGTTATTTATTGCTTTTTGAAGGCGGGTTTTTGTTTTTTTAAACTTTGTTTTTTACTTATATAAAAATCTCGTGTCACGGTGTTTGTGGTCGAACTCCTCCGAAACGGCTCGACCTCGACGCTCGATTGTGTTGACAGATCGATCTCAACGCCGCGCAGTGCTCGTCGATGTCACCATCCCGCATGAAGAGAACCTCGTGAAGGCCGAGAAGGACAAGCTCAGCAAGTAGCTTGACTTGGCTCACGAGGTGACCGCCATGATGGATGTTGAGTCGACGATCATTGTCCCGATAGTTGTTTCGGCAAACGGTCTTATAGCGAAGAGTCTCGACCGACACCTCAAGAGACTCGCTAGATGGCTGGATCAAGGGCCAGATGCAGAAGGCAGTACTCCTCGACACGGCACGCATTGTGAGGAGGTTCCTCTCTCTGCAGCCCTAATCACCGATAGCTTGAGCCTTGCCTCGCTGCCGGCGGCAATCGTAGGTTAGGTTTTTTACAATGTTTATTTTTTGTATTTAGTATTTTTATTTTACTTTTATATTTGAATATTTGTTATAAAAAACTTAATTTACAGAAATTTAAATAAATATCTAAAATAATAATAATAATAACTAAGCCTCCAGCCTCCAAGCCTCCTGTCCGTTCGTCCGTGTGTCTGTCAGCGGGCTGATCTCATGAACCGTAATAATAGCCGCTATACCAACAAATTATAACAAAAGAGTAATTTAAAAAATTAAAGGGGGTCCCATCCTAGAAATGTGTTTTTTTCGTCGTGGTGTGGAACCAACTCGCACGGACTAAAATGGCAGATTGTTCACCGAGGCACCTATACTATATCATATCACACGATATATTTTGGCTAATATTTCGAGTGCGAAATAAATGGTGACTTTCACCCGAGTAAACACTCTACTTTTCATTTCGTTGGTCCGATGGTCCGATGGTCCGACATGCTCTTGCCCGGTTTTTCAAATTAATTTTCTTCCCCAGGCCATGGGGTTGAAACATGTGTGATACATGTGGCCATGTATCACTTGCAACCCGCTTCTAAGATAAACAATGGCCTACTTTCAGAGTATGAGACATGAAAAATAACTTAATTTCCTTAAAAAAAACTTACCTGATGACAGCAGCGTTAATCCTCACGGCGACTATAAGACAATGAAAATGAATGCTCTTCGTTGTTACCTCTTATATATCAAGTATGACAAGTATAAAGGTCATTTCTGTTTAAGTAAAAACAATACAAGGGAAAATCAAGTGTTCTCTTGCAGAATTTAAACACGGTAGTGCGTTCTGCCAAGTTCGGAAATAAATATCAGATAGATACCCCTTCTTTCAGAGCCGATATCTCTTAAACGGCTCAACCGATTTTAATGGAACCTAGCTAAGAACCACCGCTAGAAAGCCTGCTTTCCAATTAAAAAAAAACTGTATTCAAATCGGTTTACCCGTTTAGGAGCTACGGTGCCACAGACTGACAAACAGGCAGATACACACAATAGCGGTCAAACTTGTAACACCCTTCTTTTTGCGTCGGGAGTTAAAAATGGTAAGTAGATAATATCTCCCCACTCGATACAAGATGACTTCGATTTTCAGCTTTTAGAAGTTATTGTTTTTAACTGACTTCAAAAAAGGAGGAGGTTATACGTTCCACTGTTTTTTTTTATGTATGTTCACCGATTACTCCGTCAATTGTGGACGGATTTTAAAAAATATTTTTTAGTTTGATAGAGTAGTCTTCCGAGGTGGTCCCATTGTCGCCAAATCTGAATCTGATGAGGGGATCAGTGAGGAATTGAGGGAACTCCTCAAATATTGTAGGTAAACATATAGGTAGCGGCATTCAGATATTATCATTTGGTGAAGTGGAACTGATGATGAAGACCACGGATGGCCAACCGGAACTCCTCAACGGTACTGATTTCAAGGGTGGTGATAGGATATATCATATATCAAGAGATATCACATAAATGATTTAAAAAACAAAAAACCGCCTTCAAAAACGCCAAAAATAACTTCTTTTAAAATTGTAGGTACCTAATAGGTTAGTCCAACTGAAGTTGGCGACCACAATATTTTCAACAAAAAAGCCGACATCAGTTGGAGTAACCTATTAGGTAGGTACCTACAATTTTATAAAAAAACAAAAAAACCGCCTTCAAAAAGCAAAAAATAACTTCTTTAAAATGGTAGGTAAATAGGTCAGTCCAACTGAAGTCTGATTTTGGTTAAAATATTGTTGGACGCCGACTTCAGTTGGACTGACCTATTCACCTACCATTTTAAAGAAGTTATTTTTTGCTTTTTGAAGGCGGTTTTTTTGTTTTTTTAAACATTTATTTTATTTTATACTTTTGAGTGATCCTATTTATGCTGTTACGTAGCTCCACTTCTAAATATTAATAAGAAACTATAGAACATTTCAAGCTCGCCGCAGACAACGCCGCGGGAATGTCATAGTCATATTTAAACCTAAATGTGCTTCGTCATAGTCGCTCAACTTCCTTTATCGAAATATCTTATCGCCACCCTTGAAATAGGTACCGTTAAGGAGTTCCGGTGGCCATCTGTGGTCTTCATCATCAGTTCCACTTCACCATGTAGTACTTTTCAAAAGCAAATGCATGAGTTACAGGTGAAAAATACCAAAATCGCTATAGGTGTGCCTATAATATTTGAGTTCTCTTGATTTCTCCATGATCCCATCATCAGATCCTGACGTGGTGACAATGGGACCAACTAGAAAGTATACCCATTTGAACAACAAAAAAATTTTTCAAATCGGTCCAGTGGTCTTCCAGTAATCGGGGAACATACATAAAAAAAAAAAAAAAAAATCCCGACGAATTGAGAACCTCCTCCTTTTTTTGAAGTCGGTTAAAAAGAAGTAATTTCGTGCGTCTTTGAAGGCGGTTTATTGTTTTTTAAAACCTTTATTTTACGAACTCGACCGCTATTACTGTCATTTAAATAAGACCTAGGCACAGATTACTATACTCTACTAGGTAACGTAACGTAAGCTATCGTAACGTTGCCAATACGATAACATGTCAAAAACAATACAGTTTTTCTCTAACATGCTCGGAAGGAATGGTTTTCCGAACACATGGACGGAAAGTGCCTCATTTTACTCCTAGGAGTAAAACAACCATATGAAAACTCTTTCCGTCCATGTCCATATTGTTTTTAAAAGTGCATATTCATTCTGTACACATTTACATGCAAGAGGGGTTTTAATTTAGTTTTTATCTATACTGTAACGTGCTTCACTTGTATCGAACTTGGCCTCTTTTTTAGGGTTCCGTAGTCAAACTTACAACCCTTATAGTTTCCTCATGTCCGTCCTTCCGTCTGTCCGTCCGCAGCCTAGCTCAGAGACTTTGAGTACTAGAAAGCTGTAATTTGGCATAAATATACATATTAGTGACGCCAACAAAGTGGTAAAATAAAAGCTTGAATTATTTTTTTACTGTACCTCCCCTTGACGTAACTTGGGGATGTATTTTTTTTTCTCTTCTACCCCATAGTGTGGGGTGTCGTTGGATAGGTCTTTCAAAAATATTACGCGTTTGTAAAAACAATATTTCGATTGCGGGATCCGTTTATGAAATATTTAGCTTTAAAGCGCTAATTTTTGTTAGAGTCAAGTGTCCCTAGAGCCAAAACTACAAATACTAAAAATCTAAAAATATCTTAAATGAAAGCACGTATAACGAATTCTAAGGGAAAACTATAACTAAGTAGACTTGATTGGTTCCTGAGATACAAGTGACTAAAGTGTTTACACAAGAGATGATAAAAAAAAAGATAAAAGAAATTTATTCAGTAAGTAGGCCGCACGGGCACTTTTACACGTCAAGAATCTACCAGCGCTTCCCAAGAGAAGACCACTGCCGAGAAGAAACGCCGCAAGAAACTCAGCAGTCAGTCATTTTTTAAACATATTTCTTATTACAATGGTACTACTTAGTCTAGCATTATATAAAGCTATAAATATTAAATTAAATATAGTATCAAATAACATGCGTAGTTCAGCAGGAAAACATGCCAATTAAGAATCTTACGGGAGAGATAGAGAAAAAAAAAAACACAAACTTATGTGTATATAAGATGGTGCGAGACGACCACATAAAAGTTTCGATATGTTTTCCTACATCAACGGTGTCCCCTAGACAAGATAAAGATTTTGCATTTGAATAAATTATTATTGACTAAGTTTCGGATTTAGGCCATGCATTTTTGTCTGTTAGATAGTCCTCGATCCTATAATATGCTTTAGACATTAACGACCTTTTCAAGTAATTTTTAAGTGCTGGAAAGGGTAACTTTAAAACTTCGTCAGGTAATTTATTAAAGAAATGAATGCATTGACCAACAAATGATTTATATACTTTACGGACGCGGAATTTTCGGATAGCGATTTTATTTTTATTTCTGGTATTTAAATTATGTATATCAGAATTTTTGGTGAAAGAATCTAAATTTCTAATAACGTAAATAATATTCTCATAAATAAATTGAGACGCTACAGTCAAGATATTAATTTCTTTAAAAAGTTCTCTTAAAGAGTCACGGGAGTTTAAGTTGTAAATAGAACGAATGGCCCTTTTTTGTAACACAAATATAGTTTGTATGTCAGCTGCCTTACCCCAAACCAGAATACCGTACGACATGACACTATGGAAATAACTATAATAGACTAAGCGAGCTGTCTCAACATTGGTTAGTTGTCTAATTTTCCTAACGGCGTAAGCTGCCGAACTTAGTTTACCTGCCAGTACAGCTATATGGGGACTCCATTGCAAATATTTATCTAATGTTATGCCTAAGAAAATTGCCTTATCTACCATTTGCAAACACTCGTCATTTAGAAAAATACTAGAATGTACCGGTTTAACATTAGGCAAAGCGAACCTAACACATTTCGTTTTCTTAGCATTTAGTAGCAAATTGTTGCTAGTAAACCAATTAAGTACTTTAACTAGTGTGGTGTTAATCCTGGCCGGACTAGTCCACGATTAGTCGGGAAAGCCGACTATTCGGCATCATTTTTAGTCGGTGATTAGTCGGCGAATAGTCGGCAAAAAATGCCGAATATTCGGCACTTTATTGCCTATAGGAAATATCCTCAAAAAATGTCCTCACACGCGATTTTCTTTTCGACATAGTTCTAAAAAGCACTAGGTAGTTCGTTTTAATACTATAATTAGAGTTCTAATTGTTTTTTTTGTCGTGCAGAAAAAATGTAAACAAAACTGGTCAAAGGTAGGTAACAAACCGCTTTTTCCGAGTTCGTCCGAACTAAGCAAAATCCTACGATCGGCATTGCCGACTAGTCGGCCGATTAATCGGCAAATTGAAAACCGATCAGTCGGCCGACTGGCCAGTCGGCAAAATCCGTAGTCGGCCTAGAGATGGATTATACCTACTAAAATGACCTACTTAAGACAGCACCAAATAACTTTAAATAGATAATTACTTCATGCTTGTGGTTTTTTGAGATAGTTTTTGTGTATTGACGGCTTCGGGCTCTTGCCCGGTTTTTTACATTAACGTTTTTGGTGAGTTAACCTCATCACTCATGTTTAAGGATTATTCGTGTTATTACGTAATACAATATTAACAATTAAGACTGAGGCTGACTCATTGCCAGTCTCGTAAGGAAATTTCTGCGTGTCTGTGTGTGTGTCTGTGTGTCTGTTTGTCTGTCTGTGATATCGTAGCTTCGAAACGGTTAGACCGATTTAGACGAATAGACTCCGGCTCAAATGTGCGCCTATTTTGCGTCAGGGGT
Source organism: Acleris literana (assembly GCA_946894065.1). Classification (NCBI taxonomy): domain Eukaryota; kingdom Metazoa; phylum Arthropoda; class Insecta; order Lepidoptera; family Tortricidae; genus Acleris; species Acleris literana. The sequence goes on along the minus strand of OX335693.1, from coordinate 1,458,833 downwards.
TGGTGGCATTACTCCTGCCTCCTGCCAGCCCAGTTCCACCAGGAAGCCCAGCAGACCCTTGATGTTGCCGACGACTTCTGGTAGCGACCTCGGTTCCAGTCCGAGGTGTCGCGCCCGGTATGTTGCCACCTCTGGGCACTCCATGATGATGAGCAGCAGTCTCTTCTGCCGTCATGCAGCGCTCTGCATATGGGGCTGTCTGTAACACCTGAAGTGTGTAAGTGTTTGTTAAATAAGGCATGGCCAGTTATTGCTCCAGTTACGAGTCTTAAGGGTGCGGCTCCACAGAGGCGGAGACGAGCGGAGCGGGGCGGAGCTGTGCCAATATTAACCAATAGAATATAAACTAACGTGCGCAAGGCGCGCTCGACGTGACCGCATGCGCCTTCTATTGTTTAATATTGGCACAGCTCCGCTCCGCTCCTCTCGTCTCCGCCTCAGTGGAGCCACACCCTAAGTTGGGTCCTATTTAACCGTCGTAGCTTCCGTGACATCCGGGATTGATCATCGGGAGGGCTTCTTTGGCCTGCCTGCAGGGGCTTAGGTTTCTCGAGTACCGTTGCTGTTCTACCTTGGTCGTTCGTCGCAGTTGGTTACGCAGCTAACCGAACGGGAGAGGAAAGATAGGCTCCCATGATGCGAGCCATAAAGAATCGACCACACACATGCTCGAAATACGCTGACGCACCGTAGACGTGACTGACTTGGACGGTATACATTAATAGGCCACATATCCTGCCACGCACACACAAAAATCAAAAAGGATGTCTTTATTGTGCTTTCGCGCGAAGAACGTGACATGGAGATAGTTTGCGCACCCTTACTAATTGCAGCGTGAAATTCATACATTTTAGTTTCAGGGGTCATTCTAATAAAAGTGGCACAGACAGGTTAAAGTTTCTCCAAAAAAAAGTTGTGTTTTTTTTTACCTTCTTTGCTTTAAATAAGCTTCCAATTGTTACATATTTATAAAAGGGATCGGAATATTCATGAAAATATAAGAATTATGGCTTGTTGAAATATTGAGATGCAGGTGAAAGTTTCATTAGACAGGTTAGAAGAGAAAAGGTTTCAGGTTAAAGAGAGTTATATTAAAATACAAAGTACTTTAAAAAAGCAATTCCCTACATTTACTTTGGTAGAGCACTGTTAATGGGTACTGCTTAATAAAGCATCTGTAAAGTTTTTCAGTGAAATTATATGCAAGTTATTAAAATAAAATTATTTAAAATAGTTATTCACTTTAGCTTACCAATAGTCACACTAACCTGCACATTAGTGCACATATGTTTCTTTAACCTGCCAAGAGTTACATTAACCTGTGCCTAACCTAATCTATGCTAGTTACAGGTTAAAGTTGCACAGGTTAAAGTTAAAAGTAGATTTACAAGGCATTTACTCTTAAACCGGTGAAAATATGAACGTTCAACTCTTAGTAATAAGTAGATACATCAGAATACCACGTTCAAATGATTAGTTAATTACGTCCCATACCGTTAACATGAAATAATTGAGACAAGATAAAGTTAACATACCCGTTACAAACTCCAGATTACTGCATTTGATTACTAATCTCCACAAAAGTATGACAGATCGTCTCCAACCGTTTCGTATAGTGGTGAGCCACATACTGGCCGAAAGTTTATCGAGGATTATGGTGTGCATATTATTATCCGTATGTGAGTGAGATACACTATCACGGACACACAGGTTACAGTAAAAATATCACTGGACAAACTGTCGTGTGTATAAGCATATATTTTTAAAACCATATCATAACTAATTGAATGTCATAATATTCTTCTTGGAATATATTATAAAATATACACAAAAAGTTCAAAGACCTAAAAAACTGGAAGCATGTTTTATTTGGACAAGACAGGTTATAGTAAAAAATGGTACCTATATTTTTTTTTAACATAATTAAGGAGAGTAAATAAATAAAATGGCTTGGCCTCGATGTAAAAGGTCTGTGCTTATCTATGAACGTTTTAACTTTTTCTGTAAGCCAACCAGGGTTTCCCGCGACCTTTATCAGATCGTCGGTTCACCTTGTGGAAGGCCCGCCGACACTTTGTCTCCCGGTTCGCGGTCGCCACTCTAGAACCTTCCCGCTCCCATGGCCATCGGTTAGCTGGGCGTTTTCCAAAAAAAGCGCACGTAGTAACTTTTTCCACGTCACGATCATTAAAATATATGTACTGCCCACATACGCCAGTAGCCCGTATCTCACATTCAAAACCGAAGCAGTTGCAATAATCACTCGTTAGTAAAATGGTTGCATTTGCCACAGTGGGCTCAGACAAGATGCACTACGCTACCTAACGTTTCTATTCGATTCGTTTTTAAACCAATCGCGTCACTGGAAGATGACGTGATACGAAAAGTCACGTGGTCTACCAGTGACGCGATTGGTTTAAAAATGAATCGAATAGAAACGTTAGTTAGCGTAGTGCATCTTGTCTGAGCCCACTGGAGTTTTGTCTGAGATGGCACTATTTTTTTTATGAGCATACATACATACAATGGGTTACTTGAGACTGACGCAACTGAAGTGGGATCAGTCATTAATTCACTGCGAAGCAACTGAGCTGTTGGCATTGATGGTATTTCTTCGGGTATTTTGAAGCAATTTCAGCATATTATTATTCCTCCTCTTACATTTGTTTTGAATATGTGTTTAGCAAAAGGATGTTTTCCAGACTACTTTAAGAAAGCATTAGTACATCCAATACACAAGTCCGGGGAGAAAGACCGTGTTACTAACTATCGGCCAATTTCTGTACTGTCGTCCATGTCAAAAATACTGGAAAAGATCATGAATAGTCGTCTTAAACAATATTTAGAGCATAATTCCCTCCTATCAAACAACCAGTATGGTTTTCGAAATGGGAAATCAACGAATGACGCTGTTCATGGTCCATCCGAGTTTGTTGTGGAAGCCCTGGACAAGGGTAAAAAATGTCTTGCTATATTCCTTGACCTGGCAAAGGCCTTCGACACAGTCTCGATCCCTAGGCTTGTGTTAAGATTGGAACATCTTGGTATTCGAGGTACGCAGCTAGATTTATTCAAAAGCTACCTTACTGGCCGCAAACAATGCACTAAAATTGGAGATGTAATTAGTGATGAACAAGAAATTGAGAACGGCGTT